>CM039472.1:23517566-23582177 GCA_022433065.1 Begonia loranthoides
CATGCATTTTTATTCTATCTTTCCTTATTACATTTATTTCTTTTAGTCAAATAACAGTCTAGACGATTGGAGAACATCACTCAAAGAGAAAAGATACATCCTCAGGTTCTCTTAGGCAGAACTCCTTATCTCACAATCGCCTATTTACATTTATTCAGTTAATTCATTTTAGTTATATAACAATTTAGACAATTGGAGATTACTAGGGCGGGGGGTGGGGTGGGGGGTGTGATCCACAACTATTCTGCTTGGGAGAACTATTGGATGATGTATCTCTTCCCTCGTTGAGATTGAGTGGCAGTTCTGCCTAAGAGAACTAGAAGACGTATCTTTTCCCTTGGCCTAGTAATCTCCAATTGTCTAAATTGTTATATAACTAAAATGAATTAACTGAATAAATGTAAATAGGCGATTGTGAGATAAGGAGTTCTGCCTAAGAGAACCTGAGGATGTATCTTTTCTCTTTGAGTGATGTTCTCCAATCGTCTAGACTGTTATTTGACTAAAAGAAATAAATGTAATAAGGAAAGATAGAATAAAAATGCATGATCATAAAATGCACAACATATGCATGGTATATTTATAGTTATTGTTTTTAGATATTCATTTTTACTGAGCATTAGACTCATAGCTTATGATTTGTGATGTAGATAATGACACTAGTGGAAAATGAAGAGGTCCAGTTGATGGAGGGTTTTCACAGCTATATATTGTGCTAGCTGTACTAAATAGAAACGGTTAAAGGAAAGGAATTTGTTTTAAATGTATATGATATATACTCTTGGTAGTTAAAGTAAAGAATTTTTTAATGGCACATTTCTTTTGTTTTAAATGATTTTATGTAAGGAAGGTATTCCATTGTACGTTTTATAAAAAGGTATTTTAAGTTTTAAAGGTTTGTAAAGGAAAACAAAAAAAGGGTCGCTACAAATATCATCTACATAAATTACACAATAACAATATCCTCACCATTGTGCTTAATGTAGAAGGTTGAATCGATTTTCCCTATCTTAAAATCTCTTTCCTTAAGAAATTTTCTCAATCTCCTGTATCAAGCTCTTGGAGTCTGTTTTAATCCATAAGAGCTTTGTTGAGCTTATAAACATAATCGAGTTTATCATTTACTTCAAAACCTAACGGTTGCTTTACGAATACCTCTTCCATAATATATCCATTGTGAAAGACACTTTTGACGTCCATTTGATAGAGAATAAAGTTCTTGAAGCATGGGAATGCTAAAAGCATGCGAATGGATTCTAACATAGCTATCGGTGCAAAGGTTTCCTTAAAATCAATATCTTCCTCTTGATTATACCCATTGGCAACCAATCTAGCTTTTTTCCTAACTACTATACTACTTTCATCCAATTTATTTTAAAACACCTATTTGGTTCCAATAATTGCATGATCTTTTGCCCTTGGAACAAATTCCAAAACATTGTTCATTTCAAATTGATTTAGTTCATCTTTCATGGCCAAAATCCAATTTTCGTCTACCTCAGCTTCATCAAAATTTTTAGGTTCTACTTGAGAGATGAAAGCCATATTGGCACAAAAAGTTCAAAGAGAGGATATAGTCTTAACACCAAAGGATGGATCACCAAGTATTCATCTATAGGATGACTTTTAGCATATCTCCAATCATTGCAAAGATTAGAGACTCTTGAAGTATTCTCTAGATGCTTAGATTGAGACTCTTGAGGAGGACTTTCTAGAGATCCATCATCCTTTTCTCCCAAGTTAAGAGAACCTATTTCATTCTCTAGATCATCTATTAACTCCACACAATTTGACAGTTGGATTATCTCATCGTAAGTGACATACATAGATTCTTCCACAACTAATGTCATTTTGTTGAAGACTCTATAGGTTTTACTTGATGTGGAATATCCTAGAAATATCTTATAATCCGTCTTGGAGTCAAATTTACCCAAGTTATCCTTTCTGTTCAAAATAAAAAATTTGCACCCAAAGGCTCTAAAATAACTTACAATGAGAGTTCTACCATTCCAAAGTTCATAAAGAGTCTTTTCTAAAGAAGAACAAATAGAAACTTGATTAAAAACATAGCAAGCCATTGCG
The DNA here is from genome assembly GCA_022433065.1 of Begonia loranthoides. Lineage (NCBI taxonomy): Eukaryota > Viridiplantae > Streptophyta > Magnoliopsida > Cucurbitales > Begoniaceae > Begonia > Begonia loranthoides. The sequence goes on from CM039472.1 coordinate 23,519,649, forward strand.
AGGGCTTCCACCCAAAAACATTTTAGAAGATCAGTAACATCCCGTAACTTTTGTCGTATAAAAATTTTCTTTTCTTTAAAACCATTGCGTGATAAAATACCAGTCTAATAAATAACGGAAGTTCAATCGTATAAAACACAGAGTAAACATATAGCGGAAGTCTTTTACAATTAAATACCACAATCAACAGTTTAAAAACTATTTCAACAAGTATCATTAAAATATTTATTTAAATTCCATTTAAATTAATAGCACTTAAAACAATTTAAACATATTTATTCCATTTTCATGAGCCATAACTACAAGGTCAATGTCGCCAACAGCACAAATGCCCACACAGAAATACTCCATCAGCTACGTCCATAAACAACTTTATCCAATTATTGGCTCTTTACCTACATCAATGAGACCTAACTATGAGCCTAAAGCTCAATATGTGGTATAAACGTAAAACATGAAATATACATACTATTTTTGTAACATCGTATACAATTTTCTGTTTTGTTTCTCTATTCCTGTTCTTGTCTTTTACTGCTTACGTCTTTTACCGTTGATGTGCCGGACGTATCCAACCGGACCATATAAACATCTATTTACTGTTCATGTCTTTTACTGTTTATGTGCCAGACATATCCAACAGGACCACACAAACATCTATTACTATCCATGTCTTTTACTGTTTATGTGCCGGGTGTATCTAACCGGACCACACAAACATTTGTGCCTTATGTATCCAATCGGACCATAGTTATTTGCCTATCTTTGGTTTTTGTGCCAAGCATAACAAACCCTACCATAAAAACAACTATTTATGTTCATTTCATTTTCGTATATTTTGATTTCTGTGCTGGGCGCAACCAACCCGACCAAAGCTGTTTATGTATATTCCATTTTCGTGTACTTTAGGATTCCAAGTTTTAACGTTGTCGTGCACATACAATCATATCCAATGTTTTCCCCATTCGTATTCTTAAAACGTCATCCCTCCTAGCTAAAGAACTAAACTTAATCTATAAACATACAATTCATAACAATCAATTAAACAAATGGTAAACACCCCTAATTCCCGTGATGTAGGTTCTTTCAAACAAGCCACAAGCAGTACCACGTACCTGAAGCCCTTAGCTTTAATGGTTTAACACTTTAAGATTTTTCACAAATAAACCTAGTTATTAACAACATGAGATAATCAATAAGGATTTCCCAATAAACAACCATAACTACTAACAGCTCCTTGTCTAACATATCTCCTTAATTCAACTTAACAATTTACTCCAATAAGGTATTGTTTAACAATATGTCTAACAATGACAACCATTAATTCAATAATTACCTTTTCAAAAATCCCATTTAATAATATCCAATCACTAATACAATAACCACTTATCCTTATATAGAGCATGAAAATCAAAACATTCTTCAACGTCTAACAAAATAATACCTTAACCAATTAATACATCAAGAGTCTAACCAAACTCACTAACAATCTCTATCGCATAAAATCATGCAAACCCAATTATGTCTAATAGCCAGCACAACATAACCCTAACTAATTATTATATTTAATACTATTACTTGGCAGAACCATAGCATGCAGAAACAAAAACCTCAAACTCGAACAAGATATAGGAGAGTGTCTGTTACCTGAATTATTCACATGAACAGAGAAGCCCAAGACAAAACCTTCTCGGCCATGCATAAACTTCCATCATCCATCATAATTCACAATAGTTTACTACTTTCATTACAGACTCTCTATCTCTCTCACCCAATATTCACAGAATTTTTCCTCCTTCCTCACTGTCTCCTACAACGTTCACACAAGAACCTTTAAAGGCCCACAACCATAACTCTAGAAGTAAGACCTCACGTCTAGAAGCACTCATCACAAACTTCAGGTACTCCAAAACACTAAACCCTACTTATAGTTTCTCACACATTGCTCCCTTAGAAACAAAACCCTCATAAACTTTAGAAGGAATACAATCACAAGATTTTGGGCAGAGCTTTTACATGCTTTCTTCTCCCTCAAACTGACGTCTCCTATTTATAGAATAAGCACCAGGAACTCTTCAGTATCTAACTTAAGATAGAAGGCCAAGAGTTTGAAACTCTTCAACGTCCATTCGCGTGAAGATAGAAGGCCAAAGGTTTGCAGCCTCTTCATTGCACAACAACCCTTCGATGTCCATACGTTTCAGAGGATGATTTGTTTGATCTTCAACATCCATTTATACTTCTAGATTATTATCATATATGTCCTTCATAAATGGCGGTCAATCACTGCGGACGATCTCACCATGCCAAATGACCAGCACAATCGTCTGTGACGATCTTCCTTTAGAAACTTAATAATTTCACGCCGGTCGATCCCACCTTGCCGATCTACCTCCCCGTTCAACAGTTGTCTCCAAGCAGTTTGCTTTTGATTAATTCTCCACATTATTCATATATCTATCTTCAATATATATATATATATATATTACCCTTAATAAACCATAATTCACTTTTCCAAATTATGAAAACTTCATCATAAACTAGATGTTTCACCATTCCTCCTTCACATTATTCCTCACTAAATTTAGTATGCCCTAACATAGTATAAATCCTATACCTTTAATCTTATTATATCCAAGTACATTTTCTCTTATTTATCCCATTGACTTTCAATCCATTTGATATTATCCAATCCAACTCCAATATCATCAAAAAAAATTTCCATTAATCACAATCCTTCCCTTAAGATAAATAATTCGGGTATCGTGGTTCACTTTTTCAAAATATGTTTCCCTTGACATATATTCTTACTTGTCCAACTTAGCTCCTAGCATTCCCAAAATGATCACTTAAGCTATGTCTTTAGCTTAACGAAAATTTAGAATATTACAATCCTCCTCCATTATAAAAATTTTGTCCTCAAAATGTGTCTAATCTAAAGGTATTTATTCCTATCTAAAATGTATTCTACCTGTATTCTTTCCTATTTTTGTCATCTATACCTAAAATATATGCCAAGATAAAGACCAAACAAGCATATAAAACAAAACTTTAAGTTTTATTGAATCGCATGTTACATGGCCTAGGCATAGACGGTTCATCTTCTTGAACTCTATATAGTGAAAATACCCACAGTGCTACCATTTCTTTTTCCTTGACCAACAATAGGCAGTTCTTAACTAGATGTCCTTGCTTTTCACACTTAAAGCATTGTCCAGTACCAGCACTACATTCACCATAATGCTTTTTATTACACCTAGGACACAGTCCAACTTGTAAATTTTCAACCAAAGCCGCATCTATCTCGTTTCACATACGCTTATCATTTGTAGACTTATCTTCATTGTCGACTATCCACTTTTCTCCTCTTTAAATTATTTGTCCATCCAGAGGTCATTGAGTTTGACTATTCTTCTTCAGCTTCAGATCCATTTCTCTCTGCTTAATAACTTGCATCCTAGCCTCCTCGATTTCCAAAGCTTTTGTTATAATTTTAGAGAATGGCGCATCTTCAGTACCATATATCTTAATTCCTCAGTAAATCTTAGCCTATAGTCCTTGAAAAAACTAGTAAACCTTAAGATCATTAGTTGCCACCAGGTCAGTTACAAATTGAGACAGTGCCTCGAACTTCCTTATGTACTCAGCAACTGATGTTTTCTAGCGAAGACTCACAAATTCGACCAACTTCTGAGTCTTAACCATTCTATTGAAATACTTATCGAAGAAAATTTCCTTAAATTATGTCCACTTCATTTCTCTTAAGTCCTGAGCTATCTTAATAATGTCCCACGAGTATCGTGCATTGTGAACCAAAAGATAGGTGGCGCATGAAACCCTCTCTGCTTCATTAATTCTTGCATACTTGAACATGTCTTCAAGGGATCTAACCCATTCTTTAGCCAGGGATGGATCCGATACTTTCCCGTCAAAGTTTGGTGGCTTTAATTTTCTAAAATTTTCCCATCCGGCTTCCTCACATGCCACCCATGGGTGGGGATTCCAATCTTGTCCCTTTCTCTAAGACGTTCAATATAGTGAAACTGACGTTCCATCATACCAGCCAAGTGGTTTATTGTGTCTCCATGCACAGTCTGATTCTCCTCAACTCCTGGGCTAGTAGGTCCATTAATTACTTAGTTAGTAGATTTGTCATTATTCTCCCAACCAGCAAGTTCATTCCTCCCAACATTGTTAGCAGGTACATTATTGTCCAGATTAACAAGTACATTATTTCCTCTGACATTATTGGCAGGTCCGTTATTCTCCAAATTAATGGGTACCACATTACTCCGACTAGCAGGTTCATCCCTCTCAACATTATTAGCAGATACATTATTTTATGGATTTAAGGGTGTAACAACCCAATTTGAAACTTTTATAAAACAACTAAAATCCTTATTCAAACCTCTTTAGGTTAAATCAGAGTGCGTCACTAAAGTCAGACCATTACTAACCCTTTTGTTATACTCGCTATGAAAATTGTTATAAGTATTGAAAAACTATAGTTATAAAATCGTTTCTCAAAACATAGCTGAAGCGTAAATGATACGTTTAGGAAATATTGAAGAAATCATTACATGTTAATTACAAAACATATTTATCTTTTACTTCGCTTAGCCCAGCCAGCCACAAGTTCGCCCGTGCAAATGGTTCATCATCTGTTCATCATTATCGCGTACATGTACCTACACCACAAGTAAGACGTGAGCCTAATAGCCCAATAAGGAATTGGGGTTATGCAGTATGCTATGCCTCTCTTTCGTTCTTTTGGAGTGGGTACTGCCCCAAACCAATCTATTCTTTACGTATATTTTGTATAACTCGTACATTGAGCGGGAGATTGGTGGAATCTTATGGAGAGGGAGTCGCCTATCAGATACTAACCACCTATGATAGATAGTCTTGCAATCCCGACAACGGAGAGGTAAAGTTCTTTTCTTCTCATAACCCGTGATAGGGTAATAAATATATCTGTCTACCTGGCCAGATCCGCACTACCCTTCCATTCCCCAACTCCCCATTCTTCTTCTTTAATCATTTTTCCTCACTTAATGCATATGAGTACTAACCCCAAAGATGACACTTCCTATTTGTTTCTGTTAGCATGATGCATGTATGACATAACAATAACCATAATTGAATAACGCATATAAGGAAAGTAAAGGGAATTGAACAGCTCATATAATTGAATAGCAGAAATTAAAATTGCATAACAGAGAACAACTCGTAGCATTGAACTAAAACAATGAATGACATACTTGAATTTACATAACACAACAGTAAAAGAAACAGCGATCAGAACATGCTATTAACTGAGATCACAAGTCAACTAACTTTTCAAATGAATGAGCATGCTTCACACAATATACAAACCAATAAAGTATGCTTCACACAATATTCAACCCAATAAAGCATGTGACGACATTAGATAGATAGGGATAACATCATCGGTCAAGTATAAGAAATTAGAACTAAAGGCAACGTGCAAATGAAGGTAAAGCATAATTTAAAGATGTTTTTCTAACTAGAGTTAACCACTTAAGTCCAATTATTATTCAAATTAATGAAAGTAAAGCATTAGAGTTAACAACTTAGTTCCAATGAAAGTAAAGCATTAGAGTTAACAACTTAGTTCCAATTGTTATTCATTAATTAAACATGCTCATGTGAGTTATTCATTAATTAAACATGCTCAAGGGAGTAATTCATTAATTAAACATTCTCAAGGGAGTGATCACAACTATTATCATAGTTATTCAACCTAGCAAGTTAAACGTGCCCAAGTAAGTAATTATGATTAATAGTCTAGTTATTTAAACATGTTCTGAATTCTAGCTAATTAAATATGATCCAAATTCTGGTTAATTAAACATGCTCAATGGAACAAACTACTATTATTATTCTAGTTTGTTAAACATACTCAGAATTAGAAAACTATCAATTTAAACGTGCTTAGGCTAAGGGTCAATTTAATTAAATATGCTCAGAATTAGGATTCATTGTTACAATTACTATTCTAGTTAATTACACATGCTCCAAATTAGAAAACAATGGCTTCTAAGCGATTTAAGCAATAGCAAGGACAGGACAATACATTTATCGAAAGAATATATTCAAAGAACAGAATCAACACAAGTAAAGGAATCCTAGCTCATTCATGTGCCGAGTGTATCCAATAGGACCACACAAACATCTGTTACTATCCATGTCTTTTACTGTTTATGTGCTGGGCGTATCCAACTGGGTCATTGTTATTTGCCTATTTTTGGTTTCTGTGCCAGGTGTAACCAATCGGACCACAAAAAGAACTATTTATGTTCATTTCATTTTCGTATATTTTGATTTTTGTGCTAGGTGTAACCAACCTGACCACAGTTGTTTACGTATATTCCATTTTTGTGTACTTTAGGATTCCAAGTCTTAACGTTGTCGTGCACATACAATCCTATCCAATGTGTTTCTCAATCGTATTCTTAAATTGTGATCCATCCTAGTTAAGGAACTGAACTTAATCTATAAATATACAATTCATAACAATCAATTAAACAAACGGTAAACACCCCCTAATCCCCGTGATGTAGGCCCTTTCGGACAAACCACATGCAGTACCACGTACCTGAAGTCTTTAGCTTTAATAGTTTAACACTTTAAGATTCTGCACAAATAAACCTAGTTATTAACAACATGAGATAATCAATAAGGATTTCCCAATAAAAAACCCTAACTACTAGTAGTTCATTGCCTAACATATCTCCTTAATTCAACTTAACAATTTACTCCAACAACGTATACTTTAACAATATGTCCAACAATGACAACCCTTAATTCAATAATTACCTTCTCCAAAATCCAACATAATAACACCCAATCACTAATCCAACAACCACTTATCCTCATATAGAGCATGAAAATCAAAACATTCTTCAACGTCCAACAACATAATACCTTAACCAATTAATACATCGAGAGTCTAACCAAACTCACTAACAATCTCTATCGCATAAAATCATGCAAACTCAATTATATCCAATAGCCAGCACAATATTAGCTAACTAATTATTATATTCAATACTATTACTTGGTAGAACTATAGCATGTAGAAACAAAACCTTCAAACTCGAACAAGATATAGGGAGAGTGTCCGTTACCTGAATTATTCACACGAATAGAGAAGCCAAAGACAAAACCTTCTCGGCCATGCATAAACTTCCATCATCCGTCATAATTCAAAGTAGTTTACTACTTTCATTACAGATTCTCTATCTCTCTCACCCAATATTCACAGAATGTTTCCCCCTTCCTCACTGTCTCCTACAATGTTCATATAAGAACCTTCAAAGTCCCACAACCATAACTCCAAAAGTAAGACCTCACGTCTAGAAGCACTCATCACAAACTTAAGATACTTCATAACACTAAACCATACTCACATTTTCTCACACTGCTCCCTTAGAAACAAAACCCTCATAAACCTCAAAAGCAGTACACTCAAAAGATTTTGGGCAGAGCTTTTGCATGCTTTCTTCTCCCTCAAACTGACGTCTCCTATTTATAGAATAAGCACCAACAATTCTTCAGTATCCAACTGATGACACAAGGACAAAGGTTTGCAGCCTCTTCATCACCCAGCAACCCTTCAACGTCCACGCATTTCAGAGGATGATTCGTTTTGTCTTCAGCATCAGTCTATACCTCTTGATTATTATCATAAATGGCCTTCACAAATGGCAATTGATCGCCAAGGACAATCTCCCTATTCCAAACGACTGCCATAATCGTCTGCAATGATTTTCCTTTAGAAACTTAATAATTTCACGCCGATCGATCGACCGCCGTCTCCTAGGAGTTTGCTTTCGATTAATTCTCCACATTATTCATATATATATATATATATCCTCAATATATATATATATTACCCTTAATAAACCATAATTCACTTTTCCAAATTATCCTTCATTATATACTAGATGTTTTACCATTCCTCTTTCACATTATTCCTCACTAAATTTAGTATGCCCTAACATAGTATGAATCATATACCTTCAACCTTATTATATCCAAGTACATTTTCTCTTATTTATCCCACTAACTATCAATCCAATTGATATCATCCTATCCAACTCCAATATCATCAAACAATTTTCCAAATAATCACAATCCTTCCCATAAGATGAAAAAATTCAGGTATCGAGGTTCACTTTTTCCAAATACATTTCCCTTCACCAATATTCTTACTTGTGCAACTTAGCTTCTGTCATTCTCAAAATTATCACTTAAGCTATGTCTTCAGCTCAATGAAAATTTGGGATATTACAAGATCATTCTCATTAAGCATAGTGTAGGCTAGTTCTTGAAGAGACTTACTTTTCCTCTCAACAACATCGTTTTTTTGGGGGGTTCTTTGGGATGAGAAGTTATGCTAAATGCTGTACTTTTGACGTAACATTTCAATGTTCTCATTTTTGAAATCACCTCTGTGATCGCTGCTGATTGCAATAATAGTGAGTTTCTTCTCATGTTGTACTTTCTTCCTAAAGCTAGAGAAGACTTTAAAGGTCGCATCCTTTGTTCTTAGAAATAAAATCCAAGTAAATCTTGAGAAATTATCTACTATGACAAAAGCATAGTATTTCCCTCCTGAACTTGAAACCTTAGATGAACAAAAAAGATCAATATGGAGTAATTAGAGAGGTTTGAAAGTTGAAATAAAATGTTTGGAAACAAATAAACTTTTTGTTTGCTTCCCCATTTGGCAAGCATCACAAATCTTATCATTTTCAAATGATAATTTAGGTAAACCCCTAAGAAGATTGTTTCTAGAGATCTTAGCTAAGATATCAATTCCTACATGTCATAATCTTCTATGCCAAGACCATCAATCATTAGAGGAATTTGCAGTCAAACATTTCATCAAGGCATAAGACATTCAAATCAATAGCATAAATATTTTCATGTCTATAACCCATAACAAATTTTTTCCATTAGAACCATCCTCAATCATGCAAACTTTATATACAAAAATCACCTTATAGCCTTTATTGGATAATCAACTAATAGTAAGAAAATTATATTTTAATCCATCAACTAATAAAACATTTTCAATAATTGAATTTAAGGGGTTACCTATATTCCTGATACCAACTATTTTGCCTTTTTGGTTACGTCCAAATATTACACTTTCTTTCTTCTTTTTGATGGAGGTAAATCTTGAGGAGTCTTCGATCATGTGTCTTGAACATCCACTATCCAAGTACGATTCATCTTTCATGGGAGAGTCTGTAACCTACAAGCAAAACTCAGTTCAATTTCTTAGGTACTCAAATCATTTTGGGTTCTTGAGAGTTAGTTTTGGTTCTTTTTGGAACTCATACTAATTTAGAAATTGTTCTTTTATCATTTAATTTTAGCAAACAAGAGAAAGATTTATGTCCAATTGTGTTACATGCATGACAAGCGGTTGGATTACCAAAAAAGTTTTTATAAACATTTTTCTTTTGAAATGGTACATATCCATTACCGCCCTTATTGAATGTGACTCTTTGTTGTCCTAAAAGAATATTCAAATTTTTGCTTTCATTTTTAAATATAAGTACCATAGCGTTCAAAACATCATTTTTCACTTTTAGTTCACTAATTTCTTCTTCCAAGGATTGAACTACATTAGCATGCTTTTTCACTAAATTCTAAAAATTTTTTTCAATAGTTTATACTTAGATTTAAGCATGTTAAATTGCTTAAGTAGTTCATTAAAGGCATCCATCAAATTATTATCATCAATGTTATCATCTAAATTGCTAAAAGAATTATGTACCTCATTCTCCTTGGCCATGAAGCATATATTCGCTACCTCTTCACACTCGAATGATGAATCTTTGTCACTATCATCTCGTGTTGCATTCAATGCTTTCTTTTTAGGCTTTTGATGCCTTCTTCCTATGTGGACACTTAACTTTGATGTGCTTGGGTTTTCCACACTCAAAGCATGTGATCTTATTTTCTTTTTGAGACCATTCTCCCTTGAAATTTATCCTCCCTTGTCACTTTCTTCATTGGAGAAATTTGTTGAATTTCTGAGTCATGAATGCAATTTCTTCATCGCCTTCTTCTTCCTTCTCAAATTCAACTTATTTAATAGAGGAGACTTTGAGTGCAATGTCCTTCTTCTTGGAGGCCTCTTTCTCCTTTAGCTCTTCTTTCTCATTGGCTTTCACTGTGATCTTGTGTGTCATGAGTGAGGCAATGAGTTCCTCCATTTTGAGAACTTTTAGATCATGTGCCTCTTGAATGAATGTCCCCTTTAGTTGCCACACTCTCGGTAGCCATCAGAGAATCTTCCTAACGAGCTCTTCATTGAGATAGATTCTACCAAGAACTTTCAAACTATTAGTAATATTAGTGAAACGAGTAAACATTTGACTAATACTTTCTTTTTTTTTTTTTATCTATACTAAATAGTTCATATTCATGTACAAGCATCCTCAATTTGTTCTCTTTTACTTGATCAGTACCTTCATGTGTTATTTCAAGTAATCTCCATATTTCATACAACTATCACATGCTTGAACTTTATTAAATTCATCTCTATTCAAAGCACAATATTGTAGGACCGATATACACTCCTATAGAGGGGTGGGGATGAATTAGGCGTTCTAACTTTTTCGTACAATAAATTAATCTCTAAACCCTAAGTGATTTATTAAAAATATTAAATCAAATAATAACAAATATAAGAGTATGAGTTAGAGAGTGCAAAAAATTTGTCCACGCAGTTTGGTGAATCTTGCCTACGTCTGTGCTTGAAGTTCCCCACTTAGAGATCCTTAACCTACTAACCTCTCTGGTTAGTAACGATTGACTTTACGGGTGCCAATAAAACCTTTACAAGTTGACTTTTCTTAGGGCGTCACCCTTCTCTTTGACTATTCATGGGGCGTCACCCTTGATGCAACGATTTACAAGTGCAAAAATAAAAATACAACTTTAGAACATAAGCTCTCTAAATACAAATTACAAGGTTGGGAATGGAAGAGCTGGGCCCACTCACTTATTTGAATATAGAGAAATCATGTATGAAATTTGGAAGAGCTTTGCTACGATTCTCACATTGTTAGAATGAGTTACGAAGAGTCTTCTATATATAGGCTCTACATAACCGATCGATCACCTCCATTTTGGTCAACTGCTTGCTAACCGTTAGAAACTAGCCGTTGTGTTATACATATTGACCGGTCGATCGCCTTCATCACTTCGGTAGACCACTTGTGAAACCCAAGAATTTTAAAGTGTAAATTCTACGTGTGAATTTTTCGCGTTAATGTTTGGTCTTGACGTTAGAAAATTGACTCGAATTTTTGTGTAGCAGACACAAGTGAAATTTTGGTCAATTAGTCAAATCGGTGAAATTGGATATTCTCGAGCAATTAAATAAATTAAGAATGGAAGTTGGAAAATTAAAAAATCGTTGTCGATTTACATTTGGAGTTAATCGAGATTTAATTCGGGAATAAAAAATTCTCGATTGGAAAAAATTCAATTAAAAAACAAAATTGAAAAAAATTAAACTAGATCAGAAAAAAATATTGTAAAACAATTTGTGGGATAAGTTATTTAATGTATAGAGTTAATGTCTTATTTATATATTAAATTGATGAGTTAGGAAAATAATGGAAAGGACACGTGTACATTAAAGAAAGAGAAGAAGGGTTTAAAGTTAGGAGGAGAATTTTAAAAAAAAATGAAAAGAAAATGGTGGAAAAATGAAAGGCATAGCGTGGCAGATTTGGAGTAAAAATAAAGAGTGAAAAAAATGATTAAAGGAAAGAAGTAAATGAAATTTTAAAAGAGAAATAACGGGAAGCAGGGGAAGGCTGCGAACAGAGGAAAGAAGGGGAATACGGCTTCTCCATTTTGGGTTTCCTGCTTCACTTTGGCCGCCAGAGAGAGAGAGAGAAAAGTGCATGGGAGGGAGAGAAGCATTCCGACCGGCGAGAGACGTCACAAGGAGGTGACACGACGACGGTTGTTTCATTCGCGTGTTCGGCGTGGGAAGCAGCTTCGCCATCCTAGCAGACGAAGGCGAGCTCTCGGTAGTCGGTGGCTGCGAGCTTCCGAGCACGGGCGACGACTGCAGCTCCGACGAAGCTGAGCTGTCGGGACGTCGAGCCGCTGAACCACGAAGCCCATTTCTCCGATTTTCAGACTTAGGTGAGAAATTTGAAAACACCCGGTTACGTTTTGTTCTCCAATTATGAGTGATGTTCGATTTCTGCTAGGGATTCGGCGACAGTAGGAGCTTCGGTCTCTTCGCGTCGATTCGGAGGGCACAAGTTCGAGCTGAGCTACATACCTCCATTTTTTGATTTAGGTGAGGTTTCTGTATTTTTGGATTCTTGATTCTGGACTGTCGTTTTGGATGAAGGAAAACCCCGATTCTGATTCATTGAAATTCTGTTTGGATGGAAAATGCTTGTTCTGTTTGGGTTGTTCTTTTTATTCCGAGTTTGTTGCGATGTTGGTTAAGTTTTCACTATGAAATCAACCCCATTTTGATATTGGATATATGCTTGGATTTCGCTTGAAGTGTTGTTGTTGGGGATTGTAGATGGTTTGCGTTCTGTAATCAATATTGTTGGTTAACCTCTTTAAATAGATAACCTGTGAATGAAAGGATTTGGAGAGACTGTCGCTGTGGTTGATTTGTATTGAGTTAATCGAGAAGAGAAATTAAATATGTTGGATGTAATTGGTTTGTGCTATTTAGACAGTGTCAATTCTATGCACTTGGTTTATTGATGAAACTTGAAGATTTAAGATGATTTAGGTTTTGTTATTACACTCAAAGATTTGTCACCTTGGTGGCTAGTTGACTATAATTGTTGAGATATTGAGGAATTGTACATAGTTGGAACTGACAGATATATTTGGTACACTTTGAATAATTACTAAGTGATGAAGTTAGGATTCTGTTTGGGTTATTAAAAATGGGTGTTGAGCTAAATCCCGACATAGGATCCTCCTCACTTTTTCCACGAGACGTGTTTATGAGATTGTTTTTTTTATTTTTTTATATTTGACATGTTGTAGGCTTGGACGAGTTTGAGGATTTCGAGCCGACACCTGAGGTTACTGCTCCTTCGGACAAAAGGAGAGATCATCATCCAGGTAGGGGCTTTATACTTAGTTGCTTGCATCGCATTGCATAGTTTTAAAAATAAAACCGTATTTTGTGGAATTCCACATATGAAAAACCTAACGGGGACTGTTCGACAACACGTCAGCTTTTTATACTATATATGTACAAAAGTTTTACACGTTTACTTTTGGCATTGGATTTCATGTTTTTATATGATGATTATAACCTGTTTGGGATGAATCCTCTTGACACTTTGAACGGTTGCGAACGTCAAAGTATCAAGGGGACACCCTCGATACATCTTCTGCTGCGTGGAGATGGTTTGTTTGCGCGCTGTGTGAAATAGGAGACTTTGGGAAGGTGTTGACTGCTTCTGTGGGTTGCAAATCCCTAAACCTGATCAGGGTATATTTTATTATGGGCGTGTCGTAGCGGAATTTGCACGACAACCCGGGTGACGGGACCGGTCTACAGACCGCCATCATTTTTCTTCTTTCGGGCTCATGAGGTGTTGCTTGCATGATATGGCCACCTTTCTGTGTAGTTTGTTCGGAGGAGTCTTTAAGTGACCTTCCTTTTTCACGGATTACGATTTCGGTAAAACACGATGACAGTATTTTAAACTTATAATTGTCTATGTATGCAACCATGTTTTCTAAATATCTCGTCAGAGGCCATGGGGTTGATTTCCTTGAGACGAAAATGATTTAAATGTTTTATTAAAATGTGCATGATTCCTCGAAACTCATGGTTTTCAAGAAAAGGTAAAACAAGTTTTACACATGCATAGTATTTAGTATAAATTCCATACTGAGCTAGTCACTCACCCCACGACTCCCACCACTCCAGGTAAAGAGAAGATAAATTAAGCCTAAGCAGGAATCAGACTAGAGATCTTGTTTTATTCGTTCTTTTTCGTTGACTAGTTAATTTCTTAATTTATCGGTAAGCGTAAGAATAGGTAACCAGTACTTTTTAATTTGGATGATTGTAAAAATATCGAACTTGGTTGTTGGATTTTTTGGATTAGATGCACAGTATTAATTGGACTTAAAGTTTAGTATTTTCGCATTATTTTTATTTTTAATCTCGCAATCACTAAATGGACTGTGGCCCATCATATGTGGGTCATGGCTGGGTATTTAAACAAGTCTTCCGCAACAATTTAACTAGCCTTGGGCTGGGCGTTCGGGTCTTCTACGAAGACTGGGTCGTTTGGCCCGACATTTCTGTCTGGCCCCCTTCCGGGTCGTGACACCACCTTTTAACATTTTAGAAACTTTGCACAACTCTGTCCATTTTGCGGTCGATCAAACCTTCAGCTACTCGACCACTTCCTCAACCAAAGAAAACCTGAGCTCTCTATCCATTTTGCAGTCGATCGTCTACAGTAAACTAGTCGACCACTTTTACACTATTTTGCCTCTAAAGCTACACTATCTTTATAACTGGTCGACCACCTTCAAATTGGTCGATCGCCTCCACTGTTTTTCAGCAAAATGGTCGACCTCCTCTATACTTTAGTTGACCTCTTCTTCACGTTTCGCCTTTATAGAATCCACTAAGTTCCAATGATCGATACATAAGCTACATGGACTTAGGTAAACATATTAGAAAACATCAATCCCGTATTAAAAGTATTTCCAATAAGGATTAATAACATATTTACTTGATTCAAAAACTACATAATAATCAACTTAATTATTCAAATAAAACTGTTATCATAAAAAAAATTACCTAATGTCTATTAGGCCAACAAATACAATGTATTAATTTCCTTAACATTCATACTTAATTTCCATTTATCAAATTCATCATATTCAATAGAAAATTTTGGCACATGCTTTTTCAAGTGATTAATGTAATTCAATTAATCAAGTAATATTAGATGATCTTGTGCAAGTTTAAAAACTAATATGATTCAAGCACAATCAAAAGATGTGGTAAAGAGAAGGGTAAGAAGGATGCAAACAAATTAGGTAGCGTGGTTCAACCAAACACACCAACATCTGCACTTCAAGACTCCTCCTTGAAAATCTTTTCACTTTAACCCTCTTGGTAACAGTTGATTGAACTTCCCAGGTGTTAATCCAACCTTACAACGTCTCCTTCATAACTCACACAAAATGAAAGATTGTTCATTGAAAATGCTCTCCACAAAAACACCCTCACTTTCACTAGATAACTCAAACGAATATACAACAAGTAAGGATTAAGGACTCAGAATACTAGAAAAAATCATAGCACTTTGTTGTTGATAGCATTTTCGGTTACCTCTTCACTTAGAGCTCTCTTCTATTTATAGATTTTTAGCAAAATTGTCGACCGGTCTATCACCCAATCCTTTTAGTCGAGCACTTTATGACCATTGCATTTTTTTCGATAAGCACTCAGCCGACCAATTTTCGCTCTGATCAACCGCTCTGGTCGACCTGTATCTGTCCTTCAATGCATTTTAGAAAACAAAGTTTTCTCTTTGTAATATTTTAGGTTGACCACGTTCATACTGGTCAATTGCTTCAACACTTCAAAAATCTTCAAGTAATTTGTAAGATTTCCAATCGATTGCCTTTCTTCTCTGGTTGACTGCTTCAGTTGATTTCAAAATCTGCTTGCTCTTTGTAAGATTTTCGGTCTAACACATCAATGCCTTGGTCAACTGCCTTTCGTGTTTGACTTTAAATAAAATGCATATACCTCGAAAGTTAAGCATTGGATTTTACCAAACATGTTTGAAGAATATAAATACCCTTGTCATAGGGCATTTCCAATGAAGATCAAAATGTGCTTAGTTAAAATCATATTTGAATTATAAACAACTTACTGATAATCAATTCATTCATCCTCAAAACAAAATAAACTTAATGTCTCTTAAGCTAAAACTTAACACAATTTACAACAACTTTATCAATTACCTCCTTGACAAGAACTAAAACATGTGACATTCCACATTAACATCCAACTACACATGTCTAAATTAAACATACATAACTTTTTATGTATTTATCTAATTTGAGTGATTCTTTAACCTATAAATTCCTTAGACAATGCTCATTAACATATAAATTCAGCTATGAATTCTAAGCACTCGTGTCTCAGGTAAAACATTCCAAAAAAACCTTTCCTTTGACCAATATCTAGTTTTTATCTCACTGTTTACCATTAACTTCCAAAATTCATATATTTAGTTATACATGTCCAAATGACTTGAGCCTATAGTTGCATAAGGTGTATATTAAAATAGATTTTACATTAAAAATAATTAAAGTATGTTAGTGCTAACAAACCTGAAATCGCTCACATTTTACCAGTTTCGAACCAAACATGATACTTGGTCCATAAACATCAATAAATTAAGAAATACTTCGCAATGATCATAAGCATGCTCATAAGACATGAATAAGTGTCTTTTAATCATAAAACTTGAGCATGAAATCCAATTTCTTGAACAATTTAAGGCAACTATAAAACCACCATAACATTTTCAAATAATTATATCTTTGTAATGTATAAGCACAACCAAATTCTTAAAATTACCTTAACCTCAAAGAGAGATTAACGAAACTTCAAACAACAGAGAGAAAGGAGATCCAAGTGGTGGTCACTTGCTTGAAACTCTGAAGAATCAAGCCCCTCAATTTATAGAGGTTCAAAGTGGTGACTTAACCCTTTGAGGTGTCACAAACCTTACATGATGCATCCATGTGTTTATGAGGTCTCAAGCTTCTCTTTTTCTTCATCAATTAGCAAGACACCTATTATATGGAGTTACCACAACATGAAACATCAGCTTATAGAATGTTTTTGGGGATTTTCCATTCATTGGTAGACCGCTACCTAAAATTGGGTGATTGCTCGACAATTCGAGGCCTTTAAATTATGATTTTGCCTTCGATACGTTGACTGCTCACTTAAACTCCAGTTGACTGCATGACTATGTCCAAAGGTAAATGTAATATTGGATGTCTAAAATGGACATCCACACATCCACGAGTGACCACTATTTAAAGTCTGGTTGACCGCAACATGACTCGAGAGCAATCCAAGTTTTGGATTATCATCTGGACGTTCATACCCTAGAAGTGGTTGAAGCCCTAACACCCACACTTAGTTTCAGATTCTGCAAAACCTCAATCTTCATACATAAACCTTTAAGATTTCACTTCATTTCTCTACAAAATTACAACTTACTCCAAATCAATAATTGAACATTTTTAAAATTTTAAATATCACTTTATATGTAATCGTACGTAAAACTTTTCGGGTGTTACATTCTTCCCCTCTTACAAAAATTGTCTTCAAAATTTGTTCATTTCTTAACTCCTTTGTTGTTATCATCTTAATAATTAATCCCTTTTTTCCTACATAGAACCTCAAAATCATAACCCGAAATGAATCTAATCTTCTCATTTTAGGACTTTACTTAGACAATTCAATGAACAATTTTATAAAAGATATAGATGAATGGGTAGCTTCTGAAGCTATCAATATATATAGTACCTTACATCATATCTAGTCGGTCCTCATTTTCATATTCTATAAGAGTGAAAACTCTTGATGAAAATTTTTTCTGATCTTTAATTGACATTGGGTAATTTCTAGCAAATTGTCCAAATTCTTTGCATTGATAACACTGTTCGAATCCAACCATACACTCCCCATAGTGAACCTTCTTACATTTTAAACATGGGTTACCTTAATGAGGGTTCTCCTTGCATACACTTCTCATGTCCTTGTTTTATTTCATCCTCAAAAGGTCTCTTAAGGCCTCTTGAGCTTTGTTGTCCTTTTTCCCTTTATTGAAAAAAAATTTCCTTAAAGAATTTCTTATTAATCTCTTAGCTTTGTAATTTTGAACTCAACTTTCTCTGCCTCAAGGGCTTTTGTCATTACCTCTAAATAAGGTACTCCCTATGTACCAAAGGTCTTTACATCCTTATAAATTTTTACATTTAGTTCTTGTATAAACTGATGCACTTTATGTTTAATTGTGCTTACAAGTGCTAAGCAAAACAAGATAATACTTCAAATTTGTCTACATACTGGTCAACTGATCAAGTTTGTTGTATTTGGATGAACTCTACCAACTTGTCCTTATAGTATGATTAAAATATTTCTTGTACAATACCCCCTTAAACTATTCCCATGACATGTTCTTCACATTATACATGGATTTCATGGTATCCCACCAATGTCATACATCCTTATTAACATGTACACTACATAAGAAACTTTTTTTGCTTCTTCAATCTTGGCATAGTTAAATATGTCTTCCACCATTTTAATCCACTCTTCACCACTAGTCAAATCTATAATGTCCCCTTCAAAATTTGGAGACCTTAATCAACGAAATTGCTCACGGCTCAAGTCTGCTTGTATAGCTAGTTGTATCTCTCTTAGTTTTTCTCTAGCTATATATCTTTCCAAATATTGAAATTGGCATTTTACTAAATTTGTTATTCCATTAATA
Source organism: Begonia loranthoides (assembly GCA_022433065.1). NCBI lineage: Eukaryota > Viridiplantae > Streptophyta > Magnoliopsida > Cucurbitales > Begoniaceae > Begonia > Begonia loranthoides. The sequence goes on from CM039472.1 coordinate 23,538,251, forward strand.
GCTTTATCGTTATCGTTATTCTTTGATTTTTGACCTCTCATCATTTTATATCCTAAAGAATTCATATTAAAATTTAAAGTATCATCTAAAAAATTATTAACTTAGAACATACTTACAATCGACGAGGCATTCTCTTGTTTAGGCTTGAGTTGTTATGTAGTCTACAGAACCGATTGTGCACTGATTCCATATTTGTGATACCCCAAAATTTTTGTCTACTTTTATGCAAAATACACATGCATTTTTAAATAACTAATATCTTTCTTTTGAAATCTTTTACATAGCGAAAGACTTTTTCGTAAAATACTTTATAATTTAAACGATTGAAAACATTTCTTCATAAAATCCTTTCATATGTATAAAAAATTCATTACTAATTCTATCACAAAATGTTATGCAAACAATACATGCTTACTTTAAAATCTTTTATACAAAACCCTTTATCATGATTCATAACCCACTAGTCAAAATTATAGTAAAAACCTCAAGCGCTGCTAACGACTATGCACCAACAGTTGCATCATCATCTAAAGTGAGTGTCATTATCTAAGTTCTTTCCTATATTACAAGATTCATCTACGAGCCTAACACTTAATAAGTAATGCATAAATGACATGAACATGATCTGCATTTTTTGTAATAACTTTTGTGGTTATGTTTTTTCCTTTTCTTTCTCATTCTTTTCTTTTTTTTTTTTCATTCTACAATTTACGGGAAAGTAGGCACGACTATAGAAGACACACCACTTACACCTCACAACTTCAGGATACAGTCCCAACATCAATTGAGACCATCGTTAGTTGTAACGTCTATCATGCACAATGATCTTGCAACCTTTGTTGAGATCCTATCACGTGATGACCACGCAACCTGTAATACCAAAGAAAAATAAGTATTTTTAGTTGAAAAAAATTAGAATATTAAAGGATAAATAAAATAAAATTTTATAAAGATTTAAAAAGTTGGAAAAATGTTCAAAGCCGATTAAATAATAAATTATATTTGTATTAAGAGAGAAATTATTGTTGGAAGAAAAGAATGCTAGAAGGAAGGGGGTTTGGATGAAAGGAATGATTTTTGGAAAAGAGAGAAATGCCAATCGTCGGATAAAGGTAAGAGATGGTTAAGATTAAAGATAAATTGATTCACTGAAGGAAAAAATTAGATAGAAGGCCATGCAGAAAATCAGGTGATCGTTGGTTTAATTGATGAGAGAAATCATAGTCATTGGATTAAGAAGAAATAAGAAAGATTGTTCCATGGATAGATGCTTTGCGGAAGAGAAAAGGAGTGTGGGAGGAAGGATAGTCATCATATCAAATAAATGGATGAGTTGTAGCAGTTAGATTAGTAGGCGGGGTAGGAAAATGCTTTTTGCGAAAAGATGTTTTATTGGAATGAAAGATGCTATGAGGGAGGATTGATGGCCGTTAGATCAAGTTATCAGATTAAATAAGGGCTGGTGGATTAGGAGAAAGATGCTCCCACAAATGGGAAAGACTCCTTGTAGGAGAGTGAAGTGCCGCGTATAAGTTAAAATGTCGTCATTTTGGATAAGTAGTGACGTTGAACAGTGGAGCCACAGGAGCCTGGGCGTGCACAGAAGGAGATTAAAGGATAAAACATTGCCTTTTTGGATAAGTAGCGACGTTGAATAGTGGACTCGTGAGAGCGTAGGCGTCCGTAGATAGAAAGGCATTTATGATAGGAAGTGAACACTGTCGTTTTGAATAAGTGGCACACGTTACATTGTGGACCTGTGGAAGCATTAGTGTCCACAGATAGAATGCATATGTGGTTAACAGTATTTGAGTGGGATACAAGTAACTGGGGTGCGACATGGTGATCACTAATTAGGGGATATTGGAAATATTCGCTGGAAAAGATGCTCAGTGAGAGCGAATGTGTCCACAAATGTAAAGGCGTCCACAAATATGTAGAATTTAGAGCGAATGATTTTTAAAGAATTAACTTCTGGGATTAATTGGACATTAAACAAACACCTCTAATCCGCTTAATCACAATGGATTAAGATGACTATAGTAATTGTAATTAATTAAGTGGTGTGGTGGCTAATTGTGATATGTGGAGAGAATGACTCATAGTATAGAAAACCCACTTATAACCCCTATAAATAGAGGTTTCTGCTCTCCAAATTGGATAATAAGAGAGCCACAGTTCCGGCTATTTTTTGGAGTTTGAAGTAGTCTTTAAAGGTTAGTGAAGTTGTTTAAGTTTAAGTGATGTTACATTGGATTACCGAGAGTTGGAAACAAAGTATATTGGTAAATAGTTTTAATCATTAAGTTATTTTGATATATTGGAAATTTGGACAAGTTATGAAGACAGTAAGTTGGAACATAGAAGGTTATGTGCATCAATCGAGCTTAATGATCTTTTATATATTGTTATGAATAATTAAATGGAGATTTGGATATTGATAATGACACTCTATTAGACTATTAAGTGGAACCCTGGATATTATTTTGGCTCTGTTTTTTGACAAACTATGTATGACCAAAGTGCTTGGATTTTTAAATGGAATTAATGTGATTAATTATAGATATTGGGAGTCTAGGAATCAAAATAATTAATGACTGTATAGATACTAATAAATATTGTTATACATTTTCGTTCCCTCAACTAAAGATATAAATCTAATAATTCCTTAGACTCCAAGGTAAGTAATGACTGCATGTGTTTGGTCTAAAGGCCTACATCACAAGATGTTAGGATTTAAGTAGTTGTGATTGATATATTAATAATATTAATGTTTATGATAATATGTTGTTCAAAGATGTGTTTTATGTTTTGATATTGTTGATATTGTTGTTAAGGATGTGAGATGAGTTTCGATACTATGTTGATCGAGGATGTGAGGGGTATTAATTGGGAATGTCAGATGAGTTTTAATATTATATTGATCCAGGATGTGAGGGGGTAGAATCATGTTGACGTTGATCAAGGATATGTTTTGTATGTGCATTCATGCATCATGGTTTTTACAAAAGAAAGGAAATGTTTTACATGCAAAGGTTTCATTGAGAAAGATTTAAACAAAAACAAATGTACATAAATTGTAATACCTCGAACTTTTTATTTTAGAATTTAATAAGGATGATTGGAAAGAAATTGGGAACTTTGGATTAATTGGATAATTATCGAGGTATTATCAAGTACATGTTCATTATATTTTAATTTATAAAAATTCATTGAACGATAATTAATATTAATTAAGTGGAATTAATTGGATTTATTTGATTTAAGGATTAAGGGAATGATTATTGTGGGGATTTAAGAGAGAGTTTAAATAAAAATGGGTTAGATTGGATGAAGTGGATGCATAAATCGATTCAGCTGAACCGATTCACGCATATTGTGGTCTGGACAATTAAAAGAAGGGAAGGGGCATGGTTTTTTTTTTTTTTTTTTTATATTGGCCTTCGGCCTATGCTCGACGGAAAAGAAGAACGAATAGAGAGAGAAGGCCAGGGGTGAGGGAGAGATCGAGAGGGAGATCGGAGCGCGAACGATCGGGAGACAACGACGAGCGACGAAGCTGCTTCCTCGCGGCGCGGCAACGTCGTAGGTGGTGGTTGTTGGTGAAGCAAAGACGCGAGTCGCGCTAGGGCATGGCTCGAGTGGTCTCTGCCGGTGATGCTATTAAGCTTTAGGAGAAGTTTCCGGTGATCTCCTACTCCGAGCAAGACGTAGTCGAGGTAAGCCGACAATTTCTTCCCTCCTTCGTTTTGTTGGTTGGTGTTGAGTGATTGGCAGGTGGCAGGGGCGATTGGAGTGACGGGTTGAGCTGGACCAGCTAAAGGCCTTGGTCCAGCTGGTTGCGTTCGAACCAGCGACAACGACAATGTTGGCGTGGGGAGCAGTCTCTGGAAAGCTCCATGGAGAAAATGACACTGTCGGGCATGCTGGGGAGTCCTTCTGGGAATTGGCAGAGGGTGTCGTCTACAAATTCAGCTGAAGGTTAAGAAGAGGGGAGAAATGGAAATGGGGAAGGGAGAGCTCTCTGGAAAGGGATGAGAGCCGAGAGAAAGTCGGAGCTGCTGAACTACTACTAGCCTTCCCTGTTTTTTTTCTTTTTAAAACAAAACGTATCAAAGTGCGTCTAACCGGATCGCTACTGACTCTTTCTTTAAACTCGTTATGAACACCAATTGATAAAATGTGCGGAAGCATTGTAAAATAAATCCTTGTAAAACATGGCGGAAGTGTGAATGAATCATTTAAAGAAGAAGCTAAACAATGGAATATAATATAATAAAACTTATGTGATTGCAACCGTTTCTCATTTTACTCTTTAGCCTGGCCAGGCCTAATCTCGCTCGTGCAAATCCTTCATCCCAGCTTTAAATTATTTGTCCATCGTTTTGCATTGAGTCCTAATTCTTTGTATTTATTTTCACGTACAAGTACCTACACCTACACCACAAGTAACTGTAAGCCCAAAGACTTAGTCAAGAAAAAGGTTAATACAATTATACTTATGACTCTCTTTAGTTCATTTGGAATGGGGGCCACCCAAACCAATCTTTTCATTACGTTCATTCGTTTGTTCGTTTGTGCATTTGTTCATTCGTTACTCGTACTTCGAGCTGGAGATTGGAGGGCTCTTAGGGGATGGACCTAACCCTTTACTTGCAACTAGGTCCCCGTTCCCGTCAAGGTAGGGGGCTTCGCCTAGCCGAGGACTAGTTTCGCTACCCATCCGCTCCCCCCCCCCCTCAACTCCCTTTTCTTTTCCTTTTAGGCATATCTCGCCCTTGAGGCTGTTTTCTCAGTGATAGACGTATCTCGCTCATCCTGACCATTCTTTTCCCTTCGAGCGTATCCCGCCCTCCGGGCTTTATTCTAGTAATAGACGTATCCCGTCCATCCTGAATGTTTTCTACTTCCTTATTCCTTAAGATTTTTCCTCACTCATGCATGTGTGACTACCACCCCAAAGTGGCACTCCCTATGAGTTTTTATTAACATGATGCATGCTCATACATTCTCAACCTAGCATGATGCATGATGCTTCATAACATAACTTTGACAGAAATTGAAGTGGGCATTTAAAAGTAACTGTAAATAACAGTAATTGAAAGCGCATAAGATGAATAACGGAAATAAGCACACACAAAGAACAGTCATAATATTGAATCGTAAATAGCGAAGCACAAAAAGAGAATTTGAAACATTCTAAGTACTTAATCAGTCTCCTAGTCATTTTACATGCTTCCTATATTCATTATTCTAGGTGATCATTCTAGTTTGTTATCCGAGGTAGGTTACGTACTTCTATCCTATGTTGATTTCATGCTTCCTAGTTAATGAACATGCTTACTAATTATGATTAACATGCTCGACTTACTTGCTCGACAACAAAATAAATTAGACTAATTAATAACTAAGCATGACATGATTAAGTTTATTACATGCTAATATCATTCTAATTAATTACATGCTCAAGTTTATAATTGGTTATTCTAGTCGATTTACATGCTCAAGTAAAGTATAATTAAGTCATTTACCATCAATGTCTAAGTAAATTACATGCTTGAGTACAATTAATAAATGCTAGTTTAGTTATCTAACATGCTCAAGTGATAATTACAATCAGAATTCTAATTGATTAATAATTAAACATACTACCAATTCATTTACACATGATATTTCAACATACTAGTTTGTTAATTTAAACATGTTGGTCAATTATTTAAACGTGCTAGTGGTTACTCAAGGAATACATGCTAGTATATTCTAATTAACTTAAATGGGTTGATCACATGTTTAGACTACTCAAGTTGTTTACATAATTAGATTGACTAAATTGATTAACATGCTCAATTGATTAACGATTAACTAAATTGATTAACATGCTCAATTGATTAACGATTAACTAAATTGATTAACATTCTAATGCTCATACAAATTTATTAGCATGCTACGATTAAGGGTGCATAACAAATAAATTGATTAACATTCTAATGCTCATCCTAATTTATTATCGTAGTTAATTAAGCATGCTACGATTAAGGATGCATAACAAATAAATGATGGCAAAACAACAACGAAACAAATAACAACATTATATGTAATACCCCGAATTTTTGTATCGGAATTTATTAAGAATAATTGGAAATTAATTAGGGGTATTTGGATTTATCGGGTATTTATCGGGGTATTACCAAAGACGTAACCGTTAGGTTATAATGGGGGTTTAATTAATAGAAATCCATTTGGGAAATGGAATTAAGAAATTTAAATCGGACCCATAATAATGTTTTAAACAATATTTGGAATAAGTCGGGAGTTAGAAATTGGGTCCGTTAATATTCGATATGAATATTTAACACATAAATATATTTTAATATTAATTAATTAGGATTAAAATGGGAAAATTAAAAGAGAAATTAAGTGAAGAAGGGAGAAAGAGCTGAATCGGTTCAGCCAAACCGGTTTGGTTCAGTCAAACTGGTTCAAGAAATAATTTAAAGGAAGATAAAAATTAGTTTAAGTGTTTTTGTTGTTTTCTGAAGAGAGAAATGAGAGGCGAGAGAGAGAGATGGCCGAGAGATGGACGGCGATCGGGAGAAGGGCGAGCGCGCTCAACAGACGACAAAGCTCAAGCTCGGAGGCGGTGTCCCGACGAATGGTGAGCGAACGACTGGCGATGGTGTGAAGCGTCGGGCTTTGCGGGACAAACAGCATTGGGTCGTCGAATTTGGCGTCGACCATCGGTGCTCTATCGATTCCAGTCGACACGGCACAGGATGGCAGCGGCGTGGTGTTCGGCTGAGGAGGACTCGCGATGAACGACTCGGGACAGATGTGGTAGTGGCTGGCGGCAGTTCCAGCTTGGGTCAAATTGCTGGAGCTCGGGTCGAACTCTGACCTGGGTGCTCCGAACCGGGTACTCCGACCCGGTTTGTCAGCTCACGTTGGCTATTCTTGGTGTTCCTCAGGTAACCCAATCTTTCCTACTTATGTTGATTGGCACTTTGAGGGATGTTCTGGATGGATTGTTGGAGGTGGAAAACACATTGGATTGATATTCTTGATTTATTGTTGAATGTATACTACTACGAGCAATTTTGGGTTAGCCTCTGATTGTCTATTTGGGATGATTCATCTGTTGTCGTTATAATGTAATAAATACTCGCATTTGATTGAACGAATGACATATCCTGTTGTGTTGGGTTAGTTGGGTTGTTGGAGGATTGATAGAAATTGTGTAAAATGCCCTATTGTTAGAGTTAGAATTGTAATGGATATTGTTGACCAATTGGTGGATGAAGTCACTGCTGTTATTGTTCTATGAGAAGCATGATAGATCAATACTCTGTTAATGAAAATGTTTCATGTTGTATATGCCTTATAGTTTTTTTATTTGGATTTCAACTCCTTGGTTCCATGAGATAGTGAAATTGGATATTGATTTGTGCACGTATAATTGTGGTTGGGTTCTAATGCCATAGTGGTTTTGCTTAAGAAACTCTAATAAGTAACTTATAATGATAGGAGAAGACGATAAGATTAATAAGTTTATTAATTTATTAGATTAATGATTGAGCGTTACAAATTTGTGAAGGTATCAAAAAAACGAAGAAGGATAGAGAGTAAGTGCTGACGCGCAATAAAGATTTGAGGTAAGGAAAATGGGTGAGTCTTAGCCATTTGGAGGCCATACCCACAGGTAGAGTGCGTGAGTTTTACATTAGTGTTTTATAACTTATTGTAGTTATGTGGCATTTCCTAGATGGTTTTGTGATTTAAATGCCCTATTGTGATGCTCTGTAGATTTCCTTCGTTAGTAACTAGTCTCTTGTTGTTAGTTTTGTGGCATCCTTTTAGTGTTAGTTTTGTTTTCAATGCTTTAATTATGAATGATAGTTATGACTAGAAAATGAGAAGGAATGGAGGATTATGCTAAGAATGATCATGTTTGTAGTGTTTACTTGCTATTCATTTCTTGTGATATATTACCTTTCATGATACTTACGATGTTCTATGGCTGGTTATGGTTCTTATTAATTGGTTAAATCTCTCTGCGTAAATCATAATCACTATGTTCAATAATTCTGCATAGGTTAGTAAGCATGTTTAACTAGTCAGCATGTTTAATAGATTAGCAAGCATACAAATCGACTAATAATTTATTAGAATAACAATTGTAATTTTAAGTAAGCATGTTTGCATGATTAATCGACTCAAGCATGTTTAATGGGTAACGAATCAAGAATATGTAACTATCTAACTAGTTGGGTAAGTGGACTAATTAATTAGAGCATGTTTAATTAACTTCTAGTGAGCATGTTAATGAACCTACTTAGTGAGCATGATTAATTCACTAGAACCCTAAACTGTTAATTGACTTAGTGAGCATGTAAATTATAATTTGTAAGCATGTAATTAACTAGAGTGAATTGACAAGTCAAGCATGTTAATTATAATTTTTAAGCATGTTAATTGACTAGGTTAACTAATGAGTATGTTAATTAACTAATTAATTATAATGAAATTAAGCATGTAAAAGTAACTAAGATAACTAACTAGAATGCTAATTGTATCACCCTTGAGCATGTAATCAACTTGAGTATTTAATGAACTAGGTTAATATTAATAGGTTATTCCTTCTTATTAATATTTTGTATACTTCTCTTTACCGCAATTTCCTTTAAATAATTATATTATCTTCTGTTGTAATTTCTGTTATTGCTTTACTTTATTAAAGAATGATGAGAAAGATGAAAGAAAGAGGAACTAAGTATGATTGAATTAAGGGTTTCATGCCTAAGTGAATGAAGGTTTTTATTATTGTTTTCATAGTGTTGTTTATAATATTGTTTATAATTGTTAGCATGTTATTTTCCGTCAAACCAAAGCACGATTAGTTAAGTAGAATAAAAGCATGAAATCAACGTACAAGCATGTTAATCTATTTGGATAACTGATTAGAATAATCACTTAGAAATATAAACATAGGAAGCATGTAAATGGACTAGGAAGTTAACTATGCTAAATAATTAAAGAACTAGAGTAATTATCTTATCGCTAAGCATGTTTAGTTATTGTTCATTCGCTGTTTTAATTTAATGTTGTACTTACTTTTTGTTGTGCACTGTCCTTTTCCTCTATTATACGCTTTACTTTCCCTACATGCTCTTCCATTACAGTTCTATTTTCAATTACTTATATGCGCACTTCAATTATTATATTAATATTATGTTGTGGAGCATCATGCATCATGTTAGATTAAGAATGTATGGTTATGCATCATGTTAATAGAAAAGAATAGGATACATGCATGAGTGAGGAAAATGTAAGAATGAATGGTAGAATAATAGGATGATGGGTCTAGTCTGGCAGCTAGTTGCTCCCAGGAGGGTAGTTTAGCCTGGCAGCTAGTTTACACTCAGGAGACTAGTGACTAGCCTGGCAGCAGTATGCCCCAAGGAGGTTAGTTGTAGTCTGGCAGTAAGATGCACCCAAGAGGCGACCCCAACGAGAGAACGAATGGCTAATAGGAAGTAGTAATAGAACGAACGACTTAATGAAAAGGACAAAAAAGAGGCATTTCATAATTGCATTAACCCTTTTCCTTACTAAGCCATTAGGCTCACATATTACTTGTGGTGTAGGTACTACCGACGAACAGATAATAAGCAGATAAGGAACAGATAATGAACAGAAACAAATTGAGCATAAAGCAGGGATGAAGGGTTTGCACGCGCGAAAGAGCTCATGGCTAGCCAAGCATAAAGAGGGTAAAGGATAGTCAGTTGAGATTTAATTAAGTTTTCTAAATTGTAATTAAAGGGTGTTTAATTTCCGATTAACGCAGTATTTCAATTATATAGTATTTCTTTCTTAAATGATTTAATTATGCTTATGCAACGTTTTACACAAATGATCTTATAACGCTTCTGAAACGTTTTAATTGGTTTTCAAAATGAGTTTAAAGAAAGGTTGATAGCAATCCGGTTTTAGGCACGCTCTGAACGGTTTCAAAAAGAAATTTCGAATTCCCACACATTTTCGAAGATTTACAAAAAATCCGAGTCATTACATTATAATTAAACCGCGAGTAAACATTTAAACGCAAAATAGGACTCTTAGCTCAATTTCAGACTTCACATAATAGTTAGCTCAATTTCGGACTTCACATAATTATCTATCATTCACTATTCCACTTTCATTTCGGAACTCATAAGCAGTTAATGAAGTAATTACAAGATATTATAGCAACCTATATCAAATTTGCAGGAAACTAACCAACAAAGGAAAGCAACACCAATAGAGAGAACAACCAATCGGTAAGGCAATCGATGGAGTATCATAAATAAAGCATTTGACGCACAGAGCCATCAAGGAATTATCACACAACTACAATCAGCAAAACACTAACATTTCTATACTATCATCCAAGGAAACTATCAACAAGGAATCGATCACAGTATAGAAACAGGGAACTAAACATATCAAGAGCAAAACATAAAACTCACGCACACACTTGCGGTGTAGGGCCTCCACATGGCCTAGATACACCCATTTTCCTTACTTCAAAGCTATATCGCATTTAGCACCTAACCGTTATCTTTCTCCTTCTTTCGACACTTTCATAATTAAAAACATCTATCATTATAGCATTCCATAATCCAACTCAATATCCATTTGAATAACAGAGCATGTTCACACTTCATACCAATCCCAGATTTGTCCTTTAATCATGCGTTACCATCATAACATAACTCTTCCATTCATTTCATTTCTTTATCTCATATATACCAAGATGCAGTCCAATAAACAGAGAGTATCTCATCACTTAACTTCCTCATAAATCAATAGTGCAAACAACACATTTCCAATAATATACTGCATTTACTACAAAGCTAAATTCAACAACAGTAGAACCCAACCATTTGACAGATACAATATCCACATTAAAATCAAACAACTCCCAAATTTAAAAGAGCATAAATCATCACTATTATCATCCACTCTTTTTTCTATAATTTCAATAAATTCCCAAAACCAAGAGAAGACCTTACCTGACATAGACCCATAAAGGACCCGAGAGTAACAGCTCCAACTATTCGGTCAACAATTTCAACACCAATCCTAGCTCACACACGGCTTAACACTCACTCGAAGCATCCCTCCAACTCTCACCACATCCATCTTCATGGAGACCCGAGAGCTCCAGGAGTTCACCGAGACACCCAAGAGCAAGCCTTCAGCTCTCTCCTTCTTTGATATTTCTCAACACTTTTCTCCAGCTTCAGCGTCAAACTTCAACATTCTTTTTTCACGGTCTTTATTCTCCAACAACAAAAAAAAGCAGATTGTTGCACTCCGCATGCCCGACAATTCTCTCCAGCTTTTCAAAGGATGTTCCCCATGCCCGACAAGTTGTCGGTTTCATCAGGATAAAACCAAAGAAGGAGGTACCTATTTGGGCCGAACCGCAAGCTGAACCAACCACTGCCCAGTGAGCCGAAGCCAAAACCATCGCCCCCTGCACCTGCCATGAGCTCGCTGGATTCCGTCCCTGAAATCGTGTCTCCAACCAACAAACGATCAACAGTAATGCGAAGGAGGGGAAAAATCGACCAAACGTACCTTGAATCATCGCAAAAACGCGACCTGCAGAAGTTCCGACTTCGAGCCCTAGTTCTCGTTGCGACTCACCGCTGCTCGTTCAGCATTCGTCTGCTCGCCGTCGAGGTCTCCTCCTTCGTGGACCTCGTCTGCTTGCCATCGCTCTCTCTCCCGAACGATTGCTCCTTCTCGGTCCCTAACCCTTCTCTCGCTCTTTCTCTCACAGAATGGCCTTTTAGCATTCTGTTTTCTCCACTTAACTGGTTCGCCCAGCGAACCAGTTTAGTGGTGTGAACTAGTTCGGCTGAATCGGTTCATGTCATCCATAACACTCCTCAATAATTAATCCAATTTATTTAATCCCCCAATAATTTAGCCCTCTCTATTTTTATTCAATGAATCATTAATTTAAAACAATTATAAGTAATTCCAAACATTATAATTTAATCCATTAATTTAATATATTCATTTTAATTACAGTAATTTCCATTTAATCTTAACAAATTCTTTAAATTAAAAACTCACGAATATGTCCTCGGTAATACCCCGATAATTATCAAATTATTTCAAATATCCCAAATACTTCTAATTACTTTTATTAAATTTCGATATAAAAAGTTGAGGTATTACAGATTTACTCTGATATGTTTTGATTGAACACGTTTTAAGAATAAAAAAAATAAAAAATTTTATGACTGAAAATATAAGCAATTAAAAGGTTTTTAAAGCACGGGGCGTTACATTTTGACCTGCACTCATTTGCCTAGGGATGAGCACAGTGATCATGTGAGATGTATGGACTTATAGGTCATGGAAAACTAATTGGTCGTGGATATTTCAATCAAGGCATTATTATTTTAAATCACATGAGTGAGGTCCACTCGTGCATGGCCAATAGTCTCCCATATAATACCCTAGTCATAGCCATCCTCTGACATTTTTGAATTAAGATTCTAGCAGGTGAAACTATGCAAAAAGAAAAAGTCACAGATATCTATGACCATAACATACTGGCTAGAATGGGAAATCAAAATGTGGGGATGTTTATGGAATTTTAAGCATAGAATCCGTGCTGCCGAAGTTGCATTATTTCTTGATGAAGTCCCTCATCTAGCATTTATCTAGCCTCCAGTACCAATGGTTGAGGATTCGACGGATACAGACTTGCCAGCTTCATCCCGACCCTCTACTAGACATTCTTCAGGACGTAGGATCTCCAAGCCAAAAGAAGATTACCATTCTCTTTTAGCTTGTATGACTAGTATGACTATAGAGATCAAGGGAATGAAGGAAGAGATGAGGGAAATGATGAACTCGTTCACTAGGTTAGACAAGTCTAGTGGATTAATGAGGAGAGAATTTTTTTGTAATATCCCGAATATTCGTGGAGCTAAGCACAAAGCTTAAGTGATAATTGTGGGGTGATAGGAGATGAATTTGACAATTTGAAGATATTGGTCAAGAGAAATATATTAGAAGAAGTGAATTGTGATACCTCGAATGGTGTTATAATAATCCTTAGATAATTGAAGGTTTTAGTAAAGGAAAATATATTTGGATAAAGTGAACAATGGTACTCCGGCTTAAGTAACTTAAGGAAAGATTAATGTTATTGGAGAATGGGTTGATGATATTTGGAATTAGACAAGATGACAATATAATTAGATTAGTCATCATAGTCAGTGAAATTGGTAAGAGAAAATGTGCTTGGATATATTAAGGTTAAAAGTATAAGGTCCACAATAATTTAGTATACTAAATTAGTAAAGAATAAGGTGGAAGAGGAGTTATGAATTATACTTGATTATAGGGAGATAAATTTATGGATAGTTGGATAATCCAAGTGTTGGTCAAGGGAAAAGGTATTTGGAAAATAGTGAATTACAGTACCCGAGTTGTTGAGGATATTAAGGCTATTAACAATGAAGACTATATTGAATCTAGTATTAGTTTGGATATGAGGTTTGTTTATGTGATACAAGAATAAATTGGAGATTTAGTAGATGAAGTCAGAGTTAAAGGAAGTAATATTAGAAGTTGATAGTAATGAAGATATATATATATATATATATATATTGAAAATATTATTCTGAAGAAGGAAATGTTCAGTAATCGATCGTAGCGGTCGAATGGGGAGGACCTTATCGTCCTGCGTGAATATATGTAGTTTTCTGAATGGTTGGCGGTCGATCTCCCAATGGGAAACGGTCATCCAAGTCAATCAACCACCATTTATGATGGTCATCTGGAAGATGATAATCGACGCTGAAGGTGGAGTGATTCATTATCTGAAACGTCTGAATGCTAAAGGGTTGCCCTTTTGTCCTTCTATCTTCATCTGGACAATGAAGAGTCAATTTACGTGGCCTATAAATTGAGAGGAGTGGGTTGACAGCTTTCACAGAGATGGAAAACTGTGGGGAACCTTTGCCAAAATTTTGAGAGAAACTGTGAGTGTTGAGGGTATTCTGTAAACAAGGAAGAGGTGGAAAGCGAGGAACTCATAGAGATAGTAAGCCATGAGGGTCTGGAAGAGAGGTTTGAGTGTCATGAGGAACCTTGTGAGATGGAAACCATCTGCATGAAATTTGCAGGAATATCATGAGTTCTTCTGTCTTCAGGGTGTGGAGTTCTCTTTGGCTTCACAGTTCGAGGTTGCTTCATGTATGATTGTTCTCTCCTGAATATGATGTTGGTTTTGCCTGAGTGATTGTCTATCCGTTGAGTTCTGCTGAAAGTTTAGTTATATTCTGTTGGATGTTTAGGAGGTAGACTTGGATAAATAATTCTTTACGACATTGAATGAATTGAAATATGTTGATGAAGTTTGATGACATATCCCCTGCTGTAATTGTTACACTCTATTGGGTTTTATATTGCTGAATTGTACTATAGTTAAAATGATGCCAAGATGGTTTGTTGTTTAGAGGGATTATTCCAATCATATTATTATTGATCATAACCGTGAGGAATTATTGGACTATAGCATAAATGATTAATGGATTTTATTATGTGGAATTATTGGTGAAGGTAGTTATTAGATTGAGGATTGTCATTGTTGGACATATTGTGAAGTGATACCTTGTTGGAGTAAATTGTTAAGTTGAATTATGGAGATATGTTAGGCAATGAATTGCTAGTAGCTAGGGTTGATCATTGGTGAATCATTATTGATAATTTCATGTGACTAATGAATAGGTTTTGTGAAGAAACTTAAAGTGTTAACTCATTAAAACTAAGGACTCCAAGTAAGTGGTACTGCATGTGTTTTGTCTGGAAGGGCCTACATCACGGGAATTAGGGATGTTTGTTTCATGCTTGTTTACTAGATGTATAGGTTATGTTAAACTTGGGAGATGTACTGTTGAATGATTACTTGTATGAATTGTATGTTTATTGGATTTAAGTTTAGTTCTTTAGGTAGGAAATTGTGCACACTTTGAGGATATGATAATAGACACGATAGATAGATTTGTTTGCTTGTACCATTTTTCCTATGATATTCGAAAATGCAAACGTAATTGAATTAAACGTAATAAACAAGCTCATTGGGTGAGTTCAGAAACTGAAAAGGTTGCTCTCATCCAACGAGTGGGTGAGTTCGAAAACTGAAGAGGTTGCTCTCACCCCAAACTGTAATAAACATGAAAACATGCTCATTTGGGTCAGTTCAGAAACTTAAGAGGTTGCTCTCTTCCAACGGGTGGTTTAGTTCGGAAACTGAAATGGTTGCTCTCACCCCAAATTATAAATAACCCATTTGGGTGAGTTTGAAAAGTGAAGAGGTTGCTGTCATCCAACGGGTGGGTGAGTTCAGAAATTCAAGAGATTGCTCTCACTCAAAAAGATATTTAAAGGAAATAAAAGATAGATAAAGGAAAACTCAACAATAAAGGAAAACTCGGCGGTAAAAGAGAAATAAACAAAACAGAAAACTGTATGTGTTTTAATAGTATTGCATGAGCACATTTTACTTTTATGCCACTTACTGAGTGTTAGGGTCATAGTCAGATCTTTTGATGTAGGTATGCATGGGATAGAGGATTGAAGCAATTAATGAGGCATTTGTACATTGCGGGCTTGACGGCTAGTTAGGCTAAAAGATTAAAGAAGAAATGTAATGATTGGTAATACCGTTTTTGATAAAGTGAACCTTTGTTATAGTGTTTCGTTTTATCAAGAAGGTTTTCAAATTGTATTTAATTGTTTTGGTATTGTAAATACAAGTCTTCCCCTGTTGTAAATGTTTTAAAGCTTTATAGTATGACATGTTTTAAGTAATAAATGGTTTAACAAAAAGGAGTTTATTTATGCACTTCTTATTTAAACTAGTTTTTAAATGAAAAGTCTTCCACTGTGATTTCAAAAGAAAAAGTTTTCAAAATTATAAGTTTTAAATTGTAAGAATAACTGGGACGTTACATTTATTCTATTGGAAGCGGATCAAAGAATACGAGTATGCTAAAGAGAGTCCGGTCGAGGATAGAGAAGGTCAATATGAAGTCTGGTAAAGAAGACCACCGGTACTCCATCTTCCAGATGAAGAAGCTCCTCTTTAACCTGACGCACCACCACCCCTAGATGAATGAAAAAAACTTTATAATGTTATTTAAAGTCAGTGAGAAAAATATGTAAAACCTAATTGGTTATGCGTAAATTTGCACATACTGCTTTCTTTTTTTATTAAGTTTATATTATGCATATGATAGAAGATAGATATTTCTAGAACTGTTTGGGTTTTGAGTGCAAGATGTATGAAAATTTGCTTTGGGGGAGCGAAGAAATAGGGAAATTTTCATGAATTTGAAAACCAATTAGAAGAAAGTAAGTTATCTATAACTCGGTCAAGTTGATAATAGGTTATCTATCTAAGCTGTGAAGGGTTTAGGTGAATGATAGAATTATGGTGGAGAGAAATAGAACTTGAAGATTATAGGCCTAAATAAAATTTTGATGATAAAATTTTGTGAAGGAGGGGAGTATGTAATATCCCATATTTTTCTTAATACTAAGCATATGATCTAAATGATGAGTATTTGAGATTTATGGGATGATTGTATTTTAGAAGAGTAAATTATGGTTGTGGTTTATAGAAATGTGATTTTCTAAGTTAGGAGGGATATCAAGTGGGAGTGGTCGATCATGGCTTTAGTTGATCGACCACTGAGTGTAAAGATGGTTTGGGAAGTCGATCGAGTAGAATGCGGTCGATCATAATTGTTGCAAAATATTACAGAGTACTGCCATATTTGGAGCAGTCGATCAGCTAAAGAGAGCTGATCGACCGACTCTAAAGAGAAAATAAGATAGTGGGCAGCGATTTTCAAAGTGATCAATCACCTGAAGGGCGTTCATTGATCGGCTCCAAAGAGAAAATAATACAGAGAGCTACGATTTTTGAAACAGTCGATCTTGTAGTAAGAAGGTATTCGACTAGTATTCTAGAGAAATCAGAATTTGTGATTGATCGTTAAGGATTAGCGGTTGATCACGGTAATGGAAATTGTGAGTGGGATGATTCGTGGTTGATCACACGAAGAAGGAGAACTACTAGAATATGAAGGACATTTTGAAAATTTGCAAACCGTCATCTAGAAATTGAAGGGATGATATGGAAGATGATTGATTATGCCCCTCGACCATCCTTGTGGTGTTATACGTTTATATAAGGGAGAGATAAACAAAAGAAATAAGAAGAGGAAAACACTGAGGGAGAGAGGGAGAGATTTTTTGGTGTTCTCGAGAGATAGTTTGTTCATTCTAGATTTTATGGATGGCATAATCTTTTAGAAGACATTGCTGGATAATTGGTGCAAGGTGAATCTTCTACAGTAAAGAGAAATGCAAAAAGATGTGTAATACCCCAGATTTTTGTAGTGGTAAGTGTAAACCTGAGTGATGATTTTGGGGTAATAGGAATTGACTTGGAAGATTAAGGTGTTGGTCAAGGGAAATGTGATTAGATATAGTGAATTATGATAGCCCGGATTATGTTCATATTATGCTTAGGAGAGAGATTAAGATTATTGGAGTTGGCTAGAGATTTACTTGATGATAATTTGAGTTAAAATGTATGATATTAGAAGTAGTTAGTGATTGGTTTGGATGATTTAGAATAAGTGGTTTATATATATATATATATTGAATTGGAGAGAAAGTAGGTCAATCTTCAAAGGGAGGCGGTTGATCACTTGCTATGCAAATTATTATAGTGGTGAAGGAATTTTGAATCTGCCGGTCATCAAAAGTGGGTTGATCGATTGGCTCCAATGAGATTTTAATCGAAAGTGCAGCAATGGTTGGAATCGGTCGACCACATGATCGACTGCGAAAATGGCAGTGGTGAGTGGAATGTTGAGCAGCCTATTGTAAATTGTTAACCGACATCTGGGAGATTAAAGAGTTGCCTAGAAATTGGCTGTTTGCAGCTGGTTACCTTCTAGTGAGCGTTCATTAGTCAATTTTAAGGGGGGATTTGCAAAATGAAAACACTTTTGGCCAGTGTTTTCTCTCTAGAAAATTTCTGAATTTTCTAGTTTCCTGAAGAACTTGTTATTGCTCTATTGTGCTGTATGATTTTGCAGGAGAAGATTTCGATAGGAGAGGATGAAAAGGTGAGGAATATAGAGAGAAAAGTTCTAGTGTTTTCGGTGGGAGGCTCCTATGTCCTTGGTTTTTTGGAGATATTGCTGTGAAGAAGAGGAAGTTGTTGTGCGGAAGAAACTTTGAGGGAAGGATCATGTAAAGACATAGGGTTTTGATGAGCAATTAGGAGGAAACCATGAAAAGAAAGTCTTTTGGTTCTCAAGAGTGTTCTTTTATCCTCACTAGCTGCTGTGCAAGAGAAGAAGAGAGAGAAATTCTGGTTCTCTCTGATGTTACCTTCTATGTCTTTGAATTCTGGAGGATTTGAAAGAGAAAAAATTGTATGGTGTTTACTGGGAGTGGTTCCTGTGGCTTTGATTTCTTGAAATATTACCGTATTGTTGATGTGTTGAAGATTCATCAAGAGTGGAATTCTGGAGATATTGCTAAGTTGTTGGCATAAGAGAGAGAAGAAGGAAGTAGTGAAGGCTTCATAGTGAAGGACTTTGTAAAGAAATAAGGTAAGAAGTTTTGTATGTATTTTGCCCGAAAGAGCCTACATCACAAGAATTTAGGGACTTTCCCGGGATATTGCTTGATGTTAATATTGGATGAATGGATTCTAAATCATGATTAAGTTCTAAAGGTTGGATTCTATAGCTGATAAAACTACTCTCTGCATGTTAATAGAATGAAAAAGAATAGGATAGAGATACTTTGCTGTGTTTGTTTGTTGAAGTGCCTGACTATACATATGAACTGTTAAGAGGTTAAGATATGCTATTAATATATGCTACTGTATTTGGTCGTTGAAGTGCCTGATTATACATATAAATTGTTAAGGTTCTGGAGTTTATTAATAGCATGTAAATGGCTGTTGTCGATTCTGCTGTGTTGTTGATATTTGAAGTTACATTATGTTGTTGTGTTGTGTGATAGAAATACTAGATGTGTAAACTATTAATTGGGCTACTGTGTTGTGTGGTAGAAATAATGGATGTTTAAACTGTTAATTGGGTTGTTGTGTTGTGTGGTAGAAATGCTGGATGTGTAAACTATTAATTGAATGTGAGGATAAGTTACTAGTGAGAGAAGATATCAAATTGGATAGGTTGTTGTTCATACTCTGTGGTTCCTAAAATGTTTGATTTTGCTGCTAAGATCATGGTTTGGAATGTCATGCTATGAAGAAATATAAGATGCTATTTAAGGTGGTAGATATACTAGATAAGTTATATTATTGATGTGTAGTTATGGTAGATGTTAGGATGTGATCATGTCTTACTTGAGATGTATTGATGCTTGTTGGCTTGATGATTATTTATTAGATCTAAGTTGTGATTCTGTTGTCGATCGAGGATTTATTGATTGTGTGCATTCATACATCATTGTTTTTAAAAATGTAAAAGTGGATTTCTCATGCATAAGTGTTTTCATAACTTTAAAAGTTACATGTTAAAGAATATGGAGAGAAGAGCTTGAGTTGTTAGTTTGTTCTTGATTGATGTTGAGATAGATCGGCTAACAGTTAGTGAGGCCATTAGCGTTGATGCGCATGGCTGCTAGTGCGTTTTCGATTGATGTTGGAATCGATTGTTGTGCACTGATGTGTACAACCGCTAGCAAAGCTTTTGGTTGATGCCAAAGCTACTTACTGGAGGTGATGGATCGTTGTGCATTGATGTGCACAACAACTAACAGGCAATTCGATTGATGTCAAGCATTTATCAAGAGACATTATGCATGGATGTGTATAACGGTTAATGTGTCTTCGATTGATGTTGAGACAAAGTGCATGGATGTGCACGTAAAGAAAGAAAGGAAACTAAAATGAGAAAATGATTGTATAAAAAGGATTTAAGTAAATGCATTGCATGTTTTATATTTCATTTCACTTCTTATTGAGAGTTAGACTCATAGTTTAAGTCTTGTGATTTAGGTGTGTATGGTATCGTAGATAGGAGCAGTTGATGAAGCATTTGTGCATTGCGGACTTGGTGGCTGGCTAGGTTAAAGATTAAAGAGAAATGTAAAAGGTTTTGTAATATTGTTTTAAGGAAAAGACATCTTATTTACATTATTATGTTTTATTAAGAAAGTTTATTTCATTCTCTTTGGTTTTAAAATACAAGGTCTTCCGCTGTTACAAACGTTTTACTCATGGAAATTCTGAATGTTTTAGTAAGAAAAGTCTTCCACTGTATTTAGAAAAGAAAACGTTTTTCAAAAGGATAAGTTTTAAATTACAAGAAAAAACAGGATGTTAAATAGATTCACATGTGTTTTGTTTGAAAAGGCCTACATCACAAGAAAAATAGGGTTTATCTCGGGAGATGCTTGTATTTGTTGTTTTAATTGCTACTAATGAAGAGCCTGATTTTAGTTTAAGTTAAATGATTATGTTTGTGAATAAAGTTTGATGAAGGTTGACTAGGTTTTGTTGATGCCCTGTGATTTCAAATTGCCTCTGGTTGTTCAGGTATTGAGAAAGATTAGTTAAAGCTATTATTTTGTTTGTTAAGAAATTGATATATACTGTCATGACTAAATAAGATTGAATGCTTCTGTTCATTCTTGGAAGTACTCTTTGTTGTGGTTGCGGTGTTCTTTGATGGGTTATTTGTAGTTGCTATTACTACCCTATTTTTAGGTGATATATGAGGATGTATATCCATGGAAATTTGTTATTGATAGGTTAACTATAAATGTTGAAATTACTCCCTGTAACCCCGACAATTAGAATAAAATTTTTGTAGGTTCTTTTGTTGATTAGAAATTATTGTGTTATTCCCTGTTTTCTCTTAGAGACTTTCATAATAGGATAGAACAATGGGTTTATAAGTCTTCTATGATGTTTGATAACTGTTACCTCTGTTTATTACGACTAGGTGCATTGTTCTCTTTTGCTTGGTAACAGTAGACGACAGTAACTAAATTGTGATTATGCTATGATTTTGAGGATGTATTCTTTACTGTTTGTTTAAATGCTTTGATAACATGTTAGATTACAAAGTTATGTGCATTCATACTCATACATCATAGTTTTATAAATGATATGAAATGTTTTTCATGAATGGATTTTGAGAATAATTAAATGGATGCTTAGACATAATGGATGGATGGTGTTCTGGGTTAGTGATATGGGACGCTAGCCTAAAAATCAATCATTGAGGGCTATGGACCCGAAGCGGACATCATTTATTTGGGCTATGTTATTATCAATTGTACCATTGAAAGTAAAATGGAAACAATTGGAAGATACGTAAATAGGCATTGGTGATTAGCAAGATTAGTAATGGCTCCATTCGGGAGAGCTATGAGATGATGTATCTCTTCCCACTTGTGGATTGAGTGACGGTTCTACTTAGGCTATATCCCGAGAATGTATCTATTCTCTGTGGATGGTCTCCAATATTCTAAACTATTGAAACTAAAGACTATGAGGAACATAAAATTGCATACACACATTTTTAAGTTGCATTGCATGATCATTTCATATTTAATATCTTTTATTGAGCATTAGTCTCATAGTTTAAATATTATGATATAGGTATGCGTGATAACGACAAATGGAGCAGTTGATGAGGAATTTGTGCATTGTGAATCATTTGGCTGGCTAGGTTTATGGAAGAAGGAAAAATGTAAAAGGGTTTAAGTTTTGTAGTAATGTTTTCAAAAAAAGAATTTTAATTATGGTATTTGTTTTATTACGTTTTCTACCATGGTTAATATCTTTTGATTTAAAAATATAAAGTCCTCCTCTATTTTATGTCAAAGTTATAAATGTCCTGTGCTTTTTAAAAGAAAATGCCTTCCAAATTATAAGTTCTAAAAAGTTAGAAATATGGGAAGTTACACCAAACTCTGGAATTACTACTCGATTATCTTAAACAATCGTGCAATGATCTTATATCTTTCCCTTATATTTTTTCTTAACTTTTCCTCCATATTGTTTTCTTGACAAATTAGTGACATAATATAAAATAACTTAATAATTTAACTTGAAGAACATTATTATACTTACATTCAATGAAGTATTTTCAAGTTGAGGCTTATGCTAGTAAACAGCCTACAAAACCGATTTTAAAACCCGAGTGCTCTGATACAATATTTGTAGAGACCCATTTTTCAGTTTCCTTTACAAACCTTTAAAACTTCAAATACAATTTTATAAAACATTCAATGGAAGACCTTCCTTACATAAAATCATTTAAAACAAAAGAAATGTGCCACAAAAAAAATTCTTTTCCTTAACTATTAAGAGTATACATCATATACATTTAAAACAAATTCTTTTCCTTCAACCATTCCTGTTTGGTTTAGCCAGCATAATATCTCGCTGTGAAAACCCTCCATCAACTGCACCTCTTCATTTTTTATGTGCTCTAAGGATCACTAAGAGCACTTGTTAGAAAATTGGCCACAAACTGTAATAATCTAAACTCGCAACTTCAAATAGATATATCTCCCAATCCACATGTGAACTACAGCTGGTTTTTGGAGGTCACCAAAATAACATAACCAGGCAGATCATATCACAATTACAGTGTAAAAACCACTCGGAATCACTAGTTATGATCAAAACAATGCAACTCCACAACTAGGGTTTCACCCGAACAGATTTGACAACCAGAATTCAAACGGAAATATCTCGATTTGCATACAACCAATGAATACCAAATTTAGAAGGGAGTAACTTGACTAATTGTAGAACAAATCAGCAGAAGGATTGAAATCAAAAGGACAAGCGTAAGGCCATCGAAATACAGTCACAATCGCAAACTTCTAGCAGCAACAAAACAAAGACAGATTTGCGGTAATCAAGTAATCCACTCAAGAATCAATCTTGACATAAAACTCTCAACTATAATAACCAAATAGGATAGTAGCAACCTGTTTACAGTAGAATAGAACAAGAAGGACCAAGAGAGACTTGAAAGAAACTTCAAGAAAACCAAGAAGAAACCGTGGAGTCCGCGAACCTCCTGAGTGAGAGGGGCGACTAAAAATGGCTTAACCATGGCGGTAAGCACTCTCCAAGGGTTTGAAGATCTTCTTCTATCTCCACACCACAATCAACACCTTGAAGGGGAAGTATTGGAGGAGATAGTAACCTTTCCAGCTTGGCCAAGAAGCTTCAAGATGTTCGAGCTTGGGCTATGGATGAATCAACGATGAGGGAGGGGTGGTTGCCGCGAGTTTTCTCCACCAAGGGAAAGAGCTAGTTTTTTCAATTTTGTCAAAAGTGCCTTCTCATTCCAAAAGAGGGTATAAAAACCCTAAGTGTTTACAAAAATAATACCAAAAGACAAAAATACCCTTAACGTGAAAATTTTGGCATGAGGGCGTGGTTTGCATGCAAACCGCGCACCTTTCTAACACTTACCAAAAGACAAAACAACATAAAGAAAATAATTAAAATTGCCAGAAGCAAGTCTATTTATAAATCAACAAAGATCGTAACCAAATGTTAATAATGCTCTTTGAACCTTCAATACTTCATGGAACCTTCGAGGCGGAAATAACGTATTATCCATTCGGTGGCGAATGCACCCATGTGATAATGTGAAAAGGAACTCTTTTGTCTTCGTGAGATGTTTCCTCTAAAGAATCCCAAACTTTGATATTACCTGCAAAATAAAAACGAGTTAGGAAAGAGATAAGCTTCTTGGCTCGAGCCCGAGTGATCGGACCGGACCCTGGGGCACATCAATTTTCCACTAGTGTCGTTACTTACATCACAAGTCATAAGCTATGAGCCTAATGCTAAGTAAGAATGAATATATAAAAACAATAACTATAAATATACTATGCATATGTCGTGCAATTTACGATCATGCATTTTCATTTGATCTTTTCTTATTACGTTTATTTCTTTCAGTCAAATAACAGTCCAGACAATTGGAAAACATCAGTCCAAGAGAAAAGATATGTCCTTGGGTTCTCTTAGGCAGAACCTTCACCGAATCCCCTGTAGAGGAAACTGATACAACATCTTGTTGTAAATAGAACCATTGCTAAACTCCCCATCTCACAATTGCCTATTTACATTTATTCAGTTAATTCTTTTTAGTCATATAACAATTCAGACAATTAGGAATTACTAGGCCAAGGGAAAAGATACATCTTTTGGTTCTCTTAGGCAGAACCATCACTCAATCTCAACGAGGGAAGAGATACATCATCCAATATTTCTCCCAAGCAGAACCGTTGCTGATCTCCCCAACCTCTAATGCCTATTTACGTTTATTTAGTCCATTTTTGTTATTCATGCTTATAAACATTTTCGTAATGTAATGCAAGAATGATGCATGAAAACATGTGTATCTATCATTGATAAGAACAAACTCTCAAAGGTAACCTAGTTCTATCATATACATTTTATTTTCAAAACATCAAAATCAACCATAAACCTAAGAATTAACTCCTAATAACATTTATAACTACATAGCTTCAATCCAATAATTGAACATATATCTAACTACACATGTTAACATAATATCTCACATGTTAACATAATATCTCATAAATCCATAGTCTTAATTCTAGCCTACGTAACTTATCCTATTCTTGTGATGTAGCCAAAAGAGCAACTTAAAATTCATTACTTACCTTGATTTGTTAATGCAATTCCACAATTGAAATGTCTTCTTCAATAATCACCCCTTCAAATAAGTAACCTTCATAACCAATTATATCATCAACAACAATATAATTTATCAAACATATAATCTAGGGTTTCCATCTAGATTACATCTTCTTCAAACTTCCATAACCATATTTATACTTAATTAATTTCATAACTTCCACCACCTATTTTTTCATTAAGATATTCTTAACAATATCCTCAAGTGATTTTATCCAAGAGTTCCAAGAGGTTAAGCACTTAAGCATCAAACATCATAATCCATCCATTTATTTTTACTATTTTCTTCAACCTTTATCTCTTTTCTCCATAATCTCAACTAGAAATTTAGATAACTTATACAATTTATGAAGACAACTTTCTCACCTCAAACTGCAGAGAAAAAGGAAGGAGAGAACTTCTGTGAGAGTTGAGAGAATTTTCACCTTTTCCCTTCCAATTTCTCATTTTCTGAACAAGAAAAACATCTTCTCCAGCCTTTAGCTAGAGGTGTTCTCACTCCAAAATAGAAAGATGATGATTCATCACATTATAAATAATTAAAACATGACATTTATCGCAAGTTAGGTGACACATAGCATAATTGGTTGACCAATTTCTTAATGGTGGTCGATTAATTTCTACCCTTGGCATAATTTTCACATTTTGCATAAATTTTGGTTTACCACTCTTGAAGTGGTCGACCAATTTTGTAACCCGGAGCCCATTATTTTAACCTATTGGAATTTTGGTTGACCACTCCTAAACTTGTCGACCAATTTTTAACCCAAGAGCCCCCTATTTTCAATCTATAATTATTTTGGTCGACGACTTCCATATTGGTTGACCACTTATCAACCTGAGACTCTGCTAAATCAAATTTGTACCCAAACTGGTTGACCACTTCTCTCAATTTGATCAACTAGAAATTTTTCGCTTTTATTCTTACACATCAAACTTTTATTTTACTCCATCATCAAATCATTCTTAATAAATAACACTTTTTCAACTAAAATCTCTTTTAACTATTCATCCATCTTATACTTATTCTAATAAAGCTCGGGGTGTTACAAAATTATCTTTGGTGCTACCAGTGATTCTCTTTGTAAAGAATTCGCTCAACTAATGCAAAGTGAATTCGAAATGCGTATGATGGGAGAATTGAGATTTTTTCTTAGTTGACAAATTAGACTATCCCAAGATGAAATTTTCTTAAACCAAGAAAAGTTTGTCAAAGAACTCTTAAAGAGATTTGGCATTGACACATCCAAACAATCAAGTACTCTCATCAGCACATCCACTAAATTAGAAAAAGACAAAAATGTAAAAGAAGTGGATATAAAAAAAGATATCGGGATATGATTGGTTCCCTATTATACTTAATGGCAAGTAGACTCGATATTCTCTTTATTGTGTCCTTCTGTGTGAGGTTTCAAACTTCTCCTAAATTGTTTCACTTAAACGCAATCGAAATAATATTTAATTATCTAAGTGGGACTACTAGATTAGGACTTTGGTATTTCAAAGGAACTTCTTTCAACTTGGTGGTATATACTAACTCTGACTACACGAGTAGTCTAGTGGATAGAGAGAGCATAGGTGGAATTTTTCAATTCCTTAGCAAATCGTATCTAAGAAACAAAATTCAGTTGCCTTATCAATGGTTGTAAGTGAATATATTGCAGGCGGAAGTTGTTGTGCTCAATTACTTTTGATGAAACAAACATTGGAAGATTATGGTCAATTCTTTGAAAAATTCCCAATTAGGTGTGACAACACTAGTGCTATAAATATCTCTAAAAATCCACTTCAACATTCTTGTACCAAGCATATTGCAATTTGATATCATTTTATATGAGATCATATTTCTAAGGGTGATGTATCTCTCAAATATGTTAATTTTGATAATCAATTGGCCGATATTTTACTAAACCTCTAGACAAAAAGATTTTTTATGTATAAGAATTCATTTAGGGTTGATACGTCTTGAAACAAAGTAAGCTACATTCTTAAGGAATACTTTTCAAAATTAGAAAGAATTTCAAAGTAGTCGGTCAATTACAGATTGTACCAAGTTTTCCATTTATGAAGGAATCAGTCGACCTTCCCCTTTTTTGGTTGACTGCAAATTGGCTAGATATCCGTATTTTTATTTCAAAGGAATCGATCAACCACCGATTTAAATCTGTGGACTGCTGAGTCATTTTTTAAAACAGAATAGGTCGACCAAAAATCTATTCTGCATGACCAAACACTCTCTCTCCAGCAATTTTGTTTCTCTTGTCTCCATCCTTTTTGTAAGTCTCTCTACCTTGGCCTCCTCAACTTATCTTTGGGGTTTTCAGCTCTTTACCCTCTTCAGCTCGCCTGTGTCATTTAGTCTCCATCCATGGCATTCTGCATGACTAGCAAATGAAAAGCTTTGGTGGAACGAGGTAGTTCCTCTAGACCTCCTTCATCGGTAGAATTTTCTTCCAAAATGTTAAAGGATGATTGTCGTAAGAAAAAGTTTAAGGAAGATTTTAAAAATAGACTGTTAATTCTTGCATGAAAAAATTCATTTAATGGTCTTTTGAGCCTCAATTGGAAAAGATAAACAAACAAATGGGATTGTATCATTTATTCACTCTAGATGGTCTGTATTTTGAAAAATCCATTCGGTTATTTTATACAAACTTAGAATATTCTCCTTATCCCTTGAGAGCGACGAGTTATGTTTATGGAAAAAGGATTACCTTGACTGCACATGAATTCAATGTAATATTAAATTTTGAGGAAGGGGAAGATGAGGAGAGCTATTATAATAGTTCTAAGGATCCCGAATTTATTCGGAGTCATGCAAGTTTAGAATTTCTTCATCGTATTCTTAAAAATCTGGATGTTGAAGGCTAAAGACCTCAACATTCAAGCCTGAGTCATTCATCACAGCCTGACATACAACTTGTTAGCCCAAGATGATCATCGAGACAATTTGAGTTGTATGGACCTTTTTGTACTTGAAAAGATATACAACAAGAATCAGTTCAACGTTGGAGTGTTGATATTTACACGATCCATTTATTGGCTTGGATGGTCTTTGTACAAACTGATGACAGACAATGCGGTATTAAACTATCTAAACGTGCATCATCTTCCTCAGCCCATTCTGAAGATGTTCCTATGTCTAGCTTTGTCTCTCTGTCTCTGCCTGCTCTAGCATCATCTTTGACCAAGGGTTCTCAGATTGAAGAAAGGCATGACATGCTCACTGCTTATATCTTATCTTTTCAAAGAGAAGTTTGTTCAAGGCTTCATGCCTTGGAGAGATGCTTTCGGGAATTTGCTCAGAGTCAATGGTCCAACTTGTTCACAAAATCAAATTCATCCTCTACTTCCCAACAAAATATTCCTTCGTCATCCGCTGATGTTCTTCTTTCTCCTCATGTTGCTCCTCCTTTGGATGCTTAGCATCTTTCATATCATACTTTTTTTTGACACACTTGTTGTACTTTCAGTTGCTTTGATACTTTGTTATTGATTGTTGAATACTTGATGCATATTTTGTCCTTATTTAGTTATAATATTGTTTATTTGATTGGACGTCATTGATATTATTGATTTACAATATCTTTGGATATTATTCGTTTTCTGGTTGTTTTGGATGGATGCTTATTTCTAATGTAGGGCATGTATATGCCAAGAAGGGGAGCGAGAAAACAGAGGACACTTTACCAAATTAAAAAAAAAATTCTCCAATGAATTCTTTTTGATAATGTCAAAAGGTGAGTGATACTCTTTAATGATATGAGCTACATTTAAATTATACTTTGCATTTGATTTTGAGTGTTTCCTTCCTCATTGAACTCTTTTTAATAATGCAAAAGGGGAGAGGAAAGTTCAGTTGATAGAATAGCATGAATTGCATGAATCATTGGGGGAGAGATAAATCACACAAATTAAGGGGGAGAGAAAACAACTTAGGATTTATGGTCATCATTAAAAAGGGGGAGATTGTTAGCTTAAGAAGAATCAAACTTATTTTATTTTGATGAGAATGAATTGATTATCACTAAGTTATTTATAATTCAAATATGATTTTAACTAAGCACACTATGTTATTCATTGGAAGTACCCTTTAACAAGGGTATTTGTATTCTTCTAACATGTTTGGTGAAGTTCATGTAGTGAATGCTTAACTTTTGAGACATATGGATTTTATTTGAAGTAAAACACGGAAGGTGGTCGACCAAGGCAATGAGGAGGTCGACCAAAAATCTTATAGGGAGCAAGCAGATTTTGAAACAACTAAAGCAGTCAACCAGAGAAGAAAGGTGGTCAACTATAAAACTTATAGATTACTCAAAGATTTTTTAAGTGTTGAAGCGGTCGACTAGTATGGACGTGGTCAACCTAAAATATTATAGAGTGTAAACTTTGTTTTCTAAAATGCATTGAAGTGGTTAACTGGGTAGATATAGGTCGATCAGAGCGGTTGATTAGAGTGAAAATTTGTTGACTGAATGCTTGCCAAAAAAATACACAACAGTCATGAAGTGGTTGACAAAAGGATTGGGTGGTCGACTTGTCAGTAGTTTGGCAAAAAAATCTATAAATAGAAGAGAACTCAAAATGAATAGGTACATGGAAAAGCTATCAACGATGAAGTGCTATGATTTTTTCTAGCATTCTGAGTCTTCATTTCAAAGCCTAAAATCCTCACTTCTTATGTATGCATTTGAGTTATCTAGTGAAAGTGAGGGTGTTTTTGTAGAGAGCATTTTCAATGAACAATCTTTCATTTCATGTGAGTTACGAAGGAGACATTGTAAGGTTGGATTGATGCTAGGGAAGTTCAATCAATTGTAACCAAGGAGAAGCCTTGAAGTGTAGACGTAGGCATGTTTGGCTAAACCATGTTACCAAACTTGTTTGCATCCTTCTCACACTTCTCTTTACTGTGTATTTTGATTGTGTGAATCATATTAGTTTTTAAACTCGTACAATATCATCTAATATTAATTGATTAATTGAATTACATTAATCACTCGAAAAAGTTTGATAAGCCTAATTCATCCCCCCTTAGGCTAATTTTCATTCGACGTTAAGACATCAAGATAAGTAATGTTGTATGTGCTTGGCCTTTTAGCCTATATCATGAGATGCTAGGATGTTCTTAATTGTTAGCATGCTATGATGGTTATGATAATATATTGCTCAAGAATATGTTGCATTCTTTTGATGAAATTGTCTAATAATATGTTGCACGAGGATATGTTGCATTCTTTTACTAAAGTTGTCTAATAATAAGGTACTCGAGGATATGTTGCATTGTTTTGATGAAATTGTCTTATAGTATTTATGATGATGTCGATAAAAGATAAGTTATGATTAGATGATATGTTAAGATATGTGAAATGTTGCATTTATTCTCATGCATTATATTTTCAAGAAATGAACGAAAAATGATTTTCATACATATGTTTTCATGTAACAAATATTGAAACAAAAAATGAATGTACGTAAAGAAGATATGAGGGGTTGAAGGCAGACTGTCACAAAGGTTGAACCTATGGAGGATAAGTCTATTAGGCTGGTAATGCAACGACCTTGACAAAGGTCACAAGGTTGTCACGTGCTAGGATCTTGACAAAGGTTGTGAGGTTATCATCCACAGAGATTTCGAAAAAGGTTGCAAGGTCATCATCCATAGAGATTTTGATAAGGTCATGAGGTCGTTATGCAAGATGAAAGGGACAACTAACAGAGGTCTAAATCGATATTAGGACCATCTCTTAAAGGTGTGAGACGTAAGTGGTGTGTCTCCTACAGTTGTTCCTACTTACACCTAAACGGTAAAATGAAAGAAAATAAAAGAAAGAAACAGAAAGAATGAGAAAGGAAAAGAAAGAACAAAACCATAAACCTTTTTACAAAAAAATGTAGATCATGTTCATATTGTTTATGCATTAACTACTGAGTATTAGACTCATAGATGAATCTTACGATGTTGGTAAGAAATTAGACGACGAGATTCATTTTGGATGATGATGCAGTTGATGGTACATACTTGTGAGGAGAGCTTGATGTTGTTACTGTGATTTTGACCGATGTGATATGGCTCATGATAGATAAAAGATTTTAAAGTAAGCATGTGTTGTTTGTATAACATTTTGTGATAGAATTAGTTATGAACTTTTTATACACATAAAAGGAATTTATGGAGAAATGTTTTAAAGCATTTAAATTATAAAATATTTTACGAAAAATTCTTTCCTTGTGTAAAAGGTTTCAAAAGCAAGATATAAGGTATTTAAAAATGAATGTGTATAAGTAGACGAGAATTTTGGGGCATCACACAACTACTATCGACTTTTAGAGGTCTCCTTGGATTCAGTAAAGTTTTGCATGTAACCCCACTCATGTAGGATCTTCCAGTTAGTTTGTGGGATCTATTCCCAAATCCTCCATGGGAGGTCACAGTGATGGTAGAAAATGGAAAATGAAGGTGACTATTTAGATATATGTGTTAGCCTAAGAGACTTTAGACTTATTTGTTTTGATGATGATGGATTTATTTATTGATAAGTTGTTTATGAATTAATTGAGATTAATAAGTTTATCAGTATTTTATAATTGATCATTATTAAAAATACCTCGTAATAAGGATATTAAAGGTTACTAATGTGTTTGTTTATGTCCATGTAGCTAATGATTAAGTTTTAAGTCTTAAAAGCTCTAAAATGTGCAAAGCATAAAGTAAAGGTCAACTGATTGGTCGACTAGATTGCTACAGAGAGCATAATAGTAGGGAGGGGTCGACTGGAGAAGGAAATGTGGTCGACTAAAAATATTACAGATTGCTAGACATATGCTGCAGTGCAAAAGTACGGTCGACCAGGATGCATGTCGACCGAAAAATGGATAGTGAGCATACTCATTTTGGACTACATGGATGCGGTCGACCAGGGTTGATTAAGTACACAATCAGACCAACAGAAATCAAAATGGTATCATTCCAACGGTCGGATGTGGTCGACCGAAAATGTTGAGTGGTCGACCACTAGACAATTTTCTATATAAAAAAAAGCAATATTAATTGAAGATGAAAAGAATAGAGAATCAGACCAAAATGCTGTCAATTTTATTACTTGATTTCTCTTAGCAAATCAAGTGATTAGCCTAGCTCTACCATTCTCAAACTTAAGAGTCATATTGGAGAGCTTAGGCTTTAGATCTTTTATTGTAATATTTTCAATTCGTGTACTTGAGAGAGATAAAAGGGTGACACCCTGTAATAGTCAAAAGCAAAATGACAATGCCCTGTGCATCGTCATGTAAAGGCTTGATTTACTCCCATTAAGTTCAATCATCAATTACCAAGGAGGTTAGTTGATTAAGAAATCTTCAAAGGGGAGCCTTGAAGCGTGGATGTAGGCAAAGTTGGTCAAACTGCATTAACAAATTGGTGTTAACTCTCTATCCCTTACTCTTTATATTTGGATTGCTTACATATATATATTTCTGATAAAACACTTAGGGAATAAAATCATAATATCGCACGAAAAAGTTAAAACGCCTAATTCAACCCTCCCCCCTTCTTTATGTGTATTTTTGTCATACAATATGTAGTTATTGGATCAGATGCTTTTGATCATACTATCCAAGTGTTATTGATGGTGTGATTCCCTATCTTTTCTACTATTGCTCATGTATTCTATGATACTGGTGTGACACAATCATTTACTTCGGCATCATTTGCTCGAATTTTTTGTCATACTATAGAAAGGCGAGAAAATATCCTTATTTTAAGTACCCCTATTAATAAGAGTCATGAGATGAATTTTATCGCCAAATCCATTACTGTAACAACCCGATCCTAAATTTTTTCGTTAAACGATGTAATCAGACTTTGGAGGAAAGAATTGGCGTAATACATGTATTTACATTGTCTCTATACGTGTTACGTTATGACTCATAATTTCATGAAAATCAATTCGGATAAAAACTTGGTCAAAAACGCAAAGGAAATGGATTTTTGGTCCATCAGGACAGATGCGGATGACCTTGCGTATGGGACGTGTCGTCCACAAAATCCCTGGAATGTCGCCTAGGCCTTAGGGACGACTTAAGATGCAATCTGGCGTCCTAACCTCACTGTGCTAGGGGGTTGCTGACGCCGGCGTGGACGATGTGGACGAGAATAGGATGCGTCCGCATCAAATCTGTTTAAGTCTGGAGACTTTAGGACGATTGCGGACACCTGCGGACGAAGAGTTGAGTTGTCCGAATTGAATTTGTTTCATTTTAAACCTATGCCGACGACATGTACAGACGCTAAATGGCATCCAAACCCTAACTGTGGACCGTACGGACGAAAGTGGGGACGCCAACACTTGTCCAAGTCCTTAGGATTTGCTTGCAAAAATTTGCCTTGCGGACAAATGCGGACGCAAAGATTTTGTCCGCACCCGTCCAAATCATCGCAGATCAGCGACAGTATAAATTATAACCAGAATGAAAATAACGCTCAACCAATAAAATTGCCCAACTCTCGACACCAAATTGCACGCACCACTATCCCAACCAACCAGGACCCTGTTCACTGCCTCACGTAGGATTTTTCCCCAAGGGAGCCTCTACTTATCTTCAGCTTCTTCCTCCCCTCCTCTCATTTTTTTGGTTTGGTGTTCTTCCTAGAGGGGATTCCTACTAGGGTGTTGCTGCTGGAAGCGTGGGACTAAGGGATACCTATTGTTCGTTTGTGAAGGCTTCGTCAATAGGGTAAGGAATGGGTAGTCAGTGGCTATTTGGAGGCCCTACACCCAAGTATACGTTTGTGTGAGTGATTTGTTTTGCTGTATAACTCTGTAGTTCTTATGGTTCCTTTGGTTTTGCTGTGTAGATTGCTTGCTAGGTGACCTAACTCTCACATTATTTCTTAGGTGCCTTGCTAGTTGTTGTGCCTTAATTGTGTTAAATGTTTGTACCCACCAAGTTTTTTTTACATTTAAAAACGTCTAAAATTTTAAATTTTTTCTTTTATAAAAACAATGGAAGGCTTTTCTTTCATAAATAAAAATCATTTTCTTAAAAACCCTTTTACAAATTGCAACTAAAATAAATAAAATTCTTTTCTTTTACAATTAAATACTTTACAAAACCTTTTACAAACCATTTCTCTTTCTTAAATCCATTAGCCTAGCTAACCATAAGATTCGCTCTTGCAAATCCTTCATCAACTACTCCTTAACCTGTTCTCATGTTCTCGTGTGTGTACCTATATCACAAGACTTAACTAATGAGTCTAACTCTCAATAAGTGATATAAAATAAAATCTAAAATACACGTGCTATGCAGCTTTTAAAACCATATGCAGTTTCTATTTTCATTTTTCTTTATCTTTTACATTTTAGTCTTTTTCGCCAATACACCCGACCCCAACGCCCTCGGCATAGCAGCAATGACATAGTCCAAAAGCTCACTAGCCATTGACCGGTCTCTCCAATGCACCCGACCCAACACCTCTGTATAGCAGCTCCAGCTATGACCGAAAGCTCTACTCACGGTTGTACGCTACAACGCACAACCCACGGTTGTATGTTGGCTGACAAGTCTCGACACCGACCAAGAACCAACTAACAAGCTCACATTTACATTTTGTTTCTATTTCCTTTTCAAAACCATGCATGAAAAATCATTTTCGTATCATTTTGAAAACCACGATGCGTGAATGCTCGTGAATGCATACAATATCTATCTCCTTTAGATAGGCTTCAAAACATACTTAATATCAATTCCTTTAAACTTTAATAAACATATCATTAAAATAACCTAATTTTAATAAACACACAACAATCATTAATACAATCCTCAGGACATGAACACAACATAACTTAATAATCTATTAAAGTAGTAAATTCAAGCAACATACAAATCTAAACTCTTGTGATGTAGGGCCTCAAAGACCAAAACACATTCAATATCACTTACCTTGCGTCCTTAAAGAGTGTAACACTCTAACTTAAAATTCACAATACCTTCACAATACCTTCACAATAAATAACATTTAATCATTAAAATCATAGCCCATTAATCTCGACACATTCCTTATTCACTACTTAATAGAATTCTTTACCCAAATCCAACTTAGACACTTAATAGTTTCCATCCATTTATTTTCATCAACATTATCCATTAACACCAATTTAACAAGGCATGCATATTTCTCATTCTCCAATAACAATATCCTGAAATGTAGAATAACCAACCAATAATGGAGCTTCACTAACCTTAACCAAATAGAGAATGTAATATCCCGAATCTTTGTTAAGCTGAAGACATAGCTTAAATAATAATTTTGGGGATGATAAGAACTAAGTTGGACATGTAAAGATATTGGTCAAGAGAAACGTAATTAGAATAAGTGAGTTATGATACCCCGTTAGGTTCATAGTTAGATTATGAGAAGGATTAAACTCAATTGGACATGCTTAAAGATATATTGGGTGATATCAATTGGATTGATAGTCTGTGGAGGTAGTAAGAGGAAATATATTTAGACGTATTTGGATATTGTAAAGGATGAGAGCTAGTTAATTATAAGGTTAAAGATATAGAATTTATTGGAATAAATTTGGAAAATTTAAGACATTAGTCAAGTGAAACATATTTGGAAATATAAGTTTTAGTAGTGATTTATTAAGGATATAGATATATATATATATATATATATATAGAATATGTATATTTGGAGAAGAATATGACGAATTTTGAAGGGGTGGTTGATCATTGTGGTTGATTGAGATCAACCGGTGTGATCAACCTGTAAACAAGAAAATGAGTATTGAATATGGGTATTGAAGGAGTGGTTCAGTGAGATCAACCGATGTGATCAACTTGTAAAAAAAAAAGGTATTGATTATGGGTATTGAAAAGTGCAGTTGATTATGATAAAATCAAAGAAGAAATAATGTATATATTCATGCGTGTCACGTTAAGAATAACATGAATAAAACATAATTCTGAAGATGGAATGAACTGCGATCGATTGATTGTTGCGATCGTTCAACATGGGGAGATTAACCGGCGTCGATCAACCGACGTGCAATTGTTTAGTTTTCTGAAGAATGATGTGGTCAGTTGCCTTGGAGGAGATCAACCGGCGTTGATCGTTTGACATAAATAATTGATGTTTTCTGAATGAAAATGTAGCGGCTGATTGTGGCGATTGTTGGGCTTGGGAAGAACGACCGACATGATCACCCACCATTTATGAAGGATAATCTGAAGAGTTTTAACTAACGAGAAAATGAAAAGAAACGTTGTCTCCTGGATTGCCTGGACATCTATGGAGTTAATGGTCATTGATGGATTGTGTCCCATGGCCTTTCCACCTTTAATGAGTTAATGATGGACGCTGAAGAGTCATCTTTGTTGCCTATAAATAGGAGAGTTGGCAACGTGAATTTGATGAGTGAAAAAGTTGGGGTTACTCTACCAAAATGTTGTGAGAGATTGTAAGTACTGAGTGTTATGCTTCTGGAGATGTAAGTTTGTGAAAGATATTACAGAGAGTCATGAATCTATGTTTTGTGGATGACCTGTGATGTTGTGAGAGAAAGACTCTGAGGAAAGAAATTGTGAGGGTTTGTTGTTTGGATGATAAGTGAACCGTGAGGGTTTCTTGACGAAGGAGATGAGATTTTAAGGAGAGTGTTATGAACGAATTAAAAGCTGTGAAATGTTGTCGTGGATGGTTGAGGTTTGAAGTCTGTAGAGTTCTTTTTGGATTCCAATTCTTGGATGCGGTAAGCAATCTTCACTCACGTTTTATTGGGGATTTATTCATGTGTACTCCCTTTGTTGTTTATTATTGAATAAGGGAATGCTAGAAATTTGGATAGTGATTGTTGTGGTTAGGTGGTAATGGGTTTTATTAGGGAGAATTTTGGATAAGGTAATTATTGTATTATGAGTTGTCATTATTGGATAAAGTGATTGTCGGAAAATAAGGTTCTTTAATAGTTTAGACATAATAGGAAGTTATCAATTATTGGAAGTATGAGCATGTTAGTTGAAGCTAGGGGAATTGATTATTGAAAAGTAATTATTAATAGCTATATGTGTTAATCATGATTATGTTTCTTTGTGAAGAATCTTAAAGAGTTAACTCGTTAAAGCTATGGATTTCAGGTACGTGCTACTGCATGTGCTTTTTCCGAAAGGACCTACATCACGGGAAATTGGGGTTTTGTTTGATGTTTGTTTACTAGATGCATAGGTTATGTTATTATATGGAAATGTATGTTGTTTTCTTGTATGTTTATTAGATTTAAGTTCAGTTTCTTAGTTAGGATGGATCACGTTTTAAGGATACGATCAACGAACACGTTAGATAGAATTGTATGTGCACGATAACATTAAGACTTGAAATATTAAAGTACACAAAAATAGAATATTTCTAAATAGCTGTGGTCTTGTTAGTTATGTCTGACACAGAAATCAAAGTATACGAAAATGAAATGAACGTAATTAGTCATTTTTGTGGACCGGTTAGTCACGCCTGATACAGGAACCATAGATAAACAATAACTGTGGTCCGTTTCGATACACCTGACACAAATGTTTGTGTGGTCCAGTTCAAGACGCCCAGCACATAAACAGTTAAAGATTGAAACAGTATGAGACAAAAGAATGAAACAGTATGATACGTAAATAGCTATTTTTGTGGACCAGTTAGATAAGCTCGACACAAAAACTAAAGATAAGTAAACCAACTGTGGTCCAATTTGTTATGCCCGGCACAACTGTTTGTATGGTCCGGTTTGATACACCCGACATATAAATAGTAAAAGACAGAAACAATAAATGGATGTTTGTGTGGTCCAGTTTAATACGTCCTACATATAAGCAATTGAAATAGCGATAAAATGTGTGAATAGTAACAGAGAAAGAAAACAGAAAACAATATACGATGATATAGAAATTGTATGTGAATTTCATGTTTTACGTTTGTATCACGTATTGAGCATTAGGCTCATAGCTAGGTCTCATTGATGTAGGTAAGGAGCAAACAAATGGATAAATTTGTTAAGGGATGTAGCTAATGGAGTATCACTGTGTGGGCCTTTGTGCTGTTGGTGACATTAACCTGTGGTTATGGCTCACGAAATGAAATAAATGTTTTAAAGGCTTTTAAGTGTTTTATGATTTCAAATAAATGTTTTAAGTTAATGTGTTTATGTAAATGTTTATTTAAACAGTGGGTTTGTGGTATTAAATTATAAAAGACTTTCGTTGTATGTTTTATAAAATTAAGACTTCCGCTGTTTATTACTCTGGTGTTTTATTACGTAATGGTTTTAAAAAGAAAAGAAAATTTTTATATGGAAAAGGTTACTAGATGTTACAAATGGTATCAGAGCATAACCGGGTCCAAAATTATTTTTGTAGGCTACTAATAGTGCAAACTCAACACGGGGATGCTTCATCAACTGTAAGTATTAAATACAGTGTTTTATTAGAAATAGTGTTTTAATTTTTAGAATTAAATTGTAGCCAATTAAAATCGTGAAAGGAAGAAGTGGTCGTGCCCGTAGAAATAATACTGGACGAGGGGAACCTGTTGGTCAAGGTAATGATGTACCCGTTATTTTAGAGAATAACGGACCTACTAATAATGTTGGAGGAAACAACGTATCCAATGATATGGAGAATAATGTACCTATGAACCATGTTGGAATTAATGGACCTGTTAGCCAAGGAGTTGAGGAGAATCAGATTGTGCATGGAGACACAATAAACCGCTTGACTGGTATGATGGAACATCAGTTCCACTATATTGAACGTCTTAGGGAAAGGAAGGAGAATGGAAATCCTCACCCATGGGTGGCACGTGAGGAAACCGGATGGAACAAGTTTAGGAAATTAAAGCTACCAAGCTTTGACGGGAAATTATCGAATCCATCCCTGGTTGAAGAATAGGTTAGATCCCTAGAGGATATGTTCGAGTATGCAAAAATTAGCAAAGCAAAGAAGGTTTCATACGCTGCTTACCTTTTGGTTCATGATGCGCAATACTGGTGGGACACTATTAAGGCAGCTCAAGACGTAAGAGAAATGAATTGGACAAAATTTAAAGAGATTTTCTTCGAGAAGTATTTCAACCGAATAGTTAGGACTCATAAGTTGGTTGAATTTGTGAGTCTCCACCAGACTACAATTGTTGCTAATTACATAAGGAAGTTCGAGGCTCTTTCTCGATTTGCTAATCCCTTGGTGGCAACCAACGATCTTAAGGTTTACCAATTCGTTCAAGGATTTAGGCTGAAATTTATCGTGGAATAAAGATATATGGTACTGAGAATGTGCCATACTCTAAAATTGTAACAAAAGCTTTGAAAATCGAGGAGGTTGAGGTGCAAGTTATTAAGCAGAGAGAAATGAATCTAAAGCTGAAGAAAAATGGTCAAACTCAATCACCTATTGATGGGCAGATAATTGAAAGAGGAGCGAAGCGGGTATTTGACAATGAA
Organism: Begonia loranthoides; assembly: GCA_022433065.1. NCBI lineage: Eukaryota > Viridiplantae > Streptophyta > Magnoliopsida > Cucurbitales > Begoniaceae > Begonia > Begonia loranthoides. The sequence goes on from CM039472.1 coordinate 23,577,575, forward strand.
GATAAATCTGTGAATGATAAGCATTCGCGGAACGGAATAGATACAGCTTTGGTTGGAAATTTTGAAGTTGGATTGTGTCCTAAGTGTAATAAAAACCACTATGGTGAATGTAGAGCTGGTACTGGACAGTGCTTTAAGTGTGAAAAGCAAGGACATTTGGTTAAGAACTACGGTTGTTGGTGAAGGAAAAACGATTAGTAGCACCGCGGGTATTTTCAATGTATGGAGATCAAGATGATGAACCATCTACGTCTAGGCCAGGTACTATGCAATTCAATAAATTTATAATGTTGTTATGTATGCCCGTTTGGTATTTATCTTCACGTATGTGTTAGGTATAAGTTATAGTAATAGAAAATAATATATGTCTAATATGTCGTAGATAGGCATAAATAGGCATAAATACCTTTAGACTGGACAAATTTTGAGGACAAAATTTATATAACGAGGGAGGGTTGTAATATCTCGAATCTTCATTGAGCTAAAGATATAGCTTAAATGATAATTTTTGGGATGATAAGAACTGAGTTGGACATGTAAAGATATTGGTCAAGAGAAATGTTATTGAAATAAGTGAGTTATGATGCCCCATTAGGTTTCATAGTTACATTAAGAGAATGATTGAAGTCAATTGGAGATACTTAAAATTATATTGGGCGATATCAATTGGATTGATAGTCTATGGAGGTAGTAAGAGGAAATATATTTTGACATATTTGGATATTGTAAGGGATGAGAGCTAGTTAATAATAAGGTTAAAAATATAGAATTTATTGGAATTAATTTGGGTAATTTAAAACATTTGTCAAGTGAAATATATTTGGAAATCTAAGTTTGAATAGTTTGGGAGAGTGATTTATTAAGGATATAGGTATATATATATATATATATGTATATTGTTTAGAATATGTATATTTGGAGAAGAATATGGCGGATGTTGTTTGAAGGGCTGGTTGATCATTGTGGTTGATTGAGATCAACTAGTGTGATCAACCTGTAAACATGAAAATGGGTATTGAATTGGGTATTGAAGAATTGGTTGATTATTATGGTTGATTGAGATAAACCAGTGTGATCAACCTATAAACAAAATGGGTATTGATTATGGGTATTGAAAAGTGCAATTGATTGTGATCAAATCAAAGAAGAAATAATGTATATATTCATGCGTGTCACATTAAGGAATAATGTGAATAAAACATAATTCTGAAGATGGGAAGAATGACCGACATGATCACCCACCATTTATGAAGGATAATCTGAAGAGTTTTAACTGAGGAGAAAATGAAAAGAAGTGTCGTCTCCTAGATTGTCTGAACGTCTATGGAGTTAATGATCATTGATGGATTGTGTCCCATGGCCTTCCACCTTTAATGAGTTAATCACGGACGTTAAAGAGTCATCTTTGTTGCCTATAAATAGGAGGGTTGGCAATGTGAATTTGAGGAGTGAAAAAGCTGGGGTTACTATGCCAAAATATTGTGAGGGATTGTGAGTGCTGAGTGTTATGCTTCTAGAGACGTAAGTTCGTGAAAGATATTGCAGAGAGTCGTGAATATATGTTTTGTGTATGACTTGTGATGTTGTGAGAGAAAGAGTCTGAGGAAAGAAATCGTGAGGGTTTTTTGTTTGGATGATAAGTGAACCGTGAGGGTTTCTTGACGAAGGAGATGATATTTTGAGGAGAGTGCTATGAACGAATTAGAAGCTGTGAAATGTTGTCGTTGATGGTTGAGGTTTGAAGTCGGTAGAGTTCTCTTTGGATTCCAATTCTTGGATGCGGTAAGCAATCTTCACTCACATTTTATTGGGGATTTATTCATGTGTACTCCCTCTATTGATTATTATTGGATACGGAAATGCTAGAAATTTGGATAGTGTTTGTTGTGGTTTAAGTGGTAATGGGTTTTATTAGGGAGAATTTTGGAAAAGGTAATTATTGGATTAAGGGTTGTCATTATTTGATAAAGTGATTCTCGAAAAATAAGGTTCTTTAATAGTTTGGACATAGTAGGAAGTTATCAATTATTATTAAAGCTAAGGACTTCAGGTACGTGCTACTGCATGTGCTTTGTCCGAAAGGACTTATATCATGGGAAATTAGGATTTTGTTTGATGCCTGTTTACTAAATACATAGGTTATGTTATTATATGGAAACATATATTGTTTTCTTGTATATTTATTAGATTTAAGTTCAGTTTCTTAGTTAGGATGGATCACATTTTAAGGATACGATCAACAAACACATTAGATAGAATTGTATGTGCAAGACAAAATTAAGACTTGAAATCTTAAATTACATGAAAATGAAATATATGTAAATAGCTGTGGTCCGGTTAGTTATGCCCAGTACAAAAATCAAAGTACACAAAAATGAAATAAACGTAATTAGTCATTTTTTGTGGACCAGTTAGTTACGGCTAGCACATGAACCAAAGATAAGTAATAATTGTGGTCCGGTTCGATACGCCTGACACAGACACTTGTGTGGTCTGGTTCGATACGCCCGACACATAATAGTAAAAGACTGAAACAATATGAGACAAAAGAATGAAATAGTAAGATACGTAAATAGCTGTTTTTGTGGATCGGTTAGATAAGCCAGACATAGAAACTAAAGATAAGTAAACCAATCATGGTCCGATTTGTTACGTCGGCACAGATGTTTGTATGGTCCGGTTTGATACGCCCGACATACAAATAGTAAAAGATAGAAATAGTAAATGGATGTTTGTATGGTTCGGTTTGATACGCCCAACATATAAGCAAATGAAATAACAATAAAAGGTGTGAATAGTAACAGAGAAACAAAACAGAAAATAGTATACGATGATATAGAAATTGTATGTGAATTTCATGTTTTAGGTTTATATCACGTACTGAATGTTAGACTCATAGTTAGGTCCTGTTGATGTAGGTAAGGAGCAGACGAATGGATAAAGCTGTTAAGGGACGTAACTGATGGAGTATCACTGTGTGAGCGTTTGTGCTGTTGGTGATATTGACCTGTGGTTATAGCTCATGAAATCAAATAAATGTTTTAAGTTAATGTGTTTATGTAAATGTTTATTTAAACAAATGGATTTGTGGTATTAAATTATAAAAGACTTCCGCTGTATGTTGTATAAGATTAAGACTTCCGCTGTTTATTACTCTGGTGTTTTATTACGTAATGATTTTAAAAAGAAAAGAAAATTTTATACGAAAAATGTTATGGAATGTTACAGAGAATATTTCCACCCGAATTAACCGTAACCCAAAACAAAAAGCCTTTACTATTATTCAACTACTAAGATGCATCACTTCACGAAACCAAGGGGCAGTAAACAACATAGGGCTAAAATGCATAACAAAGTTCATATCACATTACTAAGCAACAAGAACCAGGAAGCAGTCAATCAAAGGGAGCACCAACCATAAAATCTAGAACATTAATCTTAACACCTTTTATGGAGCAACGATAAACACAGAACCGAACTTCATCAATAGAGCATAACATCCAATAATCCAACACAGCAACGTACAATGAATATCACGGATTTACAACTTTAAATTAATCACAGAGAGCATCTATCCAAAATATTCTTCACTATTTTATCATGACTTCTATATAAAACCCGACAATTAGGGAAGAAATCACCATACCAGAAACATTCGAGAAGAACCGAGGAAAAGCAGGGAGTTCCCAGAGTTTGTCCACGCCTTCACCCTCTTCTTCTTTCTCTTCTTTTTCTTCTTTTCCTTCTCTACCTCGTAGCTCACTAGAGAGCTTTTCTCTCTTCTCCCTTCTTTCCCACACAGCTCACAAAGAGCTTTTGCCTTCTCCTCTCCCTCTTCTATCTTTCTTTCTCTCTATTTCTAATTCTCAAGAACGTAACATGTCACCTACCCTTCATCCTATCCATGCACCACAACAAGGGAGGACACGCAAAGGAGTAAGAGAAATCTAACATCAGGATTTGCACATTTTTCTTTTTTGGGTTGCAAGACCAAGGGGAACCTAGTTCAACGTGGAATGCACAGGTCGATCACTGATCGACCCTTCCCACACAGTGTATCCATCCATCTCGCCTCTACCATTCTTCACCTTGGCCATTTACACGGTAACACAAAATGCAGAACAATCAAACAACAAAATATAGTCTACAGCAATTCTCGTCAACAGAATAATGCAATAGAGGAGAAACCATTTCACATAACCAAACTTAGTCTCCAAAACATATTCGAAATGCAAGGAAACCATACCTCGATTAGCCGCTTCTCACACTTGCTGGAGAAGATGTTGCCCACTAGGAGCTCCCTTCCAACCTCGCCAAAACTTTGCCTCGGTTTGGTGCTGTGAAATCCCAGCCCGTGACGAGCACGGACGCACCGTCCCTTGTTCGCGGAGTGCTACTAAAATTGTAGCACTGAGGGTTCCATTTCCACCCGTAGGCCGTCGGCTTCTGACATGAGCAACCTAAGCTTCCGTCGCCAAGCTCCTTCCGTTCGACAGAGTCGCCCTCGCCTGGAATCGCAAAGCTCATTGTCGAAGGAAGTTGTTTCACCCTTCTTAAAAAATGGCCGCGGGTTTTTCTTTATCTTCAACCACCCCCCCCCCCC
>CM039472.1:23582277-23871540 GCA_022433065.1 Begonia loranthoides
CAACCTTTTTTGTGACGACTCTGCTTTTCATAACCTTTTAAAATACGTTAAAATTCAAAACTTTTCTTTTCTTTTGTAAACAGCAGAAAATTCTTTTTAAATGTATCAAAGTTCTTTCAAAAAGCCGAATCGTCAAAACCCTTTCATTATACTCATTATGAAAACTGTTAAAAGTATTGAAAAGCTATAGTTATAAAATTTTTTACCAAGACGTAGCAGAAGCAAACCATAGTTATAAAATGTAGCGGAAGCATAAGGAATTTACTTTTAGAATACTACACAAGTAATTACGTATTAATTACAAATTACTTTTCTCTTTTATTTTCCTTAGCCTGATCAGCCTCAAGTCCCACGCGTGCAAATCTTTTATCCCTATTTCTTGATCTATTCATCATTTCTCATATATGTACCTACACCACAAGTAAGACGTGAGCCTAAAGGTCCAGTAAGGAATTGGGTTATGCATTATGATTATGCCTCTCTTTAGTTCTTTTGGAGTGGGTACTTCCCCAAACCAATCTTTTCATTATATTCGTTCATTTATTCATTACTCATACGTCGAGCGGGAGATTGAAGGACCCATATGGGATGGTATAGTCTTGAACTGCACATATAAATGTCTAACAACGCATAAATTAAGGTAATAGATAATTGAACTGCGCATAGAAATGAATAACAGTAATTAAAAACACATAAAAGAGAAAAATCATAGCAGCGAACTAAATCATCGAACGACATGCTTGAATTTACAGAACACCACAGTAAATAAGACGACGGTCGAAACATGCTATTAAACTGAAATCATAAATCAACTAATTAGTCCAACACATAAAGCATGCTTCTCAAAAATATGATGGCATTAAATAGACATGGACAACATAAATCGAGTATAAGAAGAACTTAGAACTAAGGTAACATGCATCTGAAAGTAAAGCATAATTTAACAACTTAGAACTAAAGGCAACGTGCATCTGAAAGTAAAGTATTAGAGTTAACAACTTTGTTCCAATTGTTACTCTAGTTCATTAAACATGTTCAATGGAGTAATTACAATTAATAGTCTAGTTAATTAAACATGCTTAGAATTCTAGTTGATAAACGTGCTCGGGTTAGTTAACCATGCTTAGATTACAATTATTATATTGCTTAGTTAAACATGCTCATATTGAGGGTTATGTTACAATTATTATACTAGTCAACTTACATGCTCGAATTGAGCTAATTAAACATGCTTAGGGAGTAATTACAATTAATATTCTAGTTAATTTACTATGCTTAGATTTATAGATAATTAAACATACTCGAATTAGTTAAACATGCATCATCATTACAATTATTATTATAGCTAATTTTGTTAATTAAACATGCTCATACAATTGTTATCCTAGTTAACTACACATGGTCAAATTACAAACTATTAACCTAGTTAATTAAACATGTTCTGATTAATTAAACATGCTCAAGGGAGAAATTTGTAGTTATCACATAGACTATAACACAATAATGGCAGGACAAAATAGCATTTATATCAATAAATTCATTCATCGAACAACTTCATCGATTATCATATCATTCGTGATCGTTCATACTTCATGTCATCATATGTTCTTCAATTCATCATTCTATTCTACAAGCTTAACGTCATAGATTATCATTCAATAGTAAGCATTCATCATATTTCTATTAAAGTAAAGCATTCCAAATTAGTATTTGCAATAAAGAAAAGTCATATGAATTATTAGCAAAGAAAATTAACACTAGTCACGCACACTACTTGTGGGTAGGGCTTCCAAATGGCCAAGACTCAACCCAACTTCTTACCCTCGTTGAAGAACTCAATGACGGACAGTAGAGAATCCCAGCTAATAGAGCTCCAACATCACTCACGTATCACCCCTTCCTCAGTTCATGATCCACATTGAAGAAACGCACACAAGCTCACAGGGGACTCTCACTCACCAGATGATTTTTCTCTCCTGCAGGAATTCTCTCTCTCAGGAAGCAAAGCTAGAGAAAATGGCAGGGAAGGATGCTTAAATTGGAAGCCAAACCTAGAGGGGACAAACGTACCCTAACGGAGAGGGGTGGCATGGCTTCGACATAGGGGAAGGCGTGTGAGAGAGTCTCCATTGTATGCTTAGTGGGTTTTTAATTGCAAAATGACAAGAGTTTCCATTTTTTAACCCTAATTTATTCGTGGGTCTGGGACATTTTGAACGCGAGGAGTCATCCTGGCCTCGTCTGCGTGCATCCAAAATCATCATTCCTCTTGATGGAGTTGCACTTCCAGATGAAGGATGGCATCCTTGCCTTCGTCCAAATCTGTCATTTGGACGAAGGAAGTCGTCTGCATTCTGCATTCGCAATCGTCTGAAACTGTCTACAAATTGGATAGAATCAAAATGATCGCGTCCGCATGCATCCGCCTTCGTCCGCCATCGTCCGAAATAACCCAGTTAGAGACAGGGGATGAATTAGGATGTGAGGCTTTGTCCTGCATTGTCCCAAAACATAGTGACGACGTTCCATGCGTTTCCGAGCAAGATGCCTCGTCCCTATGTCGTCTGCATGCGTTTGAATCTCCATTTTATAGTTTTTCCTCACAATTTCTTCCTAAATATTTTATCCCAAAATATTTTTCCCATCAATACACGTCATAATTTAACACGTATCGATACACAATATAATATATTAATGATCCCGACGATCGATTACATCGCGTATATGAGGAAAATGTTATTGGGGTATTACATTTTCTTCTCAAGCCCAACCAGTCGGTTCAAGGAGAAATTGGTTCAATAGGAGGAAACTGATTTAACCCTCTTTTCATTTTCAATTCTTTACTTTTATTCTAATTCCCCCATATTTTAATTTATTTATTCTAGTTTACTTCCTCTTAATCCTTAGTCTAAGCTTAATTCTAGATATTACAGAAACCATGTTAGCACAAATTCTGTCATCAATGAATAAAGAGCAAACCTTGTTCTTGTTGGAGTATTGGATAAGAAAAGTTTGTTCCTCTTGACAATACGCTTCTAGATTTTGAAGAGTTAGAGCGCTTTGAAGCTTTATGTTGTGGGCTTTCCTTTGAATATAATACAACAACTCATATGGCTCCTCTTGTTCATTAGTTGTTACGATGATTCATCTTTATCTTCTTGTATTTTTGTCGTCAAGGAATCATATTTACCCTCTATATGTTCATCTTCAGGTACTTGTTCTTTGAGACAACCTTCCTCATCTAAGTGAGACTCCAAAGATAGTGATGGCCCTTCTTGAGGTAATATGGCATTTTCTTCAATTTGCTCCCTTGCATCAAGAGCTTCTTGTAATACCTCGTCATGACTTTCAGTTTGCAAGGTAGAGAAACATTTTGGTTCTGGCTTCCTCGCCAAACTATCACTCATGTCATCTAGTATTTGGATTGCCTTTCTCAAAAAGGCCTGCATGTGCTCGGAGCGTTGTCTCTTGAAAAATCTCGTATCATACTTTGTGATTGGTGGTGAGGAAGGGACAGTTTTGATAAACTTTGGAGCATACCTTCTCCTCAAGAATCACTTCATCAATTCCCATGTTTTGATGTCTCTTCTTCTCCATCTTCTTCTTAGTGGGCAATCAATTTGTTCCACCATCTTAAAGCTCTTCCTCCAAGCTTTGAAGAAATAATTTTTACCATGGTCTTCTCTGGAAAAATAGCTTTATGGAAAAAAATTTTAGCTTCGTCTTCCCAATCCAAATAATCTTTAGCATAGTTTGAACCGCTAAAAGTTACGATAGATGATTTTAAATCTTCCTCATCTAAAATATAATTCTTTGTGTAGTTTTGGCCCCTCGTCATTGTGTTGAAGAAAAAGAATCACGGATTAGCAGGAATTTTAGCTTTGATACCAAATGATGCACTAGAGGAAGAGGGTTAAAATATAACCTTTTGATTGTTGAATCGTTGGAAGAATTGTTGAAGAGAGCAACTTGGTGTTGAAGGAAAAACAGGCGATTGGTCTTTTAAGAGTTAGAGAAGAGAAGTGGTGAACGACCGCAAATGAGCAGCCGCAAACTTGAAGACGAATTAGCGATTGATCAGTAATGTGCAAAATATTACAGATTCAAATGCCTGATTTTGGAGCGGTCGATCAATTGTAGAAAAGGAGATCGACCGATTGACGAATTTCCTTAATTTGCCACAAAACACAATATGGAAGGTCCGACTTTAGAAACTAATAACTCCCATGTTTTAGAAGTTTTTGATCTAAAATTTGTGACACACCTTCCTTGAGGAATGAATAAAGAACCCTTTCAATAATAATGGAAATAAATACCACGGATTTGGAAATATACTTGAGAGAAATAGATTAGCAAAAAATAGTAAGTATGCACACTTGTAACTCCCGTATAGATGTCTTTGCCAATGAAACTCCTCTTTAAAGTTGGACACCACTTCACACACTCTTTCTTCAAGAAGTAAGAGTACGAATGCGAATAAGAGAACTCACTCAACTCACAAAATAAGCTCAATCTTGTGATGCAACACACACAAGGAAACTTTGGATGTAACTCACCAAAGGTTTGAAAGAGGAATCACTCCAACTTCGAAAATAAAGCAAATGCTTTTTCTATTCAATTTTCAATTGCTGAATACTTACATAAGGTGGCTTTAAATAGCCATTTACTAACTATAGAATAGTAAATATTTAAATAAGAACAATATCACTAAATCGGCTATAATACAAACTTGGTCGATTTTTTACTTAGTAGTTACTAGGCAACTTAACTTATAGATTATTTAATTAATTATTTCTTTCTTCTATTGACTTTCCTTGATCTCCAAGCTTCGCCGCTTGGGCTTCTGCACAACATATTTTTTTATGTTTTGTGGGGGATTTTGACATAGCAAACGAACTTCAATTTACTGATTTAACCCATTCTAGAAAGTTTAGGAAGTCAACTACAATATTTATAAAGCGTACTTTTCGATATAACATAGTTCCGAATGCCAAAACCATCAAAGAAGCATCAAAGGTCAGAAAGTAGAAAGATTTGTAAAGCTCATCAAATATTCTATAATTGTTCTTGTACTTCCACCTATGTTTGACCTTGAATAACTCCTTAATATTTTGGAAGCTTGATTATTGATAGATGGACTCCGTAGTCCATCACTAGATCTGATATTTTTGTTAGTCTTACCTTCAATTCGTTACACATTCACTTTGAAGAAAATTAGCATAAAAAGATGTATATTAGATTAGAGATATCTTTTTCGAGATAAAAATAGATATGTTCACGAAATATCTGAATAAATTGTTGCAAGATTTATTTACAAGAAATCTTCTATCCTCATTAAGCATTCATCAGCACACTAATTTTTAATATGATAGCCTATCCAAGTACATTTCATAACCAACTAAGAAGATAAAGGGTCGCACAAGAGGGGAATTAGATTATGAGATGAAGACTAGGTGTGACACTACTTATTCTAAGTAAACACCAATCTTTGCCTGGTCTCCGAAAACAGGCCCAAGTTTGACTGATATTTATGTTAGCCTAATAGAAATTAAGTTTAGTTATTTTGATGATGTGTAACTTAATTATCTCTAAGTTGTTTATAAATTATAAATATGATTTCAATTGACTATATCATTGATTTTTATTGAAAATGCTCTCTAATATGAGTATGTAAGTGTACTAGCATGTTTATTGAACTCTTATAGTTAATGGTTAAATTCTTAAGAACTTATCCTTCAATTCAACAAAAATATGAAGTGGCAGTTGACCAAAGCAAAGTTGTCGTCGACTGAAATAATTACAAAGAGCACAAGTTTTTTGGAGATCAATGAAGACGGTTGACCAAGGAGAAATACAATCAACCAAAATTTCAACAGAGTGTGCCAAATTTTCTAAATGGTGAAAGTGGTTGACCTAGTGGTCAAACGATAACCAGAAATGTTATAGAGATCAGACTTTGTTTTTGAAGTGCAAATCGCTATCAATCAAGGAGAATCGTGGTTGATAGACAAAGTGGTAGAGTGAAATGGTTTTTTTGAATCATGTTGAAGCAGTTGACTGAAGATAGCATAGGTTGACTGGTGAGGTAGACCTAATCGAAATTTTATTGACCGAATGTGCACAAAAAACTTGCAATGGTCAAGGTCGACCGATATGGTTAGGTGGTCGACTGTGGATCAATTTTGCTAAGGAACTCTATAAATAAAAGAGAGCTTCAAGGGAAGAGATAACCGAAAAAACTATCTACAATGAAGTGTTGCAAAATTTTCAAGCATTCTGAGCCTTCATTTGCAAGCTTTAGAACCTACTCTCTTCTTGTATTAATTTGTGTTGTTCTTTGTGAGAGTGAGGTGACTTTGTATCAAATATTTCAAAGAACCATCATTTGTCGCTTGTGAGTGATGAAGAACTCATTGTAAGGTTGGATTGACACCCAGAAAGTTTAATCAACTGTAAGCAAGAGGTTGAAGTGGAAAGATCTTCAAGGAGGAGCCTTGAAGCTCAAACGTGGGCATGTTTGGTTGAATCGTGTTACCAAATTTTTTTGCACACCTCTTCCTTATCTCTTATGTTACATATTTTGGTTGTGCTTGTAACTTAGTAATTATTAAACTCACATAAGATCATATAGTGATACTCAAATAATTACTTAGTTACATGAAAAAAAAAAAATTAAGTCTAATTCACCCCCCTTGTAGGCAAATTTCGATCCTACAATTGGTATTAGAGAAAGGTTAATAACTTTGTTGTAATTGATAGTAATATTATTTTTGAAAAACTTCTATAACACTTAATATGAAAAATGTACATGTAACACCTCGATTTTCATGTTCATTTTTTTTATCTAAATATAGGAGCATTTTAATACGACTTTTTGGAGCTTTTAAAAAAACTTTGTGTAGCATACTTTTTTCACTTAAATAATCATATTAAGAGGGTGTATAATAATATATAAATCAATCATCATAAAACAGTTTTACAAAAATTTCATTTATTTACAATAGTCTTTTTCTTTCTTTTATCATGAGCTTTTTGAACAGTCAAAGTTGTTGTAACAACTCTAAGCGTTTCCAACAAGCCATGCACCATCAACTTCAAGGTTTTCTAATATTTTTCTTGTTATTTTACCTGCAACACAAGATCCATCTATGAGCCTAATCTCAGTAAGTAATGTAAAAATAAAACTTAAACTGAACATAAACTTCAAGCAATCATGCAATAAGCAGTTCGAAAACATGTCATTTTATTCTTTCCTTCTTCCTTTGTCGTTTCTGGTTTCAAAAAATTTTATTTTCTTTTATTCTCTTTGTACCAGTCTGATCATTGGAGCACAGTCTAGGGAATCATAATTATAGTCTAATCAATCCCACCTCCAAATGATCCCAGATCATTGGAGCACAATAGGGAAGATTACAATTCAATCTATCCCACCTCCAAACAATCTCTTTTTTTCTTTCTTTGTCAGTTTCATCTTTTCTTTTTCTATTCGTCTTTGAGCCTCACCTATACAAGGCTACTTATGTGTATTAATTATGTGTAATTCTTTCTTAATTAAACCTTTTGCATGTAAAAACATTTTTCGTTTCTTTTAGAAATATGATGCATGAAAACATATCCTCGATAACAATATTAACAAAGTCATATAACCTTAATAGTCATACTAACCTGCTACAGAACATTAGAATATCTTATAATCATATTTACAACCATTATTTCATCTCTTCTAACTATATCTGGAATAGGTCAGTACCACCATCATCCATAACCAATTATTCCCAATAATCCAGTACCACAACTATCAATATTTCATTTGTATCCTTAACAATCCCATAAACTAACATAACCTCCATTTATAAAACAATAGTGTAAAACCCGTGAAATTTTTAAATAAGAAATTCCATGTGTAAATTTTCGCATTAAAATCAGTCATAACGTTGAAAAGTGGACTAAATTTGTTGCGTAGCGGCCACGTACGCACATTTGATCAATTGGTCAAATTCGTGGGAATTGGAAATTTTCAAACGAAAAATTTATTTAAGAAACAGAATTGGAGAATTAAGTTGGACTGATAATCGTCGTTTGGTGCCATTCAGGATAAGTCGGAAGTAAAGAACAAAATAATTAAAAATGTGATATGCTTATTTGATATATGTGCGACATTAAATGAATAAGTGGAAATTAAATCAAATAAAGTGAGTGAAATGAATGAATTAAAATAGGAAACAAAATTAAGGTAAGTAGAGAAAGAAAATCAAAAGGGATTGAGAAGAGGGGGGAAAAATCCCGCCAAATGAATGAGTTGGAAAGGATAAGGGCCAATCTGTAAATGAAAAAAAAAAAAAGAAGAAATGTGGGGAGAAAATTAGGGCAACATGTCGTTCCTTCCCCCCATTTCTCCATTCTGCCGAGGAGAACTTAGAAGGAGAGGGAGAGAGAGACGCCGGCCGAGCAATTTTCGCGAAAGAGAGGGAGACCGGCGACTGGACGACGACGATTGACGTCGTCTGAGGCGTTCGAGCTGCGACCGAGGACATTGCGAATGAAGGGTAGCCGAGACAGGGACGAGAGACTTCGACATTCCGATAAGTCAACGAGTGAGCATTCGGTCATCGGTGGCTGCGAACGTCTGAGCTAAGGCTTCAGCTTGGTTCGAGCCTTGATCACCGGCGACAGGAGCTCCGCCTCGCCATTTTTCGATTCCGGTGAGCAAAAACAGAACCCTCGGTTCTGTTCTGCTGGTGAGGCATTTCGGTTTGAGTTTTTGCTTCGGATGTTAAGTCCTGTTTTGAGATGCTGTTGTTTGATTTGTGCTGTGGGTTTTACAGTGGCTGTTTCGTCTGAGGGATTCCGGAGGGACAAAGCACCGGCGACAGGGACAGCTCTAGTCAAGTTCGTCTTCTGTTTTCGGTGAGAAAACTGATGCTTATGTTGTCTCTGTTTCTCAAAGATTTAAAGTGTTTGGTCTCTGTTTCCTATTGGATTTTGGATGAAAGAACCGTGGGAATGATATACTGCTTTTGTTGAATTTCTTGCTGCGATTTGGGACTGGGAGTTCAATTCTGCTATGCTTGGTGAGAGATTAAGTTGGATTGTTTTTTTTTATTTAGATTTTAGATTCTGAATTGATTCTGATTTGGGTGATAGCCCTTTGGATTTTGCTATGCTGCTGTAAATGAAATAAGGCCGATTCCCAGCTTCTGTCCAAATTTGTGTGTACTAAAGTTTCTGTCTGTTGGGTTCTGTTAAGTTTGACTATGGATTTCTGCATTGGGTGTGCTTTGTAGTTGATTGTCTGTCTTTGCTATGCCCGATTAAATTGTTCCTATTTATGGGGTCAACAATTCGTAAATTTAAGAGGATTTAAGTCACTGTTGGATGGAAAAGAAAACTATATACTTGTTGTCTGTTGAGTTGAAGAATTGTAACCATAATGAGAAGATGCGTTTACGGTTCTGTTTGATTCAGAAATGGATTTCATATTGAATAATGGAGTTTAATTGTAATTGGAGATAGATATTGAGGATGTTTTCGATGTGCAATAATGAATTTGGGTTGATGTTCTGTTATAGTTATTCATGTGATAGAGTTGATCATGTCTAAGTTTGAGAGACATTCTCTGACATTGTTAACGGTTTAAATGCGCACAATACGTTGAGGATTAAGTGTTGTTTGGATGGTGATGATTTTATTTGCCAAAGGGTAAAGTTGAAAATTTTGTTGGAATTAGTGGATGAGTCATTTACTGGTATAGGGACCTCCGCTTATTTTCTAGAATTATTTATGAATTCTCGTATTTATACCTTTGTCAGGCTTGGACGATTTCGGCGAGTATGCTACCATTCCCGAAGAGATAATCGCTCTAGTTGGCAAGAAAAATCGTCTTCGAGGTAGGGATTTCTATACCTCTTGCATTGCATTGCATCGCATCCCATTTTCAAAATAATTATTTTGTGGAGTACTACACTTGGAAAAAAATGACAGGGACTATTCGACAGCACGTCAGTTTTTATTAGTAATATGTTTTTCTCAAGTTTAATTTCGTACATGGTTTGAAATTATTGTGCATATACTGAGGGATGGATCCTCTTGATGCCTTAGCACTTTAGTGCTAAAGCATCGTGAGACTGTCCCCTTTGAAACCTTCTGTTGCGTGAAGGTTGATTGTTTGACGTATGATAACATATCGGTGCATTGGTGACGTGTCCTCAGGTCAAAAGCCCTGGAAGTCGTAAACAGTATGGGAGAGTGATGACGTTTTCTTAAGTCGAAAGCCCTTAAACCTGGCCAAGATTTGTCCCACGGATCAGACGGTTGTCAGTGGCTAAGACTTGTTTAACCTAAATACCATTTCATTTGATGGGTGGCGTGATGGTCAAGTTTGCTCGTTGACAACCTTCGTCCATTTGGAGCTTCTAGGTATCTTAGTTGTTAAACAAATCCACATATAGCGAGCAACTGTATCCGTTTATATTTGATTATACGATTTATATGAGTTGTGTCGTGCAGCCAGGTGCACCGGCAACTCGGGTGACGTGCAGAATCTTTGGATCGCCGTCATTATTCCTGCCTCATAAGGTGTTGTCATTGACGGGTGACCACCTCTTCTATGACGAGTGTCCGATGTGTCCTTGAGTGACCATCCTTTTTCATTGATGACGTTTTCGTATGGAAAACGATGTTGGCATATCTTTACGATATAGCTATCTATGTATACAACGAGATTTTTATGTAGCCACATCGAGGCCCTTGGGCCGGTTTGATAAAATGATAAAGAATTTGGAAATGATTTAAAAATTCATGTACGGATAAAAAGAGAAACATAACCGTGTTTTCAAAAATATAGAAAAATCAGTTTTGCATGAGGTGCATTTAGTATATGTATACTTTATTGAGTTAGTCACTCATCTCAAACGACTTCCCCCAAAACTTCAGGTAAAAGCAAGAGCAGCTAAGGATCAAAAGCTAAAGTGTCCTATTATTTTCATTTGAGCGATTTATCGTTATTTGGTGAGGATATTTACATTTGGTCTGTAAACATAAACCACTGTTGGATTGTATTTGTTGCACAGTACTTTGGATTTCATTTTAATTTATGCACTGTTATTTTCTCGTGATCCCTACTCGGACTTAGGCCCATATCTTTTGGGCCAAACTAAATAATTATAAGTTTTTTGCTAAAACACACGCATTAGGCTGGGTGATCGGGTTCTCTACGAGAATCGGGTCGCTTGACCCGGCAGTTCTATCCAACCCGTCTTCGGGTCGTGACAAATAGAGCATACCTTTCATTATATATCTTCAATAATTCATTTATTATCAAGTTAATCCACAGTCCAATAGTTTATCACAAACAATCCATCAATTAGTCCAAAGTTAGAATTTCACATTCATAAATACCATACTTTATCATAAACTGAAAGTAATTCACAGTTCTACTTATTTCCCTAATATCTTATGCTATAAGCCAAGATGCCAAACACACACAATCATTGCTTGGAGACCCTTACATAGCACTTTCATCCTTCGAAGATCAATCCTCCCAATCATCTAGTTAGAGACCCTTACATAGCACTTTCATTTGAAACCTCTAAGGAGCACTCCACCAATCAACTCACCTAAAACTCTCAAAACTTGAGGCTACCATGCTTTTTCACAAAACCGAACCCCCCTATTTATAGGGATTTCAAGGCAATGGAGAAACCAATCCTATTTGACCACCTATCCTATACTTGAGTACCACCACCTTCAACTAATCACCATCAGCCATCAAAGCTGTTTATATAAGTTACAATCATGAGGACCTTTGTCATAGTAGTCGACTTAATCCTTACATGATCACGAAGGCAAATTCTTAAATAAGCCTTCGCTACCAAATTAATCTATCGCAGACATATCCGCTCCCGCAAGAGCATCAATCCAAGGAATATTCGCTTAATCAGTCGTTCGCTTCATGGCACGTAACCCATAACTACCTTTGCATTGTTCATAATAGATAGATTTCTATCTGCAGACACCAACGCTTCCGCAAGTCCACTATATAACGTTGCGCCAATTAACCAAAATGACACTGTTTACTTCCTTTGCTGACACTTTACTTAACTGAAATGACGACATTTCCCCACTTAATAAAATTTTGTCGTGGACACAATCCCCTCTATGGAAGAGTTTGCTTTAATCCAACGGTTGATATTTATACTTCAACGATCATATTTTGTTCACGTCTTATACTCTCTTTACAACATAATTAAAACGACGTCGTTTACCATCAAATGCAGTCATTCACCTCCCGCAAGGAATCATTCCCTACCCACGGAAGATTCTTTTCTAATCCAAGGGTTCTTAATTAATCTGATAATTTGATCCTATGGTCAATATTTTACCTGCTTATCCTAAACATGTTTTTGCGGTCACCTTTCTTATCGCTGTCATCATCTAACAGTTGATATTTCCTCCGCTCTTTCAATTTTAAATCCAGCGATTAGTTTCCTTCTTGAAAGGAATTTGATGCACCGCGAAATCCTTTTAAGATCTATCAAATGATAAAATTGTTTAATTATCCTTTAAGTGTTTTCTTTATAGGTACTCAGGGGAAAATGACTATTAAAATCTTCAATTATGACCTTATAATATTAAAAATAAAACATAGGTGGAAGATCCAGTATAATGGAACTTCCCAAATCTACCCTTAGTCTGACCTCTGAGCACTCGTCGAAATTTTTGGCAATTAGAACAACCTCTTATCAAAATGCAAGCTTTATAGCATTTGTAGCTAACTTGTCAAGATTTCTTGAATGTAGTCTTTTGTTAAATTTGGAGTTTGTTTGCTATGTCAAACGCTCTATTAACAGAGAACTATTTCCTCCTGAAGCCTCTTCCTCAACCAACAACTTTCTTGCCACTTTTGGAAATGCTTGAAGACAACAACACAAGAAAGATGCTCCAATTTATTCAAGAACTCTAGGAAGGTAGCATGAAATCATTTTAAAACTTATTTTGGAATTATGAGATGTAATGGAATTGTTATTTTTGGATTACTCTCAGCTAGCTTAAAATAGCCGAGAGATTTTGATTGTTTTTTTTTTGTTTTGAGGTAATTTTTTTAATTTTGACACTATGACAACCCTAATTTCATGGGGTGGGGGTTGGGTTTAAGCCTCCCTTAGGACTGTTTGTACGGCAATTGGAATTCAGCTAAAAAAAACCTTGTTTGAAGTTTGAGTTTACCTCCTCTCAATCAACCCCCTTTTCTTGGTGAGAAATGAGAGATTGAGTGACTACCCATTGATTTACCATTGTTCTTGGTTTGTCTTGAAGTCCATCTGTAACGACCCGAATTTTTGTAAATCCTTTAAAATGCGTAAAGTTTTGAAGTTTTTCTTTTTAAAACAAAATATAGCAAAGTGCGTCTAACATGATCGCTACTGACTCTTTTTTTAAACTCGTTATGAAAACTAATTGATAAAATGTGCGGAAGCGTTATGAGATAAATTCTTTTGTTTGACATGGCAGAAGCGTAAATCATTTAAAGAAAAAACTAAACAATTGAATACAATTTAATAAAACTTAACATATTTACAATCGTTCCTCATTTTACTCTTTAGCCTGGCTAGCCCCAAATCTCGTTCGTGCAAATCTTTCACCTCTGCGTTACTAGTTGTTCGTCAATCTCGTATATGAGCCTATTATTATCTGTTCGTCATTTGTACCTACACCACAAGTAATACGTGAGCCTAATGGCCTAGTAAGAAAAATTGTTTAATACAATATGCTTATGACTCTCTTTAGTTCTTCATGGAGTGGGTACCACCCTAAACCAGTCTTTTCATTACGTTCGTTGGTTCTTTACTCGTACTTCGAGCTAGAGATTGGAGAATCCATAGCGGTAGGGTATATTTTTGTCAGCTTCAACCACCTAGAGTAGACAGTCTCGTAGTCCCGACAAGGGAAATGTAATATTCTTTTAAATCCTATCTACCTGGCTGATCTGTACTTATCCTACCATCCCCCAACTCTATTTTCTTATTTTCTTTATTTTTCTTAACGTTTTACCTTATTTATGCATATGTGAGCACCACTCCGGAGGCACTCCCTAGCGGTTTCTATTAACATGATGCATGACCATACATTATCAACCTAACATGATGCATGACACACTATAACATTAACATTCATAATAATTAAATTGCGCATTGAAATAAAAGTAACTGTAAGTGAAAGCGCATATAAAGAATAACAATAATTGAAAGCATACAACAAGGCATAACAGGAACAAATTACGATATCAAATTGAAAGCAGCGAATGAACAAGATGAGACAATAAAGTAACATGCGACGAATTTCAATCAACTAAACATGCTTATTAAACCAAACCAAACTAAACATGGAAACATGTTTTAAACAACAAATAACGGAAACATGCTTGTAAATTAGAAGTTCTTATCTTAGTTAATTAAGCATGCTTATGTCATAATTAATTTAAACATGCTATAATTAATAGCCTAGTTATTATCCTAATTAATTACATGCTCAAGTTGGTTACATGTTCAAGAAATGATTACAATTATTACTCTAGACGATTTAAACGTGCCTTTTACTATAATTCATTAAACATGCTCTTAATGGATTAACATACATAGCTGGTTAATTAAACATGTTTAGGAAGATAAGATAATTATTCTAGTGCTTTAGTTCTTTAGCCTAGTTAACTTCCTAGTCCATTTACATACTTCCTACGTATATATTTCTAAGCAATTACTCTAACCAGTTATTAACATACTCCTATGTTGATTCCATGCTTTTATCCTACTTCACTAATCATGTTTTAGTTTAACGGAAAATAACATGCTAATGACCTAGAATCGTAAGCAATACAAGAAAACAATAACAAAAACATTCATTCACTTAGTCAATGAAACTCTTAACTCATTCATGTGTCATTCATTCCCTTTTCATTTTCTTTATCATTCTACTCTCTAGCAATGTAAAATATCGATTATGAAATTAAAGTGCGCATAAACGAAAGTAATTGAAGGCAACTGTAATTAAAATTGCAAATATAATAAATACAGTAGTTGAAGTAAACGAACAGTAATCAAATGGTAAAGAAATATGCAACGAATTATAATTAACTAAACATGCTCATCGTTGAACTAAGCTAGATTAAACATGGAAACATGCTTTGACCACGAATAACGGAACATGCTTTATCCTAACCAATTAAACATGTTAGGTTTAATTGGCTAAATATTATCCTAATTGGTTTCATGCTCGAGTTGATTTCATACCGAGGATGGATCTCAATTATTATCCTAGATGATTTAAACATGTCTTTAATAGTTAAATGGATTAACATGCATAGCTAGTTAATTAAACATGCTTGAATTTATTATACTTGCTTAGTGAATTAACACACTCACCTTTAGTTAATTAACCTAGTACATTAACATGTTTGCTAATTAACAAACTTACTAAAAATCTCATTTAGTTAATTAACCTAGTTAATTATCATACTCATGGAAATCATTACAATTACTAATTTAGGGTTCTAGTCGTCATTAAACATGTAATACCCCGAACTTTTATATTGGAATTTAATAAGGACAATTGGAGAGAAGTTGAAGATTTTTGGATTAGTTGGATAACTATTGGGGTATTACCAAAGACGTAATCGTCAATCATCATCAAACAATAATTGGAATAAATCGTGAATTAGAATTGGGTTGAGAATAATTTAATTAAATGAAGGATTTAATTAAATTATTAAAGAGGACTTTAATTGATTGAAAATATGATTTAAATTAGTGAAGAATTAATTTAATGGATGAATTAGGATTAATGGATTAAAAGAAAAATAAATAATAAATAACTAATAAATAAATAAAACAAAAAAAAAAAGAGAAATGTTGGATTTTCTTATGGCCTTCGGCCTTTTCGTTTCGCTCGGCCGCGAATCGGGATTCCCGTAATGAGGTTTTCCGGCGACAATTAGAGGTAGGCTTGATCAATTTCTTCCTTCTTTGCTTTTGGTGATTCGTGTGTTGGCAGGGAAAGGTTCGGAGCTGGCGATTCTCCAATCTCGCGTCGGGCAGGATGTCCGTTTGGTGATCCCGCAAGGGGCATCGACTGGATGTGGCGGGTTTGGGCTGGACCAGCCCAAGGCTAGGGTCCAGCCCATTGTTGGGTCCGAATGAGAAGGAGTCCAGCCCATACCTTGCAGTAGGACAGCGACGATGTGAACGTGGGGGAGCAGCTTCTGGAAAGCTGCATAGAGAGAAAACGACGTGGTTTGATGTGCAGGTGCTACACTCTAGGAAGTGCAGAGTGGTTGTCTCCTAGACAGAGGATAAAAATTGGCTGAAGTGTTCTTGTATTGGGGTGATTTTACTCCTGGTAGCCGAGAGGGCTGAAGTGCTGGACTTGGAAGAATTCTCCAGGAAGCCGAGAAGGGAGCAGAGGCCGAGAAGGAAGAGAGCTGCTTCGGGTCTGCCCTGCTTCCGGTGAGGATGATTCCTTCTTTGTATTCTGGTTTTTCTGGATGTTTAGATTTTTTATAAGGAAAAGAAAACTGTACTGATTATAGCCTTGTTGTTTGGATGATAAGTAACGAGTTTAGCCTTCTGTAATGGATTTAACCTTCTGTTGGAGTACTTGAATGAGTTTGCTGGTTGTTTGGATGATGAGTATGCCTTTGTTGGATGTTAGAATATATATAGAAATGCTCTGTATTGTAGTGTATGTGCTCTGTTGTACTTTCTGCTTATGGGTCATCGTTAGAGTAATGTTTTGGTTGATATCCTATTGAAAATTAATGTCTGGTAGATGGGATATTAATCTGTTGAATTTGGTTGTTGATCGAGGTTTGGTTCCTGCCGATAGTCATGATGAGGAGATGTTGGGTTTTGAATGATGTTGGTTGTTTGTTATAAAATGTGATGGAATACCTATTAGACTTGGTTTGCTACACCTAAGTTGTTCTCTCTTTGGTTATAATTGTTTGATAAGGGATTTACTGGTTGGATTTTTGAATCAATTATTGGATGAGATAAGATGTTAGCTAGAAGTATGTTAAGTTGGATTTACTATCTGTTGTAATTTTGGAAAAGTTAAAGAAATTGCTAATCTATTGGGTTCTGTTAGGTTATTATGAAGTAGAATATGTTGTTAAGTTAATTGAAGTTGGAACGAGTTGTTAAGTTAGTAATCTGTTTCACTATTGCTTTTATTCTTTTGTGAAGCATGAATATAGTGGAAGTTGATAAGTATAGAAGTGTTAATTTCGTCGACATAAACTCGTTAAGCTGCAGCCTTGGTTTTATATTTTTGTGGGCTATGTTGAGCTGTTAATTGGTCTAAGGCATTTAAATAATTAAGAAATGGATGTGAGGGTTAATTAGTAAGCTAACGAGTCGAGTCAATGATTTTAGTAATGACTAGATGTTTCTAAATTGTGAAGGTACTAAAATAGAAGAAAAGAATAACGGTCGAGCGTTGAACGCTTTAAGCGAGTGAGGTAAGTGATATGCATGTGTTTTGGTCTTCGGACCCTACATCGCAAGTTTAGGAGAAGCATGTTTCGTTGCTTACCGCTTTTCTAGCATGTTTCGGTGTTTATAGTTTTAATATCATGTTTCGTTATTTACAGCTTTATTAGCACGCTTCGTTGTTTATAGTTTTTAAGAGTATGTTTCATTGTTTACAATAGTTAAATGCACTTTTCATTGTTTACTGCTTTTACAGTACTTTTCGATGTTTATTTATGCTTTTAGAAATAGTATGCATTCACGAGTATTATACGAAATAGATACAATAACGAACGAATAATGAGGCATAACGAAGGAACAAATCACGAACGAAGAAACAGATGATGAATAAAGAAACAGATGACAAATGAATAATAAGCTATAAAAAGTAAAGAGAAATGAGAAATAACTAATGCAATTAAAGTAAAGAAGAGAAAATGACAACGATATGATGCGAGACTGTTAAGTCCTTCGTGGACACGGTCGCGAGCGAGCTTTCGAATTATGCCATGGTCGATAGCAAGCTTTTGGATTATGCCATTGCTGCTCGTATCTGTTACAAAGTCCTTGGATTATGCTAGGACAAACGGCCAATGGTTAGCAAGCTTTCGGATCATATCATCGCTACTATATCAAAGGTCAACGATGAAAAGAACGACCAATGAAAGGTAACAATTAAAACGCAAACGATAAAAAGATGAGAAGAAAAAGACGAGAACGATGATTAAAACGTAAATGATAAGAAGATAAGAAAAAGACGAAAACTAAAACTGCATGTAGTATTATGATAGGTATTATCACTTACTGAGCATTAGGCTCATAGCTTACGTCTTGCGATGTAGTAAAATAACGAACAGATTTAGGAGCAGCTGGTGAAAGATTTGCGTGGGCGAGACTTGCAGCTGGTTGGCTAATTAAAGTAAAAATGAACGAGATGTAATATTAAAGTAATATTTTATTAATTGTTTTAGACGAATCATTTATGGTTCCGCTATGTTTTCAAAGAAAATTAATTTACGCTTCCGCTATGATTTAAATAAAAGATTTTTACAATGCTTCCGCATTTTATTAAATAAAGCACTTTATACAATGAGTTTAACGAAATGTTTAGTAGCGGTCTGACTTTAGAGCGCACTCTGATTTATTTCATAAAGATTTTCAAAGTTTTAAATTTCATGCATTTTTAAAGGGTTTCAAAAAATCGGGTCGTTACAAAACATGCTCTGGATTTAGTGTATTAAACGTACAAGAATTCTAGTTGGTTAACTATTAATTACACTCAACCAATGTGTTGACGTGCTAGTGAGTTTATCATGCTTGTAGCTCATAACTAATCAGCGAGAAACAATAATAAAACGTAACAACTTGGGATGATTTACAACTATTAATGAAACAACCACTTGATTAACATGCTCAACTTTCAAATAAGCTAATTATGCTAGTCGATTAATGATTAAGCATGCATAACTTTTACTTCACAACATGGCAGAACAATCTATGGCAGCATAATACACATAGATAAAAGAAAGCAATTATATAGCTACTAAACGTAGCCCATGGTAGAACAATGAAAGAAATATGACACAATTAATAGTAGGGAGTAAAATAAACAGTAAACATTCATCATTTCAGGCATTAACTATTCGTTACCTTTTGGCATTCGTCATCTCCTTATCAACAATACATTTAATAAAAACAAAGTCATTCAACAAAGAGAAATGTCACAGAGTTTACCAAAATCTACAGAGCACTACTCATCTATACTATCAGTCAACAAATGGAATATTTGAAATAGAGGAATCATCAAGAAAAGGAAACAGCAGGAAATCATCCAAAGAACTAAGAGTAAGCATTTCAGAAAAACGAACATAAAACGCATGCACTCTACTTGTGGTGTAGAGCCTCAATTGCCAAAACACCCCTATTTCCTTACTTCGAAGCTTTGATGCGGATTAGCGCTAAATCTTTGTCCTCTATCTTCTTGTGGTACCTTCATAATTTAGTAATCATTAATTACGACTTACAAATTTCCCTACCCTTAATTACTAGACAAGTTCATGGATCATTAAAAAGAATACATCTACGTCTAACTCTCCTTATAATTTGTCCAATGACATATAACTAAATACTTCTGACTATTACAGGTCATATATTCCAGACACAGGATCAAACCAAATAGCAGCTAAATCCATCAACTAAACATTTCATACTACAATTTCAAGCAACAAAGTATTGATCTAGATATGCATCCAATGTACTTAAATCTTTTCTTCATAAAATCAAACAATATTCCAGAACTTAAAATCAAACCCAACAATATTCCATCCCATGTACTCATCCAGAATTCCACAAAAATAGGCTATCCAAAGAATCACCACTCATCAACATTCGAACATAATCCAAATAACTAAATAACAGAGGAGAAATCTCACCAACAGGGCATCAGAAGCAGTCCAGCAACTCCAGAACATCCCTACATCAGCACCCTTCACGGCCAAATGCTCTTGAACACTCAACTTTGCCTCTGTCCATTTATTCTTCCAACAACAGAGAGTATTATCCCCTTATTGACCAAATCATAGCAGTAAACGGAAGAGGACATAGAAGGAAGCTTACCATCGGAAGCTCTCAGCCACCACTCCACCCTTCACGAATCGGTTATCTACTCCAGAGAGCTCCCCTGCCATCCAAACGCCATCCAGATCGTTGCCGTTGTCAACCTCTTGCCATTGCTGCTCCATCGTTGTCAGTCGGCTGTCGCCGAGCCTCCGTCGCTTCACCGTTCAGACCCGTGAGCCAGGGACCCGCGACCATAGTCGCGACTCACAATGCCCGAAGCTGCTTGAAACACGCCGATCGTCGTGCACTAGAGTCTTCCGGAATGGATGCAAGCGCATCTCCGCCTCCCCTTGCGCCGTCGTTCTTCTCCCATCTCCGATCGCCTCTCTCTCCCTCGATTTCTCTCCTCGGCAACCCTAGCTTTCATTTCTCCCGAAGAATGGCTGGGTAGCCATTCTTATTTTTCCTTCAATTGGTTCACTTAGTGAACTGGTTCAGAAACGTGAACCGGTTCGGGCAGAACCAGTTCATGTCTTTCCACATCCCCACATAGTTTTTCTTTAACCCTATTTAATCAATTTGCTCCCTTTTCATTTTTAAATCCCTAATAATCCAATTTAAATCATAATATTCTTCTTTCTCATTTCGTCAAATGGCCGAAGGCCAGAAGAAATGAGAAGTGTTGAATTGGTTCAGTTATTTAACAACAAATCTCACTCATAAATATTAATCCAATTAATCACGTGAATACTATAATTTGATTTAATTAATATTTATTTTATTAAATTAGTATTTATCCTAATTACCTTAATTTTCTCCATTTTAACATTAATTCACTGATATTAAAAAGAAACACATATTTAGTTGTTGAATATTAGTAACCCAATTTGTAACTCTCGATTTAATCCAAATATCGTTAAAAGATTATTAGAGGTTCAATTTAAATTTTCTAATTCCATTTCCCATATGGATTTCTATCATTTAAATCTCCAATAAATTCTCTTAAATTATAACATAACGGTTACACCCTTGGTAATACCCCAATAAATATCCAATAAATCCAAATACCCCTAATTAATTTCTAATTATTCTTAATAAATTCCAATATAAAAAATTGGGGTATTACACAATCTCTTGCACTAATTCCTTCCTCCACTTCAATCTAGAAGTGGACATCCCTAGAGGAGGTTTTATAAGACTTGTTGTAACCTAAGTTGGAGAGGCTCTTTGTTGGAGTCCATTGAAGTCAAAAGGTGCAACAATAGCACATTTTCAAACCAGCTTGTAGCTATTCGTGCATAAGTTCTTTGCCTAAGCAATTTTGATTCTAAAATTTAGAGGTTTTGATGTATACCTTTTAAAAGGTATGCAGTTCAAATTTGGTTCAATTTGGACAAGAATTGATTGAATTACGATTATTCCCTTTTGGACCCAAAAACTGCCATATTGACATCCTTCTGGGCAGTCATCTTTGCATTCGTATATCTTCGTCTCCATTTGGTATTTTTTTTTCTATTTTTGGAGGGTATTCTCTCTATTGAGAAACTTACTGTGGTCCAATTTTCAGGTTGATTGGATAACAAACGAGCAAGTTGCGTAATCTAGAATTTTGTATTCTGTTTTCTAGATGTGGTAACCTCCAACCTTTAAGTGGTTTTCAAACTTGCATCCCTTGGTGCATCAGAATCTTTCAAATCCATAGGAGCATCTTCTGTCCAATCAAATAGCCCTTATTTAATATTATAACTTGATCCAATGGTGACTAATTGTAACGATCCGGTTTTTCTTACTTTTGAAATCGCGTGAAATTTAAAACTTTTTCTTTTATAAAAATAGCAGAAGACTTTTCTTTATTAAAACCATTTAAAAGGTGGTACTAAAATTCTTTTCTTAAAACCCTTTGTGAAACACAGTGGAAGACTAAATGAATAAAACATGCTATAAATTAAAAAAATTTACTAAATCATTTACATAAACTTCTTTTCTTTTATAATTCAATTACTTTGCAAAACTATTTCTAAAACCTTTTCCTTTCTCTTACCCATTAGTCTAGCCAGCTACAAGATCCGCGCGCGCAAATTCTTCATCAACTGCTCCTTCACCTATTCTCGTGTGTGTACCTACATCATGAGACAAACAATGAGCCTAACGCTCAGCAAGGAATAGAATGAAATATGATGCATGCTCATGTCTGATTATGTCAGAAAGGAATCCATCAAATCTGACATTTACTGATAGTCTCATATCGTTAAACTCATACATTGAGCTTAGACATTGGGAATATTTCTCACAAGGAGAATAGTTTTTAGCCAAAAACTAAACCTCAGCAGACAGGCTCGCACATCCCAACGAGGGAAGGGTATAATCTTAAGTCTACCAATTAGAATACAAACTACCTCCCGAACCCCCAATTCCCATTACATTCATTTAGTTTGGTTTTTCTCGAGAAATACATGTGAATACCAACCTCATGGTATCCCTAATTGTTTCTATCATCATGATGCATGTTCATACAATGCTTATAAATGCTATAACAATATGGATCACAATATAGTGGATAACAATACGTGCAATGTCAACAAGAATCACAATCTACTAAAGAACAATATGTGCAATAACAATAGGGATCGCAGTATAGTAAAGAACAATATGATCCATTTCAAACATATTCGTACAGAAAGCTAACGACTTATTTATTTAAATGATAGAGTGAGCATTATATAACAAGGACAATATTCAGGCAGATGCAACCATCAAGGCATCCAGCAAACCAAGCTATGAACTAAATTCAGAGCAACAGAGGCTACCAACAATAGAGATAATAAAATAGACAACTAACAACCTGGAGTTAAACTAACAATTAATAACCAAGAGCTAACTAGTCAGAGAGTAATATCTTTTCAACTCATAAATTATGCATTAAGTAACAAAGAGCTAAACTAATGCGCCCCAAGACCCTCCACCAAAACCCGAGCCATGAGGCTTCTTGTTTAATTAATAAGTTGTTATTTTGTAGGTTGGAATAAGCTAAAGAATCTTGAAGATGAACCAAAGCATGAGGATAAAGAGGCTCCTAAGCTTGCACTTACTTGGAAGCAAAATTATAGAAGAAAGGGTAGACGTTACAAGTTTGCCTACAATCTGACCACGGTGGAGTATTTGACGTTTTTATAGAGCCGAATGATGTCAAATAAAAAAACGTTCTTCATACGGTTTTTTACCGACGTCTATAGCTTTCCAAAGAGGTATTTGGAGTTATATTTGGGGTTCATTTGATATGTCAAACGTTCTACTTACAGAGACCAAAAAAACCAACCTCAGACCTGTTTTGTGATTTATTGTTTGGGGTCACTTTTGTCATTTCATTTTAGGGTATTTTTGTAATTTTTTCTTTTGTAAGACACTTGGGAGTATTTAGCCCTCTAAATGAAAGAAGAGGGGGACTTTTGAAGAAATTAAAAACCTTAGCTCAATTTTGGTGCGAAGACCCATGGGAGCTCTCTCTCTCTCTCCACTCGGCCATTCCATCCTCTACATCATCTCATCTCTTCTTGTTGTTTCTTGGACGAGTTGATCATTGCTATCTCTTCCAATCCATGCCCTTCCTGTGGTGGCTCATTGTGGTGTGGAGGTAGAAGAAGCAACATTCCCTTGGAGAGTGTCTTTCGATTTTGGTAAGGCCGAGCAAGTCGCCCCCTCTCCTATTGGAGGTGTGCGGACTCCTTGGAGTTTTATTTTCTTTTTGTATCAACTATTGAAAAGAGATCCTTTGTTTAGGAAGATTATGTTATTTTCTTGAGATATTCTGGAGTTGTTGCATTTTGGTTGAGATTTGATTGTGTTAAGAGGCATTTTATAAGGAAACTATCTTGGCCGAGAATCTATTTTGTTGTGATACAGATTCTGCTTCAGTTTTGAGACATCTATTTGACCTGTTTCCATTCGTTGGATAGCGCCCAATTTTGGCAAGATTACTATTGATATTGTTGGGTGTTTCTCCTCCAAAATTGGCATTGAAAGAGTGTATGCCCTTGGAGAACTCGTCGTTTGATTCCAGGTTGACAGAAATTGTTTTTTAGAAACTCCGTGTGCTGTTCGAATTTATGCCTAAATTTTTGATATGTTTGTCTTTGAAATGTTAATAGAAGCTCCTGCAAATTTAAGCTCTAGACTCCATATGCTTCGGAAGTTATAATTGTTTGAAAATTGACGACCAGATTTGATGTTATAGTTTGGCCGATTGTAATTGTTGAACTCCATCGAGTCTTGGATTATATCATAAACTAAGCAGGAAATTCAAGAAACATAACAACTTAAACACACAAACTCTAGTCCTATAATGTAGGACTCCACTGGCCATACACATGTACTATTCCTTACCTCAAAACTTTAACGCATATAAGCACTTAACCATTGTCCTTCTCCTTTTTGATACCTTCAATACCTTCAAAATCATTAAACAACTAATCATTAATAATCACAGCCCCTTCAAGCAGTAAATATAACAGGGAACAATTCCCAATCGTGACCACCCAAAGCAGTAACATCCAGCCCACTTGAGTGTAACTACCACTTCCATCCCATGAGCAAAAACCAAATAACAGATAACCAAACAAAAGAACACGGAGCAATATTTCCTCAGCCTAATCCATTAACCCTAGGCAATCACCATCATAATAGAAACTAACATCACATAACACACTTAATTTCTTAACCGAATAATACTCCACATACCGTAATTCATAGGGATTATTTTCAATTAACAGGGTACAAATCATATTTAGCAACCATAAATAGAGAACCAACATTTAATCGACAGATTAACATTTCATTACCAATAATACAGAGACCATTATCCAATCATAGAGTCTATCTCATCCAAACACTAACATCTTACACTCTTCAATATTTCCATAAAATCCATAACATAATTGGAGAAATACGTTACCAGAAGAATACTCGAGATAGTGATAACCCAAGAGCTCCTCCTTCCTTTTCTTCTTTTTCCCTATCTTCTGCTTCTTATCCTTCTTCTCTGTAATCTCCAGAACACTCTTTTTATTTCTCTTCATTTTCTCTCCTCTGTCTCTCTCGCTCTCTTCCTCTGCTTCACTCTCTATTTCTCTCTTCTCCCTTGTTGTTCTCTTGGCTACCAACTATTAGCTTTTCACTCCCATTCTCCCTATGTCTCTTTCTCTCTTTCAATTTACGACCTCATTTCTCCATCATTTCTCCAGAGAGTTCCTTCTCTCTTTCTCTGTAAAGAGTTTCCTCTCTGCTTTCTCTCCTTTTCTCTTTAATTCTACCACAAAAGAAGCTTCCCATATACACATTAACAATCCCCATGCCTCACCTAACCACTCCCATAATTTTCCATCTATAAGGTATAACACGTAGGAGAACCACATAATACATACAACATTAGGATTACACATTATCTTCCCGGGTTGCAAAATCGCATGGGACCAGTCGACAGACCAATCGACATCCTGGTCGATTGATACAGTCGACCGCTACAAAGAAAATTGTATTTTTAGAAAATTGCATGGTTATGATCAACAAGAACAGTAGATCGAAAATTCTCGGTCAACAGGAACAGTCGACCGGACCCACACGATTTTGCGTAGTCGGAGACCCGACCACCATTTCGCTCGATTCCACATCACTGGTGTTCTTTCTCTTCCATATTATTTTTCTTAATTAATTTAATACTTCCATTTTAAATTATTCCACTTAACTTCTACTTTTCAATATTAATTCTTTACCTTAATTATTCCAACAATATTTTTACCATAATCTTCATTCCACTATATCAATTGTATTTTCTTTTACCAAAATATTGATTCCATATAGTCCTTTACATTATACATAGAGGGATTTATTTGAGTATTACACTAATCCTCCCACGCAACATCTATTGCTCCCGCAAGGCATCTTTCCACGGAGTATCTTCCATCTCCATTTTTCTCAATCCAACGGCTCTCCTTTTCTCTGTTATTTAATTTCACAGATCCTCATAATTTCCCCTCTTCACGGTCACGTTTTCATCCGAGGCTACTCACCCAAACGACCATGTTTTTACTTTACTTAGTTCCCTCAAATAAGTATTTCTACTATTCATTGTGGATACCTACACATCCGGTTACTGTGCCTCATGAATATCTGCACTCTACATCCATCAACGATGTTGATAAATGGACATCCTTCCTTTACCTCAAAATCATGAAAATATTCCAACTTTTTTTTAAATCTTTATAAATTATTTGTTTTATTCATCCTTTAATAGTCCAGCTTTCCTCCAAATAAATTCCAACTAAATTCTAACTTTCTTCCAAATTAATTATTCTCACTCTGAATATTACAGTACATGGGCAATCTATCTCTAGACCCCCTTTCTTTGATGGTAATGGCTATACATACTGAAAATCTAGAATGAGGTTTTTGTTCAGTCCATGTATTATGATTCGTAGTTTATTATTGAAAATGATATAAATGTTCCAAAATTTCCTTCCGAATATGATGAGAATGAAAAATGCAAATTAAACATAAATGTTAAGGCAATGAACATATTATATTGTGCACTAAATAGGGATGAATCTAATAGGGTGCAAGCTTGGGATAATGCACATGAAATTTGAAAACTACTTGAGATCATACACGAATTTACAAATCATGTTAAGGAAAGCAAGTTGAGTATGCTTGTCTGTGACTATGAATTATTTGTCATGGATAAAGATGAGACCATTAGCAAAATGTTTACTTGATTTACTAACATTACTAATGGTTGGATCATTCTTGGTAGAATTTATCCCAATGAAGAGCTAGTTAGGAAGATTCTTAGATGTTTACCTAGAGTTTGGCAACCAAAAGTGACAGCCATCTAAGAGGCACATGATCTAAAAGTTTTTAAAACGGAAGAACTCATTGGTTTTCTCATGACAGATAGATTACAATTAAGGCCAATGAGAAGGAAGAGCAAAAGGCGAAAGAGGTCTCCAAGAAGAAGGACATTGCTCTCAAGGTCTCCTCTAGTAAACAAGTTGAATCCAAGAAGGAAGAAGATAATGAGGAGGAAATAGCATTTATGACTCAAAAATTGAACAAATTTCTTCAATGAAGGAAGTGGCAAGGGAAGAAAAATTTCAAGGGAGAATGGTCTCAAAAGTTGAAAGAGATCACATGCTTTGAATATGGCAAATCCGAACACATCAAAGTCGAGTGTTCACAAGGAAAGAAGGCATCAAAAGTTGCAATATTCCAGATCTTAGTAATGCTAAGCATACGACTTAAGTAATAATTCTAGGGGTATTAGAAGCTGAAATGGACGAGAGAAACATATTTATATAAAGTGAATTTTGATACCCCGAATTATGCTCATATTAAGCATATAAGGATGCTTTAGGATTTATTGGAAACTGACTTGGATAATTTAAGTGTTGGTCAAGGGAATGTATTTGGAAAATAGTGAATTATAGTACCCGAGTTGTTGAGAATAATAAGGTTGTTAATATTCAAGATTATATTAGGTTTAGTAAAGAATAAAGTGAAGGAGGAATTGTGGATTATATACTGAAATATAGGAGAATAAGTTGAGGTTTGGATAATCTGGAAAATTGATTTATGTTTTATTAAGTGAGAAATTTCAAATGGCAATTGATTGTTAAGATTTGGAGAAATAAGTTAATGGTGGCCGTCGATTCTAAGGAGATGGAATTAACGACCAGTATTCACAAAAAAAAATACGAAAAAATGTTTCAGGAAATTGGTGGTAGATCGTCAATGTTGCAAAACATTCACTAAATAGTGAAAATTATAGATTAGTGGTCGATCATTCACTAGAGTGATGATCGACTGGCATCGAAGAAAGCTGTTATTCTGGAATATTGGAAGCAGATCACCTGAAGGAGGCTGATCAATCGACGAAATGGAAAGTCTCCAGAAATGGAAAACCCGTCGCCTGGAAATTGAATGGATTGATCATTGACGTTCTGTGAATGCTAAGGGCTGCATCCTTTGACCTTTCATCTTCAAATGGATGCTGAAGAGTTGTGGTTTGTGGCCTATAAATTGAGACGAGGGGAATGGGAGATTAATAGAGAAGGAAGCCAAGAGAATATGAGGGGGCTATGAGAAAGTTTAGAGATAAGGTGATAAAGAGAGAGAAAGAGAGATCTGTGAGGTTGCTATGAGTTTTGAGAGAAGGAGAAATAATTCAGAGAGAGAGGATTACTGCTGGTGCAAGGAGAAGTTTTCAATATGTGGAAATCTGGAGGTAAGTGTTGTTCTTCAATTTTGGTTATTGCATAGTAAGCATGAATTGTTGCTTTTCTTCGGTGAATGTCTGGGAAATGTATGCTGCTTGTTTTGTTACGATGAGTTTCCATGAAAGTAATTGTTGGATTTGAAACTACTCTTGTTAGTTCTATTAGTATGCATACTCTCTGTTTGATTACTATTGGATAAGTGAATTCTGGAAATTGGATTAGACTCTGGATATATTAATTGGTTAAGGTTGTATTATGTTGGTTTGTATTGGGTTCACTATTGGATATATTCAGGAAACTGGATTAAGCCACTGTATGTATGCTAAGTAGAATATGCATATTAGGGTGATATCCATGAAGTTGGTTACTAACATATGTTTGAGTTTATTTTGTATTTATTTTGTGGAAATTAGGAAAACACATTATTAAGTCTATATGATAGACCTTAAGGAAAGAAATCAGTTATACTGTGGAAACCTATTAGCTGTGGTTAATATTCTAGATATAGTTCTGTCTGCTAGTTTAAGTTTATGATTGGTTATTATCATGTGGAATAAATTGTTGGGTAGAGTAGTTGAATAAGGTTGGAAACTATACTTTGTTGGTTGAGGTATTATTCTTTAAAGTGTTGTTCTATGGGACATGTTAAAGAAGTTGTACTATGTTTGTGAAATTAATCTGTCTAGATTGAGTTGGTGGTTAGTCCACTTAGTTTAATAAGCTGTTGTTTACTAATGAATAGGTATTGAGGAGAAGAAATTTTAAGTGCTAACTCTGTAAAGCTAAGGACTCCAGGTAAGTCATAGTGCATGTGTTTTGTCCGAAAGGACCTACATCACGGGAATTAGGGTTTGTTTGATCCTTGCAATTACTAAATATATAGGTTGTAATAAATGTTGATCGAGGATGTATTATTGATTGCTTGGTGTTAATTGTATGTTTATTAGATTTAAGTTCAGTTTCTTAGTGAGTTGATCATGTTTTGAGGATACGGTAGATGGACATGTAGATAGAATTGTGTACTTGTATTCATGAATCATTGTTTTCCTAAAGTATATGAAAATGGTTTTCTGTATCGTTTTAAAATGTAACTAAACAAAATGAATAAACGTAAATAGGAGTATAGAGATGTGGGTTCTTGAGTTGGTTGCTTAGGTGTGTGCCGCAGGATGGCCGCCCTATAAGCCGCTCTACCTTATCAAGTTGACATCTCTAACACTTGGATGGGTAACTGGAACAAAATGAAAATGGAACACACGTGAATATATGGAAATGATGTTGTGAGATGTGAGTTTTACCTTGTCAAGTTGACATCTCCAATATCAGTGTAATATCCTGAGTTTTCGTAATGCTCAGCATACAATTTCAATAATAATTATGGCGTATTAGGAGCTGAAATGGACGATTAAAGTGTTGGTCAAGTGAAATATATTTGGAAGAAGTGAATTATGATACCCCGAATTATATTCATATTAAGCTTAGGAAGATGATTAAAGATTTATTAGAATTGTCTTGGATGATTTAAGTGTTGGTTAAGGGAAAATACATTTGGAAAATAATGAATTATAGTATCTATGCTGCTGAGAATAATAAGTTGATTATATTTAAGGATATATTAGGTTTAGTAAAGAATAATGTGAAAAAGGAATTGTGGATTATATACTTTAAGAGTAAGAGAATAAAATTCGAGAGTAGTGTGAAAGACTTGGAATAGTATGTTTTAGTATGGAAGTATATATATATATATATATATAATTTGGAATAAATAATTGGAGAAGAAGACATAATTGGGCAGTTGATCGATTGGGAAGATAGAGGTCGATCTCTGGAGATAGGAAATATACTGTCAGTCGATTGTCCAACGGAATCGATCGACTGGCGTAAGCGATCGGTAATTTGGAAAACAGAATTAGCGGCTAATCAATTGAATTGGCGGTCAATAATAGTCGATGAATCAATCGACCAACGATTTGAAAAGCTGTCTGAAAATGGAAAATCGTCGCCTAGAGGTGGAGGAGTTTAGCATTGGACGCATCTGGACGTTCAAGCGTCCCTCTCCTTGGCTCTTCACCTTCATTGGACGCTGGAGGGTCGAATTTTGTGGTCTATAAATAGTGGAGACGGAATGATGTTACGAGACATTTAGCTAATGGCCGAAAGGAATTCTGGAGTTGAGCTTTAGAGAGAGTGGGTGGCCCTGCTGTGTGCTTTGAGAATTATATTGTTTTACAAAAAGGTAATAGTAACAGAAGTCTGTGAGAAACAGAAGAGTGTTGCTGAGAGATTCTAAAGTTTTGGAGAAAGAGAGAAGCTGTGAGGGTCTGAGGGAGAGAGACTATGAAGAAGGCAGTGTATTAATGCATTTTCTGAGGAGCAATCTGTGGGAGAGCTATATTTGGACGATAAGAGCAGTGAGATTTTGGAGTTTTGGAGAGAAAAGAAAAGGAGTTTTCTTTGTTTTTTGATTCTTGGATGCAGGTAAGCAAATCTTCACTCATGTTTCTTAAAAGATTTATTGCATGGAATGGTTTCTCTCTGTTAAGATCTCAGTTGATAGTAGAATTCTATCTGTTGATTACTGCTTATACAGTTTCATAGACTTTGTTATTATCAAAGTAGAATAAACTATTAAGTTGAATTGTTTAGAGTTGGAAATCAATGCAAATGCCACTTGTTGTTCTATTCCTTGTGATCAGTATGAAATTTGGTTATTGCATGTGAATGCGTTTACTACATATACATGTGTTTATTCTGGTGAATTGGGAATACTATTTGTGTTAATGAGTTTTAGTTATACACTATTTGGATGGACATTATAAAAAGGCCATGTTTTGGTGTTTGGGTTTTGGAAATTCTACGTTGCTGCTATCTTAATGGATACTAAAGAATGGGGTGGAGTAAGCATGTCCTGTTATTAGATTATATTGTTATCTTGGTTGCTGCAGAGTATTACGATAATATTCCTTGAGGTGTTGGGGATATGTAACATGAAAGTTTTGGATAACTATTATTAATAAGTAAATATGTATCTGATTTTGAATAGGTATTGAGGAGAAAAAACTTTGAGTGCTAACTCTTTAAAGCTAAGAACTCCAAGTAAGTGGTACTGCATGTGTTTTGTTCGAAAGGACCTACATCACAGAAATTAGGGTTTGTTTGATGTGTGCATTTACTTGATGTATTGTTGATTGTTTGGTGTGAATTGTATGTTTATTAGACTTAAGTTCAATTCCTTAGTTAAGAATAGATCATGTTTTAAGGATATGGTAGATAGACATGTTAGATAGAATTGTATTGCTTGCATAGTGTTTTCATAATCTATACGAAAATGAATAAATGTAATCAAATCTATAGTATACGAAAATGAATAAACATAAATAGACGTAGAGAGATTTGGGTTCTTGAATTGATCGCCCAGGTGTGAGCCATGGGATGGTCACCTTGTGCATAAACCGCTCTACCTTGTCAAGTTAACATCTCTAACATTTGGATGGGTAACTGGAACTAATAAAAAATGGAACACATGTAAATAAAGTTAAGTGATGTTGTGAGATGTGGGTTTTACCTTGTCAAGTTTACATCCCCAACGTCGGTAAAGGAAATAATAAAAGAAATGGTAATGAAATAATGAACAATGAAAACTGTATGTGTTTTAAATAGCATTACATGAACACTTTTATTTTTAAATTGTTTACTGAGCTTTAGTTTCATAGTTAGGTCCTATGATGTAGGTAAGGAGCCCATGATAGATTAAAGCTTATAAAGGACGTAGCTGATGGGGTGTTTCAAGTGTCAACATTGGTTTACTTTGGATGTTTTCAAACTGGTGAATTGTATGATTTGTATATGATTAAGACTTCTGCTCTGTTTTACTATGATATTCCCTCACATAAGTATTTTAAGAAGATCAAAAAGTGTTATATGGTAAAAAGTTACAGGATGTTACAATCAGTAAAGGTAATGGTAAAGGAAATGGTAATGGAATAATGAACATTGAAAACTGTATGTGTTTTGAAATAGTATTGCATGAGCATTTTTATTTTTATTTTTATATTGCTTACTAAGGTTTAGGCTCATAGTTAGATACCATGATGTAGGTAAGGATCCTATGATTGGATAAAGCTTGTTGAGGACACAACTAATGGGGTGTTGCCGTGTTGGGGCTTTGTATTGTTGGTGATGTTGACCTTGGTGGGTTATGGCTCATGATGTTTTTAATATGCTAAGTACTTAAAATATTTAAGTAATGTTTTATTTGGATAAATGTTTCAAGTAGTTGTTAAGTATTAACGTTGGTTTATTTTAAATGGCTTTTACTTAAAGTGGTGATTTGATGTGGTTTTATTAAATATAGACTTCTACATTTCGTTACTCTGTGTTTTATACGGTTTAGACTTCCTCTATTTGTTTATTCTGGTTTTCCCTTGCAAGTGTTTTAAAAAGATAAAAAAAAGTTTATACAGTAAAAAGGATACGAGATGTTACAAAAGCCTTCAAGAAGAAAGCGTTAAAGACAACATGGAATGATAGTGATGAAGATTCATCCTCTAAGAGTGAAGAGGTGGAAAATATGTGTTATATGGCTAAGGAGAATGAGGTGCATGACTCCTTTAGTGATTTAGGCGATAACTTTGATGACAATGATTTGATGGATGCCTTTAATGAACTACTTGAATAATTTAACGTGCTTAAATCTAAGCATAAATTTGTTGAAAAAGGAAAGTGAAAACTTGGTGAAAAAGCATGTTAATGTAGTTCAATTATTTAGGAAAGAAATTACTGACTTGAAAATTAAAAATAATGATTTGAAAAATATTGTTCTTAAGTTTACAAATGGTAGCAAGAATTTAAACATACTTTTAGGACACAAAGAGTCACATTTGATAAAGTCGGAATTGGATATGAACCATTTCAAAAGAAAAATGTTTATAAAAATTTCTTTGTTCGTTCATCAAATTGATATGCATGTAACTCAATAGGGCATAAATTTTTTTCTTGTCCGTTAAAATTGAATGATAAAATGACGACTTGTAAATTAGTATAGGTTCCAAAAGGAAACAAAACTAATTCTCAAGGACTCAAAAAGATTTGGATAACCCTAAGAAATTGAACTAATGTTTGCTTGTAGGTTGGAGACTCTCCCATGAAGGATGAATGGTACTTGGATAGTGGGTTTTCAAGACACATGATGGGATACTCCTCAAGGTTTGCCTCCATCAAAAAGAAGAAAGAAAATGTAACATTTGTAGGTAATCAAAATGGCAAATTGTTTGTATCAGAAATATTGATAATTCTTCAAATCCTATAATTGAGAATGTATTATTAGTTGATGGGTGAAAGCATAAATTACTTAGTATTAGTCAACTATGCGATAAAGACTATAAGATGACTTTTGAATCTAGACTATGTATGATTAAGGATAGTCTTATTGGAAAAATTTTGTTTTTGGGTTATAGACATGAAATATTTATACTATTGATTTGAATAATGTCTTAGGCCTTGATGAGAAATGTTTTACTGCAAGTTTCTCAAGTGATTGTTGGTCTTGACATAGAAGATTTGGATATCTAGGAATGGAAAACTTAACTAAGATATCTAGAAATAATCTTATTAGGGGTCTACCTAAATTATCTTTTGAGAAAGATAAGATTTGTGATGCTTGCTAAATGGGGAAGCAAACAAAAAGTTCGTTTGCTTCTAAACATTTTGTATCAACTTCTAAACCTCTCCAATTACTTTGTATGGATCTTTTTTGTCCATCTAAGAATTCAAGCTTAGGTGAAAAATACTATGCATATGTTATTGTAGATGACTTCTTGAAATTCTCCTACGTTTTCTATCTAAGGATAAAGGATGAAAATTTTGAAGTCTTTTCTAGCTTTAGGAAGAAAATGCAAAATTGGGAGGAATTATCCATTATTACAATTAGAAGTGATCATGGAGGTGAGTTTGAGAATTAGAACTTTGAGATTTTATGTCAAAAGTACGACATTGAACATAAATTTTCATCTTCTAGAACCCCTCAACAAAATGGAGTTATTGATAGGAAAAATAGGTCACTACAAGAACTAGCTCAACCTATACTTAATGAAAAAGATCTTCCAAAATATTTTTTGGGCAGAAGCCATTGCAACGACTTGTTATGTTCTTAGCCGAGTTTCCATTCGTCCTTCTCTAGAAAAGGTTTCCTATAAGCTATGGAATGACAGAACTCCCAATGTAAGCTATTTTAAAACCTTTTGGTGTAAATGATTTATTTTGAACACAAAAGATAATTTAGGTAAATTTGACTCCCAGACGAATTATGGAATATTTCTAGGATATTTCACAACAAGTAAAGCTTATAGAGTGTTCAACAAAAGGACATTAGCTGTGGAGGAATCTATGCATGTCACTTTCGATGAGTCTATCTAACCATCTAAATGTGTGGAGTTAAATGATGACCTAGAAAACGAAATAGAAACTCTTAACTTGAGAGAAAAGGAGATGAGACTCTAGAAAGTCCTCCCTAAGAGTTTCAATCTAAAGATTTAGAGGAAACCCTTATCGAGAATGCTCATGGTGAACTACCCAAAGATTGGAGATATGCTTAAAAGTCATCCTATAGATTATATTCTTGGTGATCCTTAGGTGTTAATGCTAGATCCTTTCTTAAAAATCTTTGTGTTAGTATAGCCTTCATCTCCCAAGAAGAACCCAAGAACTTTGATAAAGCGGAGGTAGATGAAAATTGAATCTTAGTCATGCAAGAGGAACTAAATCAATTTAAAACGAATAATGTTTGGGAACTTGTTCCAAGGCCAAAAGTTCATTCAATTAATGGAACCAAATGGGTGTTCCAAAATAAATTGGATGAAAATGATATAGTAGTAAGGAACAAAGCTAGACTAGTTGCAAATGGGTATATTCAAGAAGAATTTATTGACTTTGAGGAAACTTTTGCACCAGTAGATAAGTTAGAATCTATTCACATGCTTCTAGCTTTTGCATGCTTCAAGAATTTTATCCACTATCAATGGACGTCAAAAGTGCCTTTCTTAATGGTTATATTGTGGAAGAAGTGTTTGTAGAGCAGCCTTTATGTTTTAAAGTCTACGATAAACGTAATTATATTTATAAACTCAATAAAGCTCTTTATAGATTAAAATAATCTCCAAGGCTTGGTAGGAAAAATTGAGAAAATTTCTTAAGGAAAGAGATTTTAATATCGATTCAACTTTGTTCATTAAGCATAATGGTAAGGATATGATTATTGTGCAAATTTATGTGGATGATATTATCTTTGATGATACCAATAACTCACTTTATAAAGAATTCACTGAAATAATACAAAAGTGAATTTGAAATGAGTATAATGGGATAATTCAGATTTTTTCTTGATTTACAAATTAGACAATCTTAAAAAGAAATTTTCTTAAATCAAGAAAAATATGTCAAAGAGCTTATTAAGACGTCTAGTAGGGACATATCCAAGCAATCAAGTACTCCCATGAGGACATCCACTAAATTAGATAAAGGAAAAAAATGGTAAAGATATGGATATAAAGAAATATGAGAGTATGATTGGTTCCCTGTTGTACTTAACAGCGAGTAGACCCGATATTCTCTTTAGTGTGTACTTGTGGGCGAGATTTCAAGCATTCCCTAAAGAGTCTCACTTAAATGCAGTTAAGACAATATTTATATATCTAAATGGGACTACTGGCTTAGGACTATGGTATCCCAAAGGAACTTCTTTCCATTTAGTGGGATATACCAACTCTGACTACACGGGTAGTCTAATAGATAGAAAGAGAACAAGTGGAACTTGTCAATTCCTTGGAGAATCCTTGGTTTCATGGTTCTTTAAGAAAAAAACTCGGTTGCCCTATCAATGGCTGAAAGTGAGTATATAGCAGTTGAGAGTTGTTTTGCTCAATTGCTTTTGATGAAGCAAACTTTGGAGGGCTATGGTCAATTTTTTATGAAGATCCCAACTAGGTGTGGCAACACTAGTGCCATAAATATCTCCAAAAATCCTATTTCAACATTGTTGTACCAAGCACATTGTAATTAGAGATCATTTTATTCGAAATCATGTCTCTAAGGGTGATGTATCCCTCAAATTCGTTGTACCAAAAATCAATTGGTCGACATTTTTACTAAACCACTAGACAAAACTACTTTTTGTGGAATAAGAATTCATTTAGAATTGATACGCATTGAAACAAACTAAGTTACTTTTGTAAGGAATAATTTTCAAAAAATTAGGAAAGACGAAGGATTTGATCAACCTTTCAAAGAAACTAGACGACTGACAATATTATAGATTGTGTCCCATTTTGGTTCCTGAACAAATCGATCGACCTATACCTTGGCTTGGTGGACCAAAAATTTGACAGATTACCCCCAATTTTAATTCAAAGGATTCGGTCGACCACTAATTGTATAGGTTGACCGTTAAATCATTTTAAAACAGAATTAGGTCGACCAAAACTGATAGAGTCCAAACTCTAGTTGCGCAAAATTTCCAAATTTGTAAATCGGCTAGTGATAAATCTGTGCTTCAATTTTTAAACAAATGTAACTTCAAATGCATATGGTCTTTAGAGTTCAAATTTCTATGGCTGTTAGATAGTAATACCAAGAGTATCGTATCCAATTTTTAGCTTTAGATTCAATAAGATTAGCGAGATACACACCAAAGAATACAGATTCCAGATTAGGGTTTCACTACTCGGATTTTAAGCAACGAAAATAGAATGTCAATAACTTCCCTTGCATGCACTCTTTTGCCTCCAAAATCACAGGGCTATTAGTCAACAATTAGAAGAAGAATACTCTCAATTTCCAGCAAAAAAGGACACGTACAAACGGAGTTATGCATGCTGTAATCAGAATCGCAAAACTATAGACGCAATTTCTAGATTTGCGGTGTAGATTACTTTCCTCCTTTACCTTCAATGAACGATACCCAAATCATACAAAATCGACACCAAATCAACACCAATCCAGTGGTATTTCCAGTGAATTAAGAAACAATATTACTTTCCTTAATAAGAAATCACGAACAGTAACAAGAAACCTAGCTGGTCCACTTACCTTCCAATGACAAGGGGCGACTTTCGGCCACTGCAAGAGATGGCCCTCCAACAAGGGGTTTGCTTGGTTTTCTACTCCCACACCACACACACAATCACACAAAGAGATTGCTGGAAGAAGTAACAATTAGCAACCTACTCAAGATCAAGCAAGAACAAGTAGGATGTATGATAAAGAAAAGGTGGCCGAGAGAGGAGCTCCACGCTTCTTCAAGAAAACACACGGTTCAAATTAAGGTTTTTCCAACTAGTCCGATTAGGCATTACAGAGGATAAAATACCTCTCTAATGGAAAATTACAATTTACAAAAGTACCATAAACTTCAAATGACAAAATGACCTCAACAATAAAACACAAAATAATTTCATTGTTGGATTTTTGTCTCTGTAAATGCGCCGTTTGACATAGCAAAGAAACCCCTAATATAACTAACAATACCACCTTGGAAAGCTCTAGATGTATGCTACAAATTGTATGAAGCACAAAAGTTGAGATGAAGTCTTTCCAAATGCCAAAAGTGCCCTTGAATGACTGGAGGTTAGATTCTAGGCGGAAAGGAAAGCCCACCATTTCTTCTATGTTTAGCATGACATCCACTAGTCAAGATGCACCGACTCCTCTTTGTGAAATTGATAAAAACTCTCCTCCAAGTTAGCTAGAGAAGAAACACCTACAAAATAAATAAAAAAAGTTAGAAAACAAAGGAGCCCTTGGCTCGGGCTCAGGTGAACGGTCCTTGGGGCACATCATACTCCCGGGGTTGAAAAGGATTTGTCCTCAAATCCAGGGGGTATACTTCATTATCTTCCACAAATCTTCCTCCTGGATGAAATGGAAAAAGTTGCTTGATGTCCAGAGTCAGCTCTATCATTTCAGGTTGTGCATATCTCTTTTTATGCATGACCTCGACACTCATGATTTTACAACTCTCATGTCCATGAGCCATATCAGTATCAATAGTAATAAAACTGAGGTACCCTTCAATTAAAATTTGTTCTTCTATCAAAAAAATAGCTCGTAATGTCATTACTAAGAATCTTCCAGATTAAAATTTTTCTATCTCCAGAACTAAGCATCCACATGTTATTAACCATAAATGAACTACCATCATAATAATAGGGAATTTCCACACCCACAATATTAAAACTTTCATTCCAAAATTCAAAAACAACACTAACAACAAAGGAATCTTCCATTCAACCAATTTTAAAGAACCATGTAAGTAAGGAATTTAACACCATGTTCCTTTCTTGGGGTGCATGCTCAATGGGATTGGATCCACAACAATCAGAAACAAGATGATACGATAATAGTAAAATAGAGTCAACATAATTCTCATCCCACATATTCAGATGGCCCATCAACTTGTTTTCCATTACTCCAATAGGCATGCTGAGGTTATCAACTCCAATTGAAATTCCAGTATTAAAAGAGTAATCAACAACAATAGCCACAACATTACCTTCTAGCAATGGCATAACGGATTCAATAACAGCAATATTCCTTAACATCGAATTTTAAAGAACCAATCAAATAAGGAAATTGATGGAATGTACCTTTCTTGGTTTATACCTTGGTGAAGAAAAATTTGCTTCCCTAGAAATTTATTTTGCCACGATGTACTCTTTTCATGCTTGTGTTGTCCAAAGAAAATTTCAAACAAAGTCTCACATAGCTTCTATTCTCTAAAGAATTGTGTTAGGTTCCTACCGTGATTTATAATCACCGTGGGTTTTAAGAGTCTACTCGTTCGTGTCTGAGGATTTCCATCTTTCAAGAAAACATCTTCCATAGGGTCATACCCATCCTTGAGCTCCTTAATGTTTAAATCACTCAATTTTGGTGTACCAGTCAACAATGTTGTCTTCCTCTTCCTGTGTTTTAAGAATTTAAGAACTGCTTCAAAGACATCCTTGTCAATATTTCTCATCCCCTTGGGTTGAATAGACTTATCATTAGCAAAACTTTTGATCCATCCTGTTTTAAAAAGCCGAATAATCAAAGTGTTTGGCGGGGGATACCTCAAACAACTAGTTTCAGCTAGAATGCTTGTTTCTCCACTATCATAGATTAGCAAATAAAGACTCGAATGTGGTAATGCCCCTAAGCCCCAATCTTCATCCACGTTTAACTTAGGTAGCTCTTCATCA
The DNA here is from genome assembly GCA_022433065.1 of Begonia loranthoides. Taxonomy (NCBI): domain Eukaryota; kingdom Viridiplantae; phylum Streptophyta; class Magnoliopsida; order Cucurbitales; family Begoniaceae; genus Begonia; species Begonia loranthoides. The sequence goes on from CM039472.1 coordinate 23,621,851, forward strand.
ATATAACATCCTTTACGACAAGATGAAATACACAAAGACTAGTTAGAAATACATGGATAAAACAACTCTTGGAAATCGATATTAACTTTAACTAGCTCGGTTTCATCTGTAACAACTTCTTCCTCAATTTCTTCCACTTCTTCCCATAGACTTGGTGTTTGAAAAATCTTACAAAGCGGATCTTCCATTTCTACCTTATGTTTCTTCTCGACCACATTAATTGTTGCAAATGAACTATCTCCCTTCTATATATGATCATCTTCATGGATTTGATCTTTTGAAAAAACTTCTTCATCCGCTTGAATCTCCATCACGAATAGTGGCCCTTCGGGAGCATAAATAGTCTCTACTTCCAAGTTGTCTTCTTCATTAGTGGCTGCCAAGGGGTCAACTTGACTTTTCTCATCAATCAAGCATTCCTTTGTAATAATATCTTTTTGCTTTGGACTTTTTGAAGCATAGTGCCCAATTTCAAGGCACTAGGAGCAATGGATGCCTTTAGCCCATAGCTGAGAGGTGTCAAATCTTTGTCTCATCAACCTTTTCATCATCTTCCAAGTAATAAGTTCATCTTTCCCATCAATTAACTACTGAGTTTTCAAATTATTCCACCACGATTTTGCATATCCCACAAATTTTTAGGAGGCTAGTCTCACTTTACCTTTATCCGAAAATTTGTGACAATCAAATATGCTCTTGACTTTTTCCAAACAATCCACACACTCAATATCGTTGCGGAATCCTCTAAATGGAGGGATGGATGAATTCACAAGCTTCATATCATTCTTGTCATGAGATCTTCTTCTCAAATTTCGAAGCTCTTCCATATCGTTTTCTCTCTCACCCCTATCATACAAGTTTTTATTTCGGCCCCTAGACTCGATGGATGTGCTGAATTTTTTTCTTGGTCTAGGAGTCCTAGGGTCCCTCACATGCCCACTAGAATGCTTCTCTTGACTTTGTTGTCATTTTAAAAGCATGTCCTTCACTTCATCAATTTGTTGTTGAAAATGTTTTTCGCCCTTTTTTTTTTTCTAACTCGGCAGGTTGTGAGCTTGAGCTAAGCATTGCCCCTTTTCTATGGTGATAATTAGCACCGCTTCTGTATTAATTCTTTGCACCAAATAGAATCACAGAACTACACACAAAAGCCAATTAAGGTTCTGATACTAGATGATGGAGTCCAAACTCTAGTTGCGCAAAATTGCCAATTCTGTAAATCGGCTAGTGATAAATCCGAGCTTCAATTTTTAAACAAATGTAACTTCAAATGCATATGGTCTGTTCAAATTTTTATGGCTGTTAGACAGTAATCCCAAGAGTATCGTATCCAATTTTAAGCTTAAGATTTAATAAGATCAGCGAGATACACACCAAAAAATAAAGATTCCAGATTAGGGTTTCACTACTCAGATTTTAAGCAACAAAAATATAACATCAATAACTTCCCCTGCATACACTCTTTTGCCTCCAAAACCACAAGGCTACTAGTCAACAATTAGAAGAAGAACACTCTCAATTTCCAGCAAAAAAAGGACATGCACAAATGGAGTTGTGCGTGCTGTAATCAGAATCGTAAAACTGTAGCCGCAATTTCCAGATTTGCGGTGTAGATTACTTTCCTCCTTTGGCTTCAATGAACGATACCCAAATCATACAAAATCAACACCAAATCAACACCAATCCAGTGCTATTTCCAGTGAAATAAGAAACAATATTACCTTCCTTAATAAGAAATCACAAATAGCAACAAGTAACCTAGCTGGTCCGCTTACCTTCCAATGACAAGGGGCAAATTTCGGCGACCGCAAGATATGGCCCTCCAACAAGGGGTTTGCTTGGTATTCTACTCCCACACCACACACACAATCACACAAAGAGATTGCTGGAAGAAGTAGCAATTAGCAACCTACTCAAGATCAATCAAGAACAAGTAGGATGTATGATAAAGAGAAGGTGGCCGAGAGAGGAGCTCCACGGTTCTTCAAGAAAACACACAGTTCAACTTAGGGTTTTTCCAACTAGATCGATTAGGGTTCATTAGAGAGGACAAAATACCTCTATAATGGAAAATTACAATTTACAAAAGTACCATAAACTTCAAATGACAAAAATGACCTCAACAATGAAACACACAAAATAATTTCGTGGTTGGATTTTTGTCTCTATAAATGGGCCATTTGACATAGCAAAAAAACCCCAAATATAACAAACAATACCACTTTGGAAATCTCTAGATGTCTGCTACAAATTCTATGAAGGACAAAAGTTGAGATGAAGTCTTGCTAAATGCCAAAAGTGCCCTTGAACGACCGGAGGTCAAATTCTAGCATGACATCCACTAGTCCAAATGCACCGACTCCTCTTTGTAAAATTGATAAAACTCTCCTCAAAGTTAGCTAGAGAAGAAACACCTACAAAATAAATAAAAAAGTTAGAAAACAAATGAGCCCTTGACTCGGGCTCAAGTGAACGGTCCTTGGGGCACATCAAAAACTCTCGACCGCATAGATTTTTCCTTTTATTCGTGACAATTTTTTTCTCTCTGATCATCAATCCATTCAAAAATCTCTAATCTCTCTAGCCCTCAGTTAAGTGATTCTTAGCACTCCACAGCTTCGATTTAGCTCAACAGCTAAAGCTTTGATTTCATCCGAACACCAGTCTTAGGGCTAAATTTCTTTTCTCAAGTGATAGTTTTCACCTCATGGCATCAAGAATTACTAAAAACAGAATGATGTCTATAACAAGAGGTAGCTCTTATAGACCTCCACCTTCAATTGAATATCCTAATAGGCTATTTTTGGACACTAACTACAAAAAACAATATGAAGAGTATTTGGAAAGTAGACCATTGATTCTTACAAGAAAATTTTCATTTTCTGGTCTTGCAAGTTTGAATTTGGAAAATATATACAAAAATATGGGATTGTATAAGTTATTCAGTTTTAAGGTGTAAAATCCGCAATTTTTAGATTTTATATTTATATGAGTAAATTTTTTGTTTTGACCTAGTCTAATTGTTTTGTGTTGACTAGGTCCTTGCCACACATCGCGAGTCTTCGACCATATGTGATGAAGTCTAGTCAATGGTCAACTTATGCATTATGTGTTCCCCAGTGGCCTAAAGCTATGGGATTATTCCCGGTAAGTTTATTTAATTGTACCATGAGTTCGTGTTTCATTGATCTAGTTCAGTGTTCTTGCTAGGCTTTATCAAATTTGGATCTAATTTTATTCAATATTTATGATGTATTAATTTATATTATATATATATATATATATATATATATATATATATTAAATAAAGTAAAGGGTTATCTTATTCCATTCTTTCGAGAGTGTCCATCGCGAAGGAGAGGGTGTAGAAAACCGACAAAAGAACCTCATCATTTCTCCACCTAATCCATGTTGTCTAAGTCTCAATCTATGTCTCGTGTGAAGGGATTTGGTGGGCAAATCAATTTTTAAGGTATGTATTTGAGTTGTGAGTCGTGTTGGATGTTGGGTCTGAATCTAAGCATGTAAGCTCAAAAATCCAAAGTTCAGGGTTAAAGCCATGGTGGCAGAAACCCCGTTGAGGAAGGATTCCCTTCTTCCTCGCAATGTAGTTTTTGTGTTGAGTTGAGAGTGAATGGTAGATGATCAAGGGATCTCTTGCTAGAGAGAGGAGTCGTTGGGGAGTTTGACCATGGCGTGAGGAACCCTCACTCCTCAAAGGAGAGTCTTTCATTCCATGGAAGAGCGAACCAAAAAGACATCATTACATGGGGGAGCGAATCGAAAGGATCTCATTTTGTGAGGGAACGATCCAAAAGGACCTCATTCCATAGAGAAAAGATCCAAGAGTATCTCATTCTAAAGTAAAAGGATCCTCATTCTGGAGTGCAACAAGTTCAAGTAATCACGTCTTCTGCACATGTCCGTAGAACAATAGAAATTGCCAAGGACTTTCGTGTTGTATAGTATCGCAGAAGGTGAGCCTTCAGTGAGGGAACTATTGCCCATTTCCAGTTTCACGCAAAGGTCCCCGTGGATGCACTTTCCTGCATCCACGGATGTATTGTTTTGCATTCGCCGGTGCCTTGTTCTGCACACGATAACACCCTCTCATTATATTTCTTCACAGAGTCTTCTGGCTCAGGTTTCTTCTTGGTTCCTAAAAGTTGGAGAGTACATTTTTTATTGTTGCAAGGTCCCAGTTGACCTTCGCCATGTCTCATCAGAACTAAGGGGTTCTAGTTGACCATTGCTTTATCTCGTCGACGTTGCGTGGTCCTAGTTGACCCTAATTGTGTTGGGTCGACTCATTCATTCAATAGTTCTTGCAATGGTAATGATTATCTAGAGTGGATGGAAAAGGTGGAAAGATATTTGAATGCTACAACTTTTCGAAAAGAAAGAAGATTCAACTAGTTTCACTTGAGTTCATGGGATATGCTAGTCTATGGTGGAACAATCTTAGATCAAAGAAGAGGTGTAGTGACCCGATTTTTCTTACATTTGAAAACATATAAAATTTAAAATTTTTTCTTTTATAAAAACAGCATAAAACTTTTCTTTCATAAAACTTGATAATTAAAATCATTTTCTTAAAACCCTTTTACAAATCACAAAAGAAATAAATAAAAGTCTTTTCTTTTACGTTTAAATAACTTTACAAAATCATTTACAAACCATTTCTCTTTCTTAAATCCTTTAGTCTAGCCAGCCACAAGATCTGCACGTACAAATCTTTCATAAACTGCTTCTTAATATGTTCTCCTATTCTCGTACGTGTACATGCATCACAAAACTTAATTAATGAGCCTAAGGCTTAGTAAGTGATATAAAATAAAATCTGGAATGCACATGCTATGCTCTTTGAAAATCCATGTGCAATTTTTGTTTTTTGTTTCCATTTTCTTTTATCTTTTATGTTTTGGTCTCTTTTCTGTTTCCCTTTTTTGTTTCCGTACACATCGACGAACCCAACCCCGACGCCCACAGCATAGCAACAATGGCATATTCTAAAGGCTCCCTAGCTGTTGACCAGTTCGTCCAATGCACCCGACCCGAAACCTCTAGTATAGCAACTCCAACTACGACCGAAAGCTCTGCTAAGTAGTTCTACGCTACAACGTACAATCCACGGCTCAGGCTACAACTGTCGCCTACTAGTGGTCCTGCGCTCCAATGCTTAAACGGGCTCACTAACCATTGGCCAGTCCATCTTGGCACCAATCAGGGACCGGCTATGTGATAAAGGCTCAACTCTAATTGAACCGCCTGATAGCTACTATGTACACCAGTACATAGTGACCCAACCTCAAGGATAAGCAGCTTTGGCTACGATCGAAAGCTCTGGTAGTGGTTGTACGCTACAACGCACAACCTACGGCTTAGGTTGCAACCTTCACCTACTAGCAGTTGTGCACTCCAATGCTTAAACAGCCTCATTCACCCATTGACCGGCCAATCTCGACACTAACCAAGGACCAACTTACAAGCCCACATCTCATATCATCTCATTACCTTTCTTCCGTTTAATTCATTTTTATTCTGTTTCTATTTCCGTTTCAAAACCATGCATGAAAAACTATTTTCATATCGTTTTGAAAACCATGATGCATGATGCTCGTGAATGCATACAGTATCTATATCATCAGTAAAATCCTCAAAACATGATCATTATGAACATCCTATAATCATCAAGCATGATCATTATCAATATCTTTTAAAGTCTAATAAACATATCATTAAAAGAACCTATTTCTAATAAATATAACATCAAGCAGCAATACATTCTCAAAGCATATCAATATCAAAGTCCTATAAACCTCCAAGCATATTCTATAATGTAAAGAACCTAATTTTGATAAATGTAGTCAACATACAATTCCTAATTCTAACGATGTAGGCCCAAATGGCAAAGCACACACAATATCACTTACCTCATGTCCGTAGGTAGCTTAGCACTTACCTCTTCTTCTTAAATACTTTCAAAAACCATTAAATAAACCATCATCAATAATTATAGTCTGTTAACCTCATTCCACAGTTCATTACTCACAAAGAGTTTAGCACAATTAATTCTCATAATAAAATTTTGACTAATCACTTAACAATGGAAAAACAAACCTCACTGCAACAGATCAACACTCCCTTAACTTTATCTATTAACACTTATTTAACTGAGCATAACCATCCATAATTATCCACTAATCTGTAATTAATCTTGCGGAACATAAATTCCCAAACAATGAACCAAGATGCAGTGAATCACAGGGAGTATTATTCAACAGAATGTAAATTGTCCATTAATAGGGCATACCCATTATCAACATGCATCAAGCAGAATAAATAGATCCAAATGAAAATACTTCACGGACCAATAAACCTCATCATCCTTCCTCTTTCCTTTAACCTAACATAATCTATAGAAATCCATAAAATAAGTGAGGGAAATCATTTACCAGAAGAGCACCCCAGGAAGAAGGCAGCACTTCCAACTCCAAAGTTCACCCGTGAAGAGCTTGAGAAGCAGGGAGCTCCACCTTCACCACCTTCTATTTCTCTTCCCCTCAGAAGCTTAACACCCTCACTATTGCTCTCTCTTCCTTTCCCTTCTTTTTCCTTCTACCACTTCCTCTTCTTTCTCTCACTTTATCTTTTGTTCTCAGAACATTCAGCCTTCACTCTCTCTGTCCTTCACTATTTCTCTCCTTCACTTTCTCTCTTTCTCTTTTCCAGAGAGCTTTTCTCCTTCCTCACACAATCCCTCTACTTCTCGATTTTTCTCATGCACGACTCGCAGCTCTAGAGAGCTTTCTCCCTCTTCTCCTTCTTCTTCCCACGCAACTTTCTCTCTCTTTCTCCATTTCTTTTTATTCTAAAGTGTCTCATGTTAGCCTCATTCATTCCCATGAAATCCCACCTAACACCTCTTATAAAATGCCATTTGTAAAGTAGGGACAAGAGGGAGAAATCGTAGATAATAATTCTCAGGATATTTATTTTCTTGGGTGAAACACAAAACGGTTCATTGCTGAAAAACAACATTTCCACAAAACTGCATAGGAGCAGTCAAGCAGGCCGTGGTTTTGAGAATTCTCAAATTACAGGTTGATCCAGGATCGACCTGTCTGCCTTCAAAAATCCATTTTCCATCTTCAAGGTTGAGCACTGCTTGAACTCTCCCATGCAAATCCTGACTCTTCCATTTCAAGGTCGATCCAGGATAGACCTTAACCTCATGCCAATCATCTTTTTGGTCGATGACGCTCGACCACTCTGTCGACCGCTTACTCTACCGCCACACATATTTTTGCCTCTGTAATGTTTTCCAGTCGAGTACCCTCTACCGCTCGAACGACCGATCACTCGACTAAAAAACCAACATGCAATCTGTAATACATTTCAGTTGAGCTGCTCGACCGCGTCCTCAACCGCTTCATCAACCAAAATATCTGGGAGCAATTTGTAATATTTAGCGGTCGATCATTTAGTCGACCAATTTCTCCATAGTCAACCGAAAAGGCAAACTTAACACTTCCCTTAACAATTTATACTTTAATCCTTAACCAAAATTCCCACTTAACCAATTCTAATAATTTCATCAAATAAATCTTCAATAATCATCTAAATAATTCTATTACACCTAATTAATTTCTCAATTAACCTTACTTAATTTCGTTTTGAAAAATTGGAGTAATATATTCCATAATAAAATCATCCCGAAATCCCCAAAGTTCATAATTATTATTATTTTTAGTCTTAGCTTAATTTCGAGTATTATAGGAGGCTTGATGGAGAAGACGAAATCTGAAAATGGAAGCTCTTGAAGACACTAATGAGTACAAGATTTATTCCAAGCACTACAAGCTAGAGTTATTCTATCAAATACAAAGCCTCAAACAAAATTCTTCATCAACAAAGGAATATTTTGTCATGTACAAAACATTGAAGACAAGATGTGTAGGAACCCAGTTTTTCTTTCATTTGAAAATGTGTAAAATTTAAAACTTTTTCTTTTATAAAAACAGCGGAAGACTTTTCATTTTAAAATCATTGAAAGATAATAAATAACATTCTTTTTCTTAACACATTTTGCAAAACACATCGGAAGACTTATAATAAAACAAAACATTTAAGAAATACAATTCTTTTTCTTTTACATTTATAAATCACTTTATAAAACTTTTTACAAACCCTTTTCTCTTTCTTAATCCTTTAGCTTATCTAGCCATAAGATCCAGGCGTGCAAATCCTTCATCTACTACTCCTTAACCTGTTCTCATGCGTGTACCTCATCCATAAGAATTAAACTAATTAGTTTAATGCTCAGTAAGTTATATAAAAATAAATTACATAATACACATGTCATGCAGCTTTTAAAAACCATATGCATTTTCTGTTTTCGTTTTCTTTTATCTCTTACATTTTAGTCTTTTTCTATTTCTGTACACATCGATGCACCCAACCTCGACGCCCCCGGCATAGCAGCAATGACATAGTCTTAAAGCTCGCTAGCCATTGACCAGTCCATCCAATGCATCCAACATGACAACTCTGGTGTAGTAGCTCTGGCTACGACCGAAAGCTCTACTAGTTATTGTACACTACAATGCACAACATACAGCTTAAGCTAACACCATCGCCTACTAGCGTCCATGTGCTCTAACGCTTAAACGGCCTCACTAACCATTGGCCGATCTGTCCTGGCACCAACCAGGGACCAGCTATGTGATAAAATCTCAACTCGGAATGAACCACCTAATAACTACTATAACATCCCAATTCCATTTATAAAATTTTTCGTAATTTTTAAACATTTTTAAAAATCACATTCCAAATATACTTTATTAAACATATCAGAGTACGTTACGCGAAATAAAACATTTAACTGTATACATAATAACATACTGAAATACTTAAAAATCCATGACAGTATTTTATGCATAAAGGAAATAACTTTATTTAATAGAGCCATAACCCTTGAGGTCATTTTGCGCATGGTAATATAAGCTCGCATCACGTCATGCTCCATCAACATTTACTTCAATCGGCTAACCATTCATACCTACATCACCGGAGAAATAATGAGTCTATTGCCCAATAAGAAATATCAAATGTAATGCAACCTTAACCTTTATGACAATTCGACATGGTTTAGTTTCATATACTTGTAAGTTGGGTGAGAGCAACCTCTTCAGTCTCCGAACTCACCACTTGGATTTGTTTTTACATGAAAGCAACTTCTTTAGTCATTGAACCCAGTAATAATAGATCCACCTATATTTACATTCATTACCGTTTACCATTATACCGTTAGGTGAGAGCAACCTCTTCAGTTTTTGAACTCGCCACTCATTGAGTAAGAGCAACCTCTTCAGTTTCCGAACGTACTCAAACGAGTTGTTTCTACGTGTGAGCAACCTCTTAAGTTTTTGAACCTAAGTAGAAACACCATTATTATCTTCATTATTAGCCCATGAAATGCATGACATATATGCTATAATGTGTCTACATAAATGTCATACAAAGCAGTTCATATATCATAACAAACAATTACCAAACAATTACTATGTTTTATAACCTTAACATTAAACATGCTTTAATTACAATATCATACGTCCATGGAATAACTAACGTACGTGCATGTGCATAAAAAACAATTTACAGAGAACAACAATTTCACAGAAGATAACAACTTCATATTTAGCAATAAAACCTACCCAATATATGCATAAAAATTAACAAACAGAAGCATCTGCTCATGAATACCATCCATTAAACGAACATCTATGAGGAATAGCTATTTACAAAGATCAACAGAGAGCAACCCCTTCACAAAATCCTACTCATACGATGTAGGTCCTTACGGACAAACCACATGCAAATATTCCTTACCTCGTTTGTTACTCCTCTTTGTTTTCCTCAACTCCGACCCTTCACCGTGGCAGAAGTCTCTTACAGAAGTTCTCTCTCTCTCTCCTTCTTTCTTCACAGTTTTTCCTCTCAAAAACCTTCATCCTATGTCCTATTTATACACATTCAGTTTGACCCTTCAGATGTTCATTGAAGTCTAAACTTTTGGAGAGACGTTGGACATTACTAGAACGTCGAAGGTTGATCTTTTAATGTTTCTGGCGATTGAGGATCGCTTCCAAACGTTCAAATTTAATGGCGGACAATCGATTTAAATGAAAGATGATCGACCACCATTATGCAGATCGTCCGTCAATTTCTGTCTTCGTTAACTCCTGTTGATCGCGCTGGTTGACCATCCAGGACGTGATTGACTGCCGCGATTGACTGTCAGATGCATCCATTGAATATCGCCTAATTTTTTATTAATTTTATTAAATTTGTATCTCTTATATATATATATATATATATATATATATATATATATATATATATATATAAGTTCCAATACTCTATAAAAATGTTAATAATTCATATTTTTACTCCTTTCAATAATTATACAAATTTAAATACCGGTATTACATCCTCCCCACCCTATTTAAAATTTTGTCCTCAAAATTTCAATTACTAAAACAATTCTGGGTGTTTAGCTTCCATTTCATCTTTTCTTTCCCAAGTAGCTTCATCAATAGTATGATTCTGCCATAATACCTTGACGAGTGGAATCTTCTTGTGTCTTAATTCTTTAATTTTTGAATCCAAGATCCGTACTAGCTTTTCTTCATAGCTTAAGTTTGATTGAAGAATAACATGCTCTTTAGGTTCCACCTGGATTGGATTTCCCAGACATTTTCTTAGCATGGACACATGGAATACGTTATGAACTCCATTCATTTTTGTTGACAGTAGAAACTGATATGCCACTTTTCCAATTCTTTTTGTAATAGGAAACAGACCAACATATCGTGGACACAACTTCCTTGTCTTCCCAAATCGCATAACTCCTTTAAATGGTGATATTTTAAGAAACACCAAGTCTCCCCCTTCAAATTCTAACTCTTTACGACGATTATCAGCATAACTTTTCTGGCGACTTTGAGCAGCCAGCATTCTTTGAGGAATGATTGCAGCAGATTCCTTAGTTTGTTGTATCATATCAGGTCCGTAGAATTCTACTTCACCAACTTCATCCCAATGTAAGGGAGATCTACACTTTCGTCCGTACAAAGCTTCATAAGGTGTTATTCCAATCGTAGCCTGAAAGCTATTATTGTAAGCGAATTCTACCAATGATAGCCTTTTCCCCCATCCTATATGAAATTCCAACATGCATGCCGGTAACATATCCTCCAATATTTGAATTGTTCATTCACTTTGTCCATCAGTTTGGGGATGAAAGGCTGTACTTAATTTTAATTCCGTACCCAAAGCCTTGTTTAAACTTTTCCAAAACGTAAATGTAAATTTTGGGTCACGATCAGGTACAATAGTCACTGGTACCCCATGTAGACGTACAATTTCTTTGACATACAATCTAGCAAATTGATCAATCTTATAGGTCATAGCTATTGGCAAAAAGTGAGAAACTTTAGTCAACCTATCAACGATTACCCAAATCGTATCATGTCTTCTTATAGTCTTAGGTGGACTCGAGATAAAATCCATAGTGATGTGCTCCCACTTCCATTCAGGTATAGGCATTGACTGTAACATACCCCCAGGCCTTTGGTGCTCTGCTTTCACTCATTGACATATGTGACACAAAGCGACATATTGTGCAATGTCATATTTCATTCCGGGCCAGTAGTAATGTGACTTGAGATCTTTATACATCTTATTACAGCCAAGATGCATAGAAAAACTTGAGGAATGAGCTTCCTTTAAGATTGCCAACCTTAATTCAGATTTTCCTGATATATACCATCTGTCTTTAAACTTCACAATCCCATCGCCTGAGATGGAAAAGTGCAGGTATTTTTCAAGAGTGGAGTTTTGCTTATACTCTTCACACTTCTGATCTTCAAGTTGAGCCTTTTTAATTCTTTCCAATAACGAAGGATTTAATGTCAAAGTGGACAAAAGAGTAGTAAATTGTGTAGTAACCAATTGCATATTCATATTTAGCATATCGAAATAGATTTCACCTGGTATTTCTTTATGTACCACATTCATCACAACCATCTTTCTACTAAGAGCATCAGCCACTACATTTGCATGTCCAAGATTATATTTAATTTCACAGTCATAGTCTTTCACCAATTTCAACAATCGTCTTTGTCTCATATTCAATTCTTTTTTAGTGAAGATATACTTTAAGCTCTTATGGTCTGAGGAGATTTGACATCGCTGTCCATATAGGTAGTGTCTCCATATCTTAAGAGAAAACATGACAGTAGCAAGCTCCAAATCATGTGTAGGATAATTTGCCTTATACGGTTTCAATTGTCTAGACGCGTATGCAATTACCTTTCCATTTTGCATAAGTACAACGCCTAAACCATTTTTAGAAGCATCACAATAAATGCAAAAAATTTCCTTCGTCAATGGGTAGTGACAATACGGGAGCCGAAGCTAGACAACGTTTAAGCTCTTGAAAGCTCTTCTCACATTAGTTCGTCCACCAAAATCGTACATTTTTCTTTGTCAAGCCCGTTAGGGGTAGTGAAATCCATGAAAATCCATTTATAAATCTTCTGTAATATCCCGCCAAGCCAAGGAAGCTCCTTACTTCTCCCATATCTTTGGTTGGGTCCAATCAACTATTGCTTGAATCTTTATACGGTCTACTTCAACACCATGCTTAGAGATTATATGACCAAGGAAACTCACCTTGCTTAGCCAGAACTCATATTTAGAGACCTTCGCGTACAATTTGTGTCTTGCCAATATAGACAAAGAAATTCTTAAATGCTCTCTATGTTCCTCTTCCGCCGGGGGATTAGTTAGTCCAAATGACATAACTAAAAACTCATAATGCCCATATCTCATCTTGAATGTTGCCTTGGGAATATCTTCAGGCTTAACTTTCAATTGATAGTATCCAGACCGGAGGTCAATTTTTGAGAGGACACAAGCTCCTTGCAATTGGTCGAACAAATTGTCAATTCTTGGTAGAGGATATTGATTCTTAATAGTTACCTTAGTTAACTCGCGATAGTACCGGTGCACCCCACGGTGAAAAACTAGGACGAATAAATCCATTGTTAATTAATTCCTCAAGTTGGACCTTCAATTCTCTCAACTCGGCAAGGGCCATTCTATATGGATTCTTTGAAATCGGTTTTGTTCTAGGGTGAAGATCAATCACAAATTCTATTTCCCGATTCAGAGGTAATCCAAGAAGTTGGTCCCAAAAAACATCTGGAAAGTCTTGAACAATGGAAATCTCGTCCATCCTTATTTTTGACGCAACTGTAGTATTCAATATATTAACGAGAAACCCTTCTTCTCCATTCTTCATTAACTGTTCAGCCATGAGCATAGAGATAATAGTCAATCTGCCTTTTTCCTTGACTCCAACAAACGTATGTTGTTCACCATCAGGGGAGAAGAATAATACTTCTCTTCTTCTGTAATTAATTATTGCTTGATGATGGGATATCCAGTTAATACCCAAGATAATATCATACCCGTTCATGTCTAAGACAATCAAATCGACATAGAAAGTTCGATTGTTTATTTTGATGGCATAAGCCCTTAGAATTTCATTGGTAATTAGATATTCCCCAGAGGGCAGGAGGTTGCGATTATTACTTTCTTCTATTTCAGGGAAGCAATTTATCCTTGTACTAAATTCCTTTGAAATGAAGGAATGCATAGCACCGGAATTGAATAAAACATGTCGCTATATCATTAACGTAAATCCTTCCTGACATATCAAATTGTCATAACATTATTGTTTACTAATCATCCTTCAAGGAAGTACATCAATATATATTAACTTAAACTTCAAGGCGTACCTGACACCACAGCAGACTGGTCATCCCCCGCCATTTCATCAATTTGGACATCAGGTGCCTCCTCACCATATAAGTAAAAGACTCTGGGTGTCACACCACCGAATCCACCAATACCCGCTGAACAAAACTTTGCGATATGGCCAAGTTCCCAACATTTTTAACACCGACTAGTGCCTACTCTGCATTCTCCAAGATGGTTCTTCTTGCACTTTGGATATTGACTAAATTGTTGGGTCCTCATATTTGGTGGGGCAGTGTTTGTCATATTCATTGGGCGTTTATCCTTCATCTGTTGTATTTCATGTTCTGAAGCCCTTTTTGTCCCTTTGTTTATCATAGGTCCACCCTTTTGTAGTTGGTTAGCAGCATTCTTCCAAAAAAATTTATTCACCTCCCACTGTTGAGCCACCATTAACTTAGCATCCTCCACTTCCAACGCTTTAGCAATAATCTTTAAATAAGGACCACCTTGACTACCAAAAATCTTAACTCCTCTTAGAATTTCAACTTTTAGTTCATGGACAAACTGATGGACCATGTGCTCATTATTTGCCACAAGATGAGATGCACACCGAGCTAGTGCTTCAAACTTCCTTACATACTCGGATACAGATCCAATTTGGAAGAACATAACGAATTCTAGTTGCTTCTTTGATCGAACAGTCTGGCGGAAGTACTTTTCGTAGAAGATCTCCTTAAATTGATCCCAAGATAAAGTTTGTATATCACAAGCTGCCTTAACGGTATCCCACCAAAACCTTGCATCATGAGTTAGCAGGTATGCAGCACATGAAACCTTCTCGGTCTCCCTAATTTTTGTGTACTCGAACATATCCTCTAAAGACCAAATCCACTCTTCAGTACAAACGCCATCAACCATAATTCCATGGAAGCAAGGAGGTTTGAGTCTCCTGAACTTCTCCCAACCAGCTTCTACCAGAGCAACCAATTGTCGCTAATTCTCATTCTCGTTTTCCTTTTCAACGAGGCATTCTACATTTGTTGTCAGGCAATCAAGAACATCATTTCTGACATCTTGTGAAGCGTTATTCTCATATCCAGCAGCTTCATTCCTATTGTCATTGTTGTCGTTGCCATTATTGGCTTGAACATTTCCGTTGGTTCCTCTTGCCATTCTATTATCCTACAATGATATGGTTTTTGTTACAATAACTATTTCAAAGACTAATTGTTGTAGAGAGTATACATTAGGAAGCTTGTAGGTTCATTAGGCATAAAAGGTTTCTTACATTAGATTTAATGGTTAATGTTCCTAATTAAGTCTTAAACTAATTATTCTAAGAAAGACTTAGTTAATTATTTGTCACAATATTTTATATAAAGATGTTAATAAAACTAAGCAATTAACATAAATTGTCATACATAATTGTCAACTATAACAGAACAAATTCATGCTTAGCACAATAAATACAGCACTTACAGTTGAAGAAGTATGTCGCGACCCATCTTATGTTACCCGCAGTCTACAAAACCGCATTAGACCCGGTTATGCTCTGATACCATAATTGTAACATCTCATTTCCATTTATAAAATATTTCATAATTTTTGAACATTTTTAAAAATCACATTCCAAATATACTTTATTAAATCATATCAGAGTACGTTACGCGGAATAAAACATTTAACTATTTACATAATAACATAATGAAATACTTAAAAATCTGTGATAGTATTTTATGCATAAAGGAAATAACTTTATTTAATGAGCCATAACCCCCGAGGTCATTTCGCGCATGGTAACATAAGCTCGCATCACATCATGCTCCTTCAACATTTACTTCAACCAGCTCACCATTCATACCTACATCATAGAAGGAATAATGAGTCTATTGCCCAATAAAAAATATAAAATGTAATGTTACCTTAACCTCTATGACAATTTTACATGCTTTAGTTTCATATACTTGTAAGTTAGGTGAGAGCAACCTCATCAATCTCCGAACTCACCACTTGGATTTATTTTTACATGAAAGCAACATCTTCAGTCTTTGAACCTAGTAAAAATGGATCCACCTACATTTACATTCATTACCGTTTATCATTTTACCGTTAGGTGAGAGAAACCTCTTCAGTTTCTAAACTGACCACTCGTTGAGTAAGTTCAACCTCTTCAATTTCCGAACTTACTCAAACGAGTTGTTTCTACGTGTGAGCAACCTCTTAAGTTTCTGAACCCACGTAGAAACACCATTATTTTCTTCATTATTAGCCCATGAAATGCATGACATATATGTTATAACGTGTCTACATGAATGTCATACAAAGCATCATAACAAACAATTATCAAATAATTACTATGCTTTATAACCTTAATATTAAATATGCTTTAATTACAATATCATACATCCATGGAATAAATAACGTACGTGAATGTGCATAAAAAACAATTTACAGAGAAAAATGATTTCACAGAAGATAACAACTTCACATTCAGCAATAAAACCTACCCAATATATGCATAAAAATTAACAAACAGAAGCATTTGCTCATGAATACCATCCACTAAACTAACATCTACGAAGAATAGTGATTTACAGAGATCAACAAAGAGCAACCCATTCACAAAATCCTACTCATGCGATGTAGGTCCTTACGGACAAACCACATGCAAATATTCCATACCTCGTTCGTTACTCCTCTTTGTTTTCTCAGCTCCGGCCCTTCACCGTGGCAGAAGTCTTACAAAAGTTCTCTCTCTCTCTCTCTCCTTCTTTCTTCATAGTTTTTCCTCTCGAAAACTTCATTCTATGTCATATTTATACAGGTTCAGTTTGACCCTTTAGATGTTCATTGAAGTCTAAACATTTGGAGAGACGTTGGACGTCACTTGGACGCCGAAGGTTGATCTTTTAATGTTTATGGCGATTGAGTATCGCTTCCAGATGTTCAAATTTAATGGCGGACGATCAACCACCATGATGCAGATCGTCCATCAATTTCTGTCTTTGTTAACTCTGGCTGATCGCCTAGGACGCTATCGACCGCAGCGATCGACCGCCGTGATTGACTGTCAGATGCATCCATTGAATATCGCCTAATTTTTTATTAAATTCATTAAATCTGTATCTCCTATATGTATATATTAATACACACACACACACACACACACACACACACACACACACACACATATATATATATATAAGTTCTGATACTCTATAAAAATGTCAATAATTCATATTTTTACTCCTTTCAATAATTACACGAATTTAAAATCGCGGCGTATTACAGCTACTGTGTACACCAATACACAGCAACCCAACCTCAGGGATAAGCAGCTCCAGCTGTGACCAAAAGCTCTACTAGCTATTTTACGCTAGAACGCACAACGCACAACGCATGGCTCGGGCTACAATCGTCACTTACTAGCGGCCATGCACTCCAATGCTTAAACAGCCTCACTCACCTGTTGGCCAGCAAGTCTCATGACCGACCGAGGACAAACTAACAAGCCAACATCTCATATCATCTCATTTACCTTTATTCCATTTAATTCATTTACATTATATTTCTGTTTACTTTTCAAAACTATGCATAAAAACCATTTTCGTATTCTTTTGAAAACCACGATGCATGCAATGCGTGTAAATACATACAGTTCAATCTCCTTTATGTAGGCCTTAAAACATGCTTAATCTCATTATCATTATCTGTAACTCAAAACTAAAAAAAATATCATTAAAAAGAACTTATATCTAATAAACACGCAGCAAGCATCAATACAATCCTCAGGATATGATCACCACCTAACTTAATAATCAATTAAAACAGTAAACGATCCACATACAATTCCTAATTCTTACGATGTAGACCTTTCGGCAAAACACATATATATCACTTACCTAGCCTCTGTAATGCACTTTAGCACTTAAGCTCTTCCTTTTTAATACCTTCAATATCATTAATTGGCAATCATCAATAATCACATATTAGCGATCTTGTTCTTACAGTTCATATCCCCAACTAATTTGACATTATTATTTCCCATAATAGAATTCCAACCTAACATGGTATTAAACTTAAAAATGCTTAAAACCCAAATATACAGCAGTAGTAATAGTACTTCATGGCCATCATGCTTCAACGGTTTACAAGCTCTAACATAGCAATTACAGTGACTATATAGAATTACCAAATTCAAATCCTGAAATCCAACTAGAATTTCTTTTGCCAAAACAACAGAATAAACCTCAACAATTCAAGCCTCAATCATCAAAGTATATTTCCAACCTTAACTAATAATTCAAGTGGTAGAAGCTCGTGCACAAAATCAATACCATCAACTGAAAATGTATTCCTAGTGTATTTTAACGATAGAATCCTAAACGACATTCTCAATACTTCCATAAGCAGAAAATAATAGAGTATATCCCTCAGTAATAATCAAACCATTAAACAGTGTATTGGCAAGCATGATAACATAATAACTTTCCATCAATGTCCTACTATCACGAGTAAGTAATAATCAGGTTCAATAATCCCACTTAACAGCAAATACTCACGGCAGTAAGCTCAAACAAATAAGGCATTCAAGCAACAAGTCCTTAACAAGGCAGTTTTAACCAAAACAGGGCAGAGGCCCATTACCTGCAGCACAACTGATTGAACCCAGAGAGCAAGAACTCTCCTTCTTGTCCTTCTTTCTCAGCTCCAGAACTTCACTTCCTCGGCCTTCTTCCTCTTTTCACAACACTCAGCCTTTATCCAGAGCACTCAGCTCACTCTCTCTCTCACTCTCTTTATTTCTCTTCTTTTCTTCTCCAAAAGCGTTTCTTATAAGCCTCATGTGCATCCCTATAAACCTACCCTTCATCACATTCGGCCACCACAAAAGGAAGGACACGTGAGAATATTACAAGAAACGTCTGTCTTAGGATTATACATTTTTTGCAATTTATATGGATTTTGGTTGAGTGTTCAGTCAAGTAAACTCAGCCACAGCATCGACCGAAGTCCCCTTTTGGTATTTTTACATGGGACCGATCGACATAACTACCGTTAATCCCCGATCGACAGGGAATGTCGACTGCTCACCCATTTCCCACAAATACCGCGGGACCGATCGACAGTATGTCGACAGCTAATATCCGGTCTCTGTCGACCACTCCAACGCTTAAATCCGACTTTTAGGTCAATGATAGTCAACCGCACCATCGACCGCCATTCATATTTATGCCTCTGTAATGTTTTTCGTCGAGTACACTCGACCGCTCCATCGACCGATCACTCGACCGAAAACCCTCATTGCAATCTGCAATATATTTTGGTCGATCTACTCGACCGCGTCCTCGACCGCTTTGTCGACCAAAAAATCTTGAGAGTAATCTGTAATATTGGTCGACCATTTAGTTGACTAATTTCTCAATAGTCAATTGAAAACATTATCTTAACACTCCCTCAACAAGTTATACTTTAATTCTTAACCAAATTTCACACTTAAAAAATTCTAATAATTCCATCAAATAAATCTTCAATACTCATCCAAAAAATTCTATTACACCCAATTAATTTCTCAATTATCTTTGGAATAATATTTTTCATAATAAAATTACTCCAAAATCTCCAATAATTAACAATTAATATTATTCTTAGTCCCATCTTAATTCCAGGTATTACAAGATGCAACTTAGAAGAGCTGAAAGTCCTTACTATTGCAAGATTCATCCAAGGCCTCAATTATGACATTGGAGATATTGTGGAACTTCAGACTTAGAAGACCTTGGAAGATGTTATAAAGATGGCTCTTAAAGTGGAAAGACAAAAGCAAAGCAAAGAAAAAGAGAAGGTTAGCCTATTCTCACAAAGAAATACAAGCTTTCCCAAGCCACCATCTAAACTTGAAGACAAATGTAAGAACATGAAGAGTGCTACCCCTAAAATAATTGACACAAAGAAGTTACCAATTGAAGGACCAAATTCGAAGACAAGAGAGATCAAGTGTTTTAAGTGCCTTGATATAATGCACTATGCTTATCAATGTCCGAATAGGAAAGTAATGGTCTTACGAGAAGGCATTAATGAAGTCAAAAGTGAAGATGAGAGGAAGAACAAGAGGCACCCAAGGAGGAAGCACAAGTGGAGATCCTTCTTGCTTAAGATGGTCTTCTCCTTATGGTCATTCGAAGGATACTTATTACAAAGGCAAGTATTGATAATTGTCAAAGAGAGAATATCTTCCATAACTGATGCAAAGTCAAAGACAAGGTATGCTCTCTAATTATTGACAAAGGAAGTTGTGCTAATAAGGTTTCTATGGACTTAGTAAGCAAATTGGGAATGGAAACAACCATACATCTGACTCCTTACGAGCCAAGTTGGTTAAATGACTGAGAAGACGGTAAGCAAGCATCAATTGATTTCACTATTGGAAGATTCGTGGATAAAGTGCTATGTGATATGGCTCCAATGAGTGCTAGTCATCTACTTTTGGGAATTCCATGGCAATATGATGGAAAGACTATGCATGATGGTTTTACCAATTGTTATTTATTCACGTTCAATGGGAAGATGATCAAGCTAGCTCCATTCCAACTGGAGCAAGTAGTCAAAGATTATGAAGCAATGAGGGAAAGTAGGTTGAAGATTACTTTATTCATATCAAAGAAGGAATTACATAAAGTTTTGAAGAGAAAAGACTTGGTTGTATTGATGATGTTCCGCGATAAACTTGTTGAGATGGGAGAGTTGCTCGAATCAATTCTAATTCTTTTAGAAGAGTATCAAGATGAGTTCCCCGAAGATCTTCTGTAAGGTCTCCCACCAATTAGATGTATTGAACACCAAATTAATTTGATACCTGGTGCAAGTCTTCTAAATAGACCCTCTTATAGACTAAATTCGGAAGAAGCCAAAGAACTCCACAAGCAAGTAACCACTCATGAGGACCAAGGGAGGCCCACACATGTTTAACTACAAAAAGAAGCCCAAGAAGCCAAGCTTGAGGAGCAAGAAAGATTAAGGTAAGAAGAAATAAGGAAACCATCCCAAGTGGCCAAGCAAGAAGACAAAACAAAGGGTCGAAGAATGCATGGATAAAGAAAGCATCCGAGTGGCCAAAACTTGAAGAGAAAGTAGCTGCCAAAAGCCATCAAAATTTAGAGGAAAAGAAAGCAAGAATAAATAAGTAATCTACTTTACTAAGTGGCCAAAACCTTGGTTTAGTAAGCGGCATATGTATGGCCGAGTATTAGTTTGTTTCCTACTAAGTTTTTTCCTATTTTGTGGTTTGTAATTGGCCAAATAAAGTCACCTAATGTAAGTGTTTTAAGCAATTGAATTTGAATATTAAAAGCCTTTGCTTTGTCCTTGAAATTGGAGTGATTCCTCTTTCCTCCTTTGTTGTGTTCTATCAAAAATTCTTGTTATGTGATATCACAAATTAAGGTTATTTTATGAGTTGAGTAACCTCTCTTGTTAGCATCTATGTTCTTACACCTTGGACAAAGAGCATGTTAAGTGGTGTTCAACTTTCAAGAAAGATTATATTGGTCAAGTTCTCCATACGAATGCAAGTTGTGATTTCTTGTATTTTCGGCCAATCTAATTCATCCGTGCTTATTGCCATATTGAAGGTGTTTCTTGCTATTATTTTTGGATGGATTATTCTTATTTCATTGGAGAGTTTTTTGTCCAAATGTCGTGATGAAATCTTCTATATTTAGCAAGATATTGATTTCTGAAGTCAGAGTTTCCTTAAAAAGTTTTATGGAAAAGTATAAAAAGTTTCAGCCAACCGGATGATCTTCGTCCCTTTGACTGATCAATCGCATTTTTGTCTTCAAATTTGTGGACGATTAAATCAATATTCATCTCGGTCGTTCAATCCTTCAGGTGATCGATTGGCCTACATTGTTCTTGAAGCCTATGGTCATTTATCTTTCAATCAAGAATCAACCGCAAGTTATATTTCTTACTTAACCTTCTGTTGGCACATCAATTGGACAGTCTTACCACTAAAGCATCTCGAGGCTATCCTGTGCAATATTCTATTGTGTTAAGATTGTTTGTTTATACATGCAAAAAGGGGTAATAGGGCACCAGTGACATGTGCTCATGTTTTGAATCTTAGAAGTCGAAATGGTGATTTTGTTGTGATGACACACTCCTTCGGTTTTGAGTCCCTAAACTTAGCTAGGGTTTTAGTCACACAAATTAAAAAATTGTTAGTCACTGAGTTTTGCTTGCCTAGTACATTACCATTTGATGGGTGGCGTGACGTCTCATAGCTCTACTTATCAGCAACCCTTGTCAATTTGGATCTCGTAGGTAGCTAGTTATGGACCAATCCATCTCTAGCAATCTTATCCATTATTTGATATCGTGGACAGTGTCACCCCTGGACTACAGACCGTGGGCTCCTTTTTCTTCTGACTCATGAGGTGTTTCCAATGGATGGATTGCAATCTTTCTCTGATGTGTGTTGGATGGGTCCTTGAGTGCCATCCCTTTTCACTAAAAACATTTTCAAAGGAAAAATGATATGACCCTATCTTTGTGATATAGTTGTTTGTGTATACAATGCGTTTTAACAAAACTTCATCGATGGCCTGTTTGATAAAATGATGAAGATTTTAAGGTTGATTTAAAAACTCATGTATGGTAAAAAGAAGCATTAAACCATGATTTTTTTAAAAGAAATGTAAAACCAATTTTTTGATGCATTGCATATGGTATAGATCCCCTTATTAAGTTGGTCACTCAACTCTCGACCTTTTTTTTTTCAGGTTTAGTTTGATGGTATGGTGATGCGTCCGAGGTGTGGTTACCTTTAATTTGGATTCCTAGTGGTGTCTCCCTGTTGTCCTCAGTGAGAATTTACATTTCTTGTATTATTTTGCTTGTTTTGTCTTGGTGTTGAATGGTCTCATTTCCTTCACAGTGTTTTTCTTATTTGTTATTTATGCTATCTTTATCTCTTGTTGATTAGTTTGTGAGCCCTAACCCATGTGTTTTGGGTTTAATTTCATGTTAAGAATTTCTTTTCAACCTAGCCTTGGGCTGGGTGATCAGGTTCTCTTCAGGGATCGTGTCCATTGACCTAGCATTTCTGTCAGGCTCATCTCTAGGTCATGATTGGTGGTCCATTTTTGACAAAGCTATACATTTATTCTATACTGAGTTGGCATATTCTCATCGATTGTTAAAATTGACTAGCTATGTGTATGAAAAGTAGCTTACCTTGATAGCCTATGATATTAATGTGACGTCGAATTTTGAGCTAGGGGACGATGAGGAAGATTATTACAATACCTCAAAGTATCATAAATTTATCTATCGTGATTAAGAAATTGAGTTCTTTCAACATGTTCTTAAGAACCTAAATGTTGATTTTTTTTTTAAGCCTAAAGCAAAGGATCTAAATGTGCTTGCTCGGTTTATTCAACACTGTCTCACATGCAATGTTTTACCGAAAGATGGCCATCGAGACCTCAGAAGTTATAATGTCCAGAAAATTTCCTCTATGTATAATGTAAAGAATTTTGTGGGATATATTTTTTGATAGGAGAAATGTATTTCATAATAGTGCATTGTACATTTGGTATGGTGCAATGGATGTACATATGAAAGTAATATTAAAAGAATAGTTAATTAAGTGGAATGAGGCAATTTGGAAGGTTGGAGGTTAATCATTCAATGGGCAGTCGATCTCCTTTGGGAAAAATTAGAACAGGTTCTGGTAAATTTAAAAGCAGTCGATCAAGGGAAGAAGGTGATTAACCGAGTCCAAATCAATTTCTAAGAAGGGCTAGCAATGTTGGAATCGGTTGATCATAAGGTCGACCATGAAAATTACAGTGGCGAACAGAATGCGGAGAAGTCGATCGTCCACTACGTTGGTGATCGACCAGTAATTTATCATAGATTTACAGTCAATCATCCACTAACAGTGAACAACTGGCATTTGTGAAAAACATTGATTCTAATGATCGTGGTCGATCATCCGCACAATGGTGATTGACCGAGAAAATCAACTATCGCCGAAATGCTTCAACTTCACGGAAGAAAAATGGACATGTGGCTATGCTAATATGTGGCACCTTATGGGTTGGACCAGATGGCTGGATTGTCATATGCCACCTCCCATAGGCAATCTCTATAAGTACAGAAGGGGGAATGTAAAGCTACAACATTCTAGGGTATTTAAGTGAAAACTGTGTTGCTGTGTGTTGTCCTTCTGGGCTGAGGTGCTGGTGCAAGGAGGGACTTCTGCAGGTATGGATTGGTGAAGAAGGTCAGGGGTAATTGTATCTTTGTGTCCAGAGGTGGCCTACACCACAAGTATAGAGTATTGTCTATTGTGATAATGCTGCATAGGTTTCCTATTGTTAATATAAATGAATATGCTCTTGATGTTAAGAGTTCATTTCATTCAGTTTAATGGACTGCTCTGTAAACGTACCATAAAATGATGGGAATAAATACTTTGTGAGTAACAATAAATCTTTTTTGAAACTAAGGCCCTGCTATATGATTAAGTTTCACTCTTTTCCACGTTAATGTAAAGTTATTCCCTGTTTTGCTGTGTGAACTTGTCTTCCGAAATAGGATGTTGTTGTGCATTTGATTTCTATGAGAAAAGCATGAAATGTTGTTTAGTATTGTTGGTGTTATTTTGTCCCTTTATAATGTTGTCTCTTTATAATGCTAGAAATCTATCATTTTTTGTGTTCGGAGATATTAAACAGTGAAGTGGAGGAAAATGTTGATGGATAGTCCTCTGTGAAAAATATTGTCATTCTTTGCTATGTTAGATGTACTTAGGAGTGGTTTCTATTTAATTAAATGTGCTCCTTGCTTGTTATAGTATTGATATATTGTTGAGATTAGAGCATTGCTTGAATTGACATGCATCATGGTTAGAAACAATTAGGAATGCCATGACTAGATTGGTATTTATATGCATTGCAGGGAGAGAAATGGATTAAATGAATGTAAATAGGAATTGGAGGTTGGGGAGGTAGTTTCGGATCTACTTAGGAGAACTGTGAGATGATGTATCTCATCCCTCGTCGGGATGGGTAGCCTGTTCTACCCAAAGTTTGATTATGAGGTTGTAACTATACTCCTTGTTGGAGATATTTACTATACGGTTTTAGCTACTTTGAAGCATATGAAATTACCTTTCCATTCTGTACAAGTACACCACCCAACTTGCTTTTGGATACATCACAATAAATACAATAATTGTCTTCTTCCTCTAGTAGGGCCAAAATAGGAGCTGAAGTCAATCGAAGCTTCAATTCTTGAAAGCTCTTCTCACACTCGTTAGACCACCAAAATTGTACATTCTTTTGTGTTAAACTAGCTAGAGGTAGTGCAATCTTAAAAAATCCACTTTTAAATCGTCAGTAACATCCCGCTAGCCCAAGGAAACTTCTTACGTTGCCCATGTTTTTCGGTTGTGCCCAATCAACAATCGCTTGGATTTTTGTGAGATCTACTGCAATACCATCTTGAGAAATTACATGGCCAAAGAAACTGACTTCATTCAATCAAAATTCGCAATTTGAGAACTTCGCATATAGTTGATGTTGCTACAAAATAGACAAGGAAATCCTTAGATGCTCACGGTGCTCCTCTTCTAAACGAGAATAAATCAGAATATCATCGATGAATACAATGATAAACTTCTCAAGATATTCCTTAAAAATTCGGTTCATCATGTCCATGAATGTCGCTAGAGCATTGGTCAACCCAAATTACATTACGAGAAATTCATAGTGCCTATATCTTATTCAGAATGTTTTTTTGGAATATCATCTGGCTTAACCTTTAGCTAACAATATCCCGAATGGAGATCAATCTTTGAAAATACACACACACCTTGTAGCTGATCAAATAAATCGTCAATTATAGTCAAAGGATATTTGTTCTTACCTGTCACTTTATTCAACTCACGATAGTCCATGGACATCCTCAATGATCCATCCTTTTTCTTCACAAATAAGATCGTCGCACCCCAAGGTGAGAAGCTAGGACAGATAGAGCCCTTGCCAATTAGCTCTTATTGCTGGGATTTTAATTCATGCAATTCAGTCGGCGCCAACCTATATGAATTTTTTAGACAGGTTCAGTGCCAAGATGTAAATCGATCACAAACTCGATTTCTTTGTCAAGCGGTAACCAAAGGAAGATCGTCTAAAATGATTCCTGGAAAGATTTGGACCACAAGAACTGCTTCTAACATTGCTTTCAATGGGATTGTGTTGTCCATCACATTCACCAGAAACCCTTGGCATCTGTTCCTCAAAAATTGGTCTCTCTTAAGTGGAGAAATAACCGCTAACTTGCCTTTTTCTTTGACTCCTTGAAAAGTGTGTTATTCGTCACCAGGCAAAAGTAGATTTCTCTCCTTCTATCATTGATAATTGCATGGTGATGGGATAGCCTGTTCATGCCCAAAATAATATAATATCCCTTCATGTCCATAATAATCAGATCAGCATGAAATATACGATCGTTTATTCTAACTGCATACGCCTTTAGAATACCACTGGCAATCAAATAATCGCCAGAGGGTAAAAGTACCCTATACTCACTCTTCACCAGAACGGAGAAACAATTTACTTTCGTGTAAAAGTACCCTATACTCACTCTTCACCAGAACGGAGAAACAATTTAACGTAAATTGTACCTGACATGATTAGAGAATTTATTCATTCTTAATGCAAAAACTCTAATACAATGAAAGAGTACTCCAAAATCAACTAAAACGTATATAACTACTTCATAACATAATTTGTACCTGATACAACTATAGGTTGATCCTCCTCTTCATCTATCCCATATAGGGAGAAAACCTTGGAGCCACCCTTTCTTGTCCTCAATTGTTAGTTGGGTAGAATTTGGCAATATGTCCCAGCTCTCCACACTTGAAGCACTGTCTAGATCAAGCCTTGCACTCTCCATAATGGCTTATCTTGCATTTTGGACATAAGTTGGGCTGATACATTCTAGCAGTAGATAGAGCAGTAACTATTTCAGTCATAGGGCATTTGTCCTTTCCTTGTTGATCTTCATTCTCTAACGGTCCTTTTATTCATTTGTTTGCAGGTGGAACACCTCTTTGCTGTTGACTCTGATTATTCCTCCAGAACCTCTGGTTTATTTCCCGCTGTCTTGCTACCATCATTTCAGCATCCTCCACCTCAAGCACTTTGTAAACAATGTTTGCATACAGGACATCTTGAGTGCTAGAGATCTTAACTCCTCTGAAAATTTCTACCTTTAGCCCTTGAACGAACTGTTGGACGTTGTGTTCATTGTTGGCCACCAGATGTGACGTGAATCAAGATAATGCTTCAAATTTTTTGATATACTCTGATACCGTCCTGGTTTGGCGCAGCTACACAAATTGCGCTAACTTCTTGATCCAGATCGTATAGTTGAAATACTTCTCGTACAATAGCTCTTTGAATCTTTCACCAATAGGAGCTCAGATATCCTGTGCTGACTTGACAGACTCCCACCAGAATCTTGCATCCTAGATCAGTAAATAAGTGGCGCACGAAACCTTTTCAGCCTCTTGTATTTTTGTGTACTCAAACATATCTTCGATAGTCTGAATCCACTCCTCGGCTCCCACAACGTCTGTAATATTTCTATCAAAGCTGGGAGGCTTAAGTTGACAAAATTTCTCCCACATGTCTTTTTCAGGAACTATCATTGGGCGATGATTTCCATTCCCATTCTCCCTTTCCATAATCAGCTCAATATATTGGAACTGTCACTCCACTATAGCAGTTAGTCGGCCAATGGCTTCATCTCTTTTAGCCCAATTACCGATATTTTCTTGGCCACTAATATCCTTGTTCCTCGCATTATTCTCGAGCACATTCGCTCTTGTTCCCCTCACCATTTTATAGTCCTATACAATGTCATATTATGAAACAAAAAGTTAAACAAAACAATTTAACTAATAAGACTAAACTTATAGTTGAATGAGTATTTCACGATAAGTCTTGCATTATCAGCAGTCTACAGAACCATGTTTAACCCGGTTATGCTCTAATACCATAACTGTAACGTCCCATTTTTAACTTTATCCTTTTCTTCGCCATATATAAAATTTTTCTTTAATTTATTGAAAAACGTGTGAAGGGAAAAAGATCAAAGTCATCAAAGCGGAAGTTAATAATGATTTCAAAACGTAGGTTTACCACATTACTAAAATGTTTGTAGTTTAACAAAACATTTATCATATTTCAAAACCAACATAAAACTGTTTAAAACACCCAAACACTCCTTACTATGGGCCCATAACCCACAAGTCCCAAGATCGAAACTTGGCTTTGATACCATAATTGTAATGTCCCATTTTTAACTTTATCCTTTTCTTAGCCATATATAAAATTTTTCTTTAATTTATTAAAAAATGTGTGAGGGGAAAAAGATCATAGTCATCAAAGCGGAAGTTAATAATGATGTCAAAATGTAGGATTACCACATTAAGAAAACATTCTTAGTTTAACAAAACATTTATCATATTTCAAAACCAACATAAAACTATTTAAAACACTCAAATGTTCCTTTCTGTGAGCCATAACCCTCAAGTTAAACCTGCCTGGTAACCCAAGCACTCATCATGCAATGCTGCTTCCGCAGGTACTTCGCTAGGATCATAATCGTCACCTATACCACAAGTAAACTGTGAGCCTAACGCTCAGTAAGAGATAAGATGAAATATGATGCATGCTCATGTTTGTTATGTCAGAAAAGAATCCATCCCTTCTATTTTTTAATTACAGTCTCATATTATTAATCCAAGACATTGGAGATATTTCCCACAAGGAGTATAGTTACAACCTTAGAATCAAACTTTGGGTAGAACAGGCTACCCATCCCGACCAGGGATGAGATGTATCATCTCACAGTTCTTCCAAGTAGATCCGAAACAACCTCCCCAACCTCCAATTCCTATTTACATTCATTTAATTCGTTTCTCTCCCATGCAATGCATGTAAATGCCAATCCAATCATGGCATTCCTAATTGTTTCTAACCATGATGCATGTCAATTTAAGCAATGCTCTAATCTCAACAATATATCAATACTATAACAAGCAAGGAACACATTCAATTAAATAGAAACCAATCCTAAATACATCTAACATAGCAAGGACTAACAATATTTTTCACAAAGCACACTATTCATCAACATTTTCCTCCACTTCACTGTTTAATATCTCTGAACACAACAAATCATAGATTTCTAGCATTATAAGGGGACATCATTATAAAGGGGCAGAATAACACCATCAGTACTAAACAACATTTCATGTTTTTCTCATTGAAATCGCACAACAACATACTATTTTGCAAGACTAGTTCATGCAACGAAACAGGGAATAACTTTGCATTAATGTGTAAAAGAGTGAAACTTAATCATATAGCAAGGCCTTAGTTTCAACAGAGATTTATTGTTACTCACAAAGTATTTATTCCTATCATTTTGTGGTATGTTAGCAGAGAAGTCCATTAAACACAACGAAATGAACCCAAGACATCAAGAGCATATTCATTTATATTACCAACAGGAAACCTTTGCAACATTATCGGAATAATAACTCACATTCTAGTATCTCCATAAACAAAAATCCTAAATAGACAATACTCTATACTTGTGGTGTAGGCCACCTTTGGCAACAAACATACAATTACCCCTGACCTTCTTCACCAATCCACACTTGCAGAAGTCCTTCCTTGCTCCAGCTTCTCAGGCTAAAAAGACAACACACAGTAGCATGGTTTTCTCTTCAAAATCCTAGAATGTCGTAGCTTCACATTCCCACTTCTGTACTTATAGAGATTGCCCATGGGAGGTGGCATATGACAATCCAGCCATTTGGTCCAACCCATGAGGTGCCACATATCAGCACAGCCACATGTCCATTTTTCTTCCTTGAACTCCAAGCATTTCGGTGATGAATGATATTCCCGGTCGATCACCAACGTGAGGATGATTGACCGCGACCATAGGAATCAACGTTTTTCACTAATCTCGGTCACTCACCGTCTTTGGACGATTGACCGTAAATCCACAATAAATTTTTGGTCCATCACCAACGCAGTGGACGATCGACCACTCCACATTCTGCTCACCACTATCATTTTTACAGTCGACCCCATGATCGACTAATTCCAACATTGCTAGCCCTTCTTAGAAATTGCTTTGGACCCGATCGATCACCTTCTTCACGTGATCGAACGCTTCCAAATTTACCATAACTTGTTTTAATTTTGCACGAAGGAGATTGACCGCCCATTGAATGATCGACCGCCCATTGAATGATCGACCGCCCATTAAATGATTGACTTCCACATAGCATATCCTTAATTGTTTGGATCATTCTTTCCATTGGTTTGAGGATGAAATGCAGTACTAAATTTCAATTCTGTGCCCATAGCCTTGTTTAAGCTTTTCTAAAACGCTGAAGTGAAACGCAAGTTCCGATCAGACACAATAGAGACCGGCACACTGTGCAATCACATAATCTCTCAAACATACAAATCTATAAATTAGTTCATCTTGTATGTCATCATCACCAGCAAGAAGTGAGAAACTTTCGTTAATCTGTCCACAATCTCCCAGATCACATCATGCCGCTTAGCAGTTCTTGGTAAACTCGTAACGGAGTCCATAGTGATATGCTCCCACTTCCATTTGGGAATTGGCAATGGCTGAAGCATCCCACTAGGTCATTGATGTTTGGCTTTCACCTGCTGACACACCTGGCACAACACCACATGCTCGGCAATATCGTATTTCATATTTGAACAGTAATAATGTGTCTTGAGATCCTTATACATATTATTACATCCAAGGTGAATTAAGAAGCCAGAATAGTGAGCCTCTTGCAAGATCTTCGTGTATAGTGTCATATCACTGGGCACGTACCAACGGTTTTTATACTTTATAATACCATCAATATACATAGAGAAATCCCGATACTCAAGTAGAATTGGGTTCAACTAGAAATCCCCACAAACGTCGTCACCCTGTTACGCTTCCTTAATCTGCT
The DNA here is from genome assembly GCA_022433065.1 of Begonia loranthoides. NCBI lineage: Eukaryota > Viridiplantae > Streptophyta > Magnoliopsida > Cucurbitales > Begoniaceae > Begonia > Begonia loranthoides. The sequence goes on from CM039472.1 coordinate 23,652,761, forward strand.
CAAGTATGGAAGGTGTTAGAGTCAATTTTGATAATACAACATCCAACTGAGAAACCATTTGTATGTCAAGCTCTCGAATATCCTTCTAGTGTCCTGTAGGCATCTCATCACATAATATGCTCATTACGGCAACCTTTTGGCTAAGGGCATCCACTACGATGTTAACTTTCCCTAGATGGTACTTAATCTCACAGTCATAGTCCTTTACAAACTGTAGCCATCGCCGATGTCGCATGTTAAGCTCCTTTTGTGTGAAGATGTATTTGAGACTCTTATGATCTGAATAGATTTCACAACACTGCCCATACAAATAGTGTCTCCAGATCTTGAGAGTGAAGACAACCGCAGCAAGCTCAAGGTCATGCTTGGGGTAATTTACTTCATGAGTTTTAAGTTGTCGTGAAGCATATGCGATCACCTTGCCATGCTGCATAAGTACCCCACTGGGTCCTCTTTTGGATGCATCACAATAGATACAGAAATCGTCTCCTTCGATAGACAAGGTTAGAATATGGGCAGATGTCAACCGGTGTTTAAATTCCTGTAAACTCTCTTCATAATCATTGGACCACCAAAACCGTGCAATGTTCTTCATCAGGCTGGGGAGTGGTAAAGCAATTTTTGAGAATCCATAGATGAAACGTCTGTAATATCCAGCCAACCCCAAGAAGCTTCTTACGTCGCCAACATTCTTTGGTTGAGCCCAATCCGTAACCGCCTATATCTTTGTCGGATCCATAGCAATACCATCCTTGGAAATTACATGGCCTAGGAAATTGACTTTTCTTAGCTAAAACTCACACTTAGAAAACTTGGCGTACAACTGTGTTGATGGAGAATGGATAAAGCAATCTGGAGATGTTTATAATGCTCTTCTTCCGTTGGGAATAAACCAAAATATCGTTAATGAAAACGATGATAAATTTGTCCAGATAGTCCCTGAAAGTTCGGTTCATCATGTCCATGAAAGCCACAGGGGCGTTTCTCAGCCCAAACGACATTACCAGGAATTCATAATGTCCATACCTAGTGTGGAATGTAGTTTTAGGTAGATCATCCGGTTTAACTTTAAGTTGATAATAACCTGAGCGAAGATCAATCTTGGAAAATACTCAAGCACCACTTGGCTGATCGAATAGATCATCAATCCGTGGCAAGGGGTACTTGTTCTTGATCGTTACCTTGTTTAATTCTTGGTAGAGGATACACATTCTTAATGATCTGTCTTTCTTCTTCACGAATAATACAGGTGCACCCCAAGGAGAAAAGCTCAGACAAATAAACCCCTTGCTGACTAGCTCTTCTAATTGAACCTTTAATTTATGCAGCTCTATCAGTGCCATTCAATACAGGTTCTTTGAGATAGGTTCAGCTCTCGGATATAAATCGATCACGACTTCAATCTCACGGTTAGGAGGTAAACCTGAAAGATCATTAAGAAAGACATATGGAAAGTCATGGATAACAGCGACATCTTCCAATTTGGCACCAGGGGCCGCCGAAGTATTCAATACATTTATTAAGAACCCATCACATCCACTTCTCAATAACTTATCTACCTTTAGTGCAGAAATGACAGCAAACTTTCCATTCTCCTTAGTTCCCTGAAATTTATGCAATCCACCGCCAAGAGGGCAGAAGTAGACTTTTTCTTCATACAATTGATGACAGCTTGATGCAGAGATAACCAGTCCATGCCGAGAATGATATCATACCCCTTCAGGTCCATGACAATTAGATTGGCACAAAATAAACCGCCATTTATCTCTACTGCATGAATCTTAAGAATTTCATCGGCAATTAAATGGTCACCGGAAGGCAACAATACTCTATGTGTTCATCTCACACAACTAGAGAAGCAATTCACCCTTCCACAGAACTTAGTTGAAACGAACAAGTGCATAGCACCAGAATCAAACAAAATATACGCGGTACATTTATTAATGTTAGCCGTGCATGTCAGGATTAGGCACTTTATTTATTTTAATGTAAGATCTCCTAATACACTAGGGAGCATGTTAATATCACATATATAATCATTGCATAAAGTTATGTGTACTTGCCACCACTGCCGGCTGCTCATCTTCCTGGTCATGTTCGTACATAGCGAAAACCTATGGAGCCACACCTCTTTTTTGTCCAGGTTTGGTCGTGCAATGATTGGCAATATGGCCAGACTTTCTGCAACGACCCGGTTTATAATTGCCTTTAAAAAATTGTATAAAATTTAAAACTTTTCTTTTTATAAAAACGTCATAGTATTTTTTCTTTATAAAACTCGATCATTAAAACTCTTTACTTAAAACATTTATCAATTTCGGCGAAAGTAATAAAATCCTTTTATGAAAAAGCAGCAGAATTAAAATAAAGCATTAAAGAATATTAAGTACTTTTATAAACCCTTTTACAAATAATTTTCATTTAATTCTTTAGCCCAGCCAGCCACAAGATCCACCCGTGCAAATCCTTCATCAATTGTCTTGGACCTGTTCTCTTGTTTCTCGTACATACCTAGATCACAAGACTTAATCTAATGAGCCTAAGGCTCAATAAGTGATATAAAATAAAAGGTATTATGCACATGTCATGCAACTTTTAAAATCTCTTTTCGTTTTCCGTTTATGTTTCTCTTCTATCTTTTCTTTTACCATTTTCTTGATCTTAACTTTATTGTTCTGCCTTTGGTATTCAACTCAAGCCTCAACCAATGGGGGACTAATGCACCCAATGCCTCTAACCATAGGGACCATGTCCACCAAGCCTCTATTTATTGTTCTGCCTTTGGTATTCAACTCAAGCCTCAACCAATGGGGGACTAATCCACCCAAAGCCTCTAAACACGGGGACCATGTCCACCAAGCCTCTATTTATGAGTTCGAGTTCAACACCAAAGCCTTAACCGTCTAACATTGGGATGCAACTCAACCATTGGGGGACGAATCCACCCAAAGCCTCTAACCATGGGGACAATGTCCACCAAGCCTCTCTTTATGAGTTACATGTCAAAGCCTCAAGTGGTTACCATTGGAATGTAGCTCAACCATTGGAGGACTAATCCACTCAAAGCCTCTAACCATGGGGACCATGTCCACCAAGCCTCTATTTATGAGTTACGTGCCAAAGCCTTAAACTATGGTAAGCGCGTCAACTAAACCTCTAACCATGGGGGAACAATCCGCCCAAGCCTCTATTTATAGGAAGCACATCAACTAAACCTCTAACCATAGGGGAACTATCCGCCCAAGCCTCTATCTTTTTTTTTACTTTACTTTATTATTTATTATTTAATATTCAATTCCGTTTTCTTTACAAAACCATGCTTAAAACCATTTTCGTATAAATTTGAAAACCATGATGCATGATGCTCATGAATGCATACAGTTCATATCGTATCCCTATGTAATAGCGAAACATGCTCATCTATTAAATGTATCATTAAAAGAACCTAATTCCAATAAACACCTAGCAAACAACATTACAATTCACGGAACATGCTCAATATCTGGTAAAGTAGTAAATAACCTAAATATTCTAGTAAATAGATAAACAATCAGCAAACAAAGTCCTAATTCTTGTGATGTGGGGTCCGAAGACCAAAGCACATGCGTATCACTTACCTGGTGTCCTTAGCGCGGTTCAGAAATTAACGTTGTCATTCTTCTCTTTTATACCTTCAAAATAATTATCATTTATTTATTAATATTTTTATCAATAATAAATCTTAACTTTGATACCGTTATTTCTCGTTTATTATTTAACAATTTAATTATCGCTTAACGAACTTCTATTAATTTATCTTCATTAATTTCATGGTCAATAAACAAATAACTTTAATTCATACCTTTTCCCCTAAATCACAATTGTCCAATTTAACCGATATTTATTAATTAATAACAATCACTAAATTTCCATAAACCCTAATGCTTAACAAATCTCAATAGTCATCCAAATTATTTAGCAACCCCACAATAATAGTTTCAATATCTTAACTTATGCAACAAAAATAACAATAACCAACAATAGTTGCTCATTCCATCAATGTGACCAGATAATAGAGGGAATTTACTTTATAAAACCTAACAGTAGCAGCTGCTAAATGATAATAATTGCAAATCTTATATATTCACAGTTTTCTAGAAGATAACCAACAGAGCACATTTATCTATCCTTTTTATATCAATAACGCGACAACAGATAAATCATCCCAGACAAACAACTAGAAGCTAATCCGAAATCAATCATCAATATATCCAAGTACCCCAATTTAGTAGTATAGGTCCAACTCCAACTTAACAACCTACATCAAACAATAATTCTTGAAGATAGATTCAATCTTAACGAATATAACTATCAACAAAGCTACCAACAGGAAACACCATTCAACAAAATCATCCATTAACGTAGCATAATTCAAAGAGATCATTTTCCAATAACAAATGTAAACACACAGGAACCATGCTCTACATTTGTTTACTTAATAGGATTTGCAAATCCAATATATTCATGCATTTGGAATTAACCAACACCAACCAAAGAAACAGAATGTGTATTAACCAAACAACAGAGATAAAAGTTAACAACAGTTCACAATCGAATCTTGACAACAGAGCAGATTTCTTTGCATAAAACTTAACCCATCTCCATTGTTCAACACAGAACATACCATCCTTAATTTCTTCAATAGTGACAAAATCAAAGAATGAAGAAGTCCATTACCTGCAGACATCACACGACTCTTCACAGCTTCACAATTCTCCAGAGAAACACTCGGCCATCAACATCCTCTCCAACAATTCTTCATTGTCACTCACTCATTCTCCTCACTCAGCTTACACCATTTCCAGCATTCTTCACTGTCACTTTTCCTCTCTTCACAGCCAGCTTCCTGCCATTGATTTATAGACAGCAAGAAGAGGAGACCACTTCGAGGAGGGTGGTCCAATGGCCAAACTCCACATTGGAAAGCTAAAATCGTTTCGGGAGAAGAAATAAATTGGTTCGATAGTGGCCAACAGAAACGAACTGATACCCTGCTCCAGCCTCGCCATTCTCTTCACCAAATCACCTCTACCGACGCCATAACGCCGCTGTCAACGTACATAACCGGAAGTCAGGAAGATGAATACTAAATGTAGAGCATTGACTTACCTCCACTGGTGAATCGCAGCTCCAAATCGACTCGTTCCCTAGCCTCGCGATCGCCGCACCGACGGCACTCCGGTCAGAACCTTGCCGCCGTGAAGAAGCCCGGCCGAGCACGAGACTTCCTGCAAACGTCTGTCGCTCGCCGTCACATTCTTTTCTCTCTTGATCTCCCTCTCCCTATTTCTCTCGGGCTCTCTCTCTTGCCTTCTCCCCCTTCTCTTCTCTTCTCTAATTTCTTCTTCAAATTCAAATAAAACCATTACGATTTCTCGAGCCCAACTAAACCAACGAACCGAGCCAAACCAGTTCACTAATCCTCTTTTCCCTTTTTAAATTTTCTTTTATTTTAATTACTTCCAAGTTCACTTAATTTTTACTTTTTAATTTAAATTCCCTTTTTACTCACTTAAATTCTTTATTTAATTATTTTCATCTCAATTCTAATTTTCTTTTCTCTGAATATTACTTGATGATAATTATCGGTCCAATTTCAATTATTCAATTCGATTTTTCCCAAATTAATTTCTCATTAAATAAATCCTTGATTATTATCCAAATATTTCCCCCAATCAATTTCTTATCAAATAAATCTCAATTATCCCTAATTAATTGTGTTATGAAAATCGAGGTAGTACACTTTCCACAAACGAAGCACTGTCGAGAGCCTGCCATGCATTCACCACGATCGACCTTCTTGCACTTTGGACATGCATTGAGTTGGTACGTTCTTTCATCTTAAGGGGCATTATATGTTTCTGTCATGGGTCACTTATCCTGCCTTTGTTGCGCCCCACCATCTGAGGGTCGTTTGTATCCCCGGCCCACAGACGGACCACCACGTTATTGTTGGTTTGAACTGTTCTTCCATAACCTTTTATTCACTCAATTTGCCTCGCCGCCATAGCCTTCACGCTTTCCACTGAAAAAGGCCTTTTCCCCAATTTTTGAATAGGGAATACCCTTGGTACCAGACACGATGACTCCCTCCAGGATTTCAATATTGAGCCCTTGAATGAAGTTGTGAACTTTATGCTCCTCAGTAGCCACAAGATGAGAGGCAAAATGAGATAGTGCCTCAAACCTCTAAGCATATTCCGATACTATTCTTGTCTACGCAAGTGTACAAATTCTACTAACTTCTGTGTACGGATAGTGTGGTTGAAATATTTCTCATTGAACAATTCCTTGAAGCTGTCCCAAGTGAGGGCTCTAACATCTTGTGAGACTTTAATTGAATCCCACCAAAAGTGTGTGTCATGGATCAGCAAGTAGGCAGCACACTTTACCCTCCCTACTTCCTTTATGCTTGCATATTCGAACATGTCCTCGAGGCTATGGATCCACTCCCAGCTCCTGCAATATCAAAGATATTCCCATTGAAACTAGGAGGCTTAAGTCGTTGGAATTTCTCCCAGCCTACCTCTTCCAGAATTGCCTCTGCGCGATGATTCCCATTTCCATTCCAATTCTCTCTGCCCATGAATCATTCCATATGTTGAAAGTGTTGCTCCATGAACTGTGACTATCTCTCCATGTGTTCAGATTGCTGCTTAACTACCACTGCAATACGTTCAAGTCATAATCCCTCCCATTATAAGCCCTAGCATCCCCAAGGTGGTAAATATTCTCATACTGATTGGGCGCCCCGGGCCTCTCTTCGTTAACTGAGATATTTCTTCTCGTTTTCCTAGCCATTTACAATCCTATACGTTTTCACATTGTATAGTAACAAGTTAAGGGAAATAGTTCAAGGAACAAAAGTGAACTTACACTCGGAGGAGTATAGCTTGATGAGTCTTGGATTACCATGAGGCTACAGAATCGCACCCGACCCGGTTATGCTCTTATACCAACTGTAGCGACCCGCGCTAATTTTTAAAAACTTTTTCCTTTTTAAATAACCGTGTAAAATTTTTCATTTTATTTATTTAATTGGATGAGAGTAAACAATTAAAATAAGCGAAACGATTTAAAGTGCATAATTAAATCAGAGTAAAAGCGAAAACATAATTAAATCCAAAATAAGGTTTGACAATCAAAATGTGAGTTAATAGTTTTACAAAACGTTTATAAATTATCAACACATTTCAAAATACATTTCGTCTCATGCGAGCCATAACCCGCTCAAGTTGATCCAGCTGGGTAATCCAAGCGCTCAGCTGGTAATGCCTCCTCATCCACTCCGAGAGTAACCATACCCAAACATTCACCTACACCACAAGCAAACTGTGAGCCTAAGGCCCAACAAGAAATGAGATATGCAATGTAATGTATGCCTCTAACTCATTATTTCAGAGTGGGATATGCCCAAACTGTTCTTTACTCACGGTTGCATACGTTAACTAATACATTGAGCTGGGACATTGGAGGTTTTCGTCGTAGGGAGAATGGCTGCTATTTGGCTTCTAATCCTCTAGTAGTAAGCTCTCGCAACCCAACAAAGGAATGGTATAATCTCGAGTCTCCCGTTAGGGCTGACAAGCTCTCGGATCCCACTAAGGGAAGGATATAATCTTGAGTCTACCTTGTTACGGTCCGAACCACCTCCCCACCTCCAATTCCCTTTATCTTTATTTTCTTTATCTTTTTCCTCACATAATGAATATCAACCTACAGGTGGTATTTTCTAGTTGTTTCTATTATCATGATGCATGTTCATGAAATACTAAAATTACAACAATAAACAATTCAACCCACTCATCAAGAATTCACAATTCTATATCACCAAGGGATTTCCATATTATAGGGGAACAACAGCAGGATTCAATGTATTATCATATTTGAGATTTGGTAGAAAAATGATAGCGAAATCACAGCGAAATTAGACGGGCTATCATGTTTAGTTTTTAGCAGAAAGTAACAGCGAGACATGCTAGATATTCAGCGAACTAAAATGTGCAAACTTGCTGAACTTTTTATAGAAAGTAACATCAAAACATCAGTGAAATAACTGCAAATAGTGTAATACCCTAAATTTTTATATCAGAATTTATTAAGAATAACTGAAAATTAATTAGGGGTATTCGAATTTATCGAATAAGTTATCAGGGTATTACCAAGGGCGTAACCATTCAGTTATAATTTAAGAGAATTTATTGGAGAATTAATTGATGGGAATCGATTAAATAATGGAATTAAGAAATTTAAATTGGACCTCTAATAATCTTTTAATGATATTTAGAATAAGTTGGGAGTCAGAATTTTGATCGGTTAATATTCGATATGAATATTTAACACGTAAGTATATATTTAATATTAATTAAAGGAAAGAGGGATTTATAAATGAAGAAAGAATTAATTAAGTGGGAAAGAGAAATTGAACCGGTTCGGTTCACATTAGATGACCGGTTCACTGGCTTGGTTCAGAAAACAATTAAAAAAGGGGGGGATTTTGACTTGGCCTTCGGCCATTCACAAAAAAACAAAGAGAGAATAGGTGAGAGAGGAGGAAGAGAACGAAGGGGAGAGAAGAGAGAGGGAGAAGGAGATCGAGGGAGGGAGCACGACAACGAGCTCGGGGGGTGCAACGTGATGTTGTCCATCGTCCGGTGATGAGTGAGCAGCTGCGGTGTTGTGAGGTGCATAACTAGGGCTTGGAGTCAGGACTTTCGTGGGTTCCTGGCTCGCGAGTCTGAACGACGAGGTGCCAGGTCATGGGACGGAGGCTTGGCAACGGTCGACTGGCGACGACAAAGGAGCAGGCGACGGGTTGCCGAGTGACGGGGCTACGATTGATGCTTTGGGTCGATGTGGCGAGCGAGCTAGCGGCTCAGGAATGGTTTGGCCGGAGGTTTCGGTCCGACCTGTGTTTGGCTGAACAGGTTTGTCTTGTTGGCCTTATCTGGTATTTGATGGCTAGCTGATAGATTTGGTGGCTGGCGTGGATGACAATTGGACAGACTAGATGCAGGGATGGTCGAGCATGCTTATGAACATCTCTCTCTACCTTCCAGGGATTGGCAGAGAGTGTCTCCTCTCTAGTTTGTTATACATAAGAGACAAAGAAAGAGAAGCGGATTTGCTGGATGGAAGGGAATGGCCGAGAGCTCCAAGTGAGTTTTCTTCTCAGCTAGTTGGAATTTTGGTTTCTGTTCTTGACTGGGTTTGCTAACTTTCATTGGTTCTGTGAGGGAGAGAATGGCCGAGAGAGAAGAACCGAGGCAGAGAAGGAGATGGCTGGACAGAGAGCTCTTAGGTCTCTTGGTATGAGAATTTCCTCCTTTGTTTTATGGGTTAAGGATGAAGATAACATGCTGGATTTATATACTGGACTAGTTGTTGAATGTTTACTACTATGAGTAATTTCAGATTAGCTTATGTTAATATGTCATGGTTCTGTGAGAATAGCTCCATTACGTGCTCTGTTGTTTGTTTGGATTTATCTTGCTGTGATGGGTTATGCCCTGTTGGATGAATTGTGGATGATTGTTGACTATTAGCCCTGTTCTTGGACATGTTTTCCACTGGGCTGAATTGGTTGGTTGTTAAGTAATTTATGCATGTAATTATAAAGTGAAACTATAAAGTGTTAGTGGGAATGAGTTGCTGCTTCAATGTTTAAATTGTGATGGGTTAAGTTCCTAATAATCACGACAAGTGGATTAAATTATCAAGTTGGATTCGGGCCTTGTGGTTATATTATGTGTTATTGATTGGTTCTGCCTTCGATTACATTACGAAGAAATTACGCATGTACGTTGAATTAATTCACGCACCTTGAGATTTAAGGTAAGTATTCTACCCATTGGATTCATGCTCTGTACATTTAGATGACTGTTAGTTTCTGGATTCGGTTCACTAATCTGATAATTATATGCTGGAAATTAGATTAAGTTATCGAACGTTTGCTTGACGGATAAATGTAGTTTTGTGACTCGATTCAGATATTGTTATTGAGATACGTTAGGTTTCATTGTAGATGTTAAATGTATGCGTAGAGCTATTATGCAATTGGTTGAGATTAGGAAAGAGACGTTGTATTTATAAGTTGACTAATCGATTAGATTAATGATTAATGTTATTAATTTGTGAAGGTATTGGAAGGAAGAAGAAGAGGAACAACTAAATGCTAATGTGCAATAAAGCTTCGAGGTAAGGAAATTGGGTGTGTCTTGGCCATTTGGAGGCCCTACACCGCAAGTAATGTGTGTGAGTAGTGTTGTGTTCCTTGAATGGTATTCTGTTGTTATTTCCTTGGATTGATAGGGTAGATTACTGTTAGCATTGTGATATTGCTTAGTTAATATAATTACTATTATTCACTGTTGGTATTCTTTACTACTAAGTGATATTGTTAGTTTTGTCATAAAGGCTTAAATAATTGATGAATGAGTGATAGACAATTGGTGAACGAGTAATGCTTAGATAATGAATGAGGTAAATGAGGTAAGTGCAAAGACATTATTATGAATTGTTCCTTATAGTTTAAATTCTTTTAGTTATTAATTACAAGCTACTATTTATTTCATCATTATTCTGTTGCCATTGGGTTGCCTTACTGTCATAACCTAGCAATAATACTTGTGATAATGAGCATGTTTAGTAATTAATTAACTAACTAGTTGAGCATGATAAATTTAATTAGTCAAGCACGTTTAATTAACCTGGTTAATCACTGATACATGTAATTAGCTTGACTAAATTAGTTAATTTGAGCATGATAATCTGATTAGAGCAAGTAACTGAATTAGAATTAGAAACCGAGCATGTTAATCAATTTGCTTAACTAATTAATAGTTGCTAACCCCTTCCTGAGCATGTCAAATTATGTAAGTATGTTTGATCATCTAGAGAGCACGTTAACTTAACTAAAGTAATTTATTTGACTCAAGCATGCTTACTTAATCTTATAACTTGAGCATGTAATCAACTTAGTTAATTGTTAATCAATCAAGTTAATTGCTAATCAATTTAGTTAATTGAATCAATTGAGCATGTTGACTAATTAGCTAATGTAAGCATGTAAATAAACATGATAACTAACTAGTCGTTTAAACCTTGAGCATGATAACGACTTAGTTGAGCATGTAATTAAATTATATTAATATTCGCATGTCAATTAATTAAGACGTGTCATGTAATAAGCTTGTAATTAGTATGTTCAATTAGTATGTTTAATTAACTAACTAGAACAAAAGCATGTTTAGATCACCTAGAATAATAAATATAGGAAGCATGTAAATGGACTAGGAAGTTAACTAGATAATTGGCCTATTAATTATTGTATTCATTATTATAAATGTTCTCTGTATTATTGGTTGCCTTAATTGCTATGCGTTTTCAGTTCCTATTATTCTTTTATATGTGCTTTAATTTTAGTTACTTTCTTTTATGTGCACTTCAATTTCTATTAAAGTTATGTTCTACGCATCATGCATCATGATAGGTTGAGAATGTATGGTCATGTATCATGTTAATAGAAAGCATAGGAAGTACCACCTTGGTGGTGGTACGCAAGCATGCATAAGTGAGGTAAAATGTTAAGGAAAGAATGAAAAAGGAGTTGGGAGAGGATGGGTAGTCGGGTCTAGTTTGCAATCTAGCCAAAGCCCCTCCCTTACCGAGTACGGAAGTTCTAGATTGCAAGAAGAGGTTAGGTTCGGTCAACTATACCATTCCATACAGGTTCTCCAATCTCCAACTCGATGTACGAGTAATGAACAAATGAATTAAAGTAAAGTAATAAAACGAATGAATGACGTAATGAAAGGATTGATTTGGGTGGCCCCCATTCCAACAATGACTAAAGAGAGGCATTTTATAATTGCATTAACCCTTTTTCCTTACTGAGCCATTAGGCTCACGTATTACTTGTGGTGTAGGTACAAACGACGAATAGATAACAAAGAGATAATCTAAAGCAGAGATGAAGGATTTGGATGAGCAACGTTGTGGCTGGCCAGGATAGAGCGAGAAGAGAAAGCAGTTGTAATAATCATATTTAATTATTTAGTTCTTTCATTAAGTTTCTTAATTAATGAATTACGCTTCTGCAACGTATTAAACAAATGGATTTATTATTTACGCTTCCGTACTTTGTAATTGGTTTTCCAAACGAGTTTACCGAAAGGTCAGTAGCAGTCCGATTTTAGTATTGCACTCTGATTTGTTTTAAAAAGAAATTTTCAAATTTCACTTATTTTTATTATGAAAAGCCGGGTCGTTACAAATAAAACAACAAAATAAACATGCTAACATGCTAGATTTTGACAAAAAATGATAGCAAATCATGTTTAATATTCAGCAATTCGAAACATACTATCATGCTTATATTTTTTACAGAAAAAATAACGAATGGTAAGCAAACAGTAGTGTACACATTTGACAACTAACATCGACCATGGAATAGTAAGGAACCATATTATTTAAGATAACATATGTTTCAACAGTTTTTAACAATCCAAAGAAAATCAACAGGATGAGTTCTATACTAGACGCTTAATATTGTCATAGAATAACACAACGTGCTGAGAGTTAAGCTAGCAGTGAGATATCAAATCAACAATTATAAATTTTGACTATAGAGCATAGAAGTTTAAATACTAATCATAACAGCCATTTTACCATGAATTAACAACCAAAAAGCAATCCACACGCAATGATACTAATTCATCTAGGAAACGTGGAATTTCAGTAACAAATCAAGCAAACATAACACTAACACCTAAGCAAGACTAACTCATCCAGAACATGTAATATTTGAGCAGAAATAATCTATTCAAAACAAGAGAATTTCCAACGTCTATAAATGTAATACCCCGACGTTTCATAACGAGATTTAATAAGGATAATTGGAGAGTAATGTGGATAATCGGATTATTTGGGTAATTATCGGGGTATTACCAATGACGTAACCGTTAGATTATAATTTAAGAAAATTATTGGATAATAATTAGAGTTAAGTTAGTGGGGTTAGTTAGAATAAAAAATGTAAGAGAATAATTGGAGTGGAGATCTAATTGAAATAATTAAATTAAATAAAGGGGATGATGTAAGTCATTTAGGGATCGGTTGGAATTAAAACTAAGAAGATAACTAATTGAGGGTTAAGTGAGGAATTAAAAGAATAATGGAATTAAAGATAAGAGTAGTTCGTGAACTGGTTCAGTTAATTCATCGGTTCAGATTATTCATGCTGGTCCGGGTTAGAATCAAATGAAGAGGAGGCTGTTTTGTGAAGGAGAAATCTTGAAATATATATATATAGAGAGAGAGAGAGAGAGATAGATAGAGAGAGAGACCGAGAGAGAGCGACACGAGGGGGATGGACGAGAAGGGGAGAGCTCGGGCTTAGGCTCAGGATGTTGTCCGGTGAAGTGCGACGAGCGGCGATGTTGTGTGTCGGGCGTTGAAAGGCTAGGGCTGTTATGTGTCGGGTGTGAGAAGGCTAGGGCATGGGTTTGTGGAATCGAACGAATCATGAGCTGCGGTTTTCACCATGCCAAATTGTGGTGAGTATCTCGATTATTTGTGTTCTATATGCTGATTCTGCAAATAGGAATTGGTATGGAATGGATTGCATGGATGAATCAAACAATTTGCAGGGGTGTCAGTCTGCGATAGGCTTGCGGTATGGTCTTGGTTTGGTTGGATTGAACCAGTTTGCTGGTTCTTGCTTTGGAGAAGACAAGAGCTATGACTTCATAAAAGGATGAGAGGGAAGATTTGAACAACAAAGATTTGGCCAAAAAATCTGCACCCATCGTTTGAATTGTTGGATAGGTTGTTAAACATTTCAACCCTAGCCATCTATGTTTATATTCAGTGAGAGATAGAGATTACAGAGAAGGGTGATGGTCGAGAGCCAAGAAGAAGGAAAAGGAAGCGTGTCTACTCTCGGGTATTCCTCCTTTTGGGTTGTTATGGGAAGTTATGAAGGTGATGCATTCTTCGCTCGTTCGTGTCTTGTCTGTTATGTTTTTATGAGTTGTAATGTTGGAAGATTGTGATGGAAGGGTGTTGTGACAGTGCTCGGTTTGGCTGTAAATTGCTAGTGGTGGCCGAGTGTTGATGGTTGTTGCAGGTAACAATTCCTTCCATGGATTTTATGCTCACTGTCATGTTTGGTTGAGAAATATTGTTGGGTGTACATTCTGTTTATGGATCTTATAGGAATATGCAAAGGGAGATAAGATATTGATGAATGTTATTGAAGTTTTGATTCTGCATGTTAATTGTTATTTCTAAATGATGGAGATATTCCCTGTCAATTGTGATTCGATATGTGAATATGCTTTGTTGGTTTTTATTTTTTCACCTTTGGAATGATTTATACAGAGTGATGGGTTTGTCTCTACTATGGAAATTTTAAGAATACAGTTAAGGCTATATGGGTTGGAAGTATTCTCTGTCCTCGATTAAATTACAGTTTATGGAAATATTAATGAGGGTTAAGGTTCAGTGCTTCCTGCTTATAGAAACCGTGAGAAATTATATACTCTATCAATTGAAATTGCTTCCCTGTTATAGCTCCTGCTCTATTATTGGCATGGTAATTGTATATGCCACTGTTGTTTCCTACTTTGCTGATTGTAATGAATATTGATGGGTTGATTTCCGTTGGTTAAGTGTTCATCTTCTGATATGTTTAATGGACTATTAAGGTTGTTGTATTTAATATTGATTGGGGGAAAGTGAGATAAAACAATGTAATTATTCTCCATTGGTTGAGATAAATATGGGTAGTTTTGGATGTTTGGGAAATCATGGAGAGTATGAGTATTAATAAGAATTAGTAAAGTGTCTTTCTATGGTTTATTATGATAGATGTTGTTTATTTGTAAGGTATCGCGCAGGTACTAAGGAGGAAGGAAAAGATAATGTTTAAGTGTTGAACACTTTAAGCAATCGAGGTAAATGATACGTGTATGCTTTGGTCTTTGGCCCTACATTGCAAGAATAGGATATGCATGTTTTGTTGTTTACTGCTTTCCAAGCATGTCTACAGTTTTTAATAGCAAGTTTCATTGTTTACTGTTTTTACAGCATGTCTATAGTTTTAATAGTACATATCGTTGTTTACTGTTTTTACAGCATGTCTACAATTTTTATAGCAATTTCTGTGAATCACACATTTATTGTTTATTTATATTCCTTATTTATGTGTTAGAAATTCGATACATTCACGAGTATCATTCATCACAATTTTCAAAGATTACGAAAATGATTTTTATGCACAGTTTTGAAAAGGAAAGCCGGAAAATGAAAAGAAGTACAAACAAACAGGAAAAGAAAACGAAAATAAAGTACAAACGAACGATTAAAAAAGATAAAGAAAAAGGTTCTTGTGAACCAGTAGGACAAGCCCGGCACATGGACAAAAGATAAAGAAAAGATAAAAGTTTTTGTGAACTGGTAGGACAAGCCAGGCACAAGAACAAAAGAAAATAAAAGATAAGTAAAGAAAAGAATATAAAAAGAGAAACAGATATGGATATGGAAACAGAGACGAAAACGGATACGGAAACAGTATAAGCACAGATACGGAAAAGAAAACAAGAATAGAAACAGAAATAGAAACGAAAACAGAAATGGAAACGAGTTTCCAAAAATGGAAACGAATATAGATATGGATACAGAAACAGACACGAAAATGGATACAAAAATGCGTACGATCATAGATACCGAAATAGATACAGAAATGGGAACGGAAATAGAAACAGAAAGAAAGTATGAAAACATGAAAAGATAAGAGTTAAAAAGAAAGAAAAAGAAAAGAGAAACTGCATACGATTTTAAATGGTCCAGCATGTGCATCTAGTGTATTAGGTATTATCACTTACTGAGTGTTAGGCTCATAGTTTATGACTTGCGATGTAGGTACAAGTACGAGTGAATATGATGAACAGATTAAGGAGTAGCTGATGAAGGATTTGCACAGGCGAGACTTGTGGCTGGTTAAGCTAATGGATTAAAGAGAAAAGAGTTTTGTAAAACTAATGTAAATAGTTTATTTATTTAAATGAATAATTTATATTTCTGCTACGTTTTAAGAAAAAGGATTTCATAATTATAGTCTTTCGGTGTTTATAACGATTTTATTAATGAGTCAAAGTAAAAGGGATTTTAACGGTTCGATTTTCAAAAAATAACTCTAATGTTGATTTAAAATGTTTTCCGCTATTGTTTTATAAAAGGAAAAAAAAATTTAAATTTCACACGATTTTTAAGGTAAGAAAAATCGGGTCGTTACAATAAAACAGGATTTTTTCAGTCTCAACTGGTATCAAACAATTCCAAGAAACAATTCAATAGAACAATCCAAGAGACAACAACGACTCTACTTGTGGTGTAGAGCCTCTACTAGCCAACGACTCTACCCACTTCTTACCTCACAGAAGATTTCCAAGCAGTGGAATCCCACACGGCAGCAAGCTCACGGTTCACCCTCACAATTACACACAGCACCCAGCCCCTACAAAATGCAGCTCCACCAGCAAAAGTGGCAACCACACACGCACAGCTCTTCATTTACAGACTGAGGAAGCGAAGCTTCCAACAGGACTGCCAAGTGAGTGGACAATCGCCCATATCAAGGGGGAGTACTCCATTAGGAGTCGACCACATATAAAACACCGAATCACCTTGGGAAAAAAGGGTAACATTGGGAGAAGATTGAGAAAAATGGCGGTAGAAAAATAAATTTCTCACTTTAAGTTGGTTTTTCGGTCAAGGGAAGGAGTCCGAAGCCTCGACCGCATGTCGACCGAATTCTTAATTTTCCTTCAGAATTGCGTTTTTGGTCAAGACTTCGACTGAAACACGTGACCATACATCGATCGAAAAGTCGACAAAATTGGACAGATTCAAATCCTTCTTGTCTGCAACTCGACCACCAGTAGACCGCAGTGCAACCAAAAAGTCAATGAATTTGTCAAATTCAAATTCTCCGCATCCACAGCAACGTCCACAACTCGACCTAGAATGCAAGGAGTCACCCAAAATGAAATTCAGTTGAGATACTCGACCTAGCCTCGACTGTAGGTCAACCGAAAACCTGAATTGTACAATTTCCATTAAAATTTATACTTTAATCACACTCAACAATTCCCCATACATTTACACGGTATTAATCCAACAAAATATTATCCCGTAATATAATATATTTATTTTCTCAAAAATCATTACATTATATGCACGGGGGAAATTATCAGGGTATTACATATAGAGTATATTTACTCAAAGTATGTCCATTGATTTAGTCATTACATATGTATTAACCATCTATTTAGATTCCTAATAGAGCTAGGTTTATAATCCATTAACCTCTCATATGTGCCCTAATAGACATTAGGTTTTTTTTTTTATGATGATGAATTTATTTGTTAATTAAGTTGTTTATTATACATTTATTTAAATTGATAAATCTGTTATACTCTTTATTAAAAATACCCTTAAAATGGGTATTTATGTTATCTCATATATTTTCCTAAGTCTATGTAGCTCATACGTTGAGTATTGGAACTTAGAAGATTCGAGAAATGCAAAAACGAGCAAAAAGATTGACGAAACAAGGCAAAAGGTCGACCAAATTGGCCTGGAAGGAAAGAAACGGTCGACCGGGCGGTCGACCAGAAGATTGACCTTGAAAATAGTAGAGAGCACTGAAAAAAGAACCAAACAGTGGGAGAGGTCGACCACATGGGAATCAGTGGTCCACCGCTATAGTATATTCGACTATACTACTGCTAGATATCCCATAGAGGTCGACCGTACCCAGGAGACCGGTCTACCGTTGCAGGCAAAAAATCTCCCAAACTCTTCAAAAGTCGAATTCCAATGGCTAGAACTCCAACGGCTATAAAAACGATTGATGGGATAAGAGCTGGTCGACCGTTGGAGCAGTTGCCAAATTGCAAATTACAACAATCCTACCGAGAGAGAAATGCTCTAAATTGGTCCTCAACATTCCTACTTCATTTCTCTCTATATTTGAGTGCCTAGGCCTAGCTCTTCCATCCCCACACTTGAGATTTATATTTGGAGAGCTTAAGTTCTGTATTTCACATTTCCACTACTTGTAAACACTACACAAGGGTGACGCCCCACAATAGTCAAAGGCTAGATTGACACCTGTGAAGATCAATTCAGAGGGTGATGTCCTGTGAATAGTTTGTAAAGATTTATTTGACACCTATGAAGTCAAACATCGTCAAGTTGAAAACTTGGAGCACGAACATAGGCAGGATTTGTCGAACTACGTGAACAAACCGGTGTCATCTCTCTAGCCCTTACTCTTTATATTTATGCATTGATTGAATATCTGTTTGTATTAAATCACTTAGGGTTAGAAATATTAATATCGCATGAAAAAGTTTAGCACACATAATTCACCTCCCCTCCCCTCCCCCTCTATAGGTGTGCACGGATCCTAACATCATATTACGTCTTTATCCTTGACTACTATAAGTTTTTCATTGAATAATTAATTCGTAATGATTATGAATTGCACGCTTATTATTCGATCCCTAAACTAACAAACAAGAGAAACTATAAAAATGGATTTCATTGTATCGATATTAACATTCTTAGCCATTCATTTTAATTCACTCACAATATACAAGATATATGAATCGTATCTTGTACAAAACTTTACCAAGTAAATCAGAGAATAAATTAAAATGACATAGGAGTTTGTTAAATACAACAAATTAAGATCATACGTATATGACAATCATTATGATAAAATTAATTGTTCTATATTTAAGGAAAATTATCAGAACAATATAATTTTATCTGCTCCAATCTTATATATCGTATTATATGAAACATATTTTTCTTATGTCACTACATATATAGACGGGATATGACTATACATTCTTAATAAGATAAACTATGTTTATAACTATAAATTATTTGATGTTTTTATACTTACAATATAAGTCATGGACTTATTTTGGTTATTACTCTTTATGTTTTATCCCCCATATATACAATATATATGTTAATATAAAGTTAGCATAAATAACCAAGGAATTTTATATGAATTTTATAAAACATAATATAAAATGTTAACATAGTATCAATCAATATAAATTTATTCATATATTACAAAATTGTTCTATTACATTTGCTTATTGGGCACATTACTCCCAACATATATGTGCTAGAAAAGATGTTTCCTAGGGCTCATTTTAATTTCAGGCGTATTATTATACCTCAAATGATTGAGGTTTCAAGTAGCTCATCAAAATCCTTGCCATTCAATATCCTTATAACCAATCTATTTCAAGCAAATGGTGTTGCAATTCCTCCTTCTGAGTCAGCTCTACAAGTGTGGAGCATTGACATTTACAAGTTCATTCTTTAGCTCGAATGAAAATTGTGCAAGATGATGAGGGACGTTGGATTTTTAAATCATTTAGGGGTGCTTCCTCCTCTACAGCTTAGCCTGAGGGTCCCGCTAATACTGATGATATACCTATGTCAGATGTTGTGCCTCTATCACTCCGAAATTCCTTAATTTCCACATCCTCTCAGGGTGGTCTCTCACGGCTTCAGGAAAACTTGGCCATACTGACAACTTATTTCTCTAGTTTTAGCACCTCAATGGAGAATAGATTCAAAAGGAAGCCTCATTGTTCAAGAATTTTCAAGACGAATTCCGATCATAATTTAATTCTGTTGATCGACATCTTGAGGGAGCTCAGTCAATCCAACTGTCCAACTTTTTCACAAAGTTGAATCCAACATCTGCTGCTAATCTAGATATTCCTCAATCTTTAGATGCTACTCTTCCTCTAGATGATTAGTCTTTAAACATTTAGTTGTTTTGATGAACACTTGAAAAACATTTATACTTTATTTCATACTTAAGGGGAAATGTAAACAACTTATAATATATTGAAATCATCAAAAAGGGAGAGATTATTAGCCTAATAGAAATTAAGCTTAGTTGTTTTAATTATATATAATTGAATTATCTCTAAGTTGCTTATAAATTATAAATATGTTTTCAATTAAGTATATTATTAACTTTCATGGAAAACCCCTCAAATATGGGTATTTAAGTATACTAACATGTTTGTTGAAGTCTTGAACTTAAAGGTTAAATTCTCGAGACTCCCAACCTTCAATTCAACAAAAATATGAAGTGGTGGTTAACCAAGGTAGGGTGGTGGTTGACCGGAAGAATTATAGAGAGCACAAGTTTTTTTGGAGATCAATGAAGGTGGTCGATCGTGGGAGAAATTTAGTCGACCGAAATTTCTACAGAGTGCGCTGAATTTTCTGAATTGTGAAAGTGGTCAACCTAGAGGTGAAGCGGTTGACCATAAATGTTACAAAGAGCAGACTTTGTTTTTGGAATGCAGATCGCAGTCGACCAAGGCGAATTGCAATCAACCAGCAAAATGACAAAGCGAAATGGTTTTTTCAAATCATGTTGAAGCACTCAACCAGAGAGAGCATAGGTCGACCAGTGCAGTAGACTAGAAAGAAAATTGGTCAATTGAATGTGCACAGAAAACTTGTAATGGTCATGAAGCGGTTGACCCATATGGTTGGCTAGTCAATTACGGATCAATTTTTTTGAAGAAATCTATAAATAGAAGAGAGCTCTGCAAGAAGAGATAACTGGACAAGCTATCTACAACAAAGTGCTGCACAATTTTCTAGTATTCTAAGCCTTCGTTTGCTAGCTTAAGAACCTACTCTCTTCTTGTATTCATTTGTGTTGTCCTTAGTGAGAGTGAGGTGACTTTGTATCAAATATTTCAATGAACCATCATTTGTCTTTTGTGGGCAACAAAAAAGTTGTTGTAAGGTTGGATTGATTCCTAGAAAGTTCAATCAACTATAACTATAAAGGTTGAAGTGGACAGATGTAACAACTCGAAAGTTTTTTTTTAACCCGAGCATTATTAAAACCTCTTTTCTCTTTATTTTGAACACTTTAAAACCTTTTAAAAACATATATGTTTATAACATTAAAAATCTTTTTTTTTCTCATAGCAACGGAAGACTTTTAAACGTCAATTCTTCTTAAAACGTTAAGTAACGGAAATCATATACTCAAAGAATACCAACCATCACCGAAATCATTTTCAATAAAGTCCTTACATTAAAACACTTTCCATTAATAAATATTTTACAAACATACATGTTATTCTTGTGAAACCTTTCCCATGAACCATTCTTACTGTAACAACACTAAATCTATAGCGACCTGTTTTTTGTTTTCCTTTATAAACCTTTAAAACCAAAACCTACTGCGGAAGACTTTCCTTTTTAAAATCAATTAAAACTAAAAGAAAATATGATATAACAAAATTCTTTTCTTTATTTATTAAAAGTATACATATTATGCATATAAAATAAATTCCTTTCCTTTAACCATTTTTATTTAGTTTAGCCAACACAATATCTTGCTGTGAAAATCCTCCATCAACTACTCCTCTTTATTTTCCACTAGTGTCGTTACCTACATCATAAGTCATAAGCTATGAGTCTGATGCTCAGTAAGAATGAATATTTAAAAAAAGTAATCATGAACATGATATGCATATGTTGTATAGTATATAATTCTATGTTTTCATTAAATCTTTCCTTTTTACATTTATTCCTCTTTAGTCAATAATAGTTCAGACAATTGAAGAACATCACTCCAAGGGAAAAGATAGATCCACGAGTACTCTTAGGTAGAACCGTCACCCAATTCCCCCATCGAGGAAAGGGATGCATGATCATGTAGTTCTCCTACGCAGACTCGGTACTAGACCCCCCGTTTCACAATCGCCTATTTACGTTTATTCAATTAACTCTTTTAGTCATATAACAATTCAGACAATTGGAGATTACCAGGCCAAGGGAAAAGATACATCCTAGGGATTCTCTTAGGCAAAAAAATCACTCAATCCTGACGAGGGAAGAGATACATCATCTAGTAGTTCTCCCAAGTAGAATCATTGTTGATCCCCCCAACCTCCAATGCCTATTTACATTTATTTAGTAGATTTTCAGTTTCATTATCATTATTTAGGCTTATAAACATTTTCATAATGTAATGCAAGAAGAATGCATGAAAACATGTGCACCTATCATCCACAATATTCAACACTATAAGTCAACATAGTTCTAGCATGTACACTCTAATCTCAACTCAACTTAACTAACCATAAACTTCAAACTTAACTCCTAATAACCTTTATGACTACATAACCTCAATCCTATAATTGAACCTATATCTAACTATACTTATGAACATAATATCCCATAATCTTATTTCTAGCATATGTAACATATCATATTCTTGTGATGCAGCCGAAAGAGCAACTTAAAATCCATTCTTTACCTTGAGTCGTTAATGCAAGTCCACACTTGAAATGTCCTCTTCAATAATCACCCCTTCAATTCAACAACCTTCATAACCAATAATAATATCAACAATCATACAATTTATCAAACACATAACTTTCACCACCTTATTTCTTCATTAAAATGTCCTTAACAATATGCCTAAGTGATTTTATCCAAAAGTTCCAAGAAGTTAAACAATTTAAGTATCAAACATCATAACACATCTATTTAAAACTTTACAATCTGTAGAGACAATGATCGAATTGAATTTGCTGACTTTACAATCTATTTAAAACCAATCGATCACCTCCTTCAGCTGATCGACCGCTTCTCCCAACTTTACAATCTATTTAAAACCAGTTGATCACCTACTTTAGCTGATCGATTGCTTCCCACAATGTTTACAATCTGTCTTTAAGATTTAACGACCACAATGATTTTGGTCGACTACAATGATTTTGGTCGACACCATATTTATTTATCACAATTTTGGTCAATCACTATAACTTTGATCAACCACTTCTATTCCAAATCTTATAATTTTACCTAATACTTTTTAATTTCTTAATATACCTTCATTTCTTACACTTCTATTCCTAAAATCAATCTTTACTCTTAAATATCACATATTGTCCTTTCCTAATTACTTATTACTTCAGCTTATTCTTATAATGCTTTGCATGATAATTTTCAGGATATTACAAAATTATCACCATTATGGAGAATACTCCTTCAACTGCTCGAGCTTTTAACTTCATGTATCATTGTCTAGTCCATTACCTACATATAAGTCTATTGCTTAGTAAGTAATAAAAAATAAAACATGAACTGATTTTTTAAAACACATGTAGTATGCTATTTTTTTTCTTTCTTTTTTTGTTTTTGCTTCGCTGCACGTTTTTGTGGTTCTGTCATTGGGATACACCATCAAAGTTAAATAAAAATCATTGGGAATTACCAAAAACTACATCAACAGCCGAAGCCGTCGAAGCTACACCATCAAAGTTAAATAAAAAATCATTGGGAATAATCCATTGTATTATCCTACAATAACATTGTTTTGGTTGACATTAGTTGTTTCAAAACATTAATTAATTATCCTAGGGAGTGTGCATTAGGAAACATTAGGTTTACCTAAGGATTTTATTGGGGGTATTTTATTTATTTATTTATTTTTATATCACGAATATTATTAAAATTAAGCACTTAACTACAAGCAATTTAAACCAGCACAGAAATTTCACACTAACATAATAATTAAATTTAGTAATGTAATATAACTAACAAAATAATGTAAAGCACTTACAGTTGAAGAAGCATGTCGACCAATCTCGTGTTACCAACAGTCTACAGAATCGTGTTAGACCTGGTTATACTCTGATACCATAATTGTAACATCTCATTTCCATTTATGCGTTTTCACATATTCATCAAAATTTTGAATATTTTAAAACTCATTTGAAATATACTTAAAAGAAAAACATCATAGTTCGTTATGCGGAATAATAAAAACATTTAAACTATTTTGCAAAAACAACTTAATTTAAAATACTTAAAAACCATAAATAGAGTCTTTATGCAATTTAAACAACTTTTATTCTTTTGAGCCATAACCCTCGAGGTCGATCCGTGCATGGTAATACAAGCTTGCATCGCATCACACTTCTTCCACATTCATCTCATTTGGATCACAATCGATACCTACATCACAAAAGGAATAATGAGTCATTGCCCAGTAAGGAATATAAATAAAATGCAGATGTCATATCTATAACAACTCTACATGCATCAGTCTGATATATCTATAAGCTGGGTGAAAGCAACCTTTTCAGTCTCTGAACTCAACACTTGAATTCATTTTTACATGAGAGCAATCTCTTCAGTCTCCTAACTCACTAAAAATGAATCCACTTACATTTACGTTTATTTACTTTTGGGTAAGAGCAACCTCTTCAGTCTCCGAACTCACCCACCCGTTGAGTGAGAGCAACCTCTTAAGTCTTTGAACCCACCCAAATGGGTTGTTTTCTACGTGAGAACAACCTCTAAAGTCTCCGAACCCATATAGAAAATGCTCATTTATTATATTCATTATTAATTTCATGCAATTCATGATATGCAATCCTAAGACATGCCTATATGAATGTCACACAGCAGTTCATATATCGCAAATAATTTTACAAACAACTATCAATCAATGAGCATGAATCATACATCAAGTATAATTTAACACTAAACATGCTTTCACTAACATATTATTTCCAACATATTCTTTAACAGTAAAGATACTAACATAAGGCAACGATCGTTTAAGACACATACTATTTAAAAAGTTTAATCATATTGTTAATCTAAATTTTTTAAATTCATACTATCCCTCCAGGCATCAAAATTTGCAATTTAACATAACTAATAAATTTTTATATTTTTTAATTTATGCAAGGAATATCAACTTAAGCAAAATATCTATTGACAATTTATTAACAGAGAAAAACTAACCTATTTAACGTCCAGATTAATATCAAAGGGACGCCATAGATTTAACAACCAAATAACGGAGAAGTAAGTCATGAAAGACATATTATCTACGTATAAACTCACATCTATTTCATAGTTGATTTCCTACAGACCGCCTCCTACCATTTAATTCACTAAACTTAAGCAAACATAGTGATGTACCCAGAAAACCCTAACATGTGACCTTGTGCCATGAGGTCTACTTTTATCTAACAAGTTATTGTTTTGTTGGAATTACTTTGTTAAGGGAACTTGAGAAGGAAATCAGGCTTGGAGGAGTTCACTTTGACCGATCCCAACAAGGAGACATCCTACTAAATGATACTGAAGAGGAGCTTTAGCATGAAGACAAATAGGCATCAAGTCATCCACATCACTTGGTTTGAAGAAACATCGCCTCGGCTCAGCCACATCACCCATGGTAATTTTGAAGATCAAAGCTCCGAAGCTAAGTTGGACCTTTTTGTTTGAAAAATGTTCATTTTATATTTTAGCAAGTTAGTTATATTTATGTTTTGAGAAACTACTGGATTATTGGATCTATTTTTGTTAGATTTAGGTTGATTAAAATGTTGGATTTTTTTGGAGTACTCGGCTAGCATGTTAGCCAAGTACTCATGTTGTTTTTCTTTTATTAGAAGGAAAAACTTGTAATTTTCCTTTAGGGCAGCCTCAAGGAGTACTTAATCTCCTTAAGGTTGACTTAATCTTCAGATTGGAAACCCTAATTTGGTTGCTGCAATTCGTGTGAGGAGTCTCTCCAAACCATCCTCGGTGCTTGGATTTGTGCTACCCATGAATTCCTTCACCAAAGCTCCTCCTCTCTCCGTTTTTTAGTCAATCTTGGGAGGAGGTTCTAGCTAGTTCTTCCAGCATTTCTTTAGGGGAATGTCAGTGGCGAGTGGAGCTAGAAGACAGAGCAAAAGCCAAGAAGGAGTGGCCTTTCTTTGAGAGGTCCGAACTATTCGCACATCTCGGAAGTTTGGGGTGTTGCGGACCTTGTTGGTTTGCTATTTTTCTCTCTCTATTTATTGAGCTATTTATTGAATAACTCTCTGGATTTGGTTTATCTTGATTGTTCTTTGAAGTATTGGATGGATTTTGTTTGGTTTGGAATCGAAATATTGGAGGTGTGCTTGTTTTGTTAAAAGTTTGCAATCTGTTTTTCTGCAATCCGATTTCTGAGCAGGGTTTTGTTTCATTTATAGCTCTATTAATATTCAAAATTTGGTTCTGTAATTTTGATGGAGTAAACCCCTCTAGAATACAAAGATAATGGTATAATTTTGATGCCGTTTGGATTTAAATTCGTAATTTTATGGACATGTGATTGGAGGTCGCCAAAATTGTCTCTGCGGAATCTGTTTTAGGGCAAATACATATTTCGTCCATAACTTTTGTTTCATAACGCTTTTGAGCGTGAAATTTGGAGGTCCCCTGCCTTCTTTGGTTATTTCATTCTCTTTCAAATTTGGGACGTATTGGCTTAGACATTAGGAGTTATCGTTGTTGCATTGAGAGTGAACAAATTTAAGCATTGCCGATTGTAGATTGCCCTAGTGTTGTCTTCTTGCACTTTTGGGGCACATCACATAGAGCATAAGAATATCGAGATCATCACAAAACATTAACTTGCAGAGAATAACAAGGAAAAATAGTCGCAAAACATTACAAAGAATACTAACATGCAACCCATTTCTTCCTCACCACTGATCATCGACATATCATATCATTATCATCAAAGCTATTGGCAAACTAATAACAGGGAGCAACATTAAAAGAAGACCATCATTGAAGTCATGAATATTACAGAGATCTTATCAATGAAAACAACCCTGAGCAATGATTCTGTCACTAAAACAAAATTCCTTAAGGAACAAACAACGAGTAACACAACAAAAACCACACAGCAAACATCCTACTCCTGTGATGTAGGTCCTTATGGACAAAGAACACATGTTATTCCTTACCTCGCTTAATCCTTCTCTTCTCCTTCCTTAGCAACAGCCCTCCTCACCGTCGAGACATCTCATAGAACCAAGCACCCAGTACAACACACTTCTCTATTTTTCTAAAAGAAAAACTTCCAACACACACACGTCCCAATTTATAGAACACCTTTAGCAACTCTTTAGTATCCATATAAAGGTGAAAAGCCAAGAAGAGGGATGTTTGAACACTTTAAAGATTATAGAACATCATATTAATAACAGCGGAAGTCTTAATCATATAAAACATACAGCAGAAGTTTTTTACAATTTAATACCATAAATCCATTGTTTAAATAAACATTTAAATAAATAAAATAACTTAACACATTGGAAAAATGACAAATCAACCATCGTGGTTTGTGGTCAATGACAAGTCAACCACTGTGGTATATTTTCTAACAAGTTAACCACTGACGTATGGGAAAATGACAAATCCAACATCGCTGTCACATTCATCGTTAACAATCTGACGGGGCACCGCGGCGGTTCATAAACAACACGTCGCGGCGTCGTGGCTTGTGAAGAAAAGTAGGCAAAAATTGGCCTGCATGCCACGACAGCGTCTTAGGACACCGTTGCGCCGTGGGTTGTGAATAAAAGAAGGCAAGGAAGTCGCGGCATCCTGGGATGTCGCAACAATGTCTTGGGACGCCAATGTGGCCTCTTGAGACGCCGTCACGGGGTCCCGTGACGGCCCAATGTTTAATCAGCGGTATACATAATCGCGAAAATGCTAGGGTTTGCCATTTTCACCCATTTTCACCGCGAACAAACACAAAATCCTCTTGGTGAACCACTTTCACCACAAACAAACACCGAAATCTCTCAGCCATTTTCGATCAGAATGTATTCACGAACAAAGAAATTGGCGTCCAAGCGTGGGAAGGCAACGGTGCAACCCGTGGCGGTGGCCGATGAGCAACCCGCGGTGGTGCAACACGAAGACACCGCCGACCATGGAGAAACTGTTGCACAGTCGTAATGGCAAGCTGAACCCGAGCAAGATGAACCCGAGCTTGAAGAACAACAAGGACAATCCGGAGGCTCAATTGTCCTGTTCGAACCCGTAAGGTCCAAACTATTCAGGACAAGAAATTGCAAATCAAGGTATGAAAATGATATTCAACACCGTTCAATTATTGTTTTGAAAATAGTAGATTTGGACTCATTAGCAGGAATGGGAATTAAACGACTGCTTGAAAATGCTAGATTAGCCGGGTTGTGCCAAATGAGGGGCAGTTATTGTGATAGAGTTATAAGATTGTTTTACGCAAATTTGACACTGCCAACCGAGCCATTAGAGGTGCGGACATACGTTTTTGGACGGGAGTTGATGTTCACTCCCAACGATGTAAACATAATGCTTGGATGTGTACTGGACGAGCCAAACGAGGAATATTATCATGTGTCTCGGGATCCACCATTTGTCAAGCGAAGACAAGGGCTAGCGGTGCTTAGATTGTTGCACAAGGATCCCGAGGTTGCCCAGTACAAGAAGCCAAAGGACAAGGAGTTGAATGCCATAGCCCGATTGATCAACCTCATCATGACCTACACAATTTTGCCTCGGGATGGGCATTGAGACCATGTTAGTTGCATGGATCTTTATATGCTAGAGAAGATGTTCACCAGAAAAAAGGTGGACATTGGATTTATTATCCTCAGCCACATGAATGAAATGCTCACAACCTAGCGAAGAACCTCTCATACAACTAGCTCATCCAGAGTATCGTTGAGCACTATGGGTTACCCAACTCGGAGAAAGGCCAAGAATTGAAGAGGTGACCATTTACATCTACAAAAAAGATAAACTAGACCGAATGGGGTTCACCCACGTTGGAGGGGAATGGGTCCGCAGGTCCAAGAAGCAGGCAGCACCTCCACCCCCCTCAGAGCCTCAGCATTCAGCCCCCTCACATAAACAGCCGCCTCCTCCTCAGCCAGCTCTCTTTACTCCGATGCCTGAGGAGACATCCACTTGGATGAGCAGGATGGAGGAGCTCCATTATATGTCGATGACCAGAATGCAAATGATGGAGGAGCACCTGCAAATGCAACAAATCCAAATACGAAGAGGGGAGGAGCTTGCAGAAGAGAGGCATTGCATAGAACAAGAGTGACATATGCAAGCAACGGCGCTCGCAGAAGAGAAGCATCGCATATAACAAGAGCGGCATATGCAAGCAGCAGACTGGCAAGCGCAAGCAGAAGAGAGGCACCGTGAGGTGGTGGCAACACTTCAACAACGTGAGAGGTGATCAGCCTGTATGGCATCTGCATCATCATCCTCGGAAACAAATTCCACATACCGCTTGTAAGTGATTTACTTTGTACGCAAAGTCCAATATTTACTATATTTTGTTTGATGTAATGACGTGTTGTTGATTTGCAGCACCGGTGCTGTAAGCCGCCAACCTGATCCTCCAGCCGTGCCTGCCGAGCCCACCGAGGTTCCGCCCCTTAGAACTGTGAGCGTGGTATGTCTTTCATTTTGTTATATATATGTGTTTGTTCATTTTCATGCTTTGTTAGTCTAACGACGTTTTGCCAATTTTCTTGCAGGCTCATAATTTGATGAGCATGTTCAAGAAGTTTGTTTAGGCAAATACTCGGAAGAACACAGAGACGTGTGCAGTTCTTGGGGGAAAGCTGATGGGCGATGCTTATGTAATCACTCATCTCATCTTCCTGGAGCAAGTCGGGATGCCAGATACGGTGAGAAGCCTTCTTTGTATGTTACTGTATAAGATTTTAACTTAGTACTCATCTGAACTTATATGCAATGCTATGCGGTCAACGACACAGCCGTATTCGTGTTTCATCAAGAAAACAATCTACTCTCATTAGGGTGGATTCATGTAAGTAACCATCTCGCTTCTCCAGGTTGTTTTTCATGTTAACTGAGATCATCTAATGCGTTGATTACATTGCAGACACACCCGAAACATGATTGTTTTATGTCCTCTGTTGACCTACACACTCAATACACTTACCAGCGATTGCTGCCGAAATCAATTTTTTTAAATTGGGATGAGGATAAGTGAAAAGTAAATCCTGTATGACTTAAACTAAGTACATAATTAAACAAAAGTGTATGAAGAACCTTCGGTGAATTCAGTGCAATAATTTCAACGGCTTTCATAAGCAAACCGCGGTGTTTTGCTCCAAATTCGCGGCGTTTTGCTCAAATATCGTGGCGTTCTGGTCACAAGCTGTAGCAGTTTGTGAGCACGCCGTCGCGGTCTGTACTCACACGCCGCGGCGGCTTGTGAGCAAAACGCCACAAGCAACGGCTTGTGACCAGAATGCCGCAGCGGTTTGTGAGCACGCCGCCGCGTTTTGTATTCACACGCCGCGACGGCTTGTGAGCAAAACGCCTCAAGCAGCGGCTTGTGACTAGAATGCCACGATGGTTTGTGAGCACACCACCGCGGTTTGTACTCACACGCCACTGCGGCTTGCAAGTAAAACGCCGCAAGTAGAGGCTTGTGACCAGAACGCCACGAATTTTGAGCTTACAATCAGAGTCCCTGCACACTCGTGAACCAAATGTATGGAAGCAATATATGAATTCAAATTGATGAAATGAAACAAATTCAAATTGATCAATTGAACATCATGAAACCAAGTCATATTTAATTTAAAATTTAAAATTTAAAATTTACAAATATTACATACAGTACAATGACATATATTTGAAACCTAATCTATCCAATGAATGTATCATAGAAGGTTAAGGTCCACACTCATGTACATTTGTGTTTGTGGACCTTGCGCATCAGACTCCTGCAAAACATAGTGCAAATGAAATTAGCATAGTTCAAATAACACTTGAAAACGTAAACGTGATAATGGGCTCACTTGCGGCCTAGGAACTCTGTCAGGAATAGTCTCAGGGACTAGGGCAGGAATTGTCTCGAGGGCTGTCTCGGGAACTCTGAACCCCATAAATGTGCCCTCCGACCTTGCTCTACCTCCTCTGCCTCTGGCTCTAACGCTCCCTCTGCAGGCCTCTGCACTTGACTCGTCTCCCCCATCGCAAGTGCGGGAATTGTGCCCCAGATGTCCACACTGGCCACAAGTGACATTCAGATGTCTTCTGGTCAGCATTGTCTAGCTTAGGGCCTCATCCACATCCCGTATTCTACGTTTGCGCGGCCTTCCTGGAAGCCTTTTAAATGGCGGTGGGATAATTGGATCAAGATTTGTCACAGGAGGCCACTCGATTGGTCCATTGATGGGGCGGAGAAAGTAGGAGTACATCGCCATGTATGTTTCTCGGTGATAGCACGCATGCACAAATTCCTCAGGAGATCTCCTTGTGAAGTGAATGCACAGGATTGCATGGACACAAGGGATGCCGGTCAACTCCCACCGGTAACAAGTACAAGTACGCCTGTCCAAATTGATAGAGTACTGTTCGTTACCATTGCTGAACTCAAACTGGGCAGCTCCTGCAAAGTGTGGGCTATAATTTCGACTGGCAAGTTATAGTTAGGCGAGCTGGTTGCTGATCATTGGACACAACAAGTCGGTCGAGCAAGCCATCTTTTCATTTTTTTTCACGATCCTACCCATGATGCCCTTTCGAATGATCTCGAACATACTTAGAATTGGTTTGTCCCGGGTTGGTAGGATGCAGGCGTTGAAGGACTCGCTCAAGTTTTTGAGGCTTATGTCGCACTTTGGGATGGAGCAGAATGCATGTTTGTCCCAGCATGTCACATCTATTCCTCGTAGATAGTTGCGGGCCGCCGGGTCAAGCAAAAATAACTTTGTTATCTCTCTATCAAATTGCCTCACTGTTGTGGCTCTAGATGTAGCCCACATTGCATCCTTGAACAACCTACCTTTAAATTTTTTTTGAAAATTGGCATACATGTGTCGGATGCAAAATTGATGGTCTGCTTGCCTTGCCACCTCTCTGACAGCTGGCACTAGACCCTGCAAAGATTCATAATATTAGTCACACATTAGTACAAAATGTATAACATAAACACAGCAGGCAAAAGCAATCAACAACACCTTTTGTCGATCAGAAATGATTGTCCATCCATTGCCAGATGGGGTGTTTAGATCGTCGAGCAACAATTCTAGAAACCAGCTCTATGAAGCCCTATTTTCTGCTTCAACCACTGCTACAGCAATCGGATACATACCATCATTCCCGTCGATGGTGACAGCAGTGAGCAGCTGGCCTGGAGTCTCTCCCTTCAAGTGGCAACCGTTCAGGACGACCATCTTGCACGTAGCCAAACACATGTACATCCTTTTAAATGCACTCATGTCCAGGTCAACGCGCACCGAGCTTCCAGGATTAGACCTCCGAATCTCCTTGGCATAGGACCATATGAGCTTGTATTGCTCATTGTCATCCCCTTCATTAATTTTTTTGGCCGCATTTCTTGCCCTTCTTGCAAGGCTGTGTTTAAAATCCCTTACTTTTTCCACTCTCTTTATTTATCTTTTCAAAACAGTCATAAATTTTTTTGTTTTCATATCATGCTCAAAATCATTAAAAACATCTCATTAGAGTAAACAGAGCGAAATATAAAACAGTTTCTCAAAACCTATTTAGTTATTCACTAAAGTTTCTAAAACAGAAAGTAGTTCATTTACATTTTCAAAAGATTCTAGATAGCCTACTGATATATTAGCAAATACCCATTTTTCAAAGTCCTGTTATATCATACGTCCCAAACCAAAATATCAAAATTTATCTGTGAAAGTCTTATCATATCATATGTTCCAAAACCAACTACCAAAATCCATCTGTGATGCACCACAACCAACAGGTCAAAATGGTTGATAATCCAAAACATCATCCTGGAATACCTCCTCCACAATATGATTGTCACCCAACGCATCACCCACATCACGGGAGAAAACAATGAGCCTAATGCTCAACAAGAATTAGAATAAAATGCAATGTAATGCAATGCATGACCACACAATGTAATTTAGTCCAGGAGTGACATACACCATAGGGCCATGAGGAAAACTGATCAAATTTACTATACTCATCATGGTTTCCTCATGCCGATATTCACCCTTTTGTTCCGAGAACGTTGGGGATTTCTGACTATGAGACAATGAACCCTAATATCCCATGTAACTAACTTAGTTTCTCTCAATCTTTTCATCACAAACCTAAATGAACAATGGGAAGTCATTGTTTTCCCGAACCCCCACACGCCTATTTATATAATTTATTATATCATACAATATAGATACAATTTATAAGTCCTAAAATGATGCATGTATGTCAACAATATAATTGAAAAGAAAGCACAATTATGGCAAGTGAAAGACAATATCCTAATATACATGCTAACTTTCATATTCTACTAACAGTGAGTATAAACAGTGAGCATAATATAATTATCCAGAACAACAAGTTCAAGACCACAAATACCAAATAAAACCAGCTAGCATATGATATTCATTTAAAGTAGCATAACCCCTTAAAAACAACTAAATCCCTATCTATACACTCCATACTAACATCAAACAGTCTAACAACATGCTTATTTTTTACTGTTGTATAATTCATTTTGATTTCCTTTCAATTCAATAACATAACAATTGCAATAACCCAATCTTTCTCTTTATAGATTCTGAACTCCAAATAACAACATATAATAGTTAAAAACAAGGTCCTTCTCGTTAATTCACAATACATAAAACGAGCCACTAAATCATAAATTGCAGAATAAGATTTCATCATCCTATTAATTCAAAGAATTCCAACAAACCCCGCGATGTAGGCCTCCACTAGCCACACATCATTCATAATTCTTACCTTTTTCTGGATTCCAATACTCAGCTAAGACTCAGACTAAACCACTCCTTCCAGTAGCACACTGTTCAACTTGCAAAAGAACAAACAAAACTTAATAACAAAAGAACACACCTCAGACTCACATATACTTCAAGAAATCAACAACTTACCACTCCTTTCGGTTCTTCCAGTTGTTCTGCAGTTTTTCACCCAACATTTCCCTTAATAGCTCTCTCTCTCTCTCTCTCTCTCTCTCTCTCTCTCTCTCTTTCTTATATAGACTAAGCAGTAAGAGCTTAAGGGCCGATTCCCATCCCAAGGAGAAGGGGTCCTCCCTTCTTACGACAGGTAAGCATCCACCGTCGCCGCATTGACATGGCTTTCGCGAAAAAATTGGTAGAATATCAAAATTTAAAGAAAAGAAGCTTCAGATTTAAATGAGTTTTTTGGATAATTTTGACTTTTCGGACGTGGTTAAGTCGTCCGCATCGTCCGAATTCGTCCAAAAAATGGACAGATTCAAATTGATAACATCCGCTTATCGTCTACATCATCCGCGTGTTGTCCAAAAAGCATTTGGGACGTAATTTATCGTCCCAAAACCCAAGGGCGACTCAACACGATTTCAGATGCTATTTCAAGTCTGAAATCTCCCGGTATGCATTTTTCTTTAATATTTACACTTCATTTACACATACCCCTTTATAACATTACATTATATATATATGACATCCACAAAACAGGAAATATCTTTGGGGTATTACACTGGGTGTGATGTTGACGTTGAATTTCTTCCTGACTGTCTCAATTATGGAAGATAGGTCTCAGTCGACCTGACTTTTAAATTTGTCTAAGTAATGCGTTGCCACCCATTTAGCAGTGGCATGGCGGCTTTACTTCTTTCTAGAGCAAGTGTGAACGTCATTGTGGAACTTTATTTGAAACGCCATTTCACCTTGCATTGTTTAGGCATGCAACCGCCACGTGCATCCTTCTTGGCAGGCAGCCCTTAACCGATGAGCATCACTAAGGGTAAATTTTATCCCCTACCCATTCTTCAATGCATGATCGACAATTTCTTCTCTAATCTTTGTCAATGAATTGTACTTTTTGCAAGGTCCATACCAACGAAGGTGCATTGTGCTTCTAGTTGGCGTCTAGGCCTACTTTCCGCCATGTCAACATCTTCATCATTAGTAGATTGGCATGCTGATCGGAGGTCCTCATCGTCCTCTTCATTTAGAGTTGTTGAGACAGAATGCAATACAATTGCAACTTCATTTCCAATTTCGCGTACCTCATTCTCATTGGCCAAAAATGTATCTGTGGGACTCACTTCAACTTGACGATTAATAATAGAAGACGCCATTTGCTTTTCAACAAATTCTTCAACGTTGCCAAAATTCCTTTCTCTTCAGCTCTCGGACTTCTCTAGGGTTCGATAATCGCTGACAAAATGCCTCTCAATATCGCAGGGAGTTAACTGTCAACTTATAAAATTCCAAGCCAGTTCGGGACGCCGCCGCGGCGTTCTGGGATGCCGCAGCGGTTTCCTAGGACGCTGTGGCAGCGTTCCAAGATCCTTTGGTAGCATCCCAAGACTGGGTCGCGGCATACCAGGACACTGCGGCGTGCAGGCCAATTTTTGGCTTCTTTTCTTCGCAAGCCACGACGCCGCAGAGTGTTGTCTACAAATCGCCACGGCGCCCCATCAGATTGTTAACGGCAAACGTGACAGCGATGGTTGATTTGTCATTTTTCCATACGTCAGTGGTTAACTTGTTAGAAAATATACCTGAGTGGTTGACTTGTCATTGATCGCAAACCATGATGGTTGATTTGTTATTTTTCCTAAAACTTTTATTTGAAATCATAAAACATTTAAAAGCATTTTAAAACATTTATTTCATCTTCGTGAACCATAACCACAGGTCAATGTTGTCAACAGCACAAACGTCCACATAGTAATACTCCATCAGCTACGTCCATCAGCAGATTTATCCATCTATTGGCTCCTTACCTACATCAACGGGACTTAACTATGACCCTAACGCTCAGTACATGGTATAAACGTGAAACATGAAATTCATATACATTTTCTATAGCATTGCATTCAATTTTCTGTTTCGTTTCTCTGTTACTATTCATATCTTTTATCGTTATTTCATTTGATTATGTGTCAGGCGTATCTAACCGGTCCACATAATCATTCATTTATTGTTTATATGTCGGGCGTATCAAACTGGACCATACAAACATCCGTTTATATGTCGGGTGTGTCAAACCGGTCCATATAAATATCTGTGCCAGGCGTATCAAACCGGTCCATGATCATTTTCTTGATTTCTGTGCCAGGTGTATCAAACCGGTCCACAGCTGATTACTTATCTTGATTACTGTGCCGGGCATATCCAACGGGTCCACAGTTGTTTACATGCATTTCATTTTCATGTACTTTATGATTTCATGTCTTAACGTTGTTGTGCACATACAATCCTATCTAACGTGTTCCCTAATCGTATCTTTAAAATGTGATCTTTCCCATCTAAGGAACTGAACTTATTCTATAAACATACAATTCATAACACATGTAATACCACGTACCTAAATTCCTTAGCTTTAACGGTTTAACACTTTAAGTTTCCTTCACAAAACCTATCCATTATTAATACCATAGCTATTAATAATTAATCTCCAATAAAATCCTCTAGCTTCTACTAACATGCTTATACATCCATAATGGATAACTTCCTATTATTTCCAAACTATTAAAGAGCCTTGTTCTCTAAAAATCACTTTATCCAACAATTATCACTTCATTCAATAATAATCTACCAATAACATGTTGTCATTATTATCAAAATCCATCTTAATAATGAAAAACAACAACCTACATATAATAAAATCCTTAATAAAACGTGAGTGAAGGTAAGATTACTTGAATAATTTGATACTTTGAAAACCCAAATTCTCCTGAAATAACTACAGCAATCCCACATGGTGTGCATCCAAAGAAGACTCCCACAATCCTTTTACAGTTTCTTTCTCAAAAACTTCACTGCTTTCACTCACGGCCACTCACACACAAACTTTCACTCTTCTTCAGAACTCCAAAAACAACATACTATCACCAGAGAAGAAAACGTGGTGATCATGCAAGAAAAATTCTCAAATATGTTCTCCCATGAATTTCCACTCTCTGCCACCTTCCTCCAAAACACACACTCACGAGGAACTCATCAAACATCAGCAACTTCACACTTCAGCTCACTTCATATTTTTCCAGAGTTTCCCTCTCCTTTTCTCCTCTTCTGAAACCCCACAGCCCTCACCACTATTTATAAGCAACTTATCCAACGTTCCTTTATTAATATACCAAAGATGGAAAGTCATCAGTTGCAACACTTCAATATCCATTATTGATCAGCAACCTTCAGTTGTCCAAACACGTATAACTTCAACTCCCTCATCTTCAAATGCGTTCAACATCATTAACAAACAAACCTTAAATGTTCTAATGTATGAAACGCCAATCTTCTCAGTTTAACATGCATTAATCATGTCTCCTTCGATTCCCAAACGTTCAGACAATGGAAGACGGTTCATTTCCTCTTCAGCGTCGGCTACAACCCTTTAGATTACACCTTTTAAATTGGAGGTCGACAAATTTTAATGAAGGACGATCGACCACCAATCCATCAAACGTCCACAAAATTCATTGCTTCAAAGGTGCGATCGATGATGTCGGTCGATCGACTCCTCGTCGATTGACCGCCCCAATGATCCGCTGTTTCCTAACTACAATTATATGTATTTTTCTCCAGATCATGCAAACTCACGCTATTTCCTTAACGTGATATATCCATGCATACCTAATATATAATCAATATATATTACCTTAATAATTCATAAATCACTTCTCCAATTGTCCAAACCTTATTATAAACTAAATATTTCACCATTCCTTCTTCACTTTATCCTTCATTAAATCCAATACGTCCTAAAATAATAAATATCCTATACTTTCAACTTTATAATATCCAAACGTGTCCAATATATTTTCTCTTAATATTCCCACTAATCATCAAACCAATTGATATCAACCAATCTAACTCGAATTGACTTTAATTCTTCTCCTAAGCTAATTGTGAACATAATGGGGTATCATAACTCACTTATTCCAATTACGTTTCTCTTGACCAATATTTTTACATATCCAACTTAGCTCCTAATATCCCCAAAACTAACACATAAGTTATGTCTTCAACTCAAAGAAGATTCTAGATATTACACCTTGAAGGGTCAAGAATCAAACCCAGAAGCTTCCAGGCGATGGTTATCGTTTCAGGCAACTCTTCAGTTTGGCGGTCAATCGATTCTTCTTCGGACGATCGACCACCAATCCATTGATCAACCGCAAATTCAACACCAAATTTCTCCGGTCGATTGGCCAGACGCTCGCTAACCATGGAGATCATCCGCCACGATCGTCTGGCAATAACATTTAACTTAGCAAATATAAATTCTTATTTTTCTTAATAATGATAACCAGCATCACCATAATTCTAAAGGAATGTTAAAGCATTATCTTCATAAAAATATCACAATACAGTGTGACAGTTAGACAATGACCAAAGTATTACATTTCACTTAATCCAAAATTTACATGTAACTAAATACCCCTGGTATTGCAATTCTCGACAGATATTCTCTTCTTTCAGCGCAAGTTCATCCTTCATCAATGGCCATGTGTCCACTGCGGATGCGCTAGCTTCCACGGGTACCAAACACACCACGTATTTCCTTTTAAACGACAATGTTAAATCCTCTTGTTTTCCCACAACGTCACCTTTCTCGTCCAACAATCAACTTCTAGGCTGCTCATTCGATCTAACAATCTTTCTCTCTCCCATACAAAATCTTTCTCTCCCACGGAAGCACATTTCCTTAATCTAACGGCTCACATTTATCCTCTCATTTAATTTGATGGTTCATCTCTCTCCTGCTATGAAATCTTTCACTCATGCAGTAGCATTTTTCATGATCCAATGGCCATTAACTCTTCCAATCTTTTAAATCTAATTGTTGCTATATCACCCAATTTTTCTTAAAACATTTCCTTCAACCAAAACAACATTGTTCATCTTGTGGCTTCATCTATCCGCGAATCCATTCGCTCTCATGGATACCTTTCCAAATCTCCTTCCTTTAACATGACGTCGTTTGTCTTAATTTTGCAGTAGCATTTTTTTTCTGCAGACACCTAAACTCCCACAACTCCACTATACATTTACATCCTTCACTAAAACAACAGTGTTTCCTTCTTTAAAATCCATTTCTTGCGGATGTACTTTCTTTCGCGAGCACATTCCCATCCGTGATTCTACTGTTCATGGCATCCATTGCTCCATTGTGACGTCATTTTACATTGTAGTGGTGCAACATTATACAATTTCCATACTTATTCTCCTCCTCAGCCATACACTCTACTGCACTTAAACCTATTTTCTATTGACAACTCCATTATCCTTCTATCTTTTGCGGTCTCACACTAATATTTCCCAAACTATAATATGTCCATCCTTGACTCTGCATAATAAATCCAACTTAACTCTTAAACCATTAAAATTCTAAATTAAAGAAAAACCTTAAGATATTACAAAAGATCTTCAATGAGGAGTGTTGAAGCATAGACGAAGAAGTATTTGGTTAAACCGCATCACCAAAATTAGTTTGCATCTCTCTTCCTTATCTCATATGTACATATTTTGGTTGTGCTTGTAACTTTGTAATTATTAAACTCACATAAGATCATCTAATAATACTCCAATAATAGAATTTACTTAATCACATTAAAAAGATTGTTAAGCCTAATTCACCCATCTCTTAGGCTAATTTTGATTCAATAGTTTGGTCTAACGGGTTTGGGTCTGGGTTTGGACAAGTGTAGGTCAGAGCCAATACTAACAAAAAATGATGGTCCAAGGTTTGGAATGATGACCTTCGACCACTGAGCCAAACTTTGATAATTTTTCTTTTTGAAAATTTCCAAACTAAGGTTGTCGCTCAAGATGTTAAACATTTGACAGACAAAGCCTCCACTATTGCAATGCAATATGTCCAGGCAGCATGACCAACATCTAGCGTTGCAGCATCAATATCTCGAGCCCCGACCCCCAACATCTTGAGTCACAAGCCAATTATATTTTGTTAAAAAAAATAAGACTGTGAGATTAGCATAACGATGTAAGACTACATAGACTACAATGCCAGTTGTGCAATGACTAACCTAAGAGCACGACTCCTACATACTTACTTTTGAACTAACCTTGGGTTGGCCCTCCATTTAAAATTAGGTTCCAAGTTACGCTTAAGAAACAAGGACCGACAATTAAAATGAAAGTAAAATGCAATTTAAACTTTAAAGTTTATGATTATTTACAACTATATCTTACATTATTTTTTGGACAAATAGAATCTTCACTTTTTAGTTGATAGCGATTAGAATCTTACTATCAATTTCTTTGTTAAATCTAGTGCATACATACCATAGTTTCAATTTAATACAATTTTATAATCTGATTTCTAAGATCTCTAACAATTTAATAATTAAAAGATAAAAATCTTATTTATATAAAAAACATAAGTTAAGATTTAATATGTAAACAAATTTTTAAAAAAAAAACGTTCTCCTTTATACTCTGAGATGATAAGCCCGAGCCTTACATGGGTGTTCAACCAAACGAGGAGCCCAGCCTAGAGATAGGAGGGATGCTCGGGCCCTTGGTCAAACTTTGCCTTTTGGTCTTGTCCATTTTTCAGACCTTACAACTAAACCACTAACAAAAATGAAGGCTTATCTTTGGACGAAGCTGGTAGTCACCGTCCTTATCCACACTGAGTGAGTCAGACTTCAGAGTCAGAACGGTTGCTTTTCTACGTATGTAAATAATAGGGTAAATGACAAATCAACTATCGTGATTTATGATCAATGACAAGTTAATTATTAGGATATTTTTTTAATAAATTAACTACTAACGTATAGAAAAATAACAAAGCAAACATCGCAGTTACATTTTTACCCAGTGTCCAGGCAAACACGCGTCCAGGCAAAAAGGCCTGGACACCGCGGCGTCTCTGGAGCTCTTTATTTGTCATGCATGGCATTCTCGATCAATTGTGTTTCATAGTTACTTCGAATTCGTTATATGTTTTACGAATGCAATGTTTTTATTGGTTTTTTGACCTTTGCACCTTCAAACTAGCATAACTTTTGCTACGGATGTCGGAATTCGGTGCAGAAGGTATCAAATCGAAGCTCTCTCAGAGCTCTATAATTTTTATTGGGTAAACCCCATGACTGCCTTTCTTAGCCCCAAAATCAATCGTTTAAGTCCTCAAATTTGCGATCAAACATTTTTCCAGACTAAGCAAATGTTTGATCGTAAATTTGAGGGCTTAAACGATTGATTTTGGGCTAAGAAAGGCGGTCATGGGGTTCACCCAATGACAATTATAGAGCTCTGAGAGAGCTTCGATTTGATACCTTCTGCGCCCAATTCGGACATCCGTAGCAAAAGTTATGCTAGTTTGAAGGTGTAGAGGTCAAAAAACCAATAAAAACATTGCATTCAAAACATATATATAACGAATTCGAAGTAACCATGAAACACAATTGATCGAGAATGCCATGCATGACAAATAGAGAGCTCTAGAGACGCCGCGGTGTCTAGGCCTTTTTGCCTGGACGCTTGTTTGCCTGGACATCGCGTAAAAACGCGGTGCCTCGCGTAAAAACGCGGTGTCTGGTGAGGCACCGCGTTTTACGCGGTGTCTTGACCACACACCGCGTTTTTAACTTGTTAACAGAGAACGAAAAACGTAACTGCGATATTTGCTTTGTTATTTTTCTATACGTCAGTGATTAGTTTGTTAAAAAAAATATCCTAGTGATTAACTTGTCATTGATCACAAATTACTATGGTTGATTTGTCATTTACCCTAGATAACATAACAAGACCTTGAAAATTGAGAAAATCCCAAGAAGTGTCGGCGTTGAACCTTATCCTCAGCAAGTATTTGCAATGACCCATATCCCCACTTGGGTTTATCCGGATCCAGACATTGAAGCTTGAAAAGCACCCGTTCAGTCATTCCTCACAACCCCACTACCATCAACACACTGTAATTTTCTGCAGGAGCTTCTCGACAGAAATGGTGGCCTCGCTCTGTACTTCTGCCCCTTCAATGTATTTACTTCTTTCTCGCCAGCAAACCCTCAATCTAAGGTTATACGATGATTCCCCTTTGCATTTTGTTTTTGTTTTTCTCTTTCGTTTTTTCCTTTTTTTCTTTCTCTATCTGTTGCCAATACAGTTCAAGAATTTCGCATTTGTAGGAATTCGTCACCCACTACGGTTTTCCCTCGAAGAAACGGAGCTGGATTTGGGCAATTTCTATGTAGGAAAAGGTACTGATGGAGAGAGAGAAAGGGCTCTTAGAGAGAATAAGCAAATAAATGATTTGTATTCAGCGCACTATTATCAGCAGTACAGAGGGCAATATATAATACAACGAGTTCTACGCTGTGGGACTAAATGTGTAAAATACAGAGTAACGTGAATCTACAACCATGATATCCTCTTAACGCCGATGATTAGATTGAAATGTTTTAGGTTCTTAAATTGAATCATTAAATGTGTTCATCTTTGCATGGAAAAGGAAAATTCCTTAATTTTCCAGGCATTTTCCGGGTACCCAAACAGTTAATCTTCCTTTTAATTACTGGATTTCTTGGCTCTAGCTGTTCTGCTTCTCCGACGGCGTCTTTGAGAGAAAATTTGGACGCAACCGGAGTTCCCACGTCAGTGCCAGTCCGGTTGGCCCACGAGCTTTTCCAGGCGGGACATCGGTATTTGGACGTCAGGTAGAAGCTCCTGGATCCTACAACGAGGGGATATTTCTCAATCCTCCATTGAAACAATTAGCTGTCTGTTTTTTGCAGGTCTCCTGAAGAATTCAGTGCGGGCCATGTTCCAGGAGCTGTAAACATCCCTTACATGTACAGAATTGGATCAGGTTTTCATAATTTCGTTTCAGATTAAGAAGCTTTTCCACTTCGCCACGATGATTGTTATCATCTTTGTCAGAATCTCTTATCTAAGAGAAGAAAAACAATGAAGAAGATAACTAAAATTTATAATTCCATTCTTTCCATCAATCAATGCCCAGTTTCTGAAATGCTGCGAGTTGAAAACTATTGTTTGTTATACTACGAAAACCCATTACACTTTCAGTCATGTGGGTCATTTCAAAAATCATGTTGACAATGAGAGAAAACTTTATTTTTTGTAGAAATAGTTATCGATTTATCTTCGAGAGTGAAGATTAATCTCCAGTTGATTTTGTTTTTACTACACAGGGATGTCGAAGAATCCCAACTTTCTTGAGGATGTGTCATCGTATTTTAGTAATGATGACGAAATAATCGTGGTCCGTCCCTTGCTCTAAAACGAGTTTTCTTGATGTACATATGTCCCCGCTTTTGATCTTCATTCACTTGGCTTGACAGGGTTGCCAGAGCGGCAAGCGATCTTTGATGGCTGCGGCGGATCTTGTGGCTGCTGTGAGTATTAATCATTTTCAGTCATTGGATTTTGATAATTTAGGAATTTTCATACATTGTCTTCAAATTATGCGGAATGGTATTGAAAGTGGAGTGATTTTATGCAGGGTTTTAGTGGTATTACAGACATTGCAGGTGGGTACGCTGCCTGGACTGAAAATGGACTTCCAACACAGCTTTAAGACAGACCTTCTTTCTTCTTATTAGAACGACTCTCCTCCGACCTGCATTTACAACATACGAGCCAAAACATAGAGAGAGAGATCCAAATTACCTGAGAAGGAGATTACATGCAATTATAGAAATCTATGGTCAAAATCCCATTGATGGGGGGCACTCAAAACAAAATGGGATGGCTTGTAATTACTCTATATATATAT
Organism: Begonia loranthoides; assembly: GCA_022433065.1. Taxonomy (NCBI): domain Eukaryota; kingdom Viridiplantae; phylum Streptophyta; class Magnoliopsida; order Cucurbitales; family Begoniaceae; genus Begonia; species Begonia loranthoides. Next base: position 23,696,495 of record CM039472.1, read on the forward strand.
ATATATATTTTTTCTTTTTTTTTTGTGAAGAAAAAATGGGCTTCGCCAGAGTGTCATCTCTGTAAATGTTCGATCTAACACTAGAAATTGCTGTGAATTTGGAGTTCTTTGCAGCTCCATTTGTTCCACATCATGAAAAAATAAAATTATGCTACTACTATGATTTCTAACTCTAATTTTAAACTTCCAGTGGTAAATGTTGCAATAATGTAGAGAAAGGAGAAAACAAGGATTTTAGGGCTGCACCGGACTAGCTAACCAGATCCAAACGGATGAGTTTCAGTTCTGATAGGAGTTAACAAGAGTATATTTATTTCAATTTTTAGAAGAAAACAAATCCAAATAAATCCCAACAATTATGATGACTTGCACATCAACATAACCAAATAAATCCCAACATTTATGATGACTTGCACATTAACATAACATAACCAACTTATACACAACGCTCCGGATTCCAATTTCAATTGACTTTTACCATTCTCCTGCAGCCAGGCCACTCGGAGAACCATTCTCTCCTCTTTTGAACATTTCAGCTTCTACTCCCTCTGACGCAGAAAAACTGGTTGGATTGTCATGAACAAGTGACTTCAACTTGTCCATTTGCATATCATGCAATTTTATTCATCATTAACAACAAATATAATCATATGAGTATATATCGTTCCGACAATAACAGGCAAAAAGAAAAGCTAAAATTCAGCATTCAATATGTGACCCAGAGTGCAAATATTTCATAGTGCAGAATCAGCAACCAACTAGGTACATTCCAAATCCATTACTAAAACAGAAATCCTAAACGTAAAGAACCGTACTCAATCCAAGTCCAAGCCAGTGGATCATATACAATAGAGATTACACGTCCCTTCCTACTAATCAGCCATCTCTTCTTACCAACCAGTACAAGGAAGCTTATAAAACTCACCTAGTCCGACGAGAATACCTCCTTTCTGGGCTGCCATAGGGGGAATAAGGGGGTGATCTGGAACGGTCCCTCCTTGATCTTCCACCATAAGGGGGGGATTGCCTGGGGGAATAATCACGACCACCTCGATATGGGGAGCGCCTTGGCGATCGACGATATCCATAGTCATCACGAGTAGAGCCGCCACGAAATCTACCACGGTCACCCCGCTCACCTCGATAACCTAATCCAAAATGAAGAAAGTAGGTGTAAATTAATGGGTTAAACTTGTGTACCAATCTGGTAACAAACAAAATTAACCTTACCATCTCGAGTATTTTTCAAACCAAGATAATGGCCGGGAGTTGGTGTCCTTCCACGCTTCCTCCGTGACTGGAAAGGGGAAAAGATAAGCGTAACACCTCATTTCTTTCAATATCATTCTTGTTCGCACTACTAACATTTCTAAATTTTCAAGGGTTGCAAACTTAAGAAGTACCATTCTATACTTGAAACAATCTTACAACATGAGAGATTTACTGTAACATTAAAAGTTTGTATGAGCTGCATTAGTGTTGCTTGAGAACCAACAAGTAGAAACCTCAAAAAAGAAAAAAATGGCTACCCAAAATGCATGGGTTACTCGATTAATTAGTAGTGTCCATGAAATGAATGTTGGACATTAAATACCATAAAGGCCTGATTAGAAAGTGGTGGTAATGTCCGTTGATTAGTTGAGTTGAAATTGAATGCTGAGGTGGTAAAGTTGTTGGACAATATAGTTGCTATGTTTAGTTGATCAGGCACATTTGAAAAGCTGTTTAAGATTGCCACTGATCAAGCTGTTTCACTAAAGTTGACATCGATGAACTCATCATCTTTGATTGTTGCCAACAAAGCTGACGCAATTTGTTCTGAATATAACCAGAAAACCTCCAAGTCAAGAACAAAGAAAAACAGTCAAAATGCTTTAAAGCTTCCCACAGGTGAATAAACCACTTTACCTTCTCCACAGTGATATATCGACCTTCTAGAACTGATTGATTGAGATGTTTGACACACCGGTTAGCATCGTCAACATTATCCATAGTAACAAAAGCAAAGCCACGAGAAATTCGAGTTCTAGGCTCAACCACAAGAAAACAGGAAGCTACCTGAAAAGAAAGTAGGATACAAATGAGTAGCAACGAATAACTCGTAAGACCGTAACCAGAAACAATCTGTAATAAACATAGACTGAAAATAAAATATATCAAACAAGGATAACCATCATTTTTCAATTAGGAAATTGACCTTTCCCTCCTTGGAGAAATGCTCTTCAATTTCCCTTTCTGTGACCCTTGTAGACAGCCCAGTTACATAAAGGGTATTACCAGGATTAACATCATCACCCCTGAAATATTGTTCAAACAAGACAAAAGTGAATATAAAATACAAGGCCTCCATGCAACTGGTATTGAACCAGCAATTGTATGTCAAACAAAGGGAGCGGGGGCCTTGCAGTTGAGAAATTTCTAGACAAGAATAACAATAAACAACCTGCTACGGTCTTTGGACCTTGATCTGAACAACAAATGCCCACCATGGCAACAAAAAAAATCACAAGAATCAATGAGCTATGGTCAAAACTTTACTATACCAAGCACCGAAAACATCATGCCACAACCAACCTGCCACGGCTTCTAGACCTTGGCCTGGACCATGATCTGGATCTGGACTTTGCCCTAGAGCGAGAAACAGATCTGGATCTAGATCTTGATCTCGACTGAGCTCTCCAAGAGGGCGGAGACCGTGAACTTCTGAAATTTTCAGAGAATGCAACATTCAATACATTCCAAATACATTTTACTAGCATTGACATAATTGAGAATCGAAGAGAAATAGAATCTGAATTTATTTGATTCTAAATATTGATATGAATTAAGGCATATCTCGAAAGCTATCCAAACTGAAAACAAGTTTGCCTAGTTCTTTGCACATTCTGATTGTGGAAACGCAAAATCTGCTATTGAAACGCACTCGGAGACAGGAGGAAAAAAATTAACATCTGATTAAGACGATCAACTACGATAATAACCCAAAAGACAACTGGAAAAAAAAATATTTAGAAACACCGTAAGAATGCACAATATCAAACTATGTCAAGTAAATCTCAACATAAGGGTTTACCTGTTCTGACGAGAACTCGCCTGCGTGTAATCCAGAGACATAAACCGTTAAAAGATTTGAAAAAGAATGCGAAGTAAGCAACAAAAAGAGAGTAGAAAATCACCATATTTTCTGGAGACTGTAACGAAGATCAAAAACAACCCTAAAATTCTCTAAGAACGCAGATGATCGATGAAACAAGCCTTAAATAGTAGTTTTCGAGTTAGGGCTTGAAATTAGTAGGCAATGATCCAATATGTCAGAGACTACAACTTTACAATAGACCATCAGTTAGACCCATTACCACGCGTCTCAATTGCTTAAAAAAATATTTTTTTAATAACTTATTAATAAGGTAAACTCTAATTTAAATACCAAACATCTTTTAAATAAAACTAGGCGACAGACTCGTATAACGTCCCGTATTGTAAAAAAAAAAATTTACCATTTTTTAAAAATTCATTCATAAAAATTATGTCTTTTTGTGTCATATTATAATTTTATTATCTAAGTGATTTAACACAAATAAGTATGTAAGCAATAGCAAATATAAAGAGTAAAGGATAGAGAAATGCAAACATGTTCGTTAACACGTTTCGGCAATTTTGTATACGTCCGTGCTTTAAGGTCCCTCTTCGAAGATTCCTTAATCAATTAATCTCCCCGATTATTGATAATTAAACTTTACGGGTGTCAATCAAGTCATACAATGATTGTTCACGGGGAGTCAATATTCACGTGTTCTAAACTATCGCTAAAACTCATCTACGGACACTAACGCTCTCACAGACCTAGTGTAATATCTTGTTTTTCATTTATCTTTTCATTAGCCATATAAAAAAATTTTCTTTAAAAACATGTGAAGAGAAAAGAGAGTGAACAAAAGTGGAAGACTTTATAAATATTAAAACATACAATCACCACTTTAAAACGGTTTAAAGCAAACATTATTAACATACTTTTAAAACTAAAACTGTTTAAAACATTCACCACATTAAAGAAAAATTGTATAAAGTCCTTGAAATACTTGACACACTTTATTTCATTTCTTGAGTCATAACCCCCTAGGTAGGGGTGTGCACGGTACCAGTTCGGTCCAGTTCCGAGGTGGTACGGTACCGGACCGGTCGGTATCAGTCTTCGAAAATCAATACTGGTACCGGTCTCGAACCGGTTATTTCGGTTCGGGTACCGAACCAGTTGGTTCGGTACCCATACCGGTTTGGGTACCAAAATTTTTTTTTTTTTGAAATTTTAATAAAAATTTATAAATGTATAAAATGCAAAAAAAAAAAAAAAAAAAAAAACCCTAAATAATTACATTGTACACAACCTTAACATAGACGTAGTATAAATAAAACACCCATAAATAAACTAACATATAAAAATAATTGTGTCCACATTTCCATTGTCTAAGACAGTTGTAAGACTTCAAGTCGGGTCCAATGTCCAATCTTCAAATGCTGATAAAACTGCCAAAGAATGAATATTATACAATATGAGTTAGAAGTAATTAGTTGACAAACGATAATTATAAAAAAATAAAAAAAAATTAAAATATAAATACTCAACTGAGTTACTTATTGCCAAATCTCTGCATGTCAAAAAGAAATGATAATTATATGGTTGAAAATGAAATAATAATTATATGGTTCAAAATGAATAAAAATATAAATACCTTGTTATACGTAATCATCACCAACAATTTCATACTAATTCACTTCATCAGCGTCATCAATTTGTATAATATCTGAAAAATACAAATTGAAAACAAATATGAAAACATAGTAATTGCTAATAAATAATTAAAAAACAAAGATTAAGGAAAACACTATAAATATAAAAGATACCTAGTTCATTCAGATCATCATTGAAGTTGATTGATTCATTTTTCGAGGATCGAATCCAGCTTTAAGTGCAAATAAGCGCCTCGACCATCTTTGGCGACAAAGAACTGCGAAATAGATCAAGTACTCTTCCTCCACTACTAAAAGCTGATTCCGATGCGATAGTAGAAATAGGAATGACCAATATATTTCTTGCCAAATTGCTCAAAATTGGAAATTTCAATGAATTTATTTTCCACCACATGAGAATGTCTAGTTTATCTGAATTGTCTTCCAATGCTTCATACAAATATTATTCAATTTCTGACCGAGTAGTTGAAAGATTTGGTTCTTTGGCGCGACTATGAAACCCTACATGTAACCTGTTGTGGCTCAAACTGCTCTTATGTTTTAAGATTGTAGCTGTTGGTACACTTGCAGTACTATAGTTGTCTTCTGAATTTTCCAATCCCGAATCACCTTTATACTCGAGATATAATTTTTTAAGCACAAGTTGTACTTGGCTTAACAAATAATTCGTCTTATCAGAATCCATTACGATGGAAAGAATATATTTTAAATACTGTATTTTATGTCGAGGATCTAAAACAACTGCAACATACATCAACATATTTATTTTATTGCAGTTTCCCCAATATTTCTCAAATTTGCTTTCCATTCCAATAGTCATTCGCCTCAATAATGGATTATCACATTCAGCATACTCTTGGATAACCATTTTCAAATTGCATACTTCACAAACATATATATTTGAAGTAACGTACAAAGAGACTGAAACATTTACGGTCATATCATAAAAAATCTTCAAGAATTGTACAAGTTCTCGAATACTATCCCAATCTTCTTTTATGGGAGGACTTTCTCCACCCAAATCAGCAAGATAATGGTTATCTATTTCTATCAATCTCTCAAAAACTTTTTCAAATTTTTCAGCGCTTTCCAACATCAAAAATGTGGAATTCCATCTTGTAGCCACATCGAGAGATACACTACTTTTGCACACAATTTTAGCATGTTCAACACATTTCTAAAATTTCTGTAGTCTCGCAAGAGAAGATTGAACATACTTCACTGCTCGACGTACTCTCGTAATAGATTTGTGATGGTCTTTTAAACCATCACATACTATCAAATTTAAAATATGCGCAAAACATCCCAAATGCAGACATTCGCCATTCAAAACTAAACCATTCCAATCTCGAATTCTCTTAACCAAATAAGAAAGGGTCGCGTCATTAGAAGAAACATTATCCATTGTAATTATTAAAACATTTTCAATCCCCCATTCAAATAAACATCTTTCTACTTCTTTACCTATGGTGTCACCCTTATGATTTGCAATCAAACAAAAATTGATGATCTTCTTATGCAAATTAAAATCACAATCAACAAAGTGCGCAGTTAAAACCATATAATTCAAATTTTGAATGGAAGTCCATGTATCTGTAGTCAAGCACACTTGTTGAGATGTGTTCTTAAAATATTCTTTCAACTTTGCCTTCTCTTTCTCATAAATGCCAATAATATCTCGTGCAATCGTAGATCTAGAGGGTACAACAAATTTCGGCTGTAAATAATTAGAATAAACTCTAAAACCCTCTGATTCAACAAACTTAAAAGGCATTTCTCCAACAATAACCATTTTTGCTAGTAGTTCTTAGCAAGTTGCACTACTAAATGATGCAAGTGTGGAAGTTAATCCCGTATTATCGACATTTTTGAAGCTTAAAGTATTTTTCTTCGTATCTACACTTGCCAACAATTTTTTACATGAGTTAGCATGCTTTTTCAAGCTTGAAGTGTCATTCTTTGTTGTATGGCATGCATATGTCTGAGCACAATAATTACATTTTGCTCTAGAATTGATCTTATCAGTGTTGTCTACCATCGTAAAATGAGTCCAAACATCCGATTTTTTTCTCGCCGTTTGACCAATAACAAGGTTAACATTAACACTCTCTATTGTGTCATAATTGAAGTTTTCTATTATCTACATTTTTAACAATTTAAAAATGCATCTCAGAATCACATCGACATTAATTAGCGAAATGATGAATGAATATTAGCAGCAGCAGAGGTGAATAACAAAAACCATTAACAAAATATTCAACACTAAAAGATGTACAGAACACATTAACCACTGCAAAAAGCCAGAAACTATCTAAACAAATTCATTCATCAATAGACAAATTCATTCATCAACAGGAGGAGTCGAGGACCACTTCAACAGTCACTATAAATTAAACAGACAAATTCATTCATCAACAGACAAATTCATTCATCAACAATCAACATTCAACGAGTGTGATAATCAACAATCAACATTCAACATTCAACAGTCACTATACTTCATCAAAGTACCGTCCCAGACTCCCAACAGGTTTGATAATTTTTATTCATGTTCATCAATTGATTCAGCAACAATCACATAAATTAAATAACTAGCATTTAGCAATTAGCAAAACAGAACTGAGTAGAAGTGGAGCTAACCAGTGGCAGTGACCGAGGCACCGCTGGCAGTGGCTGTGGGTGGTGACGGAAGCTGAACTCCAAATTACAGAACTGAACACCTGGGTCTGAACTAAAGCTGGCAACAACAGAATACTCGAACACCAGAGAGGGGATACTTCGAAACTCAGACGAACACTCGAACTGTCAAACACTCGAACACTCGAACTGGAGCTCGATACTTCGGAGCTCAGATAGTCAGACGTCGTCGGTCATCGTCGATCATCGTTCGTCGAGGCTAACGGTGTCGGCCAGGGGACTGAGGAGGAGGGATTCGGAATGAGATAGAGGAGAAGTCGAGATTGAGAAGAGAATCGGGATTGAGATTTGAGAATGAGAGAGACATGAGATTGATTATTTTCCCTAAATCACGGTTCTCCTTGGTACCGGTTCTCGGTACCGAGAACCGAGGACCAGACCGGTTGAATTGGTACTAGGTGCATATGGACCGATTTCGGTCTGGTACTAGGTCCATATGTACCGAACTGGTACCAAAACTGCCAGTCCCGGTCCGGTTCTTCAGTACCAGGCCGATTCTGCACACCCCTACCCCTAGGTCAACATGCCAATGGCACAAAAGAGCTCAACACTGTAATACTCAATCAGCTGCATCCTCTACAAGCTTTTATCCAACTATATGCTCCTTACCTACATCACAAGACTTAAACTATAAAGTTAAAGCTCAGTAAGCGATATAAATTATGCAATGTTCATGCTATGCTCTTTATAAAAACATATGTAGTTTTCGTTTTCATTTTACTTTACCTTTAGCTCTACCTTTTACAGACGTTGGAGATGTCAACTTGACAAGGTAGAGTAACACCTAATGACCTACACAGGGCAGCCAACTCAAGAACTCACACCTCACAACATCTATTTACGTTTATTCACAAGTATTTCATTTTCATTTAGTTCCAGTTACCCATACAGACGTTAAAGATGTTAACTTGACAAGGTAGAGTAGAACCTAATGACCCACATGCTCAGCTACTCACAAACTTACATCTCTTCACACATATTTATTTTTATTCAATTTATTCCATTTACATTTTCAAAACAATACATAAAACCATTTTCGTCCATTTTAAAAACCATAATGCATGAATACATATGAATGCATACAACTTAATATATTCTAGCATATCTTCAATATGACCTCAAAGCATGATCAAAATCCTTAACTTAAAGTTTAATAAAATGCATCATCAAACTTTAAGCAATCATCAAGCAATAGATCCTCGAACAATAGCGATATCAAGAACCTAATCATCTATTAAACACAATCAACAAACAATTCATATTCTCTTGTGATGTATGGCAAAAAGGCAACAAACATACAATATCACTTACTTGGGGTCCTTAAGAAGTTTAGCACTTAAAATTCTTCTTCTTCACAATACCTTAAAAATTAATCAAATAACTATCAATAACAATTCTTCAGCAAAAATTGACAGGTCCTAACTTCTAACTATATGCAATAAAATATCATATACAGATTTCTCATTCATTGCTTAATAGAATTCTATAAACTCAATAATCCAACTTAATCATTTAACACTTCCAACACCATAAATTTAAATGAATAGCAGCTTTGCTTAGCAAATAGTGTACATTCAACTTATCTAACATGAACAATATTCCAACTTAATAGTGCATTCCAACTTGACAGTGAATAAGTATAAGTATATTGCCAGATATAAAACCCAACATATGGTAGTAACCAAATTAACACTTCATGGATATTGAGTTTCAACAATTCACAGATTCTAATATCATAGCAAAATTACGGTGACTTTATAAAATCATTGGTTCCCTACTCCATATTCCAACAAAATTTCATTCACATAACATAAACCTTTAATTAATAGAATGAAACTCATTCAATAGATTATCATCTTCAACAATAACCATCAAACAGAGAACAAAATGGGAAGACATAACTATATTCACGTAGCAACATCCTCAAACTACCCATCATCACAGTGAGCTGAACAGAAAACAAAATTCCCAAACACCATCAAGAAATCATGGGAGAAAGGCTGCTCCCTGAAGAACCCAAGAGAGGAGAGAAACTTGAATCTCCAAAGACTCCTTCCTTTCCAGAGCTCTACCTTCACTTCCTCACAAACTCTCCCTCATGATTCTTTCTCTTTCACACTTTCTCTTCAGATTGCTTCTCTCTTTCTCTCTAAACTCTTAGCAGCTCCCTTGTCTTTCTCTAATTTTTCCTCTCTGTTGCACTTATATTCTATAACTACACCCCTCTAATATCCATCTGGAGGAGAAGGGACTAATGGAGCAAAGCTTGAGCATCCACTAAAGTCTAATCGACTTTTCTTCCAAATCAGAATACAACATTCTACTAATTTCAGGTAACGTTTGGAATTCCCAGTCGATCAGACCCTTTGGGAGATCGACCGCAAAACAACATAAAACGATATTCTTTATAATTTCGTGAAAACTGGTCCATCGTCTTTCTTCTCATGATTAGCCGCAATTCCACATTTTCCACGCTAAACGACCATGATTGACCACAAATCTCACATTGATTGACCACAAATCCTTAAATTTCAAAAACTTGATGAAGTCGGTCGATCACCAACATGCACCCATGATCGACTGCTCCAATTTTACTTCACCTCTGTAATATTCTGCTTAGACCACGCTCGACTGCCCTTCACCCATGATCGACCACAACATATCAGAACTCCTATTTCCTTATTTTGCACATACTTTGGTCAATCAATTCATCAAGTTCTCTTTCCAGCAACTATCACAAACACACTTAATCACTCCTCCTTAAAACCAAAATCATATTATCCCATAAATCTCCAGTAATCATCACATATTACCATGAACATCTTAAGTTTAATGTGACTCAAAATTCAGGATATTACACCGAGAACTCATTAAACCCAACGATGACATTTCACGTCATCTAAAACCTATTTGCAATCCATCCGCAGAAGTGAACGCTTCTGCTAATACGCCACTAACTAAGACATTTCTAATCCAAATGATGTCGTTCTTATCTTCTAAACATGTAATTATATAAAACGACGATGTTTTTATTTACTTAATGCTCTCAAAATGGTATCTTCCCTTTCTACGGAAGAATCTTTCCTAATCCAACTGCTTCCATTTCTCCCGCAAAACCTGATCTAACAGTCCATCATTCTTCCTCATCCAAGCAACACCAAATGCTCCAGCGGAAGAATCTTTCTAAAATCTAATGCTCCTTGTTACTCTTGCTAATCTCATCCTATGGTCTAGAACACTCTTACACTCAAACGCATCAAACACTCCCACAAAAGCATATTTTCCTTAATCCAACTATCCACGTTTCTTTCGCTAAACTAATTCAATGGTTCAACGTCCATCCACACCTAACACTTTCACAGAGAATCTTTCACTATCCTAAAGAATTTCAGTCGTTTCTAATCCTCATCTGACAGTCTTTATTACATCAAATCAACCTGCGCTATATTTCCTTAATTTCCATAATTAAACTATTTATCTATTAAATATATTTCTCTAATTCTAACGCATGTCTTATTAAACCAATAATAAGATGCTGATTGGTATGAGGGTAGGCCATCTTAACTAGAATGTGCTTCTAGAGCACTTTATTACATTGAAGGAGAAGTATCAGAAAGTGGATCAAGGAAGTAAGGTTTTATTGTTAAAGTATCTATTGGAGCCTATTGTGACCCCTAAAGACTTGTAACAACAATCTCAACCCCTCTTCAAGCATCTCAAGCTTTCCCAAAAACATGAAAAACAACTAGATGTTTATGGTTTTGGCAAAGCTTGAGATGCCTGAAGATGGGTTGGGGTTATTGTTGCAAGTCTTTAAGGTTCACAATAGGCTTCAAGTTATACTTCAATAATAAAACCTTACTTCCTTGATCCACTTTTTGATACTTCTCCTTCAATGTAATATCGTGCTCTAAAAGCATATTTCATTTCATATGTGTTTGTAAATTAAGTTTTGGATAGTTCTATATTAATGTATTGTATTGGGAAAATCTATAAACAAATGCTATTATGTCTACAAACAGATGAATTGAAATCGTTAAGTTATTTGAGTTGTGAATTGAATCTGTAAGTCATGCATTGTGAATTGACTTTCAAATTATGTCATTTGAGTGAAGAAATAGAAAGTTACATCAATTCAACGTTAACACATAACTTGAAAGGAGAGAGAGCGAGAAAGACGTCTGTTTTGGGTTGATGGACATTTGCTGTATATTAAACCATATATTATAAGTAGCTAGACAAGAGGAAAAAAATTGCATGAAGGAATAAAAGTACCTTACATGAATCCAACCAAGACTTATAAGTTAGTCCTTCAGTTATACTTCAAGTATGTCCTCCTCATTCAAAGTGTTGCACTACATATAAAGAAAACATTCAAGAGATTTATTTTCCATAACAACATCTTAAACAATAAGTATACATTATTAAGAAGTTACCTTCACCGAGTTAGGTTTTGCCTTTTACTTTTGGAATGAAAAGGGTCTTTTTTGTGAAAACATCATTATTCTGAAGAAAAAAAAAACAACACAATGAGGATGCCTTAAGCATACAATCAAAACTGAGAACAACTTTGAAATGATATAGTTTATTACCCTAATTCTGGTAAGAATAACACGTCTCCAAGTTCCTTTGGATATTTACATGCACTAATTTCAAGAACTCCGTCATCAAGTTCACATGCTGCAATGATCAGTTTAAGCACTACCCTCAAACTACTAAGTGCAAATTTGATACATTACATAAAACCAAATTGAAGACATACCAAGTTCAATTTTATATGTGAAGCAAGCCCTGGAATTGCTTCCTTCAATGGAGGACTTATTGCCAACATCTTCTGAACTTTTGCAATGGTTAGAGGAGGGGACGATTGTCTGATGATAAGAGACCTACACGATTGTAACACATTGTTATATTTAATTCAGAGAGCCCAAATCATAGTACTAATGCATATATGGAAAGTGCATCTAAACTAAACAACTTAGTGGCATCCGTTTGATCGGCGATGAAAGATGGAGAGGCTAATGGCAGGGCTACTGGAAGAGCTACTGGTTGGGCTACTGGAGGATCCACACACCTCCTCTACTAATCTTTTAGTTGTAGTAGAGTGGCATAAATATCTGATATTCGCCTCTCCTGTCTCTCCAAGGTCGCAACAAGCCAGGTCCACCTTTCCTCACTCATCAATATAGATTGTGAGAACTAAGGAGGGGGTTGAATAGTATCATCCTCCACCTCCACATGATCTAAATCTTGTGTAGCCAACATCTAAGGAAGTAGTGCAGTTGACATTGAAAGAGTTTGTGCAACCGACTTCAATGAAGGTTATGCAGATGATGTGGATGGAGTGTCTACGCCTAGAATACCCACTCCCCTCTAACTTTGTTCATCCCAATCCAAGCCAATATCACCTATCTTTTCATTGTTCTTGAATCCTTGGGAGGGAGCACAAGGTCGCTGCTGTCAACAATCTTCTAAATGAGCTAGTTATAAGGTAGGTTCTTCCTTGGACTCTTCAGGATTACCTTTATCAAATTAATAATCATGTATGCAATGTTGAACCACTTCCTATTGTAAAGTTTCTCCATCACATTGAGATCCATACAGCTGACATGGTCTCTATGTCCATCACGCGGTAGAATTGTGTGGGTTAACATGTGATGGTTGACTCTGCCTTTGGCTGAACTAGAGGCTCCACCTCCATATCTGATATTGTGTTCCGCTCATGGATGTGTTCAGGGATTTAGGGTTGCCGCTTGCACTTGCAAAGATCATCCTTACCGCTTATATAGATGGAGTTAAACTATTAAAGTTCACTTGACATCGTTGTTTATTATTGAGGGACATCCATGGCATTGAGGGATGTCCCTTAGCATTCACGGATGTCCCTCACGGCTTAATGACTTTGTCTTCTAGCATTGAGAGACATCCGTTTTAAGACAAGGGACGTCCATTGTTGGCTAAGGGACAAATAAAACATATAATTAATAACAATAATAAGGAGTTAAGGGATAGAGAAAAATATAAAACAAATTTGTTCATGTGATTCGGCAACCTCTGCCTACATCCACGCTTCGAATTCCCGACTTAGAGATCCTTAATCCACTAACCTCTCCAGTTAGTGATGATTGGCTTCACGGGTGCCAATTAAACCTTCACAAGTTGACTATTGCAGGGCATCACCCTTCACTTGACTGTTCACTAGGCATCACCATTTATTTGCCGTTTAAGTACAATAAAATGTGAAAACAAAAAATCCTTACTGTCCTAAATATAAAATCTCAAGTTTAGAAGTTGAAGAGTTAGGTTTTACACTCAATTACAGAAGAGAAAAAGAGTATAAATTTTGGCAAAGATTCGCTATGGTTTCTCTTTGTTGGTTTGAGATTCGAAGTGTCTTCTATTTATAAAATCTGCTCAACCGATCGACCAACATCATTTTGGTCGACCACCTCCCAACCATTAGAATATAATCGTTGTGTGAAATGCAGTCTCACGGTCGACCGCTTGGAACTTCCGGTCGACCACTTCTTTACATTCTAAAGACTAGCTAGAATCTACCCATTTTGCAATCATTCAATTTTGGCTTCAATTTGTCACATTGATCAACCGTTCTCCATCATAGGTCGACCACTTCTTCACATTCTCAAAAACTAGAGCAATCTGTAATAATTCTGGTCAACCACCTCTTTAAAATGATCAACTGCTTTTCTATTCTGGCTTTTTCTTCAGCCAACTGGTCAACCACTTCTTCATCGAAGTCAACCTGAACTTCGTGTTTTGCCCAATCTCAATCTTCTAAGTCTAAATAATCAACATTTAGGCTACATGGATTTAGACAAACACATTAAACATATAAATACCTTTGTTAAGGGGTATTTTCAATGAAGATCAATATAAATATAAAGATATTACAATCAAGCATATTAAAAAAATAAACAACTTATAACTCAATTAAAACATTCATCATCAAAACAATTAAGCCTAATGACTCTTATGCTAACAAGTTGATGGATATCTGCCAACCCAAATCGGATGTCTCTCTCAGTAACAAAGTTCATATACATCCATCCATCAGCAAACTATAAGATCGATATACGCCTAAGGAAGGGGAGTGTGAATTAGCCATGCTAATTTTTTCATGTGATATTTATTATCTCTAAACCCTAAGTGATTTATCAATAGATATGCAATTAAATATAAACAAATATAAGAGTAAAAGGATAGAGAAAATGCAAATCAAATTTCTTCACATGGTTTGGCAACTCCTGCCTACGTTCACGCTCCATGTTTCCTACTTGAAGATCCTTAATCACCTAATCTCTCCAGTTAGTGATTGCCACTACCCGGAAGGGGGCCGAACAGAAACGCCGGGCCAAACGACCCAGTCTTCGTAGAAGACCCGATCGTCTAGCCTAAGGCTAGTTGAATTATTGCGGAAGACTTGTAAAAAATACTCAGCCGTGACCCTCCTTTGAGAGGCCATGGTCCATTTAGTGATTGCGAGAATAAATAATAAACTTTGAATCCACATGATACTGTGCATACAATCTAGAAGACCCACCAACCAAGTTTAGTACTCTTTCACAGTCATCCAAATTTAAGATTTTACAATCACCCCGAATATTTGGTTAACAATAAATGAAAGTTTAACTAAATAAAAATATGAAATAGAACAAAGTCCCTATTCTGAATCTCACTCAGGTTTAATTAATCTTCTCCTTACCTGGAAAAATAAGTCGATTGGGGTGAGTGACTAGCTCAGTATGGAACTTATACTAAATGTAATGCGCATGTAAAACTTATTTTACTGTTTTAGTGGAAACCATGAGTTTTGAGAAGTATGCAGGTTTCTGTTTGGAAAACATTTGAAATTCATTTTCTCCTTTAGAAAACCTGGCCCAAGGGCCCCCGACGAGATGTTTAGAAAGCATGACTGTGTACGTGAACAATTATATGTTAAAATACCCTCGTCGTGTTTCATCACAAAATTGTAATCCGTGAAAAGGGAGGTACACTCATGGAATCCCCCGAACAAACACACAGAAAGGCGGCAACTGTTTCCGGGCAGCACCTCATGAGGCTGGAGGAAGAAAAATGACGGCGGTCCATAGACCCGGCCCGTCTTCCGGGGTGTCATGAGCAAATTCCGTCAACGACACACCCGTGATTCCAGGGTGTCATGAGCAAATTCCGTCAACGACACACCTGTGATACACCCTGATCAGGTTTTGAGATTTCACACAGCACGCAAAAAAACCATCTCCACGCAGCAGTAGATGTACCGGGGATGGCCTCTCGATACTTTGACGCCCGGACCGTCCAAAGTGCCAAGAGGATCCATCAATCCCGTAACAGTATCCAATATATCACACCATGAAATCAGATGCACGAAAGTAAACGTGTAAAACCTTCGTACATAAATAATATAAAAGGCTGACGTGCTGTCGAACAGTCCCCGTCAGGTTTTTCATATGTGGTATCCCACAAAATATGATTTTGAAAACGATGCAATGCAGTGCAAAACAACTAAGTATAAAACCCCTACCTCGATGATGGTCTGCCTTACCGAGTGAAGCAACCAATTACGCAAGAATCGTATCACACTCGCTGGAATCATCCAAGCCTGGCAAATGTACCAAACGCGAGAATTCATAAATTAATCCCAAAAAAGTAAACGGAGAGTCCTATACCAGAGTAGGAGCCCAATCGAAGTGTAAGTGATCAATTTATTAATCTTAACAAAATTCTCAATCTTATCTAATAATATTCTTTAAACTCATAATCCAATTATGAACACTTGTACAGTTTCAAAAATCCAAAATCTCATTTACATTGTTAGATCCCACCTTAACCAACACAACTTTGAGACTGAAAATTTTCAAGTTCCATAACAAAACCGCAGCTTCAATTAATCCAAGCAAAATAACTTAACCACCCTTGATCATCAATCCATAACCATCATTCAATAAAAAGAAGAGCACTAGCAATCAAGGCCCAAAATCATTTCCAATGACTAATAATGAATCCAACAATAGGAACAACCGAACATAAATTTCTCACTCATAGCTAAAACCCAAAGAGACTCATAAATTAACTAAAATCCTCAAATTATTCTGCTCACCCTAACAACATGAAGTAAGATCCAATTCCATATTGTTATCCCCACAACAATTTACTCCCTCGGTTTCTCAAAAATAATCCAACAACAAAACAAGGCAGAGTGCATCACCCAATTTCCAAGAATCCAAAAACAGAACCAAGCTAATTTTCTTCAGTAACAAACGAAAGCAATATATTTGCATTCCTTTAACTTAGTGAAATGCATAAATCATTTAATCAAACTCACAAAATAGGACCAACCAACCAGCCAGATACAATTTCAGAACTATAAATCAGAATAAAAGTGTCCAGCTCACCCACCGAATAGAATCGGATGTTCTGTTGCGACCCGACAGAAAATCAGATCCGGAGCCGCCATCGCCGGAGGTTGTCTCTCTGGAATCCTTCAATTCGACCGCTGTAAACCCGCAACATATATCAACCAACGACATCCCAAAATAGAACTTAACATCGAAGTAAAGACTCGAATCAAAAAGCCTCACCCACTGAGCAGAATTGAGGTCTGTTCGTCGCTGGAAATCAGAGCTCTCAGCTCCGGCCAACACTCCGTCGCGCAGGGTGTCCTCGGTGACTGTCCGAATCACTTCAAACGGAGATGCTCCGCCGCTTAACGGAGCTCATGAACGTCAAGATCGTTCGTCCCTGCCTCAGCCGACGTCGCCCGCTCAAAATCGCCTCCAACCCACGGAGTTCCTTGGCCGCTCGCTCGTTCACAAGCCGCTTGAACGCCACAGACGACGTCGATGGTCGTCGTCCAGTCGCCGTTCGCTCTCCCGATCACTCTCCCTCTCTCGCAAACTGTCTCTCTTGACCGAAAGAAGCAGGGGCCAACAATGGGAACCCTATTTCCCTTTTTCGTAAAACTGCTTCTTCCTCCCTTCTTTATTCTTTTTTTTTTCCTTGTTTTATTCTTCATTTCTACGCAATGCTTCTCACTCTCTTTTCCCATTTCTTTAATTTATTCCATTATCTTTCTTCCCTCTTAATTCTTGCACTTGTCGCGAAGATTTTCCTCTCCCACCTTTTCTTCTCTTTTTATTTTAATCACACAACTTTCCTTAATTTCATTTAACTCCCACAATTCATCCACTAATTCATTTAATATAAACTTCCATTATTTAATCCAATTTTTTCCCTCATTCTAATTCCATTAATATCCAAATACATATATAATATATATTTCATTACTTCTTCTAAATTCCGAATTATTCCGATTATCGTCTGACAACATTATAAGTCTAGTTTAGTTCTTCAATTCCATTTCTTGAATTGATTTTCCATTCGGAAATTTCCAATTCCACTGATTCAACTAATTGATCAAAATCTCACACGTGTCATTACACAATAATTCGCGTCAATTGTTTAACGTCATGACCGATTTAAAATGCGAAAAATTTACACGTGAAATTTACTTTCTTGAAAATTCTCGGGTTTCACAGTGATGATTGACTTCACAAGTGTCAACTAAACCTTTACAATGACTATTCACAGGGCATCGCCCTTAGCTTGACTATTCACAGGGCGTCACCCTCGGTTTGAGTATAATAATGCAGAAATGAAAATTACAACTTAGAACCTAACTCTCAAAGGTATAGTTTCAAGTTGAGGGTTGAAAGAGTTAGGCATACACACTCAATTATATAAGAGAAATATAAAGGATAAAATTTGGTAGAACTTCGCTATGGTTTCTCTTTTTTAAAATGCATTTCAGAGTGCTCCACATTATAGACAAAGCTTGAGCAATCAACCTCCTCTGTTTCCCTGGTCTGCCAAACTGGTCGACCTATTTGATGCACCATGGAAGCGTAATCCAAAAATAAATAAGAATGAAGTTGAAACTTGATGCAAGTAGACAAAATTAGGAGAAACTTATAATGTGCGGTCATTCGGCTGAAGAGTGGTCATTAAAAAATATCATAGATTCAATATTCTATGATTTTCTAGCGAAAAGCGGTCATTCAATATAGGGTTGCGGTCGTTCGGCTCTTGGACAGTTTCTACAATTTTTGCAATTCACTTTAGGAAAGTTTCGACTTTGGAAATCAATATCTCTCTTGAATTAGAAGCTTTCCTCACGAATTTAGATAGCAACTCCCTCAGTAAATGATGAATAACTCCTCCAAAAATAAGTTTCAAAATTGCCACGGATTTGGAAATATGACTGGTTGAGTGAGATTGGCCGAAAATAACAAAAAGTCACAACTTGCACTTTCGTATGGATGACTCCATCAATGTAACTCCTCTTGAAAGTTAAACACCACTTCATACACTCTTCGTCCAAGAAGTAAGAGCACAGATGTCAATAAGAGAGACTACTTAGCTTACAAATAATCTCAATTTGTGATATCACACACACAAAGAACTTTGGATATAACTTACCAAAGATTGAAAGAGGAATCACTCCTATTTCGAAACAAAGAAAAAGCTTTTTAATATTCAAACTTCACTATCTTAAACACTTATATAAGGTGGCTATATATAGTCATTTACAAACTAAAGAATAGTAAATAACTAAATAAGAAAAAATAACACTAAATTGGCTACCATACACACTTGGCCGATTATTTACTTAATAGTTACTAGGCAACTTAACATACAGATTACTTCATTAATTCTTGCTTTCTTATTCTCCAAGTCTTAATGACTTTTTTGCAGCTATTCTTTCTTGAGCTCAGTCACTTGGATGGTTTCCATATCTTCCCATGCCTTGACTTTCCTTATTTTACATGCTTGGCCACTTGGGATGGTTTCCACCCTTATTTGAGTATCTATTCTGAATATTAAGTAGGTTACATTTTAAACCCTAAACTTTGAATTTTAGTTAATGCTTTAAGTGATGTTTTAATTATGCTTCCGATAACTTTTGCAATTATAGTCCTTCTATGATTTGATTAACGGTTTTGAATAAGGTAGTGATGATCGAATTTTGTTAAGGCACTCTGATTTCTAAATTGAAAAAATTTTTAAATGAGAAATTTGAGTTATGCACCGAAATCTTAAATTTTAACGCCTTTTAAGAAAACAAAAAATCCAGGTCGTTACAGTTGGTATCAGAGCCATACTACTACTCTCGTGCGTTTCACCGCGGATAACCAGACTCGTAGGGCAATGCCCTATGACTGTAAGTTTTTCTTTTATGTTATTGAATTGCTCATTTAAATTAATTGAACTATAGTATAGAAATGTATAAAATTGTGATTAAGAAATATGCTACCCTTAAGAATTTCTCTTAAACTTATTATTTGCATTATAACGTAGACACGTAGGAGATTAAAAATGGCTAGAAGAGGAAGAGGGCACATGCCTAGTGTATGAGATGTACCCCGGGCACCCAACCGACATGAGGATCACGGTCGGGATGATACTCTTGAGCGCATAGCAATAGTTGTGGAGCAACAGTCCCAATAGATGGAGAGACAGTCCCAGCTCATGGAACAGCATTTCTGCTACATGGAAAGATTTATAAACCACAGAAATAGTGATGGCAATCAACAACAACCTTTACCAATCTAGCCGGTTCAGGTGGAAAAAATTTCAGAAGCTTAAGCCGCATTGCTTCAACGGGAATGTCTCTGACACTACGGGAGCTGAGGAGTGGATACACTCCGTGGAAGACAAGTTTACAAATGAAGAGATCGGCGAGGCGGAAAAAGTTAAGTGTGCCGCATACTACCTGACCCACGAGGCTCGTTTCTGGTAGGACACAGTTAAGGCCTCCCGTTATGTAGCAGCCCTCACTTAGAAGGATTTTAAGGAGCTATTCAACGAGAAGTATTTCAATCACATCGTTCGTATCTAAAAAGAGATAGAATTCATGCGCGTACACCAGTTAGGAACTGTGGCAGAGTATGCTTAGTGGTTCGAGGGCCTATCCTCTTATGCTCCACATCTGGTGGCGACCGAGGAGCACAAGGTGTAGCTCTTTGTTCGAGGGCTAAAAATGGAAGTACAGGAAGGAGTCATCGGGGCCGGTACTGAGGATGTCACTTATTCAAATATGGTATCCAGAGCCTTGGCTGTCGAAGGAGTGAAGTTGGCAATAGCCAGATAGAGAGAGGCTACCCAGAGGGCGTGGAAGACTAATTCTGCCCAGTAGTCACGAAGTGGTCCTCCCACAACCCATGGAGTCAAACACCCGGCTGAAGCCAAAGCACAGTAGAGGCCAGACAAGAAGCCAATGATACAAGCAACCAAAACTCCCCAACAAAATGTTTGTCCGAAATGCCAGAAGGTACATTGAGGTGAATGCCTGGCAGGTTCTGAGAAGTGTTTTTCCTGTGGAAAACTGGGGCATAAGGCTAGACAATGCCTGACCCGACACATAGCCCCGCAAGTTTTGGCCATGTACGGGACCGAGGATGATGACCAGCCATCGATGGTAGTAGGTACATTTCATTTCAAACATTAATCGTACATATATTTATAATTGCTTTCTCCCACAGATAAAATAGGAAATTTTACCTTAGAATAAACAAATTACCTAACCCTAACAGGAACAATCCATCTAAATAAGTGTGTTACCTACATCCTCTTCGATTCGGGTGCTACGCACTCATTCATTTCTACAAAGTTTTGTGAATGAGCAAAGTGTTTCTCCAATAACACCAACTATATGCATCGCGTGCTGCTACCTTTAGGCGACCGATTGATTACCAACGAAATTCTCAAGGCCTATGCAGTGGACATTAATGGCCATTTATTTCTGGCTGATCTAATCATCATGGATTTAAAAGTCTATGATGTCATAATCGGGATGGATTGGCTGTCTGCACTTCATGCTACCATCAATTGCAAGAAAAGGAAGTCTGTTTTCATCCTCCTAGTGGTGAGTTGCACCTCTTCCAAGGAATCAGGGATAAAGGGAAATTCGCTATTATTTCTGCACTCAAGGCAGACAAATTACTAAAGAATGGATGCGATGGATTTCTAATCAATGTAAATGATACTACTGCAATCACGGAGGACAGGTTGGAGGATGTTGCGGTGGCACGTGATTTTCCAAATATTTTTCTCGACGATCTTCTCGGTCTGCCCCCGGACCATGAAATCAAATTCGAGATCAACTTGCAGCCTGGTAAGGATCCCATTTCTAAACATCCGTGGCACCGGCTGAACTACGAGAGTTAAAAGTACAATTAAGGGAGCTGATCACCAAAGGATTTATTCGGCCAAGTTTTTCTCCCTAGGGCGCACTAGTTTTATTCGTCAAGAAGAATGATGGAACTCTGAGATCTGTATTGATTTTAGAGAGCTGAATAAGGTGACAATTAAAAAAAAATATCCCCTACCACGGATCGACGATTTATTTGACCAATTGAGCGGTGCTCAGGTTTTCTAAAAAATTGACCTTCGATCAGGCTACTATCATCTGAAGGTTAAACCTGGTGATATACCGAAGACTGCATTTCTTAAACCGTACGAACATTACGAATTCTTGGTGATGTCTATCTAGCTGACCAACGCCCCGGCAACCTTCATGGGCCTAATGAACCAAGTTTTTCGGGATTATCTAGATAAATTTATTATCGTTTTCATTGACGATATCTTGATCTATTCCCGATTAGAAACAAAGCACTGTGAACATCTAAGGATGGCTTTATCAGTTCTTAGCCAACATCAATTATACGCGAAATTCTCTAAGTGTGAATTTTGGCTGAGTAGGGTTGGTTTTCTAGGCCACGTGATTTCTAAAGATGGTATATCTGTTGACCCAGCAAAGATAGAGGTAGTAGTGAACTGGACACATCTAAGAAAAGGTCAATGAAGTGAGAAGTTTTCTGGGCTTGGCAGGTTATTACCGATGCTTTATTGATGAATTTTCAAAAATCGCTCTACTGCTTACTAGTTTGACCAAGTAAAACGTCTCATTGGGGCAGCAATTGTGAGGACAGTTTCCAGAAGTTAAAGCTTAGATTGACGACTGCCCCAGTATTGACATTGCCAATGGAAGATGATGACTTCTTTATCTACTGTGATGCATCTAAGAGGGGTCTCGGTGGAGTTCTTATGCAGCATGGGAAAATTATCGCCTATGCGTTCCGAAAACTTAAGCCCCATGAACAGAACTACCCCACTCACAACTTAGAGCTCGCAGCTGTTGTCTTCACTCTCAAAGTGTGGAAGCACTATCTATATGGGCAGCGCTGTGAGATCTACTCGGATCACATGAGCCTCAAGTATATTTTCACCAGAAGGAATTAAACATGCGTCAACGGTGATGACTTAAGTTTGTTAAAGACAACGACTGTGAAATCAAGTACCATCCGGGGAAAGCCAATGTTGTCGCAGATGCTCTTAGCCACAAAGAGGCAGTGATGAGCATGATTTGTGAAGAAATGCCTTCTGGACTTCAAAAAGACCTACATGAGCTTGATATGCAGATGATTCCAGCACAGTTAGACGTAGTATTAGCAAAGTTGACCTTGATGTCTTCTATTATTGAACAGATTAAGGAGGCTCAACAAAACGATGAGGTATGTAAGGGTTTCAAATTGAACCCGATGCTACCAAAATATCAAGATTTCTCTACGTCTGCAGATGGCATTATCAAGTATAGGAACCAGTGGTATGTGACGAACGGACTATGCAACATAAGATCTTACGAGAAGCTAACTCTTCCAGTTTCTCAGTACATCCTAGTTGTAATAAGATGTACTGGGATCTTAAAACTCATTATTACTAGCCGAACATGAAGTATGATATTGCCAAAATTTTGTCGCTATACCATGTATGCCAGCGTGTTAAGGCTGAACATCAGTGATCGGGTGGGATGCTCCAACCATTGCCGATTCCTAAATGGAAATGGGAGCATATCACCATGGATTTTGTCACTTGCTTGCCCAAGACAGCCTGAGGTCACGATGCCATCTAGGTGATCGTGAACCGGTTGACTAAGGTGTCACATTTTCTACTAGTAGCCATGACATACAAGATGAACCAGTTCACTGATTTATTTGCCAAAGAAATCATCCGACTTCATGGCGTTCTGATTTCTATCATATCAGATCGAAACCCGCACTTCATTTCTACGTTCTTAGATTAGATGTGATTAAAATGTTAGGGAGTGATTAAATGAGGTTAGAATTTAAAATGGAAAATTTAAATAAAAAAGATGAAGTGAGGAATTAATGTAATGGGAATTAAGATAAAATAAAAAGAAAATTAAGTGGAGAATGAGAACCGGTTCAGATGAATCGGTTCATGCGGGTTCATTTGGTGGTTCATGGGTTTGGTTTGAAATAATTGAAGAAAAGGGAGAAAAAGGCTTAGGGCATGGCTGTGTTTTCTGGAAGAGGTAAGAGTTGAATAAAGGAAGGGAATTATTCTAGCCTACGGCCAACTCCATTCTAAACCAAGAAGGAGATCTTCTAGCGAGAATGGCCCTCAGCCAGTGAGGACCTCTGCTGGTCTGTTCGCGAAATCATAGATCGCGACGAGTGATGATCTAGAAAATCGGTGGGAAATCGACCCTCAGCCAATGAAGGTGCGATCCCCCGACACAAAGCCACCCCCTGGACCCAACCAGTAGAGCTACCTCCTGCATCTTCTCTACGAAGCGTACGACCTGTCTACAAGAGGTAAGCCTTCTCTTTTTTTAACTCTAGCCATTGCCTCCTCCTTCCCAGGGTATCGCTCCCCTTCTTCTTCGTACAGTTGTTCGCCTCTGGGGAATTTCCTGCGTGGAGTGTGGAAACAAAGGGGGGGGGGGGGTCCTGCTATCCGTAAGTCGAATCGTCAACAAAGGGTAAGGAAATTGGGGTAGTCATTGGCCATTTGGAGGCCCCACACCTAAGTAAAGTGTGCGTGTGTGAGTGTTATCTATTGTTGAAATCTCGGTGATAATTGTTGCGGAGTTATATCCCAGTGAAACCGTTAGGGGTTAACTACTGGCTGGGTTGTTAAATCTTTGCCTGAAGTTAAGCTGGATAAGGTAGACTATGAATTAAAGGATTACGGTGACTATTAAGGATGGATGAACTAGACTCTGTATCTTTACTTACAATATATGATGTTGTTCACTTGTAGTGCTGCGATTTACTCCCATTCAAAGCATGAAATTACTCCCTGTTTGTTCACGATTCTTACTCTGCATTAAACTAGTTGTTTATAGTACCTCTGTTGTTGTCATATGATTCTCTATTCTCATTCATTGTTAATCTCTGCAAAAGTATGTTGCTGTGTGTTGCTACTGTTCTAGTCGTCGCTTATAAGCATGTTCTGTCGCTCGTTATTACTGTTATATTCATCATTTACAAACGTTATTTTGTTAACCGAAGAAGCATGTTCTGTCATTACAATTCCATTGAGAAACGCTATTGTTTTTATTCGTCGTGGTGAAGCATGATCTGTGGCTTTCTTCATAGCATGACCCTGCTATTTTTATTCATTGCAAGAAGCATGATCTGAATTTTTATTTCATCGTATTACCTTGCTGCCTTGCTGTTGTTAGGGAGCACAATCCATAGTTTTATTTCATAGTATTATACTACTGTTTTTAGATGTTTAATAAGCATGCTTAGTTGCACTGTCCAGATAATATCCATTGCTATTTTTAGTCGTTCAAAAGCATGTTTCGTTGTTTCGAATTGATAATTTTCACTGCGTTTTCAGTCGTTCACAAGCATGTATCACTGTTTTAATTTGATAATATTCACTGTTGTTTTTAGTCGTTCAAAAGCATGTTTCACTGTTTCGAATTGATAATGTTCGCTGCTGTTGTCAGTCATTCACAAGCACATATTGTTGTTTTAATTTGATAATATTTGCTGCTATTTTAAGTCGTTCAAAAGCATGTTTCTCTGTTTCGAATTGATAATGTTCGCTGTTGTTTTCAGTCATTCACAAGCATGTATCGCTGTTTTAATTTGATAATATTTGTTGCTGTTTTTTGTCATTCAAAAGCATGTTTCACTGTTTCGAATTGATAATGTCTGCTGTTTTTTTTTTTTTGTTGTCGTTCACAAGCATGTATCACTGTTTTAATTTGACAATATTTGCTACTATTTTTAGTCGTTAATAAGCATATTGTTGCTGCTATTTTTAGTCGTTAATAAGCATGTTTTTTGCTGCTCTGTTCGGATATTGTTGTTGCTGGTTTTAGTTGTTAATAAGCATACTATTATTGTTGTTTTTAGTCGATAATGAGCATGTTTTTCGCTTTCTGTTTGAGTATTTCCACTTCTCTATTTCAACATTATTGTTGTTGTTTTTAGTCGATAACGAGCATGTTTTTCACTGTTCTGTTCGAGTACTTCCGCTCCTCTATTTCAAACATTATTGTTCCTGTTTTAGTCGATAACAAGCATATTTTTCACTGTTCCATTGAAATATTTTTGCTGATCTGTCTCAACATTTCTCGCTGCTATTTTTAGATGCTTAAAAAGCATGTTTTGCTGTTTTAATTCAACATTTACTCACTGCTGTTTTTAGATGTTTAAAAAGACATATTTCTCTGATTTAATTGCCGTCTAAAGCTTGTTCCGTAGTGTTACTTCGTGATGGACACTGTTGTTTTATTTCTGCTTCATATTGTCTATTTGCTATCAAAGGATGTGTATGCAAGGCTTGCTTAGGTTGTTGGTGTAGCTGGATCTAGACTTGATTATAACCTCTGTTTAGTAGCATGCATTAACCTACATTGTTATATGTTTCCTTTATAGTTGTCTTATAATTATTTCGAACATGCTACACGCTTTAACTCTTACCATATAACGATTGATTCTCATTCCTTTAGACTTTTATCATTTATTTCACCTATAAGCTATTTAATTTGGAAGTGTCATCCAGCATTCACATTAATAGAAACCAAGTAGGGAGTTCCACCTTGGTAGTGGTACCCGTACATGCATGAGTGAGGAAAAACGCTAAGAAAAGAACCTTCAGGATGGGTGGGATACGTCTATCACTAAAAGAAACCCTAAAGGCGGGATACGCTTGAAGGGAAAAAGAAAAGGGAGTTGGGGTAGATGGGTAGTTCGGATCTAGCCTAGCAGTTAGGATATTCCCTCACCTAGTCGAGAAAAGGACTAGTATGCACACAGGAGGTTAGAAGCCGATCAAACTAGGCCATCTCAAAGGACGACCTCCAATCTCCAGTTCGAAGTACGGGTAAGGAACAAACAAACCCATAACGTAGGATTGGATTGGGTGGTCCCCATTCCAAAAAAGAACTAAAGAGAGGCATATGAAAATATATTAACCCATTTCCTTACTAGGCTTCAAAGCTCACGTCCTTACTTATGGTGTAGGTAATGAGATGGTTGTACCAGGAGTAACAGAGGAGGTCATTCCTGTGGAACCTGCGATGTATCCGGAGGAGATGCAACCCAATTAGTAATATGGCATCAGGGGAAAACAGAAGAAGTAATTTTGTAAGGGTTTAATGGCAAACTTGTTTTGCAAACGTTAATTTCTATCATAACCCTTATTTGAGTATCTATTCTGAATATTAAGTAGGTTATATTTTGAACCCTAAACTTTGGATTTTTGTTAACGCTTTATAGTCCTTCTATGATTTGATTAACAGTTTTAAATAAGTTAGTGACGATCGGATTTTGTTAAGGCACTCTAATTTCTAAATTGAAAAGATTTTTAAATGAGGAATTTGAGTTATGCACCGAAATCTTAAATTTAAATGCCTTTTAAGAACACAAAAAATCTGGGCCGTTACAAAGTAGGCGGATTTGTAAAGTCCACCAATTCTTCTATACTTTTTCTTGAACTTCCACTTATACTTGATCTTGAATATCTCCATGATATTTTTGGAAGCTTGATGAATGACATCCATCCCCTTTCTTCTTTTAAGACCTATAAAATAATCCATCAAATTAAGGTTAGAGAATTTCCATACTTGATTGTTGATAGATGGAATCTATTGTCCATCATCCTCCCGGGGTTGAAAAGGGTTCGACATCGAATCAAGTCTTTTTCTCCATAGTCTTCTTCAACAAAATAAGGAGATTCAATATGGCCCTTGAAATTGGCAATGTCTTCAAATTCTTCATGAATGTAATAAAAAAACAGTCTTATTTGTTGAAGTAGGTCAACACTTTTGAATTTCTCAAAAACTCATTCTCATGCAATTTGTAGAGGCTTCCTTCATACAACTTCTTCTTACGCTTGAACAACAACTCAAATACTTGATTCGCATTCTTTGCCATAGAGTGAGAAGTAATATAGACCATCCTTTTCAATTTACCAATAACTCCCATAAAGGTATCCTTGTGAACACCCTTAAGTATGTGTGGCCAAAGAACAATTCCTTCATAGATTCTTAAGTTGTCTTTTCTCTCACATGGCTTGCTCGACCCCCTCCATGAACTTCCTTTATTAGTGATGCTTGAAGTCCATAAGTTTGTACACAAAGTTTTCCATCTTTGAAAACATAATCTTTGTAGTGGTGTATTGGCCACTAATTTCATCCTCCCTTTCATGTTCCTGATCATATGTGGATAACATTCTAACAACTTACTTTTGAACAATGATGCAAAACTAGATAAATAGTGTATGATTCCATGACAAAAACAACTATCAAACTTAACAAAATCATCATCATCCTTATTGCTATAAGAATCTTGCAAAAGAGCCAAATCTATATCAACATCATCAAATATCAAAGCCTTCCTCAAGATGTAATATACTCTTCTAGCCCCAAAATAGCAATCAAGTTCAACATCAAGATTCATTAAGATCAAGAACAATCTCCTTTTACTACCACTATGCATGTTAACAATGTCATCAACAAGTGAGTTTCCACTATAACTAAAGAGAACATCCTTATCATAACGATTATCATACCAAATTGATAACTCATTACCAGTAATATAAGAATCTTTAATCCATCCAATTCTAAGAATCCAAGCAATCAACTTATCTAAGGGCACATACCTCTTTGACATAAGCATAGTAGTCTTCATCCAATTTTTCTTCAATGCTTTATAATCTTTTGTAACTTGCTCCGTTTACGATGGAGCTAGTTTGATCATTCTCCTACTATAATGCCATGGTCTTTCCAAAAGTAATTGGCTTGCACTTATTGGAACCAAATCAAATAACACTTTGTCATTAAAACCTTCATTACTAAAATCAACAAGAGCTTGCTGTTTACCTTGATGCTCTCACGATCATTGAACTAACTCAAATGTTCCATTAGATTCATGGAAACCACATTGGTGCAACTTCTTTCATCATTGATTAAAGAACATATTTTTTCCTTGATTAGATATCGGCTATGAAAACTTTGCTTCTTATCAATGTACCACCATAATTTGTAAGGAATTACATGCATCAATACCTTCAAGCCAATCTCTTTAACCATATTCATCAAAGCCATATTATCACAAATTCTATTATTAATGAATTGAATAAAGAGCAAACCTTGTCTTTGTTGAAGTTTTGGCTATGAAAAGTTTGTCCATTTGACAGTCCACTACTTGGGATTGGAGAGTTAGAGCATTTGGAAGCTTTATGTCATGAGGTTCCCTCTGAATATAATTAAATTCCTCTTGTGGCCCCGCCTCTTCATTAATTGCTACTAACAATTCTTCAACATTAGTTGTTGCCAAGGAGTCAACTTCGCTCTCCATGTGCTCAACTTTGGGCACTTGTTCTTTTAGAAAATTTTCCTCGTCTATTTGAGACTCCAAAGATAGTAATGACCCTTCTTGAGACAATATAATAACGTCTTCAAATTGTTCATCCACTCCTAGGTCTTCTTGTAATACCTCAACATGGTCTTATGCATTCAAAGTTTGAGTGCTTGCTAAACTTGATTTCATTTTGTCAAATCGACAAACTATTTCTTCAAATGAGGCATATAATTTATCAAATTGAGCTTGTCTAGCTTTGGAAAATCTCTTCTCATACCTGTTTGGTGGTGGTGCAGATGGAGCATACTCTCTTCTCAATAATTTCTTCATCAAACGCCACATTTTGATGTCTTCTTTTCCATCTATCGTTTGGTCATTTATCAAATTGTTCTACTATCTTGAAGCTCTTCCTCTAAACCTTGAGGAAATAAGTTTTACCATAGTCTTCTTCGAATAATAAGAGTTTTAAACAATTTCTTCTTCTCAATCCAAGTAATCTTCGTCACATTCTGACCCGCTAAGAATATGAATAGATGACGCAACTCCTCCTTGTTCGTAATGTGATTGCAACCCTTGTCATTATGTTGAAAGAATAGAACACCAATTAATAGGAATTTTAACTCTAATACCAAATGACGTACCACAGAAGCGTAATAAAAAAATAAATAAGAATGAAGTTGAAACTTGATGCAAATAGACAAAATTAGGAGAAATTTATAATGTACAGTTGTTCATCTGAAGAGTGGTCATTTAAAAATATCACAGATTCAATATTCTGTTGTTTTCTAGTTGAAAGTGGTTATTCAATATGGGGTTGTAGTCGTTCAACTTCTTGGACAATTTCTACAATAATTCACTTTAGGCAAGTTCCAACTTTGGAAATCAATATCTCCCTCGATTTAGAAGCTTTCCTCATGAAATTTAGATAGCAACTCCCTCAATAGATGATGAATAACTCCTCCAAAAATAAGATTGAAAATTACCATGTATTTAGAAATATGACCGGTTGAGTGAGTTTGGCCAAAAATAGCAAGAAGTCACAACTTGCACTTTCGTATGGATGACTTCACCAATGTAACTCCTCTTGAAAGTTGAACACCACTTCACACACTCTTATTCCAAGAAGTTAGTGCATGGATGCTAATAAGAGAGACTACTCTACTTACAAGTAACCTCAATTTGTGATATCAGACACACATAGAACTTTGGATATAATTCACCAATTGTTGAAAGAGGAATCACTCCTATTTTGAATCAAAGAAAAACCTTTTTAATAATCAAACTTCACTGTATTAAACACTTATATAAGGTGGCTATATATATCCAACAAACTAAATAATAGTGAATAACTATATAAGAAACAATAGCATTAAATCGGCTACCATACACACTTGACTGATTGTTTACTTAATAGTAACTAGGCAACTTAACTTAAAGATTACTTAATTAATTATTGCTTTCTTCTTCTCCAAATCTTGATGAATTTTGGAAGCTATTCCTTCTTGAGCTCGGCCACTTCCATATCTCCTCATACCTTGACTTTCCTTATTATTTATGTTTGACCACTTGGGATGGTTTCCTTAACAAATATGCATTGACTTTCCTTGTTTTCCACAAAATGGTGACTCCCACTTCGTCCACTGTTAAGTAACCTTCCAAATAAGAAGAAGGTAAGTGTTGATGAGTCTTTTGACTCAAGCTTTCGTGATTGGACCTTGTAGTCCACTTTTGGGCTTCAAACAATATTTGCTCTTTGTTTAGTGAGCTTTTGACATATCAAATAAACTCCACTTTTAACAAACCAGCCCATTCTAGAAAGGTTAAGAAGTCAGCTAAAATCTTCATGAAGTTTGATATAACATCGTTCCAAATGCTAAAACTGTCAAATACTCGTCAAAGATCAAAAAGTAGGCAAATTTGTGAAGTTCACCAATTCTTCTACACTTGTTCTTGAACTTCCACTTATACTTGATCTTGAATATCTCTGTAATATTTTTTTAAGCTTGATAAATGGCATTCATCCTCTTTCTTCTTTGAAGACCTACAAAATAATCACTCAAATTAAAGTTAGAGAATCTCCATGCTTAATTGTTGATAGATGGAATCCATAGTCCATCACTATTCCTCGTCGGTTGACTGCGTCTTCACATCTCAAAATCTGCTCGAATCTGTCCATTTTGCCTGTTGACCACTTCAACTACAGTCAAGTATTTTTTCAGAATATCAAGCAATCTGTCTTTATTGCCAGTCGACCACCTTCATTGTTTTGACTCTCCTTCTACCTGATTGGTCGATTACCTCTTGGTTCAAAGTCGACATTTACTCCATGTTATGCCCTTATTGATTCTTCTAAGTCCTAATGGTCAATACATAAGCTACAAGGACTTAGATAAATATGTTAGTAAGGAATAATACCAGTATAAAGGGTATTTTAAATAATGAATAAACATATTTACTTAATTCAAATAAATGTGTAATAAACAATTTAATTGTACAAATAAAACCGTTATCATCAAAACAAATAACTTAATGTCTATTAGAGCAACACAAACAAGATAATTTTCATCTATTCATCAGCAAACAAATTTATTTACATCTATTCATCAACAAATAAGTTCATTTACATCCATTCATTGAATAAGTTAATTGCATTTAATAAATGATGGTATCAACAAGACAATGCCTAATCATTTGTCTTAAGATCAATTACATTAAGACAAACCCAAGTTGGCTGATTGGAAGTGTGGTCTATGATTCCTAAACTTTATATGTCATTGTATGTTTGCTGTATGGACGTCCAAGGGACTCCCTTAAACGTCAATGAGCAATCCTTTGACGTCCATAGAATGAACTTGCGAGGAAATATAAAGTTACGGGAATCAATCACTACACAACCAGTCGGCCAACTTGGAATTGTCTTAATGATGATACAAATAAGACAACAATATTATTGAGTGCAATTAAGTACAAATAAGTTACTAACAAATAAATAAGCAAATAAAATAGTACCATTAAGCCACATAGTTAAGGATGTGGATGAGAGGTAGCGGACTCATGCATAACACAAATGCAATACTATGTCATACAAAGGGCACATTGTAACATCTAGATATTTTAAGTTGGATAACTATCGGGATATTACCAATGGTGTTCTTGAGCGTTAAGTCTAGAGGTATTTCCATTATGTTTTTTCTCGTTTACGCAATGTAATTAGAAGTGGAGTGGTCAAGATATTACGTTGCATAATTATATGTGTCATTTTTGTCACGTGTACGTATGGGCAAGACATTATGGGATAGGAGTTAAGTGAGAAAAGACGAAAAAAAGAGGGAATTTTGGTGTTGCGGATGTATGCAGACGCAGTGAGGACGAGGGTTAGCCTCGTCCGTAACGAATCTGTCCAAGTCTGGACACATTCGGACGAGTCCAGATGCATGCGGATGAGGAGAGGTATCGTCCACAAAAAATCTGTCCAAGTCTGGACACATTCGGACGATTCTAGATGCACACGGACAAGGAGAGGTATTGTCCACAACGAATCTATCCAAGTCTGGACACATTCGGACGAGTTTGGATACACACGGACGAGGAAAGGAGGCGTCTGCATCGAATTTTTCCATTTTAGGGACAATTCAAACGACGCGGATGACACATGCGGATGCCATATTGCTTTAGCAAGTTGCCTGCAGACGGTACGGACAAGGGTTGGGGATGCCAATCCTCGTCCGAGGCTACAATTTGGCCTAGGGATTATGCCTTTGCAGATGAATGTGGACGAGACTACTGCATCCGCATCCATCCGAATCAACCCAGACCTACGACAGAATATATTTAAAATCAGAATAAAAATGAAATTTAACCAATGGAAGGACGCGACCCTGACACGAATCCGACCCCAGACCACGCGAGCCGATCTCCTCCCCTATCCAGCCGACCCCTCTGCCCTTCCAGGTACGATTGTTCCCTTCCCACGTTTTAAACCCCTTCACCAGGCATTTCCCTCCCTCTACTATTCAGTCCTTCCTTCTGGTGAGTGAGGAGTCCGAGAGAGAGAGGGAGCTCCATCCCTGTGAGTGGAGAGTTCCTAAGGTGTGAGTTAGGTGTGGAAGCTTGTGAGTTGAGTGTTAAACCGTGAGTGAGTTGCTAAGAAGCTCCAGTTGCTGGGAAAAACCGTGGAAGCTTGGAGTCCTTGTTGTCCCTGCATACCCTTCATTGATTTAGGTAAGGATTTAGGGTGTTTTGGCCATTAAGGCCCTACACCACAAGTATGGGTGTGTGAGTTAGTGTTAATGTTAGCTTAATGTTGTTAGTTATATGCTTAATGTTAGTAAAGTTTACTGCCCGTTGTATGTTTTGTTAGTATGTTTTACTAGTATGTTGAGATGTAGCTTGACTTAGAATGAAGAATTTTAGTGTTTAAGCATGTTTAATCGCCTTGTTTACTGCTAGTTGTTAGTATGTTGTTGCCTTGATAGTGTCGATAGTGTTGAATATGTGATGCTTTCTTCTTATTGTTGTGCTTTGTTTTACTGCCCATTATGTCATATAAATGTTTAGTTGGATGATAAAGGTTAAGGCTTAAGGGCGATGGGTGTTAACTAGTGAACGAGAAATGCTTAGTGTTTTGGTAAGTGTGAATGACAAGTAGGTTGATTGCCTTGAAATGTCTATTGCTAGCTATTAAGATTGACTTAGAATGTTTACTGTTAATTGTTAAGCATGTTAATTGTTCAGTGTTTGTAACAAACTAGTATGATTAAATTAACTTGAACCCTAAGCATGTTAATCAACTAGCATGTTAATAGTAATCTCGAAAAACAGATGAGTTAACTAGGTTAATCAAATGGAGTTGTTAGAAATAGTAAGCATGTTAATTAGGATTATAATAACTAATATAGGAACTTAAGCATGCAAACTAAACTCAGAATGATAACCGCAACATGTAATTGACTAATCAAATTGTATGTTCATACTATACTTAACTAGGATTATAAACTAGCGAGCATGTTAATTATAATTAACAAGCATGATAATAATTTATCTAGTATGTTAATTGATTTGTTAAGGAGGTTCAATTAACTAGCCCTACTAAATAAATGAAGCATATTAACTAACCAACTAGTGAGCATGTAACTGGCTAAGATAACAAGAATTTGTATGAGCATGAAACTTACTAGAATCATCAAGAAATCAACTCTCGAGCATGTAAATGGTAATAATTGTAATTAACCCGAGTATGCTTAGTTAACAATCTAGTTAAGCATGTAAGTAATTAACTAATCTAAGCATGTAATTGATTGATAATTAATAAGCTTGTTGATTAACTAGGTTAAGTAATTAGATGTTAAGGGACTAGCATAATTAATTAATGTAATTAATCAGAGCACGTTAATTAATCAGCATGTTAACTTAGCTAGGTCCAGCATGATTAAATGGTAATTAATATTGTAAGAGCATGATAATTAACTAAGGAGTTTAGTGAGAGTAACTAAAGTAATCAAACTTGAGCATGTAAGCCACCTAGAGTAACTAAGTAGAATAATCGCCTAGAATATAAATAGAGAAAACATGAAAATGGACTAGGAAAGTATAATAAATTAGAATAATCACCTAGAACAATTAATGTAGGACGCATATAAAATGACTAGGAAGCATGTAAAACGACTAGGAAAGAAATTAGGACATGATAGTGTATTCTGAATTCCCCTTCTATGCTTCGCAGTTTACAAGATTATATTATGATAGTTCTCTACTATGTGCTTTCCATTACTGTGGTTTGCTATATGCACTTTCTGTTCAGCTGGTTTTAATTATAGTTACTGCTTTACTTTTATGTTATGTGCACTTCCATTTCTATGAAGGTTATATTATTGTGAAATATCATGCATCATGTTAGGTTAAGAATATATGAGCATTCATCATGATAATAGAGACTAATAGGGAGTGTCACGGAGTGGTACGCATACATGCATGAGTGAGGATAAATGACGAAAATGGGTAAACACGTAAAAGATAATGAAGGTTTCTGTGGAACCGTCAGCTTAGCCCGACACAGAAACTGGGTAAGAAAATGATGAAAGGAAATTGGATGGCGGATTGGTAGCGGGTATAGTCTGCAACTAGCTGAAGCCCCTCCCTTATAGGGTACGGGAGTTCTAGTTGCAAGTAAAAGGTTAGACCCGAACACTATTCCATGCCAAAGTAAATCCTTCAATTCCAGCTTGAAGTACGAGTAACGAATGAACGGCTTAAAGTAAAGTAATAAAATGGTAAATGGCTAATGAAAGGATTGGTTTGGATGGCCCCCATTCCAAAATGGACTAAAGAGTGACATTTCATATGCGTTTCCCTTTTTCCTTACTAAGCCTTCGGGCTTACAGTTGTTTGTGGTGTAGATGTAGGTACGAATACGTTATGATGAACGCACGGACTAGGAGTAGCAAAAGATAAACAACAAACAATATTAAGCAAAGATGATGAATTTGCACGCTCAAGGGAAATGGTGGCTGGCCAGGCTAAGGGTAAAATGAGGAACAGTTGTAAATATGTTAAGTTTTATTAAATTGTATTAAGTTGTTTTAGTTCTATTTTAAACGATTTACACTTCTGCAAGATTTTAAATAGATGGTTATATTTGACTATTTACGCTTCCGCACTTTGTAAATGGTTTTTCATAATGAGCTTAACAAAAGAGTTAGTAGCGATCCGATTTTACTATCGCACTCTGATTTGTTTTCAAATTTTACGCCTTTTAAATGATTTACGAAAAATTCGGGTCGTTACACACGTAGTTAGAATAATGTTTAAAAGCATAACAATTTACTCACTTGTGTGTTGGCAACAGTAGTAAAACCCATAAATGTGTCTTGTGAACATCCTCGTCTACCACTTCTGTCTTTGGTTCTGCAGCTGCCACTTGCCTCGCAAGTAGTTGATCTTCCCCCTTGACAAGAGTACACATTGTGGCCCACACCCTAACACTGCTACATGTCATGGGGATATTTCTCTTGCTTAGGATCGTCTGGCTACGAGGCTTGTCCACATTCCTCACTCTTTGTTTTCGAGGCTTTCCTAGGAGTCTCTTAACTAGAGGTGGTAGAATTGAATCCTGTTCTATTTAAAGCCACATGTGTTGGCCACTGATAGGTCGGGCAAAGTGGGAGTACATTTTCATGTATGTTTCCCACTGATACAATACATGAACATAATCCTTAAGTGAAGTCCTCATAAAATGCATACACAGGATGACAAACACGCATGAGATTCTAGTCAGCTCCCACTGGTAATAGTTACAAGTGCATGTGTCCAAATCTACTACATACCATTTGTTACTATCACTAACCTCAAACCGACTACCTCTTGCAACTGTTGGACACCAATTTTGAGACGCATGTTATAGCTTGAAAAGTTTTTTTTTTGATATGAGGACACAATAAGTCCTTCGACTCGGCTATCTTGTCATGCTTCTTAATGATCCTACACATGATGCTCATTATAATCATCTCAAACATAGTGAGAATCAGTTTGTCCTAGGCTAGTAGGAAGTAGACGTTGTAGGACTCGCTCAAATTATTAAGGCTTATGTCACACTTTGGGATAGATTTGAAAACATGTTTTACCCAAAACCTCGGGTTGATGTTTCGCAGATATATGTGTGTTGTCTGGTCAACCACAAATAGTTTTTTCATCTCTTTCTCATATTGCGATGATGTTGTGGCCTTAGTTGCCTTCAACATTTTTTCATTGTACAACTTGCCTCAAAATTATTTTTTGAAATTGGCATACAAGTGTTTAAGGTAGAAATGATGCTCAGCTGCAGGTGCATATTGTTCAATAGCAGGCACCATCCCCTTCTGTTAGTTAGAAATAAATGTCAATCCCCTACCTATATCATTATCTACATCCAAAAGGAAGCAACTGAAAAACCAAGACTAAGAGTCTTTGCATTCTAATTCAACAATTGCTACAACAACTAGATAAATTTCATCATTGTCGTCAATGTTGGCCGCTATGAGTAACTGGCCTGGGCCCGACCCCTTTAAGTAACAACCATCCAGGCAAATGATTGGTCTACCACACTCCAAGAGACTTCTCTTGCATGTAGTCAAACACATGTACATCCTTTGAATATTGGATAGAGCGTAAGATCATTCCTATCTATCATAACCAACAATGTGTTGTTAAGATTGGATCTTCGAATCTCTTCTCCATAAGCTCATAGTTGCTTATATTATCTGTCACCATCCTCTTCGTTTAGTTTTCAGGCTAAATTCACTGCCCTTTTGGTAAGACTTGAGGTAATGTTGACATTAAAATCCTTCCTGACTGCTTTAATTATGGAAGAACGGCCTCACATAGACTAACTTTTGAACCTATGCAAATATTGGTTTGCCACTTATTTGGCAGAAGCGCGTCGACTTTCCTTCTATTATGCACTAGTGTGAACCTTGTTAGAACTCTTAATTTGAAACGTAAGTTCACCTTTTTATTTTTGAAGTGTAAAGTCGCCAACACATCTATCCTTCCACACGACAGTCAATCGATGAGATTTTCTTTGATGAACTTTATCCTATGCCCATTCTTTAACACATAATCAACCACTTATTCTCTAACTGCGTTCAACGAACTATACTTCTTTCCCACACAAAGATTCGAGGAAGAACATTCCGATTGAGGAGCCATATGTGGGATCAATATTGTCTTAAAGGGGGGGGGGGGGGGGGGTGGGGCGTCAATGAATTAGGAATACTACTTTTTTGTATGATTTTATAAATTCTATTCCCATGGAGTATGTTATCTGTAATATGCATGCAAAACAAATATAGAAAGTAAAGAGATAGGGAAAGAGAGTGAAAACAGTTTGTTAATGCAGTTCGGCCAACATTGCCTACATTTACACTTCAATGCTCCTCCTTGAAGATTTCTTCCTCCTATAACCTCCCCGATTATAACCGATTGAACTTTTGGGCATCAATTAAGCCTTTAGAATGATTGTTCTGGAGTGCCACCCTTGAAATATCTTTGAATTACAAATGTAGAAGATGAGAATGAGAAATACAATCTACATGCCTAACTCTCAAAGATGTTTAATATCAAGTCAAGGAGCAAGAGAGTTAGGCTAGACACCAAGTTAGAAGAGAAATTTTAGAAATAAAAATGGCAGCACTTCAGTATGATTTCTCTCTCTTGTTATCTTTCACTTTTGTTGTTGCTTGTATTTATAGAATTCTTTTGAAAAATTGCCGTGTGGTTGACAACCCAACTAAACCGGTCAACTGCTTCCTAATCGTTGCATGTTATCATTATGCATTTGGTTGACCACCCTTTTCTTAGGTTTACCGCATCTGTCGATCCATGTCTTCTTTGGTCGATCGTTCCAATGCAGGTCAGGAAACCAAATTCAGCTCTATCCAATTTCTAGTGGACCACTTCCTTCACCCTGGTTGACCACTCTTTGTGTACGAAAAATAGAGTTCGCTCTCTACAAGATTTCAGGTCGATCGCTTCCTTCACCCTGGTCGACCACTCTTCACGTACCAAAAATAGAGTTTGCTCTCTATAAGATTTTCAGTCAACCGCCAGCCGCCCTAGTCTACCGCTTTCTCTAGTTCATGATACTTTGAGCAATTTGTAATAATTTTGGTCGACTGCTTTTCTTCTTATGTCGATTGATTCCTCTTGTTTTGCATGCTTTAAGGCTTGTAAATCCCAAACACTAAACCATTAATTACATAGAGATAAACAAAACAAGTTAGTAAATATAAATACCCTTATTAGAGGGTATTTCCAATGAAGATAAAAAAAATATAATAAATGATAATAATATTCAATATATAAAACAACTTATAGATAATTAATCCATACATCATCAAAACAATTAAGCTTAATATTTCTTAAGCTAACAACATATTCTCCGTCTAATCATCATCTTCTAATTCACATATTGAATGAAACTTTGAGTCTAGATATGTTGAGATTGAATGCACCTCTATACCAGTTTCATGATAGAACACATGTTGCTCATCGGCCTAGACTGCTGAAATAGGATCCACCTCCATTTCACAGTTAATGGATTCTTCATCGTTGGATGGTGCAATACTCCTCCATGTCATTTGATGTGCAACACACAAAAACTTCATTGTTCAATTGTGTTTAGGGATTTAGGGCTGTTGCTTGCTCTCGTAAAGGACGTCCTTACCACTTATATAGAATGAATTGAAGGTCGATCAACGTCGTCGTTTAGAATTGAGAGACGTCCATGGCATGAGGGACATCTATGGCATTGAGGGACGACCATGGTTTGGTAAGTTTAGGGACGTCTCTCAATACTAAACAACGTCGTCTCACAACATTAATGGATGTCCCCTAGCATCCACGGACATCCCTCAATGCTAAATGACATCGTAAGTGGAGGGACGTACGTTGTGGGCTGTAAGACGTCTGTTGTTGGTTGAATGACGTTCGTTGTGGGTTGAACGGCGTAGTCTTTAGTTGAGGAACGTCCATTGTAGGATGAAGGATGTACGTTATAAGTCGAGGGACATGCATTGTGGAACGAGGGATGTCTGTCATAAGTGGAGAGAGTATGCTCCCATTTAAAGAAGTGCATGCCTTGCACCTGACGCCCTTCAACATAATGTTTGTGAGCGCCTTTGGAGGATGACCTAACTCCATCCTAGTTGTCCATCCTCGTTGAGAGACATTTGTCCCTTGATCCAACAACATGAATCATTGTCCGCGAGTGCATTTAAAGGATGACCAAACTCTATCGTGACCGTTCATCCTCGTTGAGGGATGTCCATTCCTTGATCCAACGAGCATGAACCATCATCCGCGAGCATCTTTGAAGGATGACCTAATTCCATCCTAGCCGTCCATCCTCGTTGATGGAGTATTCTATATCAAAGTTTAAAGGATGTCCCTTGCCCTTATTATGGCTGAGAAGATGCCCCATCTCGTGGATCAGCCTTGGACGTCCCTCGTTGTTGAAGGATGTCCGTTGCTGCTGCCTTTGACATCTTCGTTCGACGACCCTTGACGTTAACGAGACTGTGACGTTTGCCTCAACATTTTTTTTTATGAGAAACGTGATTACGAGATTTGCGTTGTTCTTTTTTTTATAATTCAAGGTTTTAGTTGTTCACAAATTATATTCAAAGTTTGCCGTGTAACTAATGTTAAACTATAAAGTTTGTTTTGTAAATTTTCCAAGATAAAATTATAATTTACCTTAGAATCTAAATTGATTAGTCAGGATAATTAATTAGACAATACATTTTCCCTTTTCAAAATCTAAAAAATAAATTTAGAATTATTGGCATATTCAGTCTAACTTGTGGGCCAAATGTTTAAAAATTTTCTATACAAGTTTAGATTTTGTTTTGATCACTGTATGTGATTTTAAATGATTTTCTTCTAGTTTAAAGATTGGAAAATGACAAATCAACCATCGTGGTTTCCGATCAATGACAAGTCAACCACTGTGGTATATTTGCTAATAAGTTAACCACTAACGTATGAGAAATTGACAAATCCAACATCACACTCAAGTTAACCCAAGCAAAACTGCCTGGACACCGCAAACAAGTGCCTGGATGCCGCCCAGGCACTTGTTTGCGGTGTCCAGGAAGCTTTGCCTGGGTTAACTTGAGTGTGATGTTGGATTTGTCAATTTTTCATACGTTAGTAGTTAACTTATTAGCAAATATACCACAGTGGTTAACTTGTCATTAATCGAAAACCACGATAGTTGATTTGTCATTTTCCCTTTAAAGATTGAATTCTAAAATTTGAAATTGTAATGATTGCTTACTGAATATTGGAAGTCAACTAGCATCACAATTTTACACCATAAATGGTTTCACTTTTAAAGATATTAATCTAAGTTCATAAAAAATAATAATAATATTACATTTTGTCTTGAATGTTATCATTCATTCATCCTTCGCCAGTCATTTATTACGCCAAAAGTACCACTCTTTGGTAAAAATCTCTGGATAAAAGCAAAAGCACGGGAAGTTGTTTACACTCTCAACAAACAAAATCAAACAGAAGAAAACTTTGAAGAAATCCACTTGAAAAACAACGCAGTTCAAGAGTAAAAGTTGGATGTCATCTTTTATGAGCGAAGAAGAATACAAAAGAATGTCAGACCAATTTACAAGCTCATGACTAAAAAACAAGCCAAGCCAATGGGATAAATAGGAAAAACAGAAGAACAACCATTATCTGAAAGAGTACAAACAGATCCATTCCAGCTTTTGTTTTCATTTTTTATGTTGTCAAAGCATCAGGAAGTGCAGTAGAATGACCGCCAAGCACTTTACCTCCAACGTCTGGAAATGTTTCACTTCCAGGAAGAGGATTGACTGCTCCATCAGCCTCCACCTGAATGGGATACTTGAGGAGATGGCCCTGCAAAGTCTCAAATTCTTCCGATGAATATCGTCGCCAGTTATCTTCAGCAATCTCATTAACTCTTCTCACGCATTTTAAACTCTCTGGTTCGTCCACTTCTGGCCCAAACTTTCCCAGATGCTCACTCCATAGCGACTTTCTATATCCAAAGATCTGCCCATACAAAACCCGCCATTCGTAAATTTTAGCTTCTGTTGTAAAAGGAAGTATGATATGAAAAAAAATACTAACCTGGCCGAGGGGCCGTCCTTTACTCTTAACCCAAGTGTGATGAGGTTGATATGCGCCCATGGCTATCTCAGTGTCTTTTGTGCCGGCCAATGATCTTTGGTTGATGTTAGCGGATCCAATTATGACGTAGTCATCATCTACTATCATTCCCTTGGCATGCACATATATCATAAATCTTTGAGACTTTTGTGCACTGGAGACCTGACGAAAGGAATTTATGATAGCATATCCCATTAAATCAGAAAAAAACATGAAATCTATGGATGAACTGCTTCTCCTTGAAGAACCCTTTTCTCATTTATGTTTAACCAAAAAACATAACGTAACAAAGGCATCAACTTTCAGCAACAAAAGACAGAATTTGAAAGGCATTTGCCTACATTCATTCATAATCATCCAAAACATAATGCAGCTGATGGCAATTTGAAGACTCCAGTTAACATCCTAGAATCTAGCTACTCAGCACAAAATATCGATAACTTGACCAATTTGAAATGGGGACACTGAAGCTGATATGACTATTGACAAACATGATAGTCGAATGGTAAGCACGAGAAATTTAAGAAATTTGTACATCCTAAACCCTATTGAGTAGTACAAAGTTGTTCACTTTGAGTCGATGCCCGTACAATTTTACTCTTGGATTTATCTCAAAAAGTCACACACTAATTAAAGAAGAAGTGTTAAATATATAGTACACTCCAAAACTATAAATGTCATATCACTTGGTATTAAGCCCAACAAACCCTCGCAGTGAATCAATGGTTACATTGCATATGACCATGGGCCTTCTCAACCATATAAAAGGGCTACCAATCAATTTGTGCAAGAAAATAAACACCAAGTTCAAAGTGCCAACATTGTCTTGCATGAGACAGATAAAGCACAAATAAGCTCGTATTTTGAAAGTAGAAGTTACCGATTTGTCATCAGCACTCTCAGCTTTCTCAGAAACTTTTTCTCGTTTACCGAGGCAATAAAAATTGAGATAGTCTTGAGGATGTGAATCCGAGTGTTGAGCTGACTTTAGTTCCTCTGCAACAACTCCATACATCATCTGCATTGTTTGACTCTGCAAACACCAAAACATCCTGCGGTTAAATCAAAAATATTTTATGCAATTGCTCAAAAGAAACAACCTTTACCACTTAAAACCTAAATATTTGTTTATGGTATTGGTAAGCAAAATGGTGAAATTAAAATGGTGAGGGTAAAACTTCTGCAGTGTAATGCTTGTAGTGATTGATATCAACCATTTTGTCAGCTTTATATCCAGTGTTTGTTAACACAGTTCAGGCGTTTAGCCACGTTTACCTGCCAGTAAAGTATCTCTTGCACAGGAGCAGTAGTTGGATCTCCTTCAGGCCACATTGGTACAACAATATATACAGCGAATCTCTCGTTAGCTCTAATTTTGCTAGCTATCTTTAATGCCAACTCCATAGGAATGAGATTATCGGCCCCTGGTCGGATAAAAAACAAATGTCATATAGAATGAGCAAACTT
This sequence comes from Begonia loranthoides, assembly GCA_022433065.1. Classification (NCBI taxonomy): domain Eukaryota; kingdom Viridiplantae; phylum Streptophyta; class Magnoliopsida; order Cucurbitales; family Begoniaceae; genus Begonia; species Begonia loranthoides. The sequence goes on from CM039472.1 coordinate 23,739,802, forward strand.
GGAAAGGAAAATCCAATTTGAAAAACTCCCGAATTCAAGTAGACCATGTTTCATATCTTCCTCAAAAAAGGATAAGAAAGCCAATGACAATGATAATTACTGTCTGATCAGTCATATATATACTAAGAAGAAGCCCAGATACATCAGCAGAAGCCATTGCTAATGAAATGTATGATTCTCAGTAGGATAAACTATGATATTGCAGGCTTCAAACCAGAAATATTGGGTTGTTAAAAGATTACAAATCTCACAGATAGACTTAGGCTTGTGACAAGACGTAGACATATAGTTATATTTGGTTCCGAAGAAAAACAAACAAAATCTAATCACTTCACACACCAAGAAACTTTATTAAAAAACGTCTTTCCAAATATATGTTATGTTGCAAATATTACAACACCCATACCCAAAGAACAAATACCTTCATCACACATGAATAATTATGGCCAAAAAGCAAAGCAGAAGATTATACAAGACCTGCATTTTTGTAAGAGGGCCATGCATATGACGATCCTAAGAAGTACTGATTCTCAATATAAATGAAATGTTGAGCAGATCGTATAGCCTGGATGTATGCTGTTTGAATGCTCTTGTCTACAACCAAATCTTTTGAACAAACAAGGTTCTGCAATCATAACGTAAAAGATATGTTTATAGTAGCTAATACATTTCTGGCTTTAATACCGAAGAGATCTTTGAAGAACCTGGGACATGGCTATATCAACTGCTCTAGGGAATCCTTTCAGAGATCCAGAGTCAATCGACCGAAAAATCTGCAAAATGAAAAAAATATACACACCTTACATTGCATATACAACTGGTATAAAAAAAGGAAATTAAGTTAGCAAAAACTAGAATAAAAAATATATATAAATTGCAATTTCTGACCTGAACGTGCCAGTTTTCAGGATCTTTTTCTTCAGAAACCCACAATTTTTCGTCTTCCCCAGGAACAATCGTCGCGCCATCTTTCGAAGTTGAGAAGGTCGGACTTAATATCCAAGAGATTCGTTCGATTTTAATTAGAGAATCATCATGCCAATGTGAGATTCTTTTAAAATGTAATCCAAACTCTGTCCGTCTCGTGGCTCTTTTCCAACGCTGCTCAAAGTTTAGAAGAACATCATATGCAGCAGGCCCATTAATTTGACAATGCAAGTCGTGCCATGGCTGCCTCGGAGCCTTCAATCCAGCCTAATGCACCCAGAAATCGATATAAAAGATTCACAAACTATAACTCCAAAGCTAAACAAATAGATCATTCTATAACACCACATCATAAAATACAACAGCATTCAACAATCCTACTTACAGCAAATGTAGGATTATGAAAATCATCCTTAAATACGGTGTCGAGTTCACGAAATAGTCTATGTTCAGGTGTGTCATATCGACCGTCACACAGATCAAGACCTCCGAGAAATGCAGTTATCTTTCGATTATTACCAAATGCCTGTGTGTCGACAAGAACACACTTCTGATGGTGTGTGAAAAGAGTCCCAACAACCTGGAAAAAACCATGGAACAAGAACAAATATTTAACATAATACACAAACATTAACCACATTTCTAATATCGACGTAGGATCACAGCAAATCAGATTTATCGTAGCAAGTTTGAATCTTCAATTTTAACTAAGAAAGTATTATTGTCTACCTTCTGTTTGATATAGCTTAGCTTGCTGCTTGGATAGCGAGGAGCCAACACACACATGACAGATGAATGCTTGAAAAACTTTCTGGTTTCTTCATCGTGTGTCTGCATTAATCCAGACTGCACCAAAACGGCAACAAAATATAGCTAAACTAGAAAATCTCATCAAGAAGATGTAGAAGTTTGCTATGCATTCTCACTCACCGTCTTGATCAGCATTTTATCGTGAGAAGTCTTATCATCCCAGACCAACAATAGAACTCTCACGCCTTCTTCTGACTTGTACTTGAGCAAATCGCCTAGCGTTAAATCCCCACCTCGCGGTAGTGGCCGGGAAGGCTCCCTGACCAGCTTCACCTTATGGAAGACAGACCAACCCACAATGTATATCAAGTGGTGAGCTTCAGATATGGCGTAGCAGATGTCCTCCCAACAATTTCCCTGATGATAGACCCTCTTCCCGTCCAGTTTAATCTCCGGCAACATTCCCTCCGGGACGTGGGCGTCTTGGTATAGTTTCACTGAGCTGCCTTTCCTGACCGGAAAATAAGTGTGCATCACGCCCTTATGCTCCGGATCCCCTGCAATGCTGTGCTTGTACAGTGGGTTTTTGTCGAATGGCTCGAATTTCATTTCCAGCCGGATTGCCGTGTCTACCTTTGGCGGCTTTCCGTTTGAACCTATCACTGGAAACCACTCTTTTATATGCTCGCCGGAGGAGATTCTCTGAGCCGGAATTTGGACACTGCCGATGACTTGAGCTCCGAAGACGTCGTCGTCTTTAACCTGAAATTCTAGATTCGCGAAAGGGTGAGCGAGGGGGATAACGAAGTGCTCGTTCCAAAAGGGATTCTGGGAGTTCTTGATGACTCGAGTTCGTGCAACAGTGGCTTGGGGCACGCGAACAGTGACGTAAGGGTCGCTGGTGATGATTTTACGGTGGTGATGCTCTTTATGGCCGTCAGTGGGTTTAGAGGAAGAGAATTCGATCGTGCCGCAGGCAGTGAAGCAACGGCGGAATCGCTCAGTGACGATGTCCATGTTCGGCAGCCGTCGAGCCTCGACTATTTTAAGGTCGAGATCACCGTGGAGGTAGATTACTGGATCTGGATCGGAATCCGCCATTTGAGCTGAAGCCTGGGCTAGCAACCAAGAACACCGCAGAACAAGTAAATATAAAACCACAACAGTGGAAAAGGAAGGAGAAAGAGGGGAATAAGAAATTCAACGTGAGGATTTGCCGGAGAAAGAGGAAGGAATAGCTTCTTGCTTGCAAGGGAGAGCTTGACCCTCGTGGGAGAGGAAGGTAAAAACGAAGATGAAGAAAAAGGGAAGGATAAAAATGGTGGACAAGACCAGCGGGGACCAAATTACGCGTGAATTGTGCGTGGAGCAGTTGCAGAGACAGTAATGGATGCACTCAGCACGTTACCGAAGAAAGGTTTGTAGCGGAAACTGAAGAACAATTGATGGGTTGAGAGTGACATTAACAGAAACACAAATATTCCGCGAAACGACTGTCGGATGGGAAGAGGACGATTAACAGCTACCAGTTATAGATTTTTCTCCAATTTTACCAAAAATTAGATCTTTAATGGAAGCTTTTGACTGCAGTCCCAGCAGAGGAAGGAGGTCTCACCCGTCAGGCATTGTTGTTTCAGATTCGATGTAATACAAAGCGTCAGGCACATAAGGAATGACGACGAATCTGATAGGGGATCACATTTTGTATTGAGACACCCCCAGATTTTTGTCTCAATCTTTTGGTAGATATTAATTCCTCTTTTAGTTGTCGAAAAAATCACATTTTCTCCCATCATTTTCTCTCTCCTGCTAATGTATGCCTCTCCTCCCAAAAGAAAGTGGTGGAGTCCTCTCCTCTTCATCATCGAAAGCCTTGAGATCATCTGTTGTTTTAATCTGAACCATTGAATTTTTTTATTTTATTTTAATGATAAATTATAGTCCCCCTCATTAAAAATATTTCTTTTAATTTTATTTTTTTTATGGAATGGTCAAAATACACCCATCTCATTAAAACAAACCCTAACAATACTTCATCTTTAACTTATCTTATCTTCTTTATTAAAAAAAAAAAAAAAGTCATGGGAGCCGAGAGTTTTTTGGAGTGGAATGACGTGTAGAGATGAGGGCTTAAAATGTAGGTTTGATTCCGACAAGAAGTTGTAATCCTCGTGAAGTTTTTATATTGGGTACGTGATTGAAAAAATATGGGGTTCTTTTTTTTGTATGCCTAAAGGTGAGAGATGAAATTAAAAGATATTTTATAGCATGGTTCATATCACACGTGTAGTATGCACAGGATGGTATCCAAATTTTAGTAAATTATTGTAATTTATGTGGGACGGTGTGTGCGCTTACAATATAGCATCATAATATTTTTCATGCGATAATTGATTTTTCTAAATCTTATGTGATTTACCGCATATAATTAAATAAATAATCACAAATATATGCAATAAAATAAAGAATAAGGGTAAGAGAATTAACATTCATTTATTTACGCGATTCAGCAAATCCCTCCTACGTCAGCGCTGCAAAATTCCACTTGGAAATCACTCACTAGATTAACTTACGGGTGCCAACCAAACCGTTACACCAATGACTATTACCGGGGTGTCACCCTTTGACTATTCCGGTCGTCAACTTTTGACTATTTCGGGGTGTCACCCGTTTACTTGACTATTGCAATGAGTCACTCTTTGATTGGACTTATGGGCATTGAGCCGTTGACAGTTTTGGGACGTCACCCTTATATGATGAATTCATAGGAAGTCACGCTTTACAATATTGTACAATTGTGTTTGGAAATTAAAGCTCACAATCTAACTAGTCAAAACTCTCCCAAATTGAATCTTAAGTTTGGGATAGGGAGAGTAGGATTACATCACTCACAAGAGTATATAGAATTGAGTCTAGAATTTGATAGGATTTCTCCTTAATTCTCGTGTTCGTGTAGAGCAGATGGAGTGCTTCTATCAATTTATAGAACTGTCTATTTTTGGTCGACCTAATCCTTTCGGTCGACCACTTCTAGCTGTTAGAAATGTATCTGTTGAAAATCCAACCGTTGGAAGAAAGTCGTTGGACAAATCTATACATTTTTTGTTACATTGCTCAACCACAGACTCGACCACTTCGCGCCCGAAATAATTCGGAGTTCCCAGTTTTGTTCTTTTGGTCGCGTTCCTCGTCCGGAACCCTCGACCGCATCTCATCTGCATCCTCGACTGCATTGCGTCCGAAAAACCACGTTGAAGCTCCAAAAGCAAACTCTCCATAAATTCACTCACGTTCTTCGACCGCTACCCTCGACCACTCCTCGACCCGATTCTTCTCGGGTCACTCTGTGATCTTTTTGGTCCCTCCCTTTGATCACGGCTTCAACCGCTGTTCGACCAAAAAACTAAGGAGCTCTCTATGTTATATTTTGGTCGCGTCCCTCGACCGGACCATTCGACCGTAGTGCGACCGAAAGACCAAAACCCAGTTTTGGTCGATTCTTTCGTCCGCAGCTTCGACCACAACACTCCTTCTTTCAATCTTTAATTATTCTAAGTCCCAAGATAATATGTCTTCACTACATGGACTTAGATAAATATGTTAGCACATAATAATACCCGTTTTAAGGGTATTTCTAATAAATATGGATATAAAATATAATGATCAAAACATTAAGAATAATATCCAAAAAATATAATAACCAACTTAATATTACCAACAAAATAATCATCACCAAGTTATCATCAAAATAAACTTAGCCTAACAAAAAGTCTAACAGTTTACATTTTTTAAATTTTGAATGGTCACTAAAATGTCATTTTTGTAATGGAAATTAACACCGCAGACCATATAGTTTGCGATCAATGACAAGTCAAACCTTGGAGAATTTTTTTAACAACTAAAACCCTAAACTATGAGAAATTATCGCCGTCGACCTCGCAGTGACATTTCTCATCTAGGACCGTCAAGTTTAACACCTCAGTTTTGTCTTTGTCAAGTACCGTCGAAATGAGATGAAAGACATCAAAATCGAGGCCGAGGGATGTCCCTCCTGGCAGTTCAAAGAAGGACGATGGCAGAGATGAAGCTCATTGGCCATTGGATCGCGGAATGGACGGGTAGGATTGAATTTGGCGATTCCCTAAAGCGACGGACTGATATCAATCCCTAACCAATGGATCGAGCGAGGGACGTCCCTCATCTGGATCGATGACCAAGATTGAATCTGGCATCTTCTAGAGGCGATGGACGGATGAAATTCCTTGGCCGTTGGATCGAGCGACGGATGTCCCTCATCTGGATCGACGTCCAAGATTACATCTGCCATCTTTCAGAGGCGATGGCGGACAATGATCCCTGGTCGTTAGATTGAGCGAGGGATGTCCCTCATCTGGATTGATGGACATGATTGACTCCAAATTAACTGGGTCATGTGCAAGGCACACACATTTTTTAAATGCGCGAATTTTCTCAATTAAGAGGGACGTCTCTTGCCTAAAAACGGACGTCCGTTAGCCAAGACTACGTTGTTTTAAAAACACGTGTGCCTTGCACGTAACCCAGATAATTTGGAGTCACTCCTAGCCATCGATCTAGATAAGGGACGTCCCTCACTCGATCCAATGGCCACGAATTGTCGTCCCCCATCACCCTTGGAAGATTCCAGATTCAACACAAAAGACAAAAACAAAGGCAAATGTTTGTGAATGTCAAGGCATGCACGTGAATGCTGAGGGGTCCCTCAGTACTAAAAGATGATTACTATGAGGCCTCTAAATGCTGAGGGAGAGTAAGAGTGGGTCTCCTCAACTATATAAGTGGTTAGAATATTCCTTCTCAACACATAGAGTTTGTTGAGATCGGCTGAAGGCAGTGAGGTTTTATTGTTGAAGCATATGCTAGAACCGATTTTTACCTCTAAAGACTTTTAGACATAATTCATTGAATTATGTCAGTGAGTCTGTAGGGGTTATAATTGGTTCTAACATATGCTTTAACAGATGCTTCATAGAGTTTGCTGAGATCGGCTGAAGGCAGTGAGACTTTATTGTTGAAGCATATGCTGGAGCCTTTCATTACTTTTGAAGACTTACACATATAATTCATTGAAATATGAGAGCAAGTCTCTAGGGGTAATGATTGTCTTTAACAGATGCTTCACCACTTGGTGAGTCTCCTCATAGAGATTGACGACCATAATTGAATCTATCATTTTCCAAATGCAATGGCGGACGTCCCTCGGTATACAACAGACGCCCCTCGGTACATAACGGACATCCCTCATATTAAGATGGATGTTCGTTATGTCCTGAATGACACCATCTTAAGACGAGGGACGTTCCTCATATTAAGATGGCGTTGTTCAGGACATAACGTTGTCGTTCAGTATGGAACAGACTTCTCTTGTATTAAGACGAATGTCCCTTGTATTCAATCATGGATGTTAATCTCGATAAGAGATGTCCCTCGCTCTATCCAACGGCGAAGGAATGTCATCCGTCCGTCGCCTCTAGAAGATGCTAGATTCAATCCTGGTTGTCGATCCAGATAAGAGACGTCCCTTACTCGATCCAACGGCCAGGGATTGTCGTCTTTCCATCCGTCGCCTTAGGGAATCGCCAGATTCAATCATGCCCGTCCATTCCGCTATCCAACGACCAATGAGCTTCGTCTCCGCTATCCCCCGCCATCGTCGTTTTTCTTCGAACAGCTAAGAGAGACGTCCCTCAGCCCTGATTCTGACGTCCTTTGTCTCCGTTCGATGGTAATTGACAGAGACGAAACCCAGGCGTTAAACTCGACGGTCCTGGATGGAAAACATGACTGCAAGGTCACCGGCGAGAATTTTTCATAGTTCAAGGTTTTAGTTGTTAAAAAAAATTCTTTAAGGTTTGACTTGTTATTGATCGAGAACTATAAAGTCCATGGTGCTAATTTCCCTTTTTGTAGTATTTGAATGTGAATACCAAAAAAAGAGAAATTTTACAACATAAAAAATAACAAGTACATAAAAAGTAACAAGTACATAAAAGAAATTTATTAAGTCACAATAAAGTAGTTAGTGAGTTTTGCTACTACAATAGTATAGCTCACTATAATGACCCAATTTTTTGTAAATTCTTTAAAAAGCGTAAAAATTTGAACTTTTGTCAAACTATTAAAATCTTTTTTAAAACAAATCAGAGTGCGACACTAAACTAGACCGCTACTACCCCTTCTTTACTTGTTATGAAAATCGATTAATAAAAATGGGGAAGCGTTATAAAATTGTTTATTTAAAGCAGTACGGAAGTGTAAATAATTTAATGAAAGAACTTAATGAAAGAACTAAATAATTAAATACTACGTTTAATAAATGAAATCGACAATTAAACACCATTTAATTACAACTATTTACTCATTTCTTTCTTTGCCTGGCCAGCCACGAGTCTCGCGCGTGCAAATCCTTCATCCCTGCTTTATTATCTGATTATCGTCTTTCGCATTGATTCCTAATTCTGCGCATTTCTTTTCATATACAAATGCCTACACCACAAGTAAACTGTAAGCCTAAAGGCTTAGTAAGGAAAATGGTTTAGTGCAATGTGATATGCCTCTCTTTAGTCCTTTTTGGAATGAGGGTCACCCAAACTAATCCTTTCATTATCTCATTCATTCATTCTTTAATTTACATTTGTTCATTCGTTCATTACTCATACATCGAGCTAGAGATTGAAGGACCCATATGGGATGGTATAGTTGGTCGAATCCAACCTCCTGTGGACAACTAGGTCCTATTCCCGATAAGGTAGGGGCATTTTCTAGCTACCATACTAGAACCGCTACCTATCCACCCCCCAACTCCCTTTCATTCTTTCATTTTCTTAACATTTTACCCCACTTATGCATGTGTGAGTACCACCCCAAAGTGGCCCTTCCTACGGGTTTCTATTAACATGATGCATGACCATACATTTTCATCCTATTATAATGTATGATGCACTTCACATTGCGCATATAAAGAAAGTAAATGACATTCGCTTCAAAATGAAAGCAAACTGTAATTGAATTTACACATAGAATGAATAACGATAATTGAAAGCGTACCACAGAAAACAATTACAAAGCAACGAACATTAAGGAAATGAGAATCATGAAGGAATTACAGAAATTGAACACCTATCTCACAAGATGCAATGAATTGAAACAATGAAGGCATGCTTGATCTTATGGAATGTAATAATAAACGAAACGGAAATCAAACATTCAATTGACGGTTATCCTAGTTAATTTCCTAGCTGATTTACATGCTTAAGTTAACATGCTTAAGTAGAATTACAATTATTCAATTGACGGTTATCCTATTTAATTTATATTCTCAATGATTAATTATGTTTATTATTCTAAGTAGATATCTTAGTTAATTCATATGCTCAAAAAAAAATCACAAGAATTATTCTAGTTACATGCACAATAAGTAATCCCATTTATGCTCACTGGTTAGTTAATTGGTTAACATACTTAAGTCGAGTCTAGTTAATTGTTGGTTAATGGTTCTAATTATTTACTTTATTTAATTATCCTAGTTGGTCAACATGCTGCTAATTGATTTACACATGCTACTTAAACATACTAGTTAGCTAAATTAAACATGCTAGTTAATTAATTAAACATGCTAGTTGTTACTTATAAATCAATTTACATGCTCAAGAATTAACTACACTTACCTATGAATATTCTAATTAATTATCGCTAATTAATTAAATTCGACGAGCTAGTTAGTTCACATGTTTAGACTACTCGAACTATTGACATGTTTAGATTAACTAAATTGGTTAACATACTCAATTGATTAACGATTAACTAAATTGATTAGCAAATAAACATGCTAGATTAATAAAGTAATTGGCAACACACAATAATCAATTACTAATTAACATGCTCAACCCGCTAATCAATTAATATGCTTAATGATTAGTTATTAGTTGCAACTAGTTAATTAATATGCTCACTTGATTAACATGCTCAAGGAATGATTAACCACTTTTAAACAGTTGAGTTAGTTAATTATTCATACTCAAACAATTATTACCCTAACTAACTGCATACTTCCAGGTTATGGAATAGAATTTATAGGAAAATATGTGCATCGAAAATAAGCAGAAATTAATTAACAAAGAACAACACACATGGGGGTACTCTTAGCTCATTCGCATTTCTCAGTTCCTCATGTTACACACATTGATCATTCTATTCTCATCACATTTGGACAATGACCATTCATCACCAAACTAAGTATTTGCAGTAAAGAAAACAAACTAGCAATAAAGGAAATCTAAACTATCATCAGGGAAATTAATGCAAGTAAAAAGAACAATTAACAGCTAGGATTCTACACTATCATCATAGGAAGGTCTTCAGAGTACTAACAATCAACAAGAAAGAATTCACCACTCACGCACACCTACTTGTGGGTAGGGCCTCCATTGGCCAAGACTCACCCATTTCCTTACCTAAATGATGAATCCAAATAGGGACAACAATTCCAGCTCACACGGTCAGCAGCTCCACATTCAGCTTCCAATCCACAGCAGCTCCAACTCGCTAGCTCACTCCTCACTTCACTCAGAATCTCACTCACTGGAGCCCTCTTCTCACGCTGGACTCTCTCTCTCTCTCGCTCTCTGGAACTTCACCCACAGGAAGGAAAGCTGAATCGTAGAAGAAGGAAATGCCAAGAAGAAGCAGGTTAACTAGGGAGAGGGGACAATCTGTACCTAAAGTGGGGGTAGAGGGGAGGTCGGCTGGGTAGGGGTGGTTGGCTCCGCGTGGCCTGGAGTCAGATTCTTGTCAGAGGGTCGGGCTCTTATTGGTTATGCATTGTTTTCTTATGATTTTAAATCAGTTTTGTCGCAAATCTATGATGATTCGGACGAGTGCAAACGTGATGGTCTCATCTGCATTCGTTTGAAAGGCTAAAATTTCACAGGATAAATCGTGGCTTCAAACGAGAACTAGCAACCTCGTCCTGTCCGTACCGTCCGCAGACGATATTGGGATGTGTTATGGCGTCTGCTGGCGTTCGAAGGTGTCCTAAAATTGGACAGAGTAAAATCGGACGATGTCTGTCCACATCCACAGTCGTCCATACTCGTCCGAAATTATCCAGGATTAGAACAGATTCGATGCAGACGCAGCTCCCCTCGTCCGCATCGTCCAGACCTTGTCCACGACTTCACAGCAGAGTGAACTCAGGACGAGATATTGCGTCATGAGTTGTCCCAAATCCTAAGGTTGGCGTGGCTAAACACTTGAGGACGACATTTCTCGTCTGCAAGTCATCCGCATGCGTTTGAAGTCCAACTTCAGATACATTTAGGACGCATCTCCTTGTCCTGCAGCATCCCAAATACTAAGGGTAGCCATGTCATACACATGTTGGACGACAAACCTCGACCTCACATCGTCCACATGTGTCCCCAACCCTAAAATTCCTACTTCTCTTCATCTTTTCCAACTCAACTCTTATCCCATAACACTCTACCCATAACACATGTCATAAAACAACATGTACAGATACGCAATGTAATATCCTGACTACTCCGTCACTTGATTACATCATGTATATGGGGAAAACGTTGACGGAACTACTCCTGGGCTTAACGATTTGAACATGTCCTTAGTAATACCCTGATAATTCTCAAACTTAAAAAGTCGGGGTGTTACACTCACAACGTTTAACTAGAGCTCATGCTTTTGCAACTCTCATATATTTGTGCATTAGGATAAAATATAAATTAAATGATGAATTCTGAAAATTTGTTTAATTTAAATCATAAATTTTTTAAATAAAATGGATCTTAAACTTTATACTGTGAACAAATTAAACTATTAGTCCAATACTCGTCGTACAGTGGTGCAGTCACGTCCTTGGTCAGCTTGATTGAGTTCGAATTGAGATAGAGGGCATAATCCAAGTTCGACATAACGTAATCCACTTGACTTAGTCCAATACTCGAATTCCATACTTAATCCAAGCCCCATAGACGAGCATGAAGTACCTCATGTCAGAAACCACAGTCAACCAAGTTGGTCACACCATTACACCGGACCTTGAATCTCATGTCTTTATAAGAATCTAACCTAGCACACCCTTAGTCAACTACCCTTCTCGTCCTTATAGGAATTCACGCCTTATCCTTAGCTTCCTCGCGACCCAATAGGTTCCTCTCCGAAATTCATTCTTTATTCTCTAAATCCTTCTTCAGGTTAATACTAAGGGAACAACTAGTTCGTTAGTAGAATCCCACTTCTCTACTTCGGGTTCGCGTAATTGTTCTTTCCTTGACTAATCTAATGCGTGGTAACCTAGGTGTTCACATTTGACTCTCTAGTTGGTCTACCCGTCATTATCTCGGTTAGCTACCTAGTCGATTTAACTTTACTTGGGATTTCCCTTTCACTTTTTCCCAAAAAAAAAAAAAAAATTGGGCAAAGTCTCCCATATTTTTAGACTCCCCAAAGCTAAAATCCTGCATAAAAATCCCAAACAATTCTAGAATAGTTCACTAATATCATCCAAGAATCCAAAATCTAACTCAGATACAATCACGAATTTACAAACCCAATACAAAACACAATACGTGTCATCACTAAGTCCACTGTTCCCTACAGGCAATCTCCTAACAATTCATCTATCGCATTAGAATAGAAAATTGTGCATTAGTAAAGTATTTGGAAATATACTTACAGTGATGAAGGATTTCTCACATCGAGGCATCGTGCTGGTAGGTAGACTTCATTACTTAACTTTTACAAAATCATTTTACTTAGCAAAATGTACTAGAGCTCATTTAAAATGTAGCAAGACAAAACAAACGAGTTACAGACTTGGTTTTAAAAAGGATCAGAGCAGTTTATCAAGAAAATCGTTTTTAAAACCCCCTTGCTCTGATACCATCTGTAATGACCCAATTTTTCGTAAATGCTAGAAAACGCATGAAAATTTTGAAATTTCCTTTTGAAACAAGTCAGAGCGCGCCTAAATTGAATTGCTACCAACCATTGATAAAATTCGTTATAAAAATCTAGTTAATAAAACTTATACAGAAGCGTATGAAAATAGTTTAGTTAAAACTGTGCAGAAGTGTAAACAAATAGTTTAGGGAAGAATCACCAACCAATCGAAATACTACTTTTTATATAACTTACTACTTGATTTAATTACAACTTTGAAAACTTAACTCAGTTAAAATGGTTTCTCTTTTACCCTTTTTGTTCCTGGCCAGCCACAGACTCCCTCGTGCGTGCAAATCCTTCATCTCGTGCTTTTAATGCTTGTTTATCTTTCCGTTACTCCTAGTCTGTGCACTGGTTCCACGTATAACTACCTACACCTACACCACAAGTAAAACGTGAGCCTAATGGCCCAGTAAGAAAAAAGGGTTTTGATGTAACATGAATGCCACTCTTTAGTCCTTTTCCTTAAGCCATTTATTTTTCGCTATTACTTCCTATTAGCTATTTGTTTGTTCGTTGGGGTAGCCTCTTGGGTGCATACTCGATGCCAGACTACAACTAGCCTTCTGGGTGCATATCATTGCCAGGCTAGTCACTAGCCTCCTGATTGGAAACTAGTTGCCAGACTATACTAGCCTCCTGGGAGCAACTAGGTGCCAGACTAGACCCATATGCCCTATGATTCTACCATTCATTTTTTACATTTTTTCTCACTTATGCATGCGTCCTATTCTTTTCTATTAGCATGATGCATGAACATACATTCTCGACCTAGCATGATGCATGATGCATTATAACATAGCATTATCAGAAATTGAAGTGCGCATAAAGAAAGTAACTGAAACGAAAAGCACATATAAGAGAAAAGTAATGACAATCGCATTGAAATGGAAGCAACTGCAATTAAAAGCGCATATAAAAGAAAGTAAAGCATATAATAGAAACAACTATAGAATTACACACAAGGGTATGCGTGGATATGTAACTTGAAATAATAAGGGACATATAACGAAATTAACAATCATCGTGTATCAGAAAGTAAAGCATAACTAAATTGACATACTCAAGAGTTGATTTCGTGCTTTTATCCTAGTTAACTAATCATGCTTGGGTTTAGTAGAAAGCAACATGCTAAGGGTAATTAGTTAACATGCTAATTAGATATCCAAGTTAATTAACATACTCTAATAGAATTACAATTATTATTCTAATTAGTTATCCTAGTTAATTTACCTGCTCAAGATAGATTACAACTCTAGTTAGGTTAATTAGCATGTTTGAGTCTAGTTCATTAATCTAGTTTAGTCAGTTGCTCGAGTTAATTGACATGCATCAAGAACTAATCAAAGAAATTAAACATACTCAACTAGTTAATTAACATACTCGTTTAATTAGTTGTTTACTCTAGTTAATTAGCATACTTAAGATTGATCACCACTTTGAATTCTAAGTGATTAGTCAATTAAATGAGGCATACATTAATAAATTAACATGCCAATTAGTAAATGAAACGTGCTAGTTATTCTATGTAGTTATTAGTAATTTAAACATGCTCAGGTCTACTTAGTTAATTAAACATGCTTGTAGTTAATAACTAATTAGCGAGTAAACAATACTGAAAATGTAACAACTTGTGGTTAATAACTATACAACAAGTAACCGTTTAAACACAGCATAGGACTCTCAACTCATTTTCAGACTTCACATAACCATTTATCATACAGGGGTTCCACTTTCATTTCAACCATTAAAGGAAACTAACTACTGAGTATCAAACATAGAGCTATCAACACAAGAACAGAACTAAGAATCCAAACAAAGCATAATTAAATCTACACTATCATCAACAAATGAAATACCTACATCAAGGGGCAAAGGAAATACAACAGGTAATTATCCAAGGAACTATCACCTAAAATATCCACGAACAATAAGCACTATCATTATCGACCTATTTAGCTAACAAGTACAGCATAAGAGAATCTACACTGAACTCAATGTAAACTCACGCACACCCACTTGTGGTGTAGAGCCCTCCATCGGCAACGATACCCCTCTTTTCTTACCTCGAAGCTTTAATGCGCAATAACATTTAGTTATTATCCTTCTTCTCTTCTTCTTTGTACCTAATACCACCCACACAATAAGTATCTGAACAAAGCCAACGACCGATACTTATATCCAAGAAGGGTATGAAAGCAACGACATCAACGGTCAACCAATGTACGACTTAATTTTTGATATTCAGACTATATTAATCCAACCCAACAATAATATATTGTCAAACAGAGAGTATTATCCATAAAATAAATCAAGACAATCGTAGATATCCAACAACAACCAACGCATTTCATTATCTTTTATCTTAACAAAACAACAGTTAAATCGTCCAAATGTTTAAAGCATTTATCTAGGGGTGGGAACAGTCCAGTTCGGTTCAATTTTTGGCCAAATAAAAACCAAACCAAATTGGTTCGATTTTGATTTTGAAAAATCGAAACCGAACCTATCATAATGAGAAACCGAACCAAAAACCAAATCTCGGTTTTGGTTCTCATCGGTTCGGTTTCAGTTTCAGTTCAGTTTTTTTCATGTATTCAACTTTTATTTTTTTCTAGTTCAGTTTTTTCGTTTTTGTAGTCAGTTTCTCTTTCGATTTTGTCAAATAGCAACCTATTTTGTTTTAATTCGCACATGTAAATT
Organism: Begonia loranthoides; assembly: GCA_022433065.1. NCBI lineage: Eukaryota > Viridiplantae > Streptophyta > Magnoliopsida > Cucurbitales > Begoniaceae > Begonia > Begonia loranthoides. The sequence continues at coordinate 23,755,180 of CM039472.1, forward strand.
GAAAGCACATGAAATTTAAATGCTAAACGACTGTGTTGTTGAAAATTTAAACCCTAATCAACAGCTTGAACGTACAAACATTTAGGTTATACTAAATTGAAGCCAATCCATTATATTGAAACTGAGTTTTTCTTGTTCCTTGGAAAAGCAATAGGAAGCCCTGCAGTAAGTTGAAGACGACCCCATGTATGCTTCAATTGCTTTATCTTCTAGTTTATCTCTAGTCCAAACCATTCCAGCTGAAGAATAACAAGGAGAATACAAAAAAAGGATCATTTCATTTGTTTCATTGAATATTTTTGTCTTGAATATGAAAAAAGATTACAAATGATTAACAAAATTCACACACTTCCAAAGCAGTAAACAAAACATCAGTCATTTAGGGGGATCCGTTCGTCTGTGTTCCGGCATTAGGCAACAAAATCCCCCAAAAAGAAAGTATAATGACATCTACAGAAAGTTTGTTTCTTGATTACTTACCTGTCCCCATTTGAGATTAAAATCCCCTAAAAAGAAAGTATAATGACATCTATAGATCAAGAAACAAACAAATAGATAAAAAAACTAACAAAAAGATCAAAAACAGATAAAAAACTGATCCGATAAAAAAACAAATAGATAAAAAACAGATCTGATAAAAAACAAACAGATCAAAAACAAATAACCTAACAGATCTAAAACAAATAAACTAACAGATCAAGAAAGGGCAGCCCTAGATCTAGAAACAGATCCAATCAAAAAACAAACATATAAAAAACAAAGAACCTAACATATAAAAACAACCTAATAGATCTAAAACAAATAAACTAACAGATCGAGAAAGGGTAGCTCTAGATCTAGAAACAGATCCAATCAAAAAACAAACATTAAAAAAACAAAGAACCAAACATATAAAAATAACCTAATAGATCTTAAAAAAAATACACAAACAGATCGAGAAAGGGAATTCCTAGATCTAGAAACAGTTTCTAGATCTAGAAACAGATCTAGCCGATGTCCGCCTTTGGCTAGAGAGTCTGAGAGAGGGGGAGTGTTCGGCAATGTCAGACGGCGTATTGAAGTGGTTTCAGGAGATGGAGAGAGCCGAGAGGGGTGGCTAGACCTAAGGAGACAGTGAGAGTGTAGAGAGATGGAGAGGGTGAGTGTACTTGTAGGGTTTCTGGCAAGAAGTAGCAGAACTGCAGAAGGCCCATGGTTTTGTTTTTTTTTTTTTTTAAATATCGGGTCAGTTCGAGTTACCCGGTTCTTAGAGCCCAAAACTGAGAACCTAACCGAACAACTTCGGTTCGGTTTGGTTCGGTCATAACATAAAAATTTTGCTTATGAAAACCAAACCAAACCGACTAAAATTGTTCGGTTCTGTTACCCGATTCGAACCGAACCAATTCCCACCCCTACATTTATCAACAAGCATAACACTCACTTAAATCTCGCAGTATTCCCACAATACATTACACTTGATATTAACCAACATAAAAATCAGGCCAATAGATTATCCAACGTAACCGATTGACTAACCAATTCCAACATATCAACGTTCTATTACGAAAATACAGCGAACATTAAGCTATAACTAAATTGCAAATTACTAATATTCGATAATTCACGGATAAGCTTCACATAGAAATTTCCTTATATCTCAATATAGTCATTCATACAACGAGTCCAAATTCAATAATCAATTAAAAGTCTCAACTCATTATTAGTTTGTAACAATCACAACACACAACTAACACTACGTAACTATAATTAACAGAGCATATTTCCCTCTTAACAATTTATTCTAATTAATAGAAACAACATCTAATATGGACAGTTCATATCAACAGAGCCTAACCGATTATAACCTAGCAAACAACCAACGATCAATGCTTCCAATAAAATCAACAGAGCAGTAACATCCAACCCAAATAGAATATTCCAACATAACAGGGTTCTTCTATTCGACACTATTTAAAAGACAGGACATTTATCCAAATAGAGAACATAAACCACGTCTAAGAAATATCCAACCAATAACAATCAAATGCAAAACAGAATTTCTTAACAACAACATCCAGATATAACCAATTACCAAAACAGTGTATCAAACCTATATTTCTATCATTCCCTACAATCTATTCATCACAAGGAATTCACACAACACTATCCAACTCAGCAGAGAACCCAACACCAATTACCAAAACAGTGTATCACAAAACAATGTATGACAAAAATATCCAGCAAAACAGTGTATTCATTCATCACATGGAGTTCACACTACAGAACCCAACTCGGCAAACAACCCAATAGAACAATTGATTAATAGACTTCTCAAGATTATCCATAACAACAAGGAAGAATCTTACCAAATAAGGAAGCCCAGTCATCCTCAAGCTCTCAGCTCCAGCTCTCTACAGAGCTTCCAGCTTTGCCTCCAATCTCATCTCTTGCACTCGGCTTCACCAAGAAGGAAGAAAATTGACATACACCTCAGTTTATATCTCCACACCCACTGCCCCTCTACACCACCTAGAGTAGAAGCACTCCAGACTCTACCCTCTGCCACAACCACCTCTACAAGACATAGGATGTCTCCTCTGTTGATTTCTTGTAGAGCAAGGACCAGGAGAAGGAGAAAATCAGCTCTGCATTGAAGAACCAACAGGCTGGACCATGGCCTTCTGCCGGTCCAGCATGCATCACCGACCCGAGGCCACCCCATGACCTGAGGCCGAACCTCGTAGCGCTAATCATCACCCAGCTTGCCGTCGCCGTCCGTCTTACCATTGCTAATGCACTACCGTCGTCATCCCATCACCGAGCATCATTGGGAACGATAGAGCATCGCCGCTCCCGTCGTCGTCTCACTCTCCCTTGCGTCACATCTCCCTCGTTCACCCTGTCTCTCCCTTCTCACCCTCTTCGCTGTTCACGTTTTGGGCTCCCCTCCAGCGAATGGTAGAAGGCCATTCATAATTTTTGCTCAAACCGGTTCACAGAGAGTGAACCAGTTCACCCACATCTTAAAATCTCTTCATTAATTAATCCTTAATGTAATTTAAATTCATTAAATTAATTTAAATTCATTAATTCCATTAAATCTTAATAAATAGAATTCTTACGAATACGCCCTTCGTAATACCCCGATAGTCAACCCACTTAAAAAGTCAGGGTATTACAGTCCTATCTGCTCTTATCTTTACATGGAAGCCCACGATTTAGAGTTTTGTAGATTTTTGAGAAAAATTTGACAGAAATGAAAAAAACTCTAATGGGCGAACTTCAGCGAAATTATTTTACACAATCTCAAGATATGTGTGTTAAAGAAACCTTCAGACTTTTGTGGACAAATTCCAAGGCATAACTGAGATATGGTTAAAACGGTGCAAGTCGATCAGAAACTGCCAAAAATCATAGCTTTCTATTCCTAGGTGATTTCCAACGAAGAAAAGTTCTAAACTTGATAATTTTGAAGATTTTACAACTTTATAATAAGTCTGATCCTCATTCCAACTTGAAAGAAAAAAAAACAATGAAATGAAGGAATAAAAAGAAATAAACGAAAAACGGTGAAATATGGAAACTCACTCTCGTTCTAACCCAAAATAGGTTGGATGCAGATTCCACTAAACTGCCACACTCAAGCTCACCACTCTTGAATGATAAGATAAACGATTCCGAGAGGCAACCCTAAAAAACCCTTTAGAGAGAAACCTCCAATTTTCAATTTAATAATCAAAACTTCACCATCCTAAACAAAACCTTAACCATAGACTAAATAGCCAACATAATGGCAAAATTGTAACTAAGTAAACATTCTAAAATAAAAAATAAAAATAAAAATTAACAAGCTACTTTAGGGCCTGTAGCATATCATCCTCCTTGGGTTGAGAAGAATTTGACATCAAATCCATGGATCATTTTCTTCTTTTCCAAGTTTTCCACTTTAAACAAATGGGTAGTGAAAATTATTTACCCCATGCATCAGTAATTTCCTCTCAAACTTCCCTGACTGTCTTTGGAAAGGATGCTTCATAAGAGTGATATCTTCAATGCAAAAATCTCAATTTTTGAACTTCAATTCTTTTCCTTGGTGCAGGCAAAAGAGCTTGATTCCAACAAAAATTGATTGTGAATCAGTACAAGAGTCTTGTAAGAATCCATCACTAAATTCAATCGACAATGGCAAACCATTCAAAAAGTCTTTGGTTTTCGTTTCTGTTCTTCAATCTCTCTTTGAAGTCTCGATAAAACTAATGGTTCTCTTTTTACTATCACTAGAGGAGTATCGCATGGTGCATTCTCCAATTCCATAAGGATGTGTGAAGATGAATTAATGATTTCCAAATTCAATATCAGATTTAGTAAGAGAGCATTTTCTTCACTTTCTTTTTCATGAGTGAGTGTCAAGGAATCATCTTTAACCTCAATACAAATAACCAACATTGTTTCTTCATTCGCAGTAACTTTTGCCATTGTATATAATTCTTCAAAGTTCAATTCTATTATAAGTAAAGGCTCTTCTTGAGGATAAATAATTTTGACTTCCATCTCTTCCAATTTCATTGAATCTCCTTTCTTTTTCAGATCATATATACTGTAACTCTTGTTTGATAAGTCATCCCCGAACTAGCAAGTTCACATACAGACTTAATAGGTTTTGCATTGTCCACAAATCTTTTGACACTTGAGAGCTTTGGTGAGATACTTCCATCATATAGTTCAAAGCTTTGTCTTCTTCATTGCATTAAAGGTGGAGACACTCCCAACTCCTCTGATAAAAAATTTGACAATTGCTGAGTGATCTCTTTTACTTGCTCAATAAATTAACTAAATTGAGCATGTGTAACATGCCTATGCTTGCACTATATTGATGAGTCATTGCAAATTTAAATATCCAATAAAAGAAAATATAATTCTAAAAAAATAACATGCCAATAGAAGCTCTGGAATGTTTTGATAGCAAATGACGCACTACGGTTGGGTTCAGAAATGATGCGGAAGCCAACAATTCAAAGTTTCGTAGATTTTTTTAGAAAAATTTGACAGAATGAAAACAACTCTAATAGTTGAATTTCAATGCAATTTTTTTACACAATCTCAAGGGATGAGTGATAAAGAAACCCTCAAACTTTTGTAGGCAGATCCCAAGGGATGATTGAGATATGGTAAAAATGGTGCAGGTCAAACAAAAACTACCAAAAATTATAGCTTTCTATTCCAAGGTGATCTCCAACGAAAAAAAAGTCCCCAACTTGATAATTTGGAAGATTTCATAACTTCACAATAAGTCTGATCCATGTTTTGACTTGAAAAATAAACAACAAAATAAATGAATAAAAAGAAATAAACTAAAAATGGTGAAATATGAAAATTTACTCTCGTTTTAAACCGAAAAATGTTAGATGGAGATTCCACTAAACCTGGCTTCATCCAACGTTTCATCAGACACGTGTCCATCACTAAGACATTCCTCTCACGAACACGAGTGTCTTATGGAAGCCTATGCTTGTGCAGATACCTGCATTCTAAGGAAGTGTCCTTCCCCAGACAGGCACGTTTCCACGAAAACTTGCCTTCCTTGGACACAATTGGACTACTCCCTCCATGGACGGAGCTCCAGTGCAATCCAATGAGGAGGAGTGTCACATTGTGCCAGTTCTCGCCTCCAAATAGCCCAAACCTCTGCACAACTCCAAATCCGTTCTGTTTTTTAGTTCCTAGTCCAAAACCAAAACTCAACCAACTCAACTCACTGACACACCAGGGACAAAGGAAAGCTTACCCTCGAAGTTTTTTCACGGTTGAAATGGTGTTAATGTTTCGTGAGTGATTTCCAAATTTTCACCGTTGCCAAAAATTCTCACTTCACTCTTCGGCACAACTTTATTGTAGTTAGCGGTAGCAAATGAGAGAAAGTTAGAAACTATATAATTCGATGTACTAATTCATTGAATAAGTCATCATGATAGGTAAAAAGTGGGTAGACTTTGATAACCTATCCAAGATCACCCATATCGAATCGTAACCCTTCACAGTCCTTGGTAAAATGATAATAAAGTCCATTACAATTTGCTCCCATTTCCATTCTGGTATTGGCAGAGACTATAATGTTCCCACTAGTTTTTGATGTTCTGCCTTAATCTATTAACAAATCAGCCATAACTCTAGAAGTTTTGCAACATCTTCCTTGAGATTAGGCCACCAGTAATGTTGCTTCAGGTCTCTATACATTTCGGTGCTTCCTAGGTGAACTAAAAAAACAGAGGAGTGAGGCTCTGCCAATATTTCACATTGTAGCTTCTTATTTTTAGGGACATACCATTTTTCTATAAACTTTATTATCCCATTATTGGAAAGAGAATAATTCGACTCATTAGTCAAGGCTTGATTTGATATAAGGCTTACACACTTAGGATCATCTGCTTGTGCCTCTTTAATCTTCTCCAATATTGCGAGTGTCAAAGTCATAGTTGAAAGTGTAGAAGCCAATTGTAACGTACTTATCTCCAATCCAAACTTTTGAATTTTTGATTGAAGAGCTGGGGTGAAAATTTTGATTGAAACTTTTGGTATTATTCTTGGTCACACTAGTCAATGAAAAAACAATATTGGAAAAGTCTTCAATGAATCTTCTGTAATATCTTACCAAGCCAAGGAAACTCTATACTTCAACGATGCTTTTTGGTTGTGGCCAATTTAAGACTGCTTGAATTTTATCTAGGTCCATAACAACACCATGCTTTGAAATGACGTGACCCAAAGAGTTCACTCTATCGAGTCAAAATTCACTCTTAAAAAATTTTGTGTATGACTAGTGCGCCTTTAAAATCAACAATGTGATTTCCAAATCTTCTATATGTTTCTCCTTCAAACTAGAGTATATTAAGATGTTATTAATGAATACAATTATAAATTTATCTAAATAGTCCTTGAAAATATGATTCATTAAATCCATGAACACTGATAGCATATTAGTCAAAAAGAAGGACATACCATAAACTTATAGTGTTCATATCTAATATGAAATGAAAATTTTCAAATATCATCACATCTGACCTTTAATTAATAGTACCCTAGCAGCAAGTCAATCATTGAGAATATGCATGCACCTTGGAGTTGATCAAATAGATTGTCGATTCGAGCAAAAGGGTACTTATTCTTCACTATTACTATGTTCAATTCTCTGTAATCAATACACATCTGCATCGACTCATCCTTTTTCTTAATAAATAGAATGGGGGCTCTACTTGAAGCGAAACTAAGGCATATAAAGTTTTCAATAATAGTTCCTCTAACTAAGTTTGCAACTCCTTCAATTATGTAGGTATCATTCTATACAAACTTTTTGATATGGGTTCATTGCTAGGATACACATCAATCACAAATTCAATTTCTCAATTAGGTGGTAGACCTAGCAAGTTATCTTGAAAGACTTCCAAAATTTCTAAACAATAGAAAATTCATCAAGCTTCACGTCTTGCTTCACACACGTATCAACTATACAGGCCAAGAAACCATGCATCCATTCTTCAACAGCCATTTTGCTTTAATTGTAGTAATGACTAACAGTTTATTCTTCTCTTTTGTGCATTGAAATACATATTCTTCGTCGTGTGGGGCTAAAAATAAACTACCCTTCTCCTGCTGTATATGGTTGTAAAGTGTTGAAATAACCAATTCATGCCAATAATGACATTATATTCCTTTATATAAATGACAACAAGGTCAACATGTAGAGGTCGATCATCCACACCAATAACACACTCCTTCAAGAAACCTGCTACATATAAACATTCTCCCGATGGTAACATTACTCTATAAGCATACTCAAATAGCCCAGACAAACAATTCAATTTAGGATAAAAATTAGATGCCATAAACAAGTATGTAGCTCCAGAATAGATCAAAGTGTAAGCAACTATGCCATTAATAAATATAGTACCTGACACAACAATAGGTTGCTCATCATCATCGTCTTTGATAAAGGATAAAACCCTTGGTACAATCTTCTTCTGCTCTCATACTAAAGTTAGGCAATCTCTAGCTCAGTGTCTCATCTCCTTGCACTTGAAACATAACTCAATGCTAGCTCTACTTTGCCAAAATGGTTCTTCTTACACTTAGGGCATTGATTGACTTGAGGTGTCCTTATATTGTCTCGAATAATAACTGTAATGACTGATTTTTTCACATTTGAAAACGTGTAAACTTTAAAACTTTTCTTTCTCTTTTTTTTTTTTATAAAAATAGTGGAAGACTTTTCATTATTAAAATCCCTTTGAAGCGATAAATAGAAATCTTTTCTGAAAATATTTTTATAAAGCACAACAAAAAACTAAATAAATAAAACAAAGCATTTTATAATACAATAAATAACCTTTTTAGTTCTTTTTTTTATTTAAATATATTTACAAAACCTTTACAAATCATTTCTTTTACAATCATTAGTCTAGCTAGCCACAAGATCTACGCGTGCAAATCCTTCATCGACTACTCCTTAACCTGTTTCCTTGCATACCTACATCAACAAGACTTAAAATAATGAACCTACCGCTTAGTAAGTGATATCAAATAAAAACAACAATGCACATGCTATGCACTTTAAAAATCCATATCTATTTCCATTTTCATTTTAGTATCTTTAGGAAGTCGGGCCACACAGGCCACTTCGACTCTCAAGGCTTTGTTATCATTTGATTCCATTTTCGTATCAGTCTCTTTTCTATTTTCCTTTATCATTTTCTTGACTTTACTTTACTGTTTTGCCTTTGGTATTCAACTCAAGCCTCCAACAATGGGAGACCAATCAGCCCAAAGCCTCTAACCATGGGGACCACGTCCACCAAGCCTCTATTTATGAATTTGAGTTCAACACCAAAGCTTAAATTGTCTAACATTGAAATGCAACTTAACTATTAGGGGACTAGTACACCAAAGCCTCTATACATGGGGACCACGTCCACCAAACCTCTTTTTATGAGTTACATATCAATGCCTCTAACCATGGGGACAATGTCCACCAAGCCTCTTAGTTACATTGGGATCCTATTCCCAAAACCTCGACATATACATTAGTTTCTTAGTTCCTTTATCTTTTTCTTTCTTTACTTTACCATTCATCATTTAATATTCGTTTCCGTTCTCTTTTCAAAAACTATGCTTAAAATCTTTTTCGTATCATTTTAGAAATCATGATACATGATGCTCGTGAATGCATACAATATCTATATCATCACTAAAATCCTCGAAACATGATCATTATAAACATCTTACAATAAACACATCATTAAAAGAACACAATTTTAATAAACAAGCATCAAGCAGTAATACAACCTCAAAGCATATCAAATCATATGGACCTCAAGGCATAAATTGTATTAATTCTATAAAAGAACCTAAATCTAATAAACACAGTCAACAAACAATCTTAACTCTTGTGTTGTAGGGCCCAAAGATCAAAACACATACATATCCTTTACCTCGTGGTTTGTAAAGCGTTTAAGCACTTAAGCACTTCCTTTTCAATACCTTCACGAATACTTAACATTTAATCATCAATAGCTATTCACCGAATTCCATAAACCTTAACGACTAACAATTCTAATATTCAACTTAATTACATAATGCAATACCTGATTTTTTAAGTGGGTTGACTATTGGGGTATTACCAAGAACGTACCCATTAGATTATAATTTATGAGGATTTTATTGGATAATAATTAATATTACTTAAGGGGAGTAATTAATTAGGTATGTTAACTATAAGTCCGACAGTTAAGTGACTAATTAACGGTATTAATTAATTAATTAATTAGTTAAAGATAAAATGGACGATTACCTAATTAATTAAAGATAAAATAGAAAATATTATAATTAAAATAAATATTAATGTATTTGATTAAATTATATTGTTGGGTTTAAATAATTTAAAGAAGGATTTTAAGAGGTGGGCGAACCGGTTCACTCTCTATGAACTGGTTTGGGTGAATTAAACTAATGGCCTCTGGCCATTTGCTGGAGGAGGAGCCAAAAATGCAAAAAGAGACATGGAGAGACGAGGAGAGCGAGAGAACAGACGAGATGAGGGAGAAGGAGGAGGGTGCGACGGTGAAGCTCGGGGCGCCGTTCAGCGGACGGAGGCGCGACAGGCGGTGTGGGTCGCTGCTGGAGCTTCGGGTCGCCGATTTTGGGCATTGAATTTCTGGTCGCGATTCCTGTCGAACTCCAGGCAATGGTTGGTGACGAATGGCGACGACGACAGTGATGAATGGCCGGTGTGGTAATTGGCAGTGGGAATTTGGCGTCGGGAGGCTGCGGGTGTTGCTTGGGTCGTTGGGCGATTTGGCGATTCAAGATGGACCGGCCGAAGGCCCTGGTCCAGCTTGTGGTTCAGTTTTTTCTTCTAGCCCTTGCTCTGCTGGAATCCGACATAGGAGATGTTATAGACCTCGTATCTGTGGATGGCAGAGGGTAGAGTGTTCAGTGCCTCTACTCTATTGAGAGGCAGTGGGCAGGGGATATAATTGGAGGTGTCTTTTCCTTCTTGGTGAAGCCGAGTGCAGGAATGAAGATGGAGGAGGGGAGTTCTCTGGATGCTGGGGTTGGCCGAGAGTTTCATGGGTTGTTGGTGAGCTCTTTTCCGATTTTTTAGTCCTTGGATTCTGTTTGTAGTGTTTGTCAATCCTTGGAGTATTTCATTTCCTTGGTTTGATGGTAATTATTATGGAAATTTCGGATGAATGAGTTGGGAATTTCTCTGTATGGCATGAACACTCCCTGTTGTTGCTTCTGCATGGTTAGTGTGAGCTTGAATGCTCTCAGTTGTTGCTTCTGCATGGTTAGTGTTGGAAATGTTCTTGATTTCTGTTAGTTGGTTAATAATCTGTTGAGTTATGCTTTTAACTATGCAAATGGATTTTTGACTTTTCATAAATGATTAGTAAAGGATAAATGTTGGGTTGTGGGAAATGTTGAAGGAAATGGATATGGATGGGATTTGTTGTGATGATGCCTCTGTTGGATTTCAATTTCTTGGTTCTGTGAATGGAATTGCTGAAATTGATATGCTCTTGTTGATTATGTGAGGGAGTTCAATTATGTGTTGATATTCGGGTATATGTTCTGTGAAGAATTGAATTTTCGAATTGATTGTTATGTGAACTTCTTGTGATAAATGGATTGTAGAGAATGATAGAAATATAAGTGCGATACATGTTTTGGTAATTGGTTATGTTTGGATGTTGTTGTCGAGAAATCGTGTTATGTGTTTGATTGTTATTGGCTGAATATTTCTTTGGATGTTGCTGCTCTGTTGATTTTATCGAAAGCATTGATCGTTGGTTATTTGCTAGGTTATGATCGGTTAGGCTCTGTTGATATGAACTGTCCATATTAGATGTTGTTTCTATCAATTAGAATAAATCTTTGAGATGGAAGTATGCTCTGTTAATTATAGTTATGTTGTGTTAGTCATGTGTTGTGATTGTTACAAACTGATAATGAGATGAGACTTTTAATTGAATATTGAAATTGGACTTGTTGTATGAATAGCTATATTGAGATATAAGAAAATTGTTATGTGAAACTTATCTGTGAATTATCGAATATTATTAATTTGCAATTTAGTTATAGCTCAATGTTCGCTGTATTTTCACGATGGAACGTTGATATGTTGGAATTGGTTAGTTAATCGACTACATTGGATATTCTATTGGTTTAATTTTTATGTTGGTTAATGTCAAGTGTAATGTATTATGGGAATGCTGTGAGATTTAAGTGAGTGTTGTGCACATTGATAAATGCTTTAAACGTTTGGACGATTCAATTGTTGTTGGAATGCGTTGGTTGTTGTTGGTTATCTATGGTTGTCTTGATTAGGTTTATGGATAATACTCTTTGTTTGACAATACAGTATTGTTGGGTTAGATTAATATATTCTAAATATCAAAAGTTAAGTCGTACATAGATTGACAGTTGATGTCGTTGGTTTCATACCCTTCTTGGATATTAGTATAGGTCGTTGGCTTTGTTCGGGTACTTATTATGTGGGTGGTGTTAGGTACAAAGAAGAAGAGAAGAAGGATAATAACTAACTGCTATAGCTCATGAAAGCTTCGAGGTAAAGAATTAGGGATGTCTTGGCCATTTGGAGGTCTTGCACCATAAGTAGTGTGCGTGAATTGAGTTTATTCTGGGGTGATTTTACTACTGTTAGTTTCCTTAGTTCCCTGTAGTTTAATTACTGTTGTTAGTTCCCTTAGTTCTCGTAGTTTAATTACTGCAATCATAGGAATGAAAATGTTTAGCGAATGCTAGATAAATGAAATGTTTAGACGTGACGAATTCTTGCTAAAGGTTTAAGGAAAGAATGAAATACTTAATGCGATATTCTGCTACATTTAGTTTCTAATTTTACTTGCTATTCAACTAGTTATTCTCCGTGTTAGTTATCCATTGTCATTTCCTTCATTTAACGCATATATATATAGTTTTGATATATACATAATTGAGCACGTTTAACTTGTAATCTTCTCTTAGCATTCTAATCAATTTAGTATAGTTTATTAACCAATTAAGCATGTAAACAATTTAATTAATCTAAGCATGTAAACAATTAGCTAATTAACAGTAATTAATTAGAGCATGCTTACGTAGGTGTAATCACTTCTCAAACATGTAAAGTGACTAATAATTAACTAGAATAATGGTCGTAGCATGTAATTAGCGTAATTAACTAAGTAGCATGTTTGGTTCTTTATGTATGTTTAGTTAACTAGCCTTGTGATCATAATCTTGTTTGAGCATGTCAATTAACTAATCAGTTGAGCATGTTAATTAACTAACTAGTTGCGTATGTCAATCAATTTATTAGTTGAGCATGTTAGTTAACTAATCAAGCATGCAATCTAACTAGGATAACTAATTAGAACAATCGCCTAGAGTAATAAATATAGGAAGCATGTAAATGGACTAGGAAGTTAATTAGGGTAATTAACCTGTTAATAAATAGTATGTTTCAATTTCCCTTTTATTATCATTCCATTATATTATCATTGTTTGATTTCCTCATGTGATTCGCAGTTTACGATTCAGTATTATGATTGTTCTCCGTTGCGTGCTTTCAAATTCCACTGTTTATTATATGCGCTTGTAATTTCAATTGCTTTCAATTCCTGCTATTTAGTTACTTTCCTTATACACACTTCAATTTCTGATAATGTTATGTTATAATGCATCATGCATTATGATAGGTTGAGAATGTATGAACATGCATCATTTTAATAGAAACTAATAGGAGGTGTCACGGGGTGATATGCACACATGCATGAGTGAGGATAAATGACGAAAAGGGGTAAAAACATTAAGATAATAAATGTTCTTGTGGTACCGATAGCTTAGCCCAACACAAGAATTGGGAAAAGAAATAATAAGATAATAAAGGTTTTTGTGGTACCGTCAGCTTAGCACGGCACAGAAACTGGAAAAGAAAACGATAACAAGGGGATTGGAGGGCGGATGGGTAGCAAGTATAATCTGCAAGTAGCCGAAGCCCCTCCCTCGTAGGGTACGGGAGTTCTAGTAGCGAGTAAAAGGTTAGATCCGAGCACTATTCCATCACAAAGGAAATCCTCCAATTTCCAGCTTGAAGTACGAGTAACGAACGAATGACTTAAAGTAAAGTAATAAATTGGTAAATGACTAATGAAATGATTGGTTTGAGTGGATCCCATTCTAAAATGGATTAAAGAGTGGCATTCATATGCATTAAAGCCTTTTTCCTTACTGAGTCATTAGGCTCACGTTTTACTTGTGATGTAGGTGTAGATAGTCGTACGTGGAACCAAAGCACAGACTAGGAGTAGCGAAAAGAAAAGATGAACGGATAACATCAAAGCAGGGATGATGGATTTGCACGTGTAAGGGAGTCCGTGGCTGGCCAGACACATAAAAAGGGTAAAAGAGAAATAATGTAATTAAATTAAGTTTTTCAAATTGTATTCGATTGCCAGTTTTACTCATTAAAAGTAGAATTTCAATTGCTTAGCATTTCTTCCTTAACTATTTATAGATGCTTCCGCAAAGTTTTAAATAAACAATTTTTAAAACGCTTCCGCATAAGTTTTATTAATGGGGTTTTTATAACGATTTTTATGAACGGTTGGTAGCGATCTGGTTTAGGTGCGCTCTGACCAGATACAAAAAGAAAATTTTCAAAATTTTCACACATTTTAAAGGATTTACGAAAAACCAGGTCCTTACACATAACTGTTTCTAACAACCAACAGAGCAATCAAGAAAGAGCATATTACTAATAACTCTTATTTCATCCATTTTAATTTTCGGTGGAGTACCATTGGATAACAAATCAACATAAGATTTCTTATACTCCCCATCAACCAACACCTCCCAGTCCACCGTAAACCACAAAATGACAGTCAACAATAATCTATCAATTATTATCCAGCCTCTCATCCAACCAAAATGGCTGTAACCAAAATCATCAAACACAATGGTTAACAATTCATAGCAAGTATTCCAAATTCGTACGTGAACCAGTTTCTCAAACGAATAAGAAATGATAGTGGTTAACAATCCAACAACAACAGATTATCACTTCAAGTGATTCCTTATCGTCTTACACCTCATGGTTAACAATAATCATAGACATTTTCCAAGCTTTCTATCATACTATAATTAACAGAGACTAAAATCAATCGTTAGCAAAACAACTCTTCACGGAGAGAACACTTCATAACCTGGCAACATTCAACCAAATAAATGGCAGTGGCATTCATCGGCTCACAACAAGGCAGTAGCAACAGGGAGAAATATCCAACCCACCATTAATATGCATGAACAAAATAATACATCTTGCGTATACTTCATCAACCTAGAGAGGAAATAATGCATTACCTGAAACACTCCCGAAAACTAGAGAGAGTTTCTTCCTTTCTCTTCTTCCTTCTTCTTTTAACTTCTTTTCTCCCTGGAGTTTCTGCCCACAATACTCTCAGCCTCACACCACTCACAAAAGACTCTCCAGACACCCCATTCACAGACTCCCTCAAACCCTCTCTCTTCCACTCTGTAAATAAAATAACAATATGCCCTCTCCTTGTGCCCATACCCTCCATTTATTAACAGAGGAGAGACTTCCTCAAGAAGCCACAGCTGATGGATGGAAGCACATCAAACCATGCAGGAGGTGGTTCAATCCCACGTTCCCAGATACTAGAGTTATCGCTTTGGGAAGATCAAGGTCGTCGGGAGAAGCTTCTGAAGAAAACTTGTTTTTCGCAAAACCTGTGGTTCCAGTCACCAACCCAGTCGACAGGAATAGTAGATCGCCCTCTCGACTAGTCCCAAAAGTGTTCACCCTTTATCTCCAAACGTCACTATTTCCTTTCCCTTTCATTTATTCTTTTCTTTTTATTTTCCCTTCCAGTTATTCTATTCCTTTTTATTTTAATTTCATTTAATTCATTCCTTTTTAATTTATTCCTCATCAATCCAATAATATTTCTTCATTAATTTTCAGTGTATTATATCGAGTGTACCATACACAATTATGGAACGTATTTTCTTTATTAAAATATTTATTCTGTAAAATCTTTTATATTATACATAAAGAGATTTATCTGGGTATTACAATAATAGGCCACCCTGGACATGTTTTTCCTTTCCTTGTTGGTCTCCATCATTAAAGAGCCTCTTCACTCCTCTCATATCTAGCTACCCTCCCTTTTTCTATTAAGGCTAATTCTCCTTTAGAAACTTTCTTCTCACTTCCATCTATATAGAAACTTGGAATTTAGCTTCTTTCACTTCAAGTGGTTTAGACACGATCTTCAAATAGGATACATCTTGAGTGACATATATCTTCACATCTCTTTATATCACCACTCTTAAACCTTGTACAAACTAATATACTTTGAGCTCATTTGTAGCCACCAGATGCAGCATGAAGCATGATAGTGGTTCAAAATTTTGCACATATTCAGAAACATATCCCACCTGGCGAAGTTGAACAAACTCTACCAATTTTCATGTTCTTGTAGTGTGGCTAAAGCACTTATCATAGAACATCTCTTTGAATTTTCCTCAGGTCATTACCTTCACATCATGAGTTATCTTAATTGAGTTCCACTAGAACCTTGTGTCTAAATCAACAAATATGCAACACATGAAACCTTTTTCTCCTCTTTCTATCTTTGCATAATCAAACGTATCCTCTGGGGCTTGGATCCATTCTTTAGCTTTGGTTGGGTCAGAGGAACTCCCATCAAAACTTTGTGGTTTCAACCGACTGAACTTTTCCCAACCAACTTCCATGTGAACAGCTGTATGCAAATTTCCTTGCTCTTTTTTTTTCATGAATATCTCAAGATACTGAAACTAATGTTTGATGAGTTCAAATATTCGTCCAATTGCCTCGTCTCTAGTATCTATGTTTCTCTTGGTTTCTCTTACCACACTATCTCTTAGAATATCTAATAAATCTTGAAAAAAAATTATTATGTAAGTATATTTCATATAAAAATAGTTTTAAATTAGTGATGTGTTAAATAAATATTCATACTTTTGCTACAGAATATTGGAGTGAACTATAGCATCATACTCTTATGGGAAATAGTTAATTTTATGCAAATTTTATTATATAACTGATGAGAAATGATAATTGGGTGCATACTTACAATGGGAGCAATATATCAGCACTGAGATGGAAGTGATTTAGTTACCCAACAAAGGGAGATTTCAAAATCAAAATAAAATAACCAAGAAGGGATTTAGGTACCAAACAAAGTGAGATTTCAAATTCAAAATAAAATAACCAAGAAAGAAATTGTGAAAGCAAAAATCATGGAAAAGAATGAGCCAAATTAATTTAGATTTACTAGCTGAGTGATTAAGAAAGGAATGTAGCAAAAAGGTGATAATTGGATCAGCTGAAATGGTGAAAAGAATAAAGAGAAATAAATGGATCCAATCTAGTGTTAAATATTGGTTTGATGAGAGAGAAGATATGCAAATTTTCAAAGCCAGACAATAAAAGAATATTGTTTTACTAAGGAAGAGCAGATATGATTATAAAAGGAGAGACATCTCTTTGGCAGGAGGGGAGAGGATCCCAAGATGGGAAGGTGCTGGACCCCAAAGATCTAAGTGGATATAATCTAGTATTTCTTTCCTAGTGTGAGTGGCTGTAGTGAATGTAACTCTATTCTGTTTCCCAAAAATACAATGCTCGCAAAACTGTAATTTACTTGTGCTCTGAATATTCAAAAGTCCTCTTCTGCTAAGCTCATTCATCCAATTTTCACTCATATGCCCTATACGCATATGCCATAATTTGGTAAGATCTTCATCTGACAATGAAGTACTAACTGCAGCATCCCCAACAACTGTAGATCCCTGCGGAACATATAAATTTTCAGATTTTATTTGCCCTTTCATCATAGTAAGAGAACCATGACTAATCTTCAAAACTCCACCTTCACCGGTGTACCTGTACCCTTTCAGATCAAGAGTACTCAATGAGATCAAATTTCTCTTCAAGTCGGGAACATGTCGCACATCACTAAGTGTTTTGACAACTCCATTTTCTGATCGAGCCAATCCCTGCTGTCTTGCGCGATAAATTATTTCCCATCAATACTGTACCTTTTAACACAAGCTCATATGTCAAAAATCAATCTTTATTGAGACACATATGAAACGTACAGGCTGAATCTAGAATCTACTTCTCGGATGACTTTGAATTTCTGTCAGACACTACCAAAAGATCTCCTCCTGATTCACAATTGTTTTCTTCAGTGACAACTGCTTCACCAGAATTCACTGGTTGTTTTCCCTTCTGATCACCTTCCTCTTTTCTTTTATTCTGCAATTTGTAACACTGAGATTTAATATGTCCATTTTTCTGACAGAAAAAACAAACTTTGTTTCTGTTCCTTGACTTTGATCTACTTTTCAAACCCCTTCTATTACTGTTCCCTTTATCGGACCTCTATGATGTTCTACCCCGAGTGATCAATCCCTCTCCTTGAGTTCCAGATCCAACTACAGGGTGTTTCATCCTTTCTTTTGAAAGCAAAGCATCGTAGACCTCTTTCAGAGTCAATGTGTCCCGACTGTACAGAATGGTATCCCGAAAAATATTGTACGATACAAGCAATGAACATAGCAAAATCAAACCTAAATCTTTCTCATCATATTTGCATTCCATTGTTTCCAAATCTAAAACAATTTCTTTAAATCCAGTTAAGTGTTCTTCAATCGAAGTTCCTTCTCCCATATGATAAAAATATAACCACTGCTTCAAATGCAGCTTACTCTTCAGGGTTTTATGCATACACAATTCTTCCAATTTTGTCCATATTTCAGCAGTAGATTTCACCTTCAATACATTCTCCAAAATTGCATTTGATAAATGAAGAAAAATCAAAGATAATATTTTTCTGTCCCTTAGATGTTTTTCCTCCTTGGTCAAAGACGTTGGCATTTCATCGACTCCCAATAACGTATTGTCTAATTCCATCTAAGCAAGAATATCCCGCATTTTTACCTGCCATGTTAGAAACCTCGTATTCCGATCCAACATCGAAATTTCATATTTCACTGAAGTCATCCCCAAAAATCCGAATTTATCCCAAAAATCAGAACTCAAAATATCCGCACAAAATTTGACCGCCAAAATATTCCAAAATATTTTCTAATATCCTGCACAAAAATTCAAATAAATCTAAGAACAGAATTTTATGTCAAAATTCTATCCAACCCTGCAATATCAAAAGTCAGCAATTTTTAAGATACCAGTTGGCTGTTCCCTGTGATGTTGCAGAATCGGTCGGCAACGTGGAATGATATAGAGAACCTCAACTTTAGCTTTGATACCAATTGTTGAAATAACGAACGATATTTGGAAAAGAGAAAGAGAAAACAATGGACACCAAATTTACGTGGAAAATCCAAAGCGGTAAAAAAAAACCGCAGGCAGAGGAGAAATCACTAATAGAAATCGATACAACGATCTTTGAGACTCAAACATATATTTATAGAAATAAAAGAAACCCTAGTCATTATGGAATTGGAAATCCTAATCCTGCAGGAATTAGGAAAACCTCCAATTTGGACAAAACCTCCAATTCGGGCGAAACTTCCAATTTGGGCCAAATTGGCCTGGCCAAATTAGAATTTGGGTCATACTAAACCCTAATAAAACATGATAGTCGAATGGTAAGTACGAGAAATTTAAGAAATTTGTACATCTTAAACTTTGTTGAGTAGTACAAAGTTGTGCAAGAAAATAAACACCAATTTCAAAGTGCAGCATTGTCTTGCATGAGACAGATAGAGCAGAAATAGGTTCGTATTTTGAAAGTAGAAGTTACCGATTTGTCATCAGCACTCTCAGCTTTCTCATAAACTTTTTCTCGTTTACCAAGGCAATAAAAATTGAGGTAGTCTTGAGGATGTGAATCCCAGTGCTGAGCTGACTTTAGTTCCTCTACAACAACTCCATACATCATCTGCATTATTTGACTCTGCCAAAACCAAAACCTCAAAAATATTTTATGCAATTGCTCAAAAGAAACAACCTTTATCACTTAAAACCTCAATATTTGTTGTGGTATTTGTAAGCAAGATAGTGAAATTAAAATGGAGAGGGTAAAACTTTTGTAGTGTAATGCTTGTAGTGACTGATATCAACCATTTGTCAGCTTTATATCCACTGTTTGTTAACACAGTTCAGCGGTTTAGCCACTTGACCTGCCAATAAAGTATCTCTTGTACATGAGTAGTAATTGGATCTCCTTCAGGCCACATGGGTACAACAATATATACAGCGAATCTCTCGTTAGCTCTAATTTTGCTAGCTATCTTTAGTACCAACTCCATAGGAATGAGATTATCGGCCCCTGCTCGGATAAAAAACAAATGTCATATACAAGGAGCAAACTTGGAAAGGAAAATCCAATCTGAAAAACTCCCGAATTCAAGTAGGCCATGTTTCATATCTTCCTCAAAAAAAGATGAGAAAGCCAATGATAATGATAATTAATGTCTGATCAGTCATGTATATACTAAGAAGTGTTGACATGTCTCGGGGGCCGAGGCCTATTACTCGATCGCAAACAAGGTCCTTACTTTTACTTAGCCAAATTACTGATGATCTTGTTTCTTTTGCAAGTATTAACTTCGAGGATGGTTCCATTTGGGATGTTGTCCCAACGGATAGGGAGCAGCCCGTGCATGTCTTGACTTGGGACACACGTGAGTGTTGTGAGCTTCATCAGACGGAAATTTGTCTTTCCGACATCCCAAACGTGTAACCTTTCAATTCTGCATTTTTCATTTCTTATTTTATTTTCATGGCAAACATTGAGCCTATTTTGTGAGGGTAAGGCATGGTTATAAGCTTTACTCATTCATGCATTTAGATTTTTGGTTAGGTTAGATAGTGATGATTAAGTTCTGGGTTGATGGGCCAAGTCCAATCCATTTCAAGCCCAAGGAATGAGCAAGCCCAAAGAAAACATCAAGGAGCTGTCACGTGTACGCCATGCATGTTATCTCCCACCAGCTTTAATCTCGGCCATTCATTCCACATTTATCCAAGGGTCTGCATGTTGCCACCCAAAGAAAACATCCAGGAGCTGCCACGTGCATGTCATGCATATTGCCACCCACCTGCCTCATCTCGGTCATCCATCATCCCCTACTCATTATCACCTAGGCTTATAAATATCCATGGATTAGATGCATTGAAAAACTTTTGATCAGATTAATATATTAGTAGCTTCCTCCTCTGTCAGAGAAATCCCGACCCTGTCGTGAGTCAGCCCCGGATTTTTGAATCCGAGACGAAGTAGAGGACTTCCTTGTTAGCAAGCTCGTGGTGCTTGAGCTAACTCGTAAGTTTTCCCTTTTCAAACTTCCATTGGGAGTTTCAGCGAGGGAAAACTGAACCATTGCCTACGATTGGTAGATTTTCTTCGAAAATCTAGAATCCGTGAACCTCACGTTAGATAGTTCCCGGATCCGATCAAGGGTCTACATCTCCTCCCCTGTCGCTCATCAAGGGTTTCTAACACGTGCTTCCTTTTCTAAGTCGTCTTGTGTCAAGTGTTGTGTTCGGCTCTTATGAGCTGGACAAGGGGCCCACACCCTTATTAAAAGGAGAGTCAAATTTTTTAAAGGGTTTTTATATAACCCTAAAGCAGTAGAGATAAACAGAACAGGAGAGAGAAGAAAACACAACAGGGAGAAGGCATATTCGTATTTTTCCCCTGCAGCCTTGGAAATTCTCCTTTTCCCTGCGTTTCAACCGTTGGATCAACGTGAAAATTGGACAGCGTGTTCGTGACGTTCTGGGCAACATTCTGAACGGTGAAGATTTTGTTTTGTCATCTGTAAGTTCATCTCGTAGGTTATACACAAACAAGAGAAATCAGATTCTCTAGTCCTTTTTTTGTTCCTCTCTCGATTCCATCTTGATAGGTGATGATTATGCTGTATTGAGACTTAGTTGTACCCATTATTATCGTTGATAGTGAAAATTTTAAGTGGCCTAATCGGTCCCGTGGTTTTTACCCAATTTGGGGTTTTCCACGCGAAAATTGGTGTGTTGATTTGATTAGTTTGTTAGCTCGACTATTATTGCATATGCGGTGTTCGTTTGTGATTCTAATCAGGTACTAAGTATTGGAAAACCATATTCTGCATATTTGTTTTAGGTGGTTTTTCTCAACAAAGTGGTATCAGAGCAAGGTTCTCATTTTTATGCCTATTCGAATCATGGAAAGTAATACAAGTCGAATGGTTACTTTGAATAGCTCCAATTATAATGTTTGGAAGAGAAAAATGGAAGATCTTCTTTATGTAAAAGACTATTATCTGCCAGTATTTGCCAGTGAGAAACCAGCCAATAAAACAGATGATGAATGAGAATTATGTCATCGTCAGGTGTGTGGGTACATTCGGCAATGGGTAGATGATAATGTCCTCAACCATGTCAGTAAGGAAAAGAATGCACAAAGCATGTGGAACAAGCTTGAGGAGTTGTACGCTCGAAAGACAGGTAATAATAAGTTGTATTTGATCAAGCAATTATTGGCGTTGAAGTATCAGAATGGAAAAGCAATGACCGACCACTTGAATACATTTAAGGGGATTATAAATCAGTTAGCTGGAATGAAAATCAAGTTTGATGATGAGATTCAGGGTTTGCTACTTCTTGGTACTTTATCGGATTCGTGGGAGACATTTAGAATGTCGTTGTCCAATTCAGCCCCGAATGGTAAATTGGCTATGGATATAGTCAAGAGTAGTGTGTTGAATGAGGAGATGGGAAGAAAGTCGACGGGTTCTTCTTCATAGTCAGATATTCTGTTCACTGAAAATAGGGGGAGGAGTCAAAGTAGAGGTCCGAAAGATAAAAGCAGAAGCAAAAGCAAAAGCGGCAGACATGCAAATTTTGAGTGTCATTACTGTGGTAAGAAGGAACACATAAAGAGATTTTGTCGAAAGTTTCTTCGAGAGAATCCGAATACTAAGGGCAATGAAAAGAAGACCAATGAGGGTGATATAGGCGAAAAGGTAGCCAAAGCCACTGATGAGTTCTTGATTGTCTATGATGAGGAAGCAGTAAATCTCACTTGCCAAGATACAAGTTGGGTAATTAATAGTGGTGCTTCGATACACGCTATATCGTGGAGGGACTTCTTCATGTCATACACTTCTGGTGACTTTGGAAGCGTGAAGATGGGTAATGATGGTGTTACTAAAGCCATTGGTATGGGAGATGTGCATTTGGAGATTGACAATGACAATACCTTAGTTTTGAGAGGTGTGAAGCACATTCCCGACATTCGCATGAATTTGATCTCCACTGGTAAGCTCGACGACGAAGGATTTTGCAATACTTTTTGTGACAGTAAATGGAAGCTCACCAAAGGCTCTTTAATCGTGGCGAGAGGAAAAAAATGTTCCTCATTATATGTGATGCATGTGAAGATTGCAGAGTCTACCAGAAATGCAGTAAATGATGAAGACACAACAGAACTTTGGCACAGTCGGCTTAGCCACATGAGTGAGAAGGGATTGATGATACTAGCTAAGAAGAATCTTCTCTCGGGTGTGAAAAATGGTTCTCTAAAGCGGTGTGCTCATTGCTTAGCAGGTAAGCAAACTAGAGTTTCCTTGAAGAGTGCTCCTCACTCGCGAAAAACGGGAGAACTTGATATGGTATATTCTGATGTGTGTAGTCCGATGAAAACAATAACACTTGGTGGTGCCCTTTATTTTGTCACTTTGATCGACGACCATTCAAGGAAGGTTTGGGTGTATATGTTGAAGTCAAAAGATCAAGTGTTGGACGTCTTCAAACAATTTCATGCTTGTGTTGAAAGAGAAACAGGTGTGAAGCTTAAGTGCATCCGAACAGATAATGGTGGTGAGTATTGTGGTCCATTTGATGAGTATTGCAGGCAGCAAGGTATTCGACATCAAAAGACACCTCCGAAAACTCCTCAGTTGAATGGGTTATCTGAAAGAATGAACAGGACACTTGTGGAAAGGGTTAGATGTTTGCTCTCATAGTCATAGTTGTCGATGTCCTTTTGGGGTGAAGCATTGAATACAGTGGTACATGTTTTGAATATCACACCATGTGTTCCGTTGGGTTTTGAGGTTCCAGATTGAGTTTGGTATGGAAAGGAACCTTCATATATTCATTTGCGTGTTTTTGGGTGCAAAGCATTTGTTCACATTCCGAAAGATGAGCGGTCGAAGCTCGATGTGAAGACAAGGCCTTGTGTGTTTGTTGGTTATGGTCTTGATGAGTTTGGCTACAGGTTCTACGACCCAGTGCAGAAAAAACTTATTAGAAGCCGAGATGCAGTGTTTGTAGAAGACAAATGCATCAAAGACAGTGATGAGACAGAAACGATGGGGAATGATGATATGATTTATTTGGATTCAGTTCCTACACCTGTAGAGAGTCATGATCCCAGAGAATCAGGGTTAGATATTTCCAATGGCATCAGCCATGATATGCCTCCCACAGTTGATGATGTTGAACCGACTGAGCAAGTCAAAGAAGAGGTTCAAGAGCTGCCAAATGAACCTATCTTGAGAAGATCTACCAGAGAGCATCGTCCTTCTACCAGGTATTCTTCAAATGAGTACGTGATGCTCACTGATGCTGGAGAGCCAAAAACTTATCAAGAAGCAATTTTCGTTGATGAGAAGAAAGAGTGGTTGAAAGCCATGGAAGAAGAGTTGCAATCTCTTCACAAGAATCACACTTATGATTTGGTGAAATTGCCGCAAGGAAATAAAGCTCTTAAGAATAGATGAGTCTATACATTGAAGACCGAAATCAGTAGCTCACAACCAAGGTACAAGGCTTGATTGGTTGTGAAGGGGTACGGTCAAAAAAAGGGAATTGATTTTGAAGAAATATTCTCCCCAGTTGTAAAGATGTCCTCGATCCGAGTTGCTCTTGGTCTAGCAGCACGCCTGAACTTGGAGATTGAGCAACTTGATGTGAAAACAACATTTCTTCATGGTGAGTTGGAGGAAGAAATTGACATGGAGCAACCTGAAGGGTTCAAAGTCAGAGGAAAAGAACATCTTGTGTGCAAGTTGAAGAAGAGCTTGTATGGCCTTAAACAAGCTCCAAGGCAGTGGTATAAAAAGTTTGACTCATTCATGGTGAGCCATGGGTACAGCCAAACATCGTTAGATCATTGTGTGTTGGTCAAGAGGTATTCCAAAGATGACTTCATCATTCTCCTCTTGTGTGTTGACGATATGTTGATAATAGGCCATGATGCTAGCAAAATTGTGAAGTTGAAAGCAGAATTAAGCAAGTCCTTTGCCATGAAAGATTTGGGATCGGCAAAGAAGATTCTCGGCATGAAGATTTCTCGTGATAGGAAGAATAGGAAACTGTGGTTGTCATAGGAAGACTACATCGAGAAGGTGCTTGAAAGGTTTAACATGTGTAAGGCCAAGGCAGTCTGTTCTCCACTTGCAGGTCATTTCAAGCTCACTTCAAAGGACTGTCCTACAAGTAAGGAAAAAAAGGCGAACATGAGCCGTATTCCATACGCGTCTGCGGTTGGCAGTTTGATGTATGCCATGGTTTGCACTAGGCCCGATATTGCTCATTCCGTTGGAGTAGTCAGTCGATTTCTCTCCAATCCAGGCAAAGACCACTGGGAAGTAGTGAAGTGGATACTGAGATATCTTCGAGGTACTTCCAAAGTGTGTTTGTGATTTGGTAGTAGGGATCCTATGCTAGTTGGATACACCGATTCAGACATGGCAGGTGATGTTGACTCCAAGAAGTCCGTTTCAGGATTCTTGATGACCTTTGCAGGGGGAGCCGTGTCGTGGCAATCAAAATTGTAAAAATGTGTTGCGTTATCCACCACAGAAGCTGAGTACATTGCAATTACTGAGGGTTGCAAAGAAGCTTTGTGGATGAGGAAATTCCTTGAGGAATTAGGTTTGCGCTAGGAGAAATACATTGTATTCAGTGATAGTCTGAGTGCTATACATCTCTCTAAAAACTCGTCATTTCATTCGAGATTGAAACACATTGATGTAAAGTATCATTGGATTCGAGACGTGCTTGAAACAAAGCAGTTGCACTTGGAGAAAGTTCACACCAGTGAGAATGGATCTGATATGTTGACAAAGACTCTACCAAAGGAAAAGCTCGAGACCTGTCGACGAAGAGCAGGCTTGTTGGAGCCCACTTTTTGAGCCGAATGGGGAGTTTGTTGTGTTCGGCTCTTGTGAGCTTGACAAGGGGCCCACACCCTTATTAAAGGGAGAGTCAAATTTTTTAAAGGGTTTTTATATAACCCTAAAGCGGTAGAGATAAACAGAACAGGAGAGAGAAGAAAACACAACAGGGAGAAGGCAGATTCGTATTTTTCCCCTGCAGCCTAGGAAATTCTCCATTACCGGCGTTTCAACCGTTGGATCGACGTGAAAATTGGACAGCGTGTTCGTGACGTTCTTGGCAACATTCTGAACGGTGAAGATTTTGTTTTGAGGTCTGTAAGTTCATCTCGCAGGTTATACACGAACAAGAGAAATCGGATTCTCTTGTCCGTTATTTGTTCCTCTCTCGATTTCATCTTGATAGGTGATGATTGTGCTGTATTGAGACTTAGTTGTACCCATTATTACCATTGATAGTGGAAGTTTTAAGCGGCCTAATCGATCCCGTGGTTTTTACCCAATTTGGGGTTTTTCACGCTAAAATTAGTGTGTTGATTTGATTAGTTTGTTATCTCGACTATTATTGCATCTGCGGTGTTTGTTTGTAATTCGAATCAGGTACTAAGTATTGAAAAATCATATTCCGCATATTTGTTTTAGGTGGTTTTTCTAGGTGGTTTTTCTCAACAAGAAGAAGCCCAGATACATCAGCAGAAGCCATTGTTAATGAAATGTATGATTCTCAGTAGGATAAACTATGATATTGCAGGCTTCAAACCAGAAATATCGGGTTGCTAAAAGATTACAAATCTCACAGATAGAGGGAGGTTTGTGACAAGACGTAGACAGATAATTAAATTTGGTTCCGAAGAAGAACGAACAAAATTTAATCACTTCACACACCAAGAAACTTTATTAAAAAAACGCCTTTCCAAATATATGTTATGTTGCAAAATATTACAACACCCATACCCAAAGAACAATTATGGCCAAAAAGCAAAGCAGAAGATTATACAAGACCTGCATTTTTGTAAGAGGGCCATGCGTATGATGATCCTATGAAGAACTGATTCTCAATATAAATGAAATGTTGAGCAGATCGTATAGCCTGGATGTATGCTGTTTGAATGCTCTTGTCTACAACCAAATCTTTTGAACAAACAAGGTTCTGCAATCATAGCATAAAAGATATGTTTATAGTAGCTAATACATTTCTGGTATTAATACCGAAGAGATCTTTGAAGAACCTGGGACATGGCTATATCAACTGCTCTAGGGAATCCTTTCAGAGATCCAGAGTCAATCGACCGAAAAATCTGCAAAATGAAAAAAATATACACACCTTACATTGCATGTACAACTGGCATAAAAAAAGGAAATTAAATTAGCAAAAACTAGAATAAAAAAAATCTATAAATTGCAATTTCTGACCTGGACGTGCCAGTTTTCAGGATCTTTTTCTTCAGAAACCCACAATTTTTCGTCCTCCCCAGGAACAATCGTCGCGCCTTCTTTCGAAGTAGAGAAGGTCGGACTTAATATCCAAGAGATTCGTTCGATTTTCATTAGAGAATCATCATGCCAATGTGAGATTCTTTTAAAAAGTAATCCAAAATCTGTCCGTCTTGTGGCTCTTTTCCAACGCTGCTCAAAGTTTAGAAGAACATCATATGCTGCCGGCCCATTAATTTGACAATGCAAGTCGTGCCATGGCTTCCTCGGAGCCTTCAATCCAGCCTACTGCACCCAGAAATCGATATAAAAGATTCAAAAACTATAACTGATCATTCTATAACACCATATCATAAAATACAACATAATAGGCTGCATTCAACAATCCTACTTACAGCAAATGTAGGATTATAAAAATCATCCTTAAAAACGGTGTCGAGTTCACGAAATAGTCTATGTTCAGGTGTGTCATATCGACCGTCACACAGATCAAGACCTCCGAGAAATGCAGTTATCTTTCGATTATTACCAAATGCCTGTGTGTCGACAAGAACACACTTCTGATGGTGTGAGAAAAGAGTCCCAAAAACCTGGAAAAAACCATGGAACAAGAACAAATATTTTACATAATACACAAACATTAACCACATTTCTAATATCGACTTAGGATCACAGCAAATCAGATTTATCGTAGCAAGTTGGAATCTTCAATTTTAACTAAGAAAGTATTATTGTCTACCATCTGTTTGATATAGCTTAGCTTGCTGCTTGGATAGCGAGGAGCCAACACACACATGACAGATGAATGCTTGAAAAACTTTCTGGTTTCTTCATCGTGCGTCTGCATTAATCCAGACTGCACCAAAACGGCAACAAAATATAGCTAAACTAGAAAATCTCATCAAGAAGATGCAGAAGTTTGCTATGCATTCTCACTCACCGTCTTGATCAGCATTTTATCGTGAGAAGTCTTATCATTCCAGACCAATAATAGAATTCTCACCCCTTCTTCTGACTTGTACTTGAGCAAATCGCCTAGCGTTAAATCCCCACCTCGCGGTAGTGGCCGGGAAGGCTCCCTGACCAGCTTCACCTTATGGAAGACAGACCAACCCGCAATGTATATCATGTGGTGAGCTTCAGATATGGCGTAGCAGATGTCCTCCCAACAATTTCCCTGATGATAGACCCTCTTCCCGTCCAGTTTAATCTCCGGCAACATTCCCTCCGGGACGTGGGCGTCTTGGTATAGTTTCACTGAGCTGCCTTTCCTGACCGGAAAATAAGTGTGCGTCACGCCCTTATGCTCCGGATCCCCTGCAATGCTGTGCTTGTACAGTGGGTTTTTGTCGAATGGCTCGAATTTCATTTCCAGCCGGATTGCCGTGTCTACCTTTGGCGGCTTTCCGTTTGAACCTATCACTGGAAACCACTCTTTTATATGCTCGGCGGAGGAGATTCTCCGAGCCGGAATTTGGACACTGCCGATGACTTGAGCTCCGAAGACGCCGTCGTCTTTAACCTGAAATTCTATATTCGCGAAAGGGTGAGCGAGGGGGATAACGAAGTGCTCGTTCCAAAAGGGATTCTAGGAGTTCTTGATGAATCGAGTTCGTGCAACATTGGCTTGGGGCAGGCGAACAGTGACGTAAGGATCGCTGGTGATGATTTTACGGTTGTGATGCTCTTTATGGCCGTCAGTGGGTTGAGAGGAAGAGAATTCGATCGTACCGCAGGCAGTGAAGCAACGGCGGAGTAGCTCAGTGACGATGTCCATGTTCGGCAGGCGTCGTGTCACGACCCGAAGACGGGCCTAACAGAACCGCCGGGTCAAGCGACCCGATCCTCATAGAGAACCCGATCACCCAGCCCAAGGCGTGAGTTTTGCGGAAGACTTACAATATTTAATTCGGCCCAAGGTAATATGGGCCTAGGTCCGAGTAGGGATCACGAGAAGATAACAGTGCATAAATTAAAATACAATCCAAGTACTGTGCAACAAACCCAAAACCAATTGTGTTTAAGGTTTACAGACCCAAATGGAAATATAAATGTCCTCACCAAATAACGATGAATCACTCAAGTAGAAATAATAAAACGCTTCAACTCCTGATCCTCAGCTACTCCTTGCCCTTACCTGAAGTTTTGGGGAAGGAGTCGTTTGGGGTGAGTGACTAACTCAGTAAAGTATGGCTATACTAAATGCACCTCATGCAAAACTGGTTTTGTACATTTTTCGAAAACAAGGTTATGTTTCATTCTGCCGTACATGGATTTTTAAAATCACTTTAAAACTCTTTATCATTTTACCAAACCGACCCAAGGGCCGTCGATGAGGCTTTTATTAAAAATCTTGCTGTATACATAGACAGCTATACCTCGTAAAATAGGCCATCATCGTTTTCCAATTTGAAAACGTCCTCAGTGAAAAGGGGTGGTCACTCATGGACTCACCCGCCACACAACATAGAAGAGGTGGTCACCCGTCGATGACAACACCTTATGAGGCAGGAATAATGACGACGATCCGAAGATTCCGTACGTCACCCGAGTTGCCGGCGCACCTGGCTGCACGACACAACTCGTATAATCGTATAATCGTATAATCAAATAAAACGGATACAGTTGCTCGCTATATGTGGACTTAGGATAAACAAGTCTCAGCGATTGACAACCGTCTGATCCCTGGGACAAATCCTGGCCAGGTTTAGGGGCTTGCGACCCAAGGAGGCATCATAACCCTCCCATACGAGGTTTACGACTTTCAGGAGTTTCAACCTGAGGACACGTCACCAATG
Organism: Begonia loranthoides; assembly: GCA_022433065.1. Lineage (NCBI taxonomy): Eukaryota > Viridiplantae > Streptophyta > Magnoliopsida > Cucurbitales > Begoniaceae > Begonia > Begonia loranthoides. The sequence goes on from CM039472.1 coordinate 23,785,155, forward strand.
CCCCACCTATATTTCTTGCACGTCAAACAATCAACCTTCACGCAGCAGAAGGTATCAAAGGGGATGGCGGATACATCCCTCAACATGGGCACAATAAATCTCAAACCATGTACGGAATTAAACTTGAGAAAACATACTACTAATAAAAACGGACGTGCTGTCAAACAGTCCCCGTCATTTTCCAAGTGTGGTAGTCCACAAAATAATTATTTTGGAAAACGGAATAGGATGCAATATAACGCAAGAGGTATAGAAATCCCTACCTTTTCGGCGTTCTTTACGATTAAGCGGAGCAACTACCTCCTCGGGAATCGTGGCACACTCGCCAAAATCTCAAAGCCTGACAAAGGTATAAATACAGAAATTAAAACTTAATTCTAGAAAATAAGTTGATGATCCTATACCGGGAATAGGAGCTCAACCGAAGTGTGAGTGAAAATCTCAAAGCCCAATAAATACTTTAAACCTTTTTAACAACTTCTTTAACTCAAGATCCATTTTTGTCCCTCAACTTTGACAATTCCAATTTAAGACTTCCAACTCCCACAATTTATGAAACTAACCCCTAATATAATTAAAACAATCCGTTGCCCTTAACATCATCCAACACTCAGTGGGTGAATAAATTCACAGGCTGAAAACTCATAAATATCCTTAACATTATCTTCTCAATCTTAACCAAACTTCTTTTATTTAGCAACCTTTAACGCTTTAAATTTATTTATGATATCTGGTCTCCAAATCTAGCAATCCATACATGTAGAAAATTTCCAATTTTAAACATATTGTTATGAATTTAAAACCATCACAACCAAGCAAAATGCCAGACCAGTATCCAAAATCAATGAGAATATTCCAACTAAAATCCCTCAACATAACAAAATCGATCTCAGTCCCAAATGACAGCAACAAATCAGTAATAAGCAGTTCACTAAAAGTTTCCTCACCAATAGGACGGGATCTGCGTCCCTCCTTTTTTTCCTCGCCGGAAAATCGAAAATATGGTCAGATCCGAAATTGCCGTCGCCAGAGATTTGTTCGTCCGGAATCCTTTAGATCGACTGCTGTAAATCCAATCACAAATCAACCAACGACATCATAAATCCAAACTTAACATCGGAGTAAAACTCGGATCGAAACCTCACCCACTGAACAGATCGGAGCAGTTTGTCACCGGAAACGAAAATCTGTTCGTCGTCGGAAACCAGAGTCGGGTTCGGCCTCGGAGTCGCTCCATCACAGATCTGGAATCGCCGTTCGCCGGAGTCGAAGAATCGGCTCAACTCGGAGTTCCGGTCACAGATCTGGACTCGCCGAATTTGCTCGGGATCGGGAGTTCGTCGTTCGTCTGTTCGGGGAAACGACCGTCTGCTCTCGGCCGACGTCGCACGGGTCGCGGTTCGCAGCTGGAAGGAATGCCGGAAACCGAGCTCCCTGTCTCGGCCGGCGTCGCCAGCTCACAGAGTTCCCGCCTGCTCGTCGTTCGCCGGTCGCTGTCCTCGTCGTCGGGAGTCGCCGCCGTCCGTCGATTTCGCCGGTTCGTTGGTCGCCGGCGTCTCTCTCTTCTCCTTCTCGACTCCTCCTCGTCTCTTCTCGGTCGATGAGGACATCGAAAAACAAGGGGGGGGGGAACCCTAATTTCATTCACCCCCTTTTCTTAAAATTTTTTTTTTTTTTTTCAACTTAAACCTTGAACTTTACGGGTTCAAAGGCATTGGGCGGGATTTTTGCCCCCAAACCTTTCCTCTCCATTTCCCAAATATTTCTACTCTTATTTCACTTCTTCCAAATTATTTATTTTCCTTAATCCCAATTTCCTAATTTCTTTTCCATTTTTAAAAAAATGTGTATCCCCAATTTTATACATTATCAATTTATAATCTACCCAAACTCTAAATTTAATTCAAACATCATCCATCGATGTTATCGCTCAATTTTTGACTGTCCAATATCGTTTATTAATTCAATTCTTTACTCGAAAAAATCTAATTTCGCTGACTTTGACCAGTTGACCAAATTTGCGTACGTGGACTTGACCAAATGACAAAATTTGCATACGTGGCTGCTACACGACAAATTCAGTATACTTCAACGCTATGATCGATTTTCAACGCGAAGAATTTACACGTGGAATTTATCATTAAAATTTCAAGGCTTTTACATCTTAACCTCCTTAAAGAAATTTCGTCCCGAAATTTAAAATAAAACCCACTACATATCAAAGAGATGAGGGTATCTGCTCATCATGTCCGACTCAACTTCCCATGTCGCCTCCCTCTCGGTGTGATTCCTCCATAACACACGAACAAACGGAATTTCCTTGCGACGGAGCACTCGAACTTCTCAACTAAGTATCCGCTCTGGCTCCTCTTCATATGATATGTCCTCTTGAATAGGAACATCGACCCAAGAAATGACGTGCGATGGGTCTGGGGTATATTTCCTCAATTGAGATACATGGAAGACATTATGAACATACCCAAGCTGAGGTGGTAGATCAAGTCGATAGGCCACGTTGCCAACCCTTGCATTAATCATGAACGGGCCAATGTATCTCGGGGCTAACTTGCCCTTCACCCCAAAACGGCTAATACCACGCCTCAGTCGAACCTTCAGAAAAACATAATCTCCTGCGTCAAACTCGACCTCCCTCCTCTTTAGGTCCGCGTAACTTTTCTGTCGACTTTGCACCGTCTTAAGTCTCTGTCTAATTATATTGATAATGTCTGTAGTCTCCTTAACAATATCCAGTGCAGGAGGGTTTTTCTCTCCCAGGTCCCCCACCTCATTCCAACATAGAGGAGAGCGACACGGTCTCCCATACAATGCCTCGTATGGAGCGACGCCAATACTAGACTGATAGCTGTTATTGTAAACAAACTCCACTAATGACAAATGATTTATCCAACTATCACCAAAATCCAAGATACAACATCGCAGCATATCTTCCAAGATTTGAATAGTTCTCTCTGATTGTCCATCAATCTGAGGATGATGGGCTGTGCTCAAGTGTAACTCGGTTCCTAGAGCTACTTGTAAGGACTTCCAAAATCTGGCTGTAAACCTAGGGTCACGATCTGAGACAATACTCAATGGAGCGCCATGGAGACAAACAATTTTATCTATGTAAAGGCGAGTCAACTTCGATAAAGGGTAATTCATCCTAATCGGTATAAAATGAGCGGATTTGGTCAAACGATCCACATTAACCCATACTGCATCCTTCTGCTGAGTCACAGGAAGACCCATAACAAAATCCATGGTGACCATATCCCACTTCCAATGTGGAATAGGTAAAGGTTGAAGCAATCCAGCCGGTTTCTGATGTTCAGCTTTCACTTGTTGACACGTAAGGCAGCTTCTCACAAATTCAGCTACATCTTGTTTCATTCCTACCCACCAGTATTGTCGCTTCAAATCATGATACATCTTCGTACGGCCTGGGTGGATAGCAAACCTCGACTTGTGAGCCTCTGTTAGAATCACTTGCCTTAACTCCGGAATGTCTGGTACCACTATCTTTTTACGATAAAGAACTGTCCCTGCAGCATCAACTTCCCAGCCATACAGTTGTTCGCCATTTCGAAGTCGCTCCACCTTCTCTTGAATTAACTCATCTTGTTGTTGTAACTGCTTTGTTCTCTGAAGTAGAGATGGTGTAGCAACCACATTATAAGCACAAACTATATTACCTGAGTCATAGTACTGTAAATCATAATCCTCAATAACCAGAGATTGTTTCCACCCGTCGAGAATCAAGCAAGAAAATGATCCTCAAGGATTTCGGCTCAGAGCATCGGCAACTACGTTCGCCTTCCCTGGATGATACTCCAGACTGAAATCATAGTCCTCCAGATACTCTATCCACCTTCGTTGCCTCAAATTCAAATCTCTCTGAGTAAAGAGATACTTCAAACTCTTGTGATCCGAGAATACCTGGAAGTTCGAACCATACAAATAACTTCTCCAAATCTTTAAAGCAAATATAATAGCAGCTAGCTCTAGATCATGTGTTGGGTAATTTCTTTCATGAGGCCTCAATTGACGGGATGCGTATGCAACCACTTTACCCTGCTGCATCAAAACACAACCAAGTCCAACTCCCGATGCATCTGTATAAACTGCATATGGCTGTTCATTGTCAGGCACTGTCAGAATAGGTGCACTCGTCAATCTACTCTTCAGTTCCTCAAAGGCACTCTGACATTTGTCGTCCCATTCAAATCGTATCCCTTGACTTTTGAAACCAATAATTTACAATTCAAAAGTGATAGTCCAATATGCGAATTTAACTTAAATTGGCCCCAAATAAAATTATGATTCAGTTCTATAACAAAGCCTAACTGAAGATCTAGTTTGGCCCAATAACATAATCCAATTGAAGATTTGGTTCAGTCCAAAATATAGCAAAAAAAAAAATCAAATTTATATTTGTGGCCCAATTATATCTATTCTTGGTCCAACAATTTGGTCAAACTGGAGGGTGATCCAGTTGAACACTCTGGACTACCCAGAGTGAGTTTTTGCCTCCTGGTTTCCAACTAGGGGCGTTCCACTCACGGTTGTGCGTTCCACGACGACCTCCGGCGTGAACCGACAGTAGACGGAGACAGTGAGTTCCCAACTTGAACTCTTCTCCAAAGTTTTTATCCCAAAACACAAACTTTAACTATTCTGAAAAACCATTGCTGAAGCATTGTTGTCATTTCAACTTCAAGAAATTATACCAAAATTTCAATTCACAGCATCACCTAGTAATTCCAAATATGAAGAAGTTCAAAGTGAGTTAAATTTTCTTACTTTAAGAAGACGTTTGCCGACAACAGTTTCGTCCGAGGTGTTTCATCCAGAAATGCCCAAATTGGAGTACAAAATTCAACCTTTTTAGACAATTACAATTCATTAATTCCATATGAATCTCTTTCAAAAGGAAACAGTGGAGTAGGACTTGAACTTACCCATTAAAATTTGATCTTGAAAAGAGAGAAATGAAACATTATATTCAACTCTCACCGGAAATTATCTTCCAAGTCTCGCGCGGTGTCCTCAACCTTGAGAAGAAAAACGTTCCTTTAACTGGGTATACCGAAGAGGAAGAAGAAAAATCACAATTTGATAACACTTACCTCGGCTCGGACGGACGATTTGCAACCCTAGAAGAAGCCTAACTCTGACGAAGATGACAATGAAGAGGAAGAAATTGGAGAGGGAAATCGGAAACTTTGAATTGGAAGAAGTTGGGATAAACTCCCCCTCATATGTCACTCAAATAGGGGAAAATCACTCCTGAATCTCGGCCAAACTGCAGTAACTCCCCTGAAATGGGGAGTTTAAAAAAAAATCTGCTTATTATTATTTTATTTTATTTTTATATATATATATGAGCTGGGCTAAAAGTCCAGGTGTTACAAAATTAGTTCGTGTTTATGATCATTTTGGTTAGACAATTTCATTTTCGGAGCCATCTCACTCAAAGGATTTCCAATGCAAAGGCTTATTTTTCATATTTGGTTATTTACTACTTATTATCGTTTCTGACCATAATTTATTATTTCCCATTATGATTAATATAGTTAATTTTTAATCTAGGTCAATACATTGATTCTAGTGAGTTAAACAAGTCAAACCTAGTGATTCTGTCTAAAAAAATTTACCCAAAGCAAGTTCACAAATCACGAGTTAAACAAGTCGAGCTGAGTCGGCTAAATAAGTCTAACGAACCGAGCATGTATAATTTTATGATGTTTTCAACTTATATCAATATAATATATATATATATATATTTTAAATTTCTTTACTTACTAAAATTATAATGATTATTTATCATTATAATGTCAATATGTATTAGCTAATTGTTTAATTAGTAAAATTTCTTTATTAATATATAAAATAGCATGTATGGAAAAATATTATTGGAAAAAAGCAAATAAAAAGTATATTATATGAATATCATTACAAATATTTGACAATGACATCAAGACAAGTTAGATACATCCTAACTAAGTTGTCACCGGTCTAAGTGTCTATCATGTAAAAAATTTGTTAGTTTGAAAAGATTACTTCAAATTACAATACAATGAAAAAAAATATGATTTAACTTCCAACATCTAAATTTCTTAATTGTTCAAGCATTTCATCCATGCATTGCTATTTTTTCATCTCAGTGTCAGTGCAATCTTTAATGCAAATGAGTGCCTTAATGAAGTTTAGGTGCAAGTCGTCCTCTTTTTTTATCGTACACACATTCACTTGAACTAAAAGTAGACTCTGATGCTATGTTAGAGACTAAAGGTGTCAATAGATCATGAAACATTATAGAAACAACAAGATACAATGAAGGGTTTACTCACTACCATTCTAAAAGATCAAGTTCATCATCTCAAGAAAGTTGATATTGAGTTTCAAAATGAACATTAAGTTCATTTTGCAAACAAAGAGAATAATTTTTAGTATCTTATTAAGTACATTTGTCATGTAAAATATATTTAGCTTTACTACTACTACTAGAACGATTCACATTACGTTTATGACTAACATTAGAATACTTGAATTCATGAGAAGAACATGTAGTTATTCTATTTGTTATTTTATCAGTATTAATTAAAAGAGTAGTGCATAAACTATTAAAAATTTATTTACTAAAAAGACACTCCTTTTAATTCAATATATGATATATGCATAACAAAAATAAGAGGAATCACATACTAATATTTTTTAAATTTTGTTTCTATTTTATAAAGAATATTACTAAATTCATTTATATGTCGACATGGTGCAAAATTATATGTCAAAATTTGAAAGGACAAGATAATGAATGAGATAATAAATTACATAACATCATTTGTAGCATTATAAAAAGATATTAAAAATTCAAAAAATATATTAGTAATATTAGAACTAGATTTATCAAGATTAATATTTTATTTTTTTAATTAATAAAAGAACAAATTACTTGGCAACATGACCTAACATTTTCTAACATTAAATAAGTTAAAATTTATATATTTTTACATTGTTAATTTTCTTGGATTAAGTTATCAAATTTAGAAATTTTCTTCATTTTAGTTGTCTAGTATTAGAACCAATAATATAATAAATTATCCATCTAATTAATTCTAAATGAGGCAAAATAAAAATTGTATCATTTTTAACGAAAATATGACAATCATATCTCATATGAAAAAGAGATTTAATAATAACAACTAATTGAAAATAATCTTTAAAATGAGCGATATAAATATCATTAGCACAAATATTATCAGTACTTATACTAAATATTTTATTAGTAATAGAATAATTGCTCAATATTATCATAATGTAATTAAATACAGTGATGTCAATGTGAGGATGCTTACAATTTGAAATCTTAAAATTATTTTTATTTAATTACTAAGATTCATAAATGAAATGTGAAATTACAACTATAACTAATTGCATTATGTGCATTCCATGAATAATTTATAATACAAATAAACATTGATAGAGCATTTACAAAAACATATGTAATCAAATCATTTTTCATATCACTAAATATTTTAATAATGTTACTTCTAGTTATTTCTAAATACATGTTTAAAACTAGAATTAATATACTTTTTCATAATTTTTTAAAATCATTCATTGTCAAGAATAATGTTAATTCAGATTGTACCATAAATTTTTTCAATCTTCCTCTAATTCTATTTTGAGAATATGTAAAATGTACTATCACTAACATTTTATTATGTTTTGGTAGAATTCCTTAATTGGTCATTCAAATGACATTTTTTGAATTGTCATGTGCTAGCTGATATACTAGATCCATATGTATAATTTTTATTACAATATTTAGATTGAGTTTCAATTCATTTTGTTGCTTATTTTAATTTTCTTCAAATCAAGATGTTTCCCTATGTAATAAGTTATATTACAATTATATCCAAAACTCATATATTTAATAATAATTCTATATTATAAACTATGATAAAATCCATTAATGTAATTAAATATGGTTTAAGATTACTAGGTTTTGAATATCTAATAAACTGTAAATTTTAAGTTTTAAATACAGAAAGTTCATAAAAATGAATTTTGTTGAATAGTACATGCTTTGCGATGGTAATTTTTTTTAATGATAAATAAAATTTGGGGTTTGTAAGTCAAAGTCAATTATTGTTTTTTAAAAAAAATAGAAGAGGAAAATGGTGGGCAGGGCAACCAAGTCAAGTCTAAGCTCCTTAGCTGGAAATCAAAGAGTCAAAGCTGTGAAGTCTTCACTTGAGAAAGAGTTTGAAATGAAATAATTAATGTAATTCTTAGAATAAAATAATGTTGATTATTTTCGAGGGAAATAGGTATTATAAAGTATATTTAAACCATTGTGGACACAACTCCATAAGCAACGAGTGTTTTGATTATTTTAAATGATAAAAGTCATAGGCCAGATTTCTTCAACTGGTTTCACTAAAACCATGTGCATATATTGTGGTTTTTCCAATCCAATCCAATCCAATCCAAAAGGTGAGGTGGATAGAGCGGGGAGACTAGACACTTGCCTGCATCTTGGGTAGGTGAGTTGTCGGTATTGCCAAACTGTTTGCCTCTTTAATATTTGCCTAACCACCACTAATGCCTAAGTCTTGGTCCTTGTTACCACCCTCTCCATAATTTTTCAATTCAACAATTCACTTATATTCAACTATGATAATAGGAATATCTAGTTTTATTTTTCTTAAAAAGAATATTTCTATTGAACAAATAAAAGTAAGACATGAACTTTAGAAAACAATGTAGTTATTGAAAAAAACTAAACGACGGGGTCTCGTCTTCTCTCTACTTGCTCTCCTCACAATAAACTATCGTTAAATCAAGCTTATTATCTTTGGTGCTTATGTTACTTTATTTATTGAGTAATGATAATTTACCTTTTAATTTTATACTTTAAGTTTTACCTTATGAGACATATTCACTAAGAAGCGGATATTCTCCTATTCGCAGACACATTTTTTTTCTATTGCATATATTTGCTTCACAGTTTACGGATATCTGCTTCCTCTCTAATTAATGTGAGCCGCCCACTTGTCTATTTTTCTCTATGCAGATGTCATCTTCTCCATTCGTTTATGCTCCCTTATTATATTATGTGTGTCATGCACGTGATTCCTCCTATCCTCGGACGCGTTCCTATCTACTGCAGATATCCGTTTACATTGTCAGTTAATCACAATCTGCCACGTACTTCATTTAGCATATTTTATCTTACATTCATTAGCGTTCCTTTCTATTAAGGATATTTGTTTCACTATTAACGAAAATCTGCTTCCTTAGTATCCACAGACAATTTCTCGGTGATTGAAAAAAAAAAATCTCCATGCCTGCAAGATCACGTTGCCTGCAGACCCGTTCACGTGTGGACGTCCTCCAACCTTGAGGGATGTCCGGTACACATTTTTTAACCTAAAATGTAATTGCGATGTATGTCTCGTTCATTTATCATATTTTAGAATTTTAGTTGTTAGCAAAATTAATTTTGTCAATGACCCTACAATTTAGGGTTTTATTTGTTATTTATCCTTTAATTTATTATTGTAACAAATTATAAATATTAAAAAGATGGAAATTAACAAAACAAACCTTATAGTTTAGAATCAGCAATAAGTCAAACCTCAAAGAATTTTGTAAACAACTAAAACCTCGTATTATGAAAAATGAATAAGTGAAAGAAATTTTGTAAATTAAGCTTTTGGGATTGTTGGTAATTTTTCATGATATTAGAGCTAGAAATCCCAAGTTCGAATTTCGGTAAAGTCAAAAAATTAATCCCATTAAAAAATACTCACATGTAAGGACCAATAAAAAAAGAAATTGGCCTACATGTGAGAGGAAATGTTAAGAAGAATATAAATTATTAAATTATTCATCAACCCACAAACTTAAGCTTTTGGGATTGTTAGTAATTTGTCAATAAAGCAAACCTCGAAGTCACATTTTCTGTCAAAAAATACCAAGGCAAACACTAGAGTCACCTTTTCTGCTTTGTGGGGATTTTTCTGACCTGCAATGTTTTCCTAGTTCAAGAAATTTGAAGAGAGATTTCAAAAAAGGTATGGTCGCTATGAACAAGTTAAAAGGTCGCTTGGAAATCAACTAGGGGAAATTGCTTGCTCTTGCATCGGACGTCATTTGAATTTATATAGATAGAGTTGAGGGAAATTTTTTTAAGCTAAGGGACATTTATTGTGGGCTTAAGCACGTCTGTTTTAAGCTGGGGACATCTATTGCAAGCTGAGAGACGTCTGTCTTAAGTTGATGAACATCTATTGTGAGATGAGGGACGTCTGTTATAAGTGGAGAGAGTCTGCTTCTATTTAGAAAAGCATGTGTCTTGCACGTGACCTCCTTCAACATAACGTCTGTCAATGCCTTTGGTTCATCTTGTTTACCTATTTTCATTGAGTGACGTCTATCCCTTCATCACACGATTATGAACCTTCGCCGTTAACACTTTTGGAGGATTCTTAGTTCATCCTCATTGAGAGATGTCTATCATTTCATCCAACGACCATAAACCTTCATCTGCCAGTATCTCTCCTCCAATCCTGGACGTCTATCATCGTTGCAGGACGTCTGCATCTTCATCCAACGGGCACCAGGGATGTCATCTCCTTGTGGATCAGCTTTGAGCATTTCTCATCATTTGCCTTATGTTTTTTTTTATGGAAAACAGGATTATAAGGTTTACTTTTTTTTATTTTTCGTAGTATAAAACTTTAGTTATTCATAAAAGTGATAGAAGTTTGAGTTGGCTCTACGCGTAGGTTTGTTAAGTTAATTTCCCTTAAAAAAAAAAAAAACATAAGAGGACGTGGGCCTGTAAGGACAGACGGAGGAATGAGAAACGAGAAAAACGACTTCCATTTTCAAACCTTTCACCTCGTTGACAACCTGCGTGAAGAGGCTTTAAAACTCTAGATTCTGAATCGGAGAAAGGAAAACGCTTGTAGATCTCTTCTTCGTTGAGCTCAGGGTTTTTTTTTTTTTTTTTTCCATTTGATCTTCTTTTTTGAACTGTTTTACGATGGCCAAACCGCGGCAAGCTCGATTTCCGAGCCGGAAATCGTCCACATCTTCGACCTTGGTCTATATCATGCTCATCATGTTCACCTTCGTCATTCTCCTTCTTCTCGCTCTAGGAATTTTCTCTATTCCTAGCGATTCCAAAGATTCACACAGAGCGAACGATCTCAGTTCAATTGTGCGAAAGACTTCGGAAAGGTACGTAATTTCGTAATGACTTGAAATCTCTCTCAGGGAATGGAACTTTTTTGATGTTTGATTTTTCTTAATTGCAGAAATAACGATGGCGATGGGAGAGGTGAACAGTGGATTGAAGTAATATCGTGGGAGCCTAGAGCTTTCATATATCATAATTTTTTGGTGAGTCATTGTCCATCATTAATTAATTTTTTGTTCCTACGCTTACGGTCTAAAAGCTACTTAATCTGGTGTAATACATGTTTAAAGATCTATTTTCTTGCTTGCTTAGTTAACTGTTCTGCATCTCAGTTCAATCGAGTGGGAATTCAATCAACAGATGTAAACGTTCTTAGGAAATCAAGTTAAGTTGTTTTCTTTTTAAATGTTTGAATTTTACCCATGAATCTATCCCTGAAACTATATGCTTCATAATAATAAAACGTCCCCTGCACCAATTGAACTGAGATCGTTCGCATTGTGCTTGAATTTTACCCATGAGGTCAACGCATAGCTACAGCGCTTATGTGCTTAGATTCTGGTAAGATCTATCGATTGGTGCATGAAAAAGATGGAAAATTTCACTTTGATTTGGACAATCTCCTTGTAGCCTGTTTTAAGGAGAGATTTTTCGTTGTCAATTCTACAGAGGTTAATTGCAGAAATTAGATTAGTCTTTATGTCTCGTGCAAATCTTTGATTCTCTTTTTTTTTTTACTATGATGGATTAAGAAATTCTGTCTATAGCTATTGTTTTCATTGGGATAATTATGAAACTCGATTCGATCTGCACCCTGATAAAATCCTAAACTAGCCAACATTTTGATATTCGTTATAACTTTATGCAGACGAAGGAGGAATGTGAGTACTTAATCAGCCTAGCAAAACCAAGTATGCATAAGTCAAGTGTAGTTGATAGTACAACTGGAAAGAGTAAAGATAGCAGGTGTGCCATATCTAACATTATATGATGTAATTTGACCTAGATAACAAATAGAGCAAATTTCTCCACATCTCTTGCTCGATTGTCTTTTTTCTTTTCTAATTTTGATTTGGACCTTCTATTTGCAGGGTTCGTACTAGTTCGGGAACATTTTTGACAAGAGGGCTTGATAAGACCATTAGAGACATTGAGAAAAGAATTGCTGACTTCTCCTTCATACCCATAGGTACAAAATTTGAACTAACCTTATGTTTGAAAACTTTGTAATGCCAATAAAATTCGAATGTATTTATCATTTTTAACATTGAGAGACTTTGGTTCTTTGGTATCACATTCTTGAGAAAATCATGACACAGATTATCATAAACTATCTCTAGCAGACAGTTTGTTATATTTTCGATTCATTATGCCATTTCTTAGAAGAAACTGGAACGTTTCTTCTGTGTGGCACTTTCCTTGGTTCCCCTGACCATTATGGTTTGTCATCAATTATTTGTCACCATTCCACTGTTTCATATATGCTACAATACGTCTTTTGCCATGCAAGAAATTCTATATCTAAAAGTATGGTTTGATGTTTATGAGCAAATATTATGGAGTTGAGAGTTCCTGAAGGAAGTAATCCTCTTTTTGCACTTTTATGTTAGTGTTGACTATCTGCAAGTGGTCTATCACTCAACAAATAGCAATTTCATTGATCACATATTATTTTAGTTGATAACTAAACCATCGCCTATACAGAGCACGGGGAAGGACTTCAAGTACTCCATTATGAAGTAGGGCAGAAATATGAACCTCACTATGATTATTTTCTGGATGAATTTAATACAAAAAACGGAGGTCAACGCATAGCTACAGTGCTTATGTACCTGTAAGTAAATATCTAAATTTTTTTTTGGTTTAGATGCATGAAGGAGCTTGGATATGTTTATAAAATGATAGTTTCTCTTTTACTATTCAGCTCAGAAGTTGAAGAAGGGGGAGAGACGGTGTTTCCTGCAGCCAAAGGCAATATTAGTTCCGTACCTTGGTGGAATGAGCTATCTGAGTGTGGGAAAACGGGACTGTCTGTGAAACCAAAGATGGGAGATGCATTACTTTTCTGGAGCATGAAGCCTGACGCCACCGTAGATCCATCAAGTTTGCATGGTTTGTTGCATTTTGTCTATATCTTTGATTATGTGAAGAGTCCATAATCGTGTCTCATCACTTATGCTCATGGAGACATCTCCTCATTAGTGAAATAGCATACTGGAAGTTACTTTGCTACTGCAACTGTTTTGATATTTCATTCCACTTTGATGTGCAATGGTTGCAGGTGGTTGTCCTGTGATCCTAGGGAACAAGTGGTCCGCAACCAAATGGATGAGAGTAGATGAATACAAAGTTTGAGGTAATTATCACTCATTGAATGAATAGTTTCAGAATTGATGAAAACTAAACAAGTCCTGCAAAACTTTAAGAAATTTCATTGCAGGCTTCTAAGAGTTTGGTATTAGCAGTTACGTTGTATTGTTTAATATAACATAATATTTGTAAACCGTGCTTGGTTTGTGATTAGTCTAGTTTTGGATAATTAGTCAAGTGAAGTTCACGGCATAAAATTGATAATAACTGTGTGAGCATTTAAATTGGGATTTGCAAACTGTACGTTTATATCATGATTTGAAGTCGCCTGTGGTAATATTCAGACAACTTAATTGAATCTAAGAGTCTAATAATACATTAGATTAGTACTCATTTACATTTTTCCTGATAATGTTTTAATGATCATGCTTTCGTTATTGCCTGCTGGCCTGGCCATGTTGTGCGAAAGCAAATTTACAGACCTTGGCTATTCTGAGTACCTCTGGTCAAATGAGTGAACGATAATTGGTCTAGTTAACTTACTAGAAATTCTTTCAATATATATATATATATATATATATATGTATGTAGAAAGCACCACTAGTATAATATCCTCCCTGGTGATGATTTTATTTGGCAGGTCGTTATACCTCGGAGATTTTGTCGATGATGTACTTCTACATGGCACGATGCGGAGCTACCCTTCTGACCTTGTACACTGCCCTGACTCAGTCATGGCATTTTGACGTATTTGTTGAGTTATTTTGTGTTAGAAACGTTAGCAGAATAAGAATTAAAACGTTTACGAGGTGCAAGCGATAGAGCCGAAGTAATGTGCATGGCGCGTTTGGCAAGATGTATGTATGCTCAACTTTGTATTTCTAATGAGTAGCCTCGTTCACTTTTTGCAATGGCTTGCCTTTGAAAGGGCAGGGATGGCTTCTCCTATGGTCTCCCATGCCTTTTAGGCCTGTTCTTCGGATTGATCTGTAATATCAATCCTACATTCTCTCACTTTGCCCATATAAATATAATTTTCTGATAAAAGATTAATTTGCAAAAGTGTTGACTCAGTCAAGTTATATATAAATTAATAAGTATCATAGTAGTTGTGTGTCATCATTAGTGAGACAGTCCCTTTCTTTAGTTAAGATTATTTGAACAGATGAGTTGAAATGGATTCTTATCAGCAAAGTTGGTGGGTAATGCTTAAATCGATCAAAGCTGAGAATGTTTTGAGGAAATCTTTGTTGGGGAGGAGAGTGTGGATGGAGTCTTTTCTGAATCCTCATTCGTTTCTGGCTCATGGGTTTGGGCCCCAACTCATTTATTTCAGATTGGAATTGGATGAAGAGGCTCATTTACTTGCGCTATACATATAAATTTTAATCTTTTAACATCGAGAGCTCGTTTTATTTAAAAATATCATTTTTTATAATACGATAAAACTAAAACCTTTATGAAAAAACTCATTGCTCTACGCTACTACCATCCATTAAGACTCTTATGGTGCAAAACCATTTCCCGATCACTTCTGCCATAACAAGCCATGTAAGTATCCTTAGAAATGCGTATTCGACATCCACGGTTCTTAGATCAAACTTTATGTAAATCTTTATCGTATTCACTTACATCACAAAATACAAACTATAAGTCAAACGTTTAGTAAGTCATGTATTACATAAAATGAACATGATATATTGCTCCAATAATATTTAATAGAATTACTTTATATTTAATAATTATGTTAATTAATATAAAGAATTTATATTAATTAACAAAATATTATTGGAGCTTAAAACTATAGGTCCATCGGTCCCTTCGTCATCTTCTATCGTTATTCAAATAATAGAAAAATGAACAAAGAAGATTAAATAATTAATTATGAATTAATTATTTAATACACTCAATAATAAGTTTATTATTTTTCATTAGGTGAAATAATTGAATTATTGATTATTCAATTAATTAAGACAAAATGACAAAAGTTGTCATAATTAATATATTTGTTATATTTCATTAAATAAAATAATTGAATTATTGATTATTCAATTAATTAACAAATATACAGTAACTTTTGAAAATAGTTTTTAAAATAGATTTTATCAAATTTGAGTTAATGTCAAATTAACATATAATTCCACCGTGCAAGGGAATCTAAAAACCAACATATTAACCATAAATTCTAACATATAATTCATGAATTTCATTTACAATTTCCAACCCACCATTTTTTTCACCTAAACTATGCAATATTTAACATAGTTTAATGAATACTTAATTTAGGATTCTTACCTCTTGAAGATCACTTAGTCTTCACTTCTTTCTATTGATTTTAGGCTCAAAAGAATTCTCTAGGAGAGAGAAACACTTTTACTTCTTTCTATTGATTTTAGGCTAAAAAAGATCCTCTAGGAAAGATGAACACTTTTCCTTGAAGAATTGAAGGTCAATTCCTTCTTCATTCCTCTCTTTCTTCTTTTTCTCCTAATTTTCTCTTTAGTCCAGCATGAAATGGAGCTGAATTCTCACCCTTCATTCACTTTCTAAAGAATTCATAGGGTGAAATTACCCTTTTGTCTAATTTATCCTTCAAACTTTACCATTTTACCCTATTTTTCCATGGACATTAACCAAAATACCATGGCTAATTATCCTTGACCACTCTTAGCTTAAACTAATCAATCTCACTTAGTTCTAATCTAATTCCTTTGATTAACGTGATTAATCATGATTAATTAACCTTAATCACATACTTAGTCGCTACTCCCAAGTGACACATGTAGATAGCTCATTGGTTGTTCAATTTTATTATATGGCCATATACTTCAATGTATTAAAAAAAATTTCTTTTATACATGTCTTCAAATTCCCACTCTAAAGTTTTATTTGAAGATATTTTCCCAAATAGTGCAGTCTTGGACTTATCCAACTTCAAATATGAATAACTTTGATTGAATACATCAAAATCTTTTCAATCCAAAGCCATACATTTTATTTATGTTTCTACCTTATAACATCAAAATGGTTTGAATTGATATTTACCATATCTTCTTCAATTAGCCACAAATAGTGACTATGTTCAATTGACAAGGAGAATAGTAATGCCTATAAAGAGTCATCATAAGTTTTGATTTACACTCGGAAGCTCAATTATTTGTGACTAGAAGGGTTATAGTAGAAAGAATCTTGAAGGAAAACTCCTGGAGTGTAGACGTAGGCAAGATTGGTCGAACCGTGTTAAAAAACCATTTCCATTGTGTTTCTTTACTCTCTTGCTTAATATTATTATTAGTTGCATATTAGATTTAGTGAATCTAATTAAGAGAGTTAGATTATTACTTGAGATAGAAAACGATTAAAGTTTAATCACACAAAAAAAAGTTTTAGAAAACAAGTCCTCCTCAGGATTGAAACTTTCCACCTTCTTTGTATATGCATGCATTGTGCCCAAAAGAACAACATTTATTACATGTCATGATAATATTTTTTGTTCATTTAAGACTGATCACATGGTTCACAAAGATCTCTCACTCTCTTCTTACGTGTCCTTTGAGGTTGTTGCTAAAATAATGGTGGCATAATAGTGTCCATACCGATAGTAGGTCACATGTCTTCGCCATTTGTAAGTTGGATAAAGTTAGAATATGTCTTGAGGTATGTCTCACAATGGTAGTAGATAAACATACTCCTCAACATTATTCCTCATAATTTAAATGCAAGGCATCACATGGACACATGGTACATTGGTCAATTCCCTTGGATGACAACTGCATTACACTCATTGAAAGTCAAACGACCATCCCTTGTTGCAATTTGTAACCAAATTCTCGGAGTATGTTGTAATTTGTCTATCTTTTTTGATGATATGAGGTTATAACAAGCTACTATGATCTTGTAATCGACTATGTGTCTCTGCAATCCTAGCTATTAATTACTTCTTGATCACTTCCATCATTGTCACAATCAGCTTGTCATGTGGATGTAGAATAAATGCGTTGAACGACTCACTTAGATTGCTTAGATTCATGTTACACTCATTCCATTCTGCTTCCATGCGTGGTTAAATCTTTGTTCAGGCTTTGGTGCAAGCTCCTTCAAAGTAGGGACTAAACCTTGCATCACCAAGACAAGATTTAATTGAGGATCAAGATTAAGCATACACAACAAAATAAATGAAACCACATGATAAGAATGCATGTATACCAGTTGCTAATAAGAAATGAAAGTGCATTAACAGCTATGGGCACTGTGCATATCACCTAATAATAGCTTTAACACTTGGCCCATGACTCTTATGATTCACCATTTGGTGACACAGTACATTTTGTCATTGTCGTCTACATTAATCACCGTACTCAGCTGCGCTAGGCAATGGAACTGCAAATGAGAACTACCCTAACTAATAATTTGTACATAACCTAATAATAAAGGATATGAGTTAGAATCAACCCTATCTCTATTGATGATAAATGTTCTCCTTGGATTGAACTTCCAAATTTTTTCCTTCAAAATTGTTCCTCTTAACTACCTTAATTAAGTTTAAGAGCCTTTTTCCTAGGCCTTAATGCTAGGCTTACTGTCATTACCATCGATATAGATGACTTTTAATCAACACTGTTCGAAGCACGATGAGTCCCAATAGTACAAGAACAAGTATGCACATAATTCAATTTCTTGATTTGAAAAGTCTCTTTCTTTTGCATCTTCAATGAATGGATTTGCCACTCACAACTTTTATGCACATAATCCTTTTCTATCACATTTAACACCTTCCATATCATTCACATTCTTCACAAAAAGTTAGACTAACAACTTTTTTAATTTGATTATTGGATGACGCTGCTGTAAAGTTTGTATGCTCTTCATCTGAGTCAACCAATGAATGCAACTCATCCTCAGTAGAAGTACAATTAGTATGATTGGTATTGGCACCACCTACCCAACTTTATCTCCATCATCTTCTCTTTCAAGATCTGTCTCCTCATCTTGAATTCAACATATGTTTCCTAATCTTGACTTTCAGTATTTGTCACCTCATCTTCAGCTTCCTTAAAACTCACATCCTACATAAACTTGTACAACTCTCTTATGCTTTACGTTGCTCACTTCAGCTACTACGTCTTTGGCAAAATGTAACCTCCTCAATCCTTTGACTAATCTCATACCATACTCAACATAATGCAATTTCTTCTAATCTGTCAATCCTATCTCCTTCAACATGTCAAATATCTCGAGCATTCATAGCTTATCTACATCACAGTTATCCACCACTTGCTTTTAGCCCACCCACATAAAGTGTCCTCTCACCTCATACAAAATTTTCTCATAATTAAATTTGATCGTGCTATTCATAAGCCAGAATCAACATTTTCATAAACTGAAACATTTTCATACTTTGCAACCATATGTTTAGCACTGTATGGAACTGAAGAATGCATTCTAATCCTAAGATTTGACAAAGAATAAGTTCTAATCCTAATTTAAGAGAAAATACTAAAAACGAAAAATGCAATTTAATCCTAATGTCAGAGAAAATAGTGAAATGAATACTATATGCTAATCCAAAAATAAAGAGCGAACATTTATAGAAAATTGACAAATGCAGTTACTCTAGACTCCATTATTGATAGTAATTCATTCCAACAATCATAAAGTAATTTTAAAATTTATAATCAAACCTTGATTTGAGGAAATTGCACTCACACCAGTCATTTATTGTAGTGTCATGTAGCGTAAATCATTTTCAAACTATTTTTTAAAATCATATCTTTGAAAATAAAATGAAAAAAACATATCTTTAAAAAATAAATAGTGGAAGACTATCTTTAAAAGAAAGTTAATTTTTCAACACACAATACACAAATATCTTTTACAACTATTCAACTGTCCAAAATATCTTGCAAAAACATTTTTACTTCAAACTGAACTTTCAAAAACACAATCTAAATAAAGTCTTTCAAACCAAAATTCCTTTTATGAGCCATAATTGTCACGACTTGGAGACAGACCTAGTAGAAATGTTAGGTCGAACGACTTGAACTTCAGAGAAGATCGGTTGCTCAGTTCAAGGTTAGGTTGTCAACAGAAAACTTAAAATAAATTAAAATCCAAACTCAAGAGAAATAGGTTAAGGTTCAAATATTGATCAGCAAGAGACACAAATAGCGTAATAATAAATAGAGATAAAAATAATGTGTAGGAAATGAAATCATTTAAAACCAAACAAATAAATTCTACAACTAAGAAGAAATGAAACTCTCACTGTGAAATATAGATACCGGCCACTTTGATCAAACTTGGGAAGGAGGGGGTCATTGGAGTGAGTGACTAACTCATTAAGAAAATCTATACTATATGCAATGCATATGAAAATGGGTTTTATCTTTCATCTTAAATCGGTAATCAAATGATGTTTCGTGTATAGATTTAAAATAATCAAAATCTCTTTCACCATTTTAACAAAATAGGGTTCCTGAGCCATCAATGAGGCAGGTGTCAAAATATTATTGTATACATAGACAGTTATAATCAAAATAGTTTTATATCGCTTTTTCGTTTAAGGAAAATAGCATCAATGAAAAAGGAAAATCGCCCAATGACCCTTCCAACATATCATCACAGAAAGGAGGCAATCCAAAGACTAGACTACACCACGTGAGATAGAAGGAATGAAAGTGATAGGGATGCGAAGACCCGGTAGCATCACATTGGTGGCTGGCGATTCAAAAACTAGGCAGTGACACAATCGGTAAAATAAATAATAAAGGGTTGCCAATGATCCGAAGATTGGGTAGTGACACAACCTATAAAATAAACAATAAAAAGTTGTTAGCAATTCAAAGACCAGGCAACAGCACAACCTGTAAAATCAAAAACAAAGGATTGCCAACAATCGAAAGACTAGGAATCGACACAACCCATAAAATCAATAAAAAGAGTTGTCGACAATCTGAAAACCAAGCAGTGACACAACTCGTAAAATCAACAATTAGGGACAACAAAGGGTTGTCGGCAATTCGAAGATCAGACAGTGACACAACTCGTAAAATCAACAACAAAAGATTTCCGGCAATCTAAAGACAAGGCAACAACTGTAATGTTTGGGGTATTTAATTTCGTATAATTATTGAATTAAGTGAAAATATGAGATATTGGTGTTTTTATAAAGTGTTGGAATTTCAGGTATATAAATATTTGTTATTAAAGGAAATAAGGATTTAAAGAAATTAAGGAAAATTAGACGAATTTCTAAGGATAGAGCTGGCGGTCGATTGTGACAGTCGATCGCATCCATGTCGATCGCCCGGCACAATCAACTGGCGACATTGAAGGCCAAAATTGACGGATGTTCAATGCACTTGGTGGTCGATCACCCTTGAGTTAAAACAATCGCCCGCCATTTATATCACCTTCTGGAAGAGATATTCGAACACCAGAAATAGAAGAGCTTCGTCTCTTGGCGCTTCAGATGACATCCAACACTTACTGCTCGACTTCTCACCTTCAAGGGGAGGCTGAATAGTTGTCTGGAGTGCTGTATATATAGATAGCATAAGTGTTTCAAGTTTTTCCTTCCGTGAAAAACTGGTGAGAGAGAGAGAGTTTTGTGAGATATTATCGACGGTGAAGGAGTCTGATCGACTGCTAGAAGAGAAGGAAAGGGACACACGAGGTAAGGAATATTGTGTAATTTGTCTGTAAGGACCTACATCACGGGAGTAGGAAATCGTTGTGTTTCTATGTAAACTTTCTTGTCCATTTCATGTAGAATATGTTCTTTTTTATTGTTTATTACTTGTATTCCCTACTGCGTGAAACATTAGATCTGTTCTCTGCCATTCATGACTTCGTAAATGGTTCTAGTTAAATTTGTTATGCTCTGACGTTGGATTGCTAATGAGATAGATGTGTTTAAACCAAAGATAGTAGCGTAAACATGGGTTTGCGTTGTCAGTTGTTTTTCTTTGTAAGTGTTGTCTCTGTGATGGGTTTACGTACAGATGTTTCTCTGTACGTTTAGCTATTTCTCTGATTAAATCGTTGTTATACCTTAGATGATAAGAAGCAACCCTAACAGTGAAAAGGAATTAAACCTTTATGTTTTGTTTGGTTTATATGGTTTTTTCTTTGTAAATAAATGGACTGTGGTAAGTAGTTTGTTTAGCCTATTATTCTCTTAGTGATTAATCTGGGCGTTAGATAATTTATCCCTTTGATAATTTATATGTAATACTTAAATGATGATTAATTCCTCTGAATTAAAATAAATAGGAACTTATTAATTATGTTAAATTGATTGGAGGATTTGGTGTATAGTAAAGGCATAGAAGAATCTAGATTAACAACATGGTTAAATTTGTTAAATGATATGTGTCCTAAATTCGTATTAAGTAGATTTTATTATAAGTTAGTATAATTATAGATAAATATATATGGGGAATATTGTCTGAAAAATAACGGGGTTGGTATGTTGATAATTGTTAGGGTAAGAGACATATTTGAAAGCATGCTTAGTTTTAAGGTATAGCTAAGGTATAATGGTGTTAATTATCTATTAGTTGTTTGTAATATTGTCTGTGATATATGAACTGCTGTGTGTGACATTCATGTAGACATGTTAGTAGGATTGCACGTAATGCATTGCATAGACTAATAATGAAGATAATAAATGGTGTTTCCTATGTGGGTTCGGAAACTAAAGAGGTTGCTCACACGTAGAAAACATCTCGTTTGAGTAAGTTCGAAACTGAAGAGATTGCTCTTACTCAACGAGGGGTGAGTTCGAAAACTGAAGAGGTTGCTCTCACCAAAGAGTAAATGAATGTAAATATAAGTGGGCTTATTTTCAATGAGTTAAAAAACTAAAGAGGTTGATCTCACATAAAAACGAATCCAAGTGGTGGGTTCGGAAACTGAAGAGGTTGCTCTTGTAACGACCCGATTTTTCTTACGTTTAAAATGCGTAAAACTTAAAACTTTCCTTTTTATAAAAACCTCAGAATATTTTTCCTTTGTAAAACCCGATCATTAAAACTCTTTACTTAAAACGTTTATTAATTATAACAGAAGTAATAAAATTCCTTTATGAAACACAGCATAATTAAAACAAAGTATTAAAGCACATTAAGTATTTTTCCAACCCTTTTACAAGTAATTTCCATTAAATTCTTTAGTCCAGCCAGCCACAAGAACCACTCGTGCAAATCTTTCATCAACTGTTTTTGACATGTTGTCTTGTTTCTCGTACATACCTACATCACGGGGAAAACAATGAGTCTAACGCTCAGCAAGAATAGGGATGAATGCAATGCTCATGATATGCATGCCTTATGCTAATGCAATTCGGAAAAGAACCTATCATTTCCGTTATTCCGAGAAAATGGATACATCCTATGGTCATGTAACTATCCATCACCCCTACATGGGGATACATTCTATGGTTTCACTATCATGACCGTCACCATTCTCTTTTGTTAGAAGACGTTGGGGATTTCAGTACAAGAGAAGGATGAACACTAGAGTCCACGTAGTTAACCGTCACCCCGAAGTGGGGATACATCTTATGATGTCCCCACCAATGGACCGTCATCAAACTCCCGAACCCCCACACGCCTATTTACGTTTATTATGCATGTCATGTCACAGTTTCATAAGTCCTAGGTATGATGCATGGGTATACAACGCGCAACAATATTTAACATAGAGAATAAAGTATCTACAACAGTGTTTAACAATTCACGATAGTAGGGGAGTAATTGACAAGAGGCATGCACAACAATAGCCAACGTAGAAAATAAGCTATTTACAATAGTGGTAATAATTCATGTCTAAGTTCTTACAATTTCTTTTCACCCATTGAGCGACACTTACAAGTTCTATGTTTGATAGAATTTCCTTAACCTTAATTCCAATCAGTAAACATGAACGCCTTGAAATATAACTACAGAAGCAATAAATATCTCAACATTATACACAAACTCCAAATCCCTATTTAGTTAGATCTAGAAATCCCACTTTAAACATTCAAGCGGTTCCCAACATCCAGAACACTCATTTCTCTAATTTTGACAGATTCTAACACAACAACAACCAAAATGATTCATTGCCCTTCAAAAGTTTCTAACATCAAACAACACCAATTATTAACATTTAAACAAGCAATAACTATTTTGTATACCAAACAGGGTAATTGAACTTACACAAGGCAGAAATTAAACTTTTTGATCATCATCTTCTTCAAGCACTTCAAAGAAGGAAAAGCACAGAAAACACAAAGCAATAACCTTGTGATGTATGCCTATTATCCTGTTAAACACCTAATGCTCTATACTCAACCCTCATTGTTAATGGTAATCATAAGGTGCAACCCAATTTCTTCATCATCTAGCATCGACAGTATTTTATTCATAGCAGATTAAAAGTTTTACAGTGATTAATTCAGGCATAAATCAACTTCACAGAGACTATCCAAAAAAGAAAAATCAAACCCCAACAAGGTAGAAATTGGCAGTCATTAGCAAATACTCGCTCATCTGTAGAATAATTACTCATGCCAAATCCAACAGTCCATACGTCCGACTCAGGTTAAATCCAACAACTCATAACCAAAAATTGAAACTTAATACACAAAACCTATGATGTATGGCCTCCACTGACCACAAGCATCCCGATCCTTACCTCTAGTGGAACGTTCCGCCATTACAGCTGGTCTAATGCGGCAGCACCAACCTCCAACCCGAAGTGCTCCGTCTCTCTCGTTAAATTGTCGCTCACTCGTTGAAGATACCCCCTCTTGAAGAGCCCATCCTGCCACTAGTTATAGACGATGAGAAAGAGCTGGACCTCAACCCATCACTGTCTCGTGCAAGGCTTGCCGCTGACAGGGGAAGAGGAGCAGATTCTGTCAGAAGGGAGGGAAGACAGGGATGAGATCCTGTCTGGAAGAAGTGGGAATTCTCGCCCAAATTTCCAGATGATCGGTTGAGACCGAACCAAAACCTCCAACCGGCCGACTCCTTCGTGAACCGAAGGCCCCTTGTCTCCTCCAACCGTCCCTGCAACTCCTACCGATCGATCATGCGTAGCCATCCCCTTGCCGTCCCCGTTCATCTCTGCCAGTCACCGCCAAGCATCACCAATTAATCTAAATCGACATAACACTCACCATCGCAACTCACCTCGACTTGGAGATTCATCGATCCATCCCACGAGCCCGACAGACAATATCACCACCCGCAATCGCTGCAGTAACCCGTTTCGTCGTCGGCTGAAGCTCGTTCTTCGAACGTCGCCGCGAACCCCCATTGCTCGCCCTAGATCTCCTTCCCAATCTCTCCCTCGCTCTCTCATTTGCTCTCTCGGTCACCCCACTTTTTCTTCTTCCATTTTAGCCACAATTTCAATTCAATTTTTCCCCCTTTCAATTGTCAAAATAACCAAACCGGACTAGTGGAAAACAGGTTCACTTACAATTCCCTCCTCTTTTAGCTTCAATTTTCCCTTTTATTTTAAATCCTATCCATTTCTCCTTTTAACTTAAATCCCGACATTCCTTTATTTATTTTTATTTCTTAATTCTCCTTTATTTCATTTATTCCAACTTTAATTTCACTCACTTAATTAATATTACATATACCTATATTTATATATCAAATATACGTATCATATATTAATAAACCAAATTCCAACTCCCGATTTATTTCCAATATGTCTCAAAAATAATTATCCGTCCAATTTAATTTATTCGACTCTTTCCAATTTGATTCTTCTTTAAATGACCAATAATAAATTATTAACCATATATTTTACTTAATTACTCCTAATGTTTTCTTTTATTAGATCATCATTAATCATTGTAAATAATATCTCCATAATCTAATTTATCCGAATAGGCTAATATCCAAATTTTCCTCCGATTAATTTCTCTTTTCTTTATGGAAAATTGAGATAATACAGCTCTCACTCAGTTTACAGATATATGAAGCTTATACATATAGAGTTGTCATAGGAGTTACAGTTGCATTTCATTTTATATTTTTTACTGGGCAATAGACTCATTATTCATTCTGTGATGTAGGTTTGGATTGTGAGCTGATTGAAGTGAATGTTAGAGAAGTGTGATGCGATGCAAGCTTGTGTTATCATGCGCGAAACAACCTCGGGGGTTATGGCTCTAATGAATAAAAGTTATTTTAAATGCATAAAGACTTTGTTATGGATTTTAAGTATTTTATTTATGTTATTTCTGTAAGACAGTTAAATGTTTTTATTGTGCTTAACGTACTCTGATGTTTTTCAATTAAGTATATTTTAATGGGTTTTTAAAATGTTCAAAATTTTAAGAAAAATTCATAAACGGAAATGGGATGTTACAGCAACACAACCGATAAAATCAACAACAAAGGGTTGTTAGTGATCCAAAAACTAGGCAGCGACACAATCCATAAAATCAAATGTCAAAGACACCTTGGTAAGATTTAGGGATTCGAAATCCAAGAAGCACATCATCACTGCTCTATTATCCATTTACTTTAGAGATTTGAAAACCAAGGACATGTCATTAATGCCCTATTACCCATTTACTTTAGGGATTCCAAACCCCACTAGCGGCTCTTAGACATAGGCCATTTCGAACAGAGGCTCACAGATACTTTCCTAGTCTAGCAAACCCAACTAGAGGTCGACCGAACACAAGATTTCTTAAACAAAGGCACAAGCAGAGGCACTTCGTCACTTTCTCGGTCAACCAAACCCAACCAGTAGTTGACTAGGAAGGGATTCTTCAGCAAAAAATAGTGAGGCAACTCGCATTCCCTCACTGTTTTCTCTCCCAAATTGACCAAAAACCCTACACAAACACTGTATCTACAATAATAACACTAAAACACCCAAAGAATTCAAGTTTTTAAGTTCGAATTCAAGCCTGACACAAAATGGAAATTAAAAGAAAAACCTAACATGAAACGAGGTTAGAGTTAACGTATCCTCGAAGAAACTTTACACAACTTGGAAGCGAAAACACTCTGAAGATAGATCTAACGTTGGAACTCACTCTCGTCCAGGTTGATCTCTTCTTTCTCCCCCTCTTCTCTCTCGTGTGTGGACGATAGAAGGAAGGTCCCCTTTCTTTAAAAAAAAAAAAAAAATAATAATAAAATTTTATTTATTATTTAATATATAATATTAAAAAAAACCTTGGCAAACAACTCGTCAGTTAATAAACCAAATTTTAACAAAAACAAAAACCAAGGAAAGCCTAAACTAACCAAAAACAATTGGCAGACTTAACTGACGATGACAAAAAATTCCAAAAGTTTGACCAATTGATTGAGCCCACACATGTGGCAAAGACCCATGACTCCGACAAAGATCTAGTCAACGCAAACAAATTAACTTCGATTAACACAAAAAAACTGAAAAATATATAAAATCGAAAAATATATATGTCATGAGCATGAAATACAATTTTATAAAAACATGTATTTTCAGTCATCATTCTTTATTTTTTTTTCACTTAATAGTTCATTTAATAGGGGTAATTCACTCTAAGAGAGAAAATGACACTATTTGGTCCACCTCATATGAGAAAACTAGCTTGAAACCCTGTCCCACAATAATTATTTATATACATTTATTTAGTCTATCATATTTTAGTCTTTTATTCAAAACGTGTGCATAAAACCTTTTCAATTATTTCTTAAATAAAACATTTTCATGATGCATGAGATGTATATGTGATCCTGCTATGCAAAATATAATAACATCATGTTAATCCAGTCTACTTTCAAATACAAATTAAAACAATAATACATCATCATAGGCATCACATTATTTTATCATCAATCTAACTATTAATATGGAGATAACATCGATAACACATCCTTGAATTTGTTGCCCTAAGGCATCACATCATTCTATCAGCTATATATATCTACTAACAAATCAAGACAATAATCAATAGAATGGCACATCCTTGATCACATCATCACAAACAAAATAGTATAAAAATAATGAAAGATTATAACACCTAAAACATTTCCACGAATAATTTTATAAGTGATGTGACATTTTGGAATTTGCATGGAATGAATAACATCTCAATAGAAAAATTTATATATTATAAAGTGAAGAGTTATATTGTAATAAAATATAAGATTTATTTTATTAAGCACTCTATAGAATTAGGAAAGCTGGCTGTGGAAAAAATTGGAAAGACTAAGGTGAAAGTGTCTATAGAAGGGTTAAGTTATTGAATTAGGAAAGCTGGGTTGTAAAGAAGTTGGAAAGAATAATGTGTAAGTGTTGGCGAAAGGGTGCCTGCGAAATGAAATATATCAGCGAAAGCATTGGCGTCTGTAGAAGAAATGTATACGTGGCAGACAATGATTGGCAGACAATGCAAAAGAGTTGGTATCTATGAAAATGTTAGGGTTTGTGAAAGTGTTCATATCTATGGGAGTGAGATATCCACGAAGGAAATATACATGTGGTAGACAATTATTTGCGACAATGTGGAAGAGTTGGTATCTGCTGAAAAATTAGTGTCCTCAGAAGTGAGATGTCTACGAAGGAAATGTATATGTAGCAAATAGTTATTGGCAACATTGCGAGGGACTTAATATCCTAAGGAGCGTTAGTGTACGAGAAAGTGAGATGTCTGTGAAGGAAATGTATACATAGTAGACAGTTATTGGTGACAATGCAGAGGAATTGGTATCCGCAAAAGCGTTAGTGAAACATCTTGATTTTCGAACAATTTAAATCTTATCATTTTGGAAGAACTTTTCTCTTTATAAAAATGGCAGAAGACTTTTTGTACTAAAACTTTTGGAAATTAGTGAATAAAAACATTTACAACAGCAAAAGACTTTATATTTTAAAAATCAAGGGAAATAAAGCTCAACAGAAAAATTTCTTAATAAAACAGAATACCATAATTACAATTTCTTTTCTTAATAACATTGTTACATTTCCCTTCAATCTTTAGCCTAACCAGCCTCCAAGTTCGCAACGTGAAAATCCTCCATCCACTACCCTATACTTGATACCATACATTCCTACATCACAAGACTTAAACTACGAGCCTAACGCTCAATAAGAAATAAAATGAACATGCGCGTTATAAAACCATTTATATTCAGTTTCATTTTTTCTTTATAAAAACGGTGTTGAACTTTATACTATAACAGTGAACTCACTTATTTATAAAAACAGTGATGAACTTTAATCACAATGAATTTTATACTATATCAATATCAGTGAACATGTGTTATGGCGATGAACTTGAACCTTACTGGTGAACTTAAATCAGATCGGTGAACTTATACTGCAATTGTGAACTTGTATCATGATGGTAAACTTATGCCATCTTGATGAACTTAAATCGTTTTCTTTCTTCTCAACAACTTGGAAAAAAGTGGTGAACTTTAACCCAACTCAAACCCCTCTCATTTCCTTTAAATATCTCTTTTCATTATCATTTTTATATAAAACTTATGCATGAGAAATCTATTTATGTTTTAGAAAACAATGATGCATAAATGCACACAATCACTACATCCTCGATCGACAACAGAATCACAACTTAGATCTAATGAACCAATCATCAAATAAACAATCATCAATACATCTACAAGTAAAACATGATTACAATCTATTCTCTTTCAACTACATCTAGTACCCTACATGTAACGACCCGAATTTTTGTACATCCTTTAAAACACGTAAAAATTTTAATTTTCTCTTTAAAATGAATCAGACCGCGCCTAAAATCAAATCGCTACCAACCGTTCATAAAACTCGATATAAAACCCTAATTGATGAATTTGTGCGGAAGCGTAAATAATAAAATCATTGTTACAAAATGTTGCGTAAACGTAAGTAATTTAATGAAAGAACTAAATAATTAACTACACTTAATTACAATCGTTTTCTCTTGTCTATTCACTTAGCCTGGCCAGCCACAATCTCGCTCGTGCAAACCTCTCATCCTTGCTTCATTGTTATCTGTTCTTTTTCTGCTTGTTATCTGTTCGTCGTTTGTACTTACACCACAAGTAATACGTGAGCCTAATGGCTAAGTAAGGAAAAAGGGTTATACAATTATGAAATGTCTCTCTTTAGTCCTTTCGGAATGAGGGCCACCCAAATCGATCCTTTCATTAAGTCATTAATCTGTTTATTACTTTACTTCTTCTTTCTTTGATCCCTTGGGATCCATTATTCTATTATTCCATTATTCCATACTCGTACTTCGAGCAGGAATTGAGAGGTTTTTCTCGCACAATGGCATAGTGATCGGACCTAACCTTTTTCCTCACATCTAGAACTCCTGTACCCTATGAGGGAGGGGCTACGCCTAGATCGTAGACTAGATTTACTACCCATCCACTCTCAATTCCCTTTTTCTTCTTTACTTTTTCTTAGCTTTTTATCTCACTTATGCATGTTGGCGTACCTTCACCAAGGTGGCACTTCCTAGGCTTTCTATTAACATGATGCATGAACATACATTCTTAGTCTATCATGATGCATGATGCTTTATAACGTAACATTCATAATAATTGAAGTACACGTAAAGAAAGTAATTGATGATAATTGAATAACTGAATGGAAAGCGTATACAAGGAAGGTAAATAGCTATAATTGAATACTGAAATTGAAAGCACACAACAATTATAATTAAAGTGCATAGCAGGGAACAATTGTAAACTAGAATTTAAATAGAGAATAAACAACGAATCATAACCAAATTGATTAATCAATTACATGCTCAATGTCAAATTATATTAATCTAGTTGGTTATTCTAATAAACTTACATGCTCAAGAATTAACTACATTTATTAGCTAATTAGATATCTTAGTTACTTTCCTAGTTCATTTATATGCTTCATACATTTATTGTTCTAGGTGATTATTCTACGGTGGTTGATTACATGCTATCTTAGTTGGTTAATCAAACTATTACAATTTACATGCTTGTATTCTGATTAATTAATATGCTATAATTAACAATCCAATTTGGGTTAATTTACAAATAATTTAACTAAACATGGTATGACTAGGTTAATTAATTAATATATTAATATTATTCTAACTTAATCTAGTTAATTAGCAAGCTCGAGAAAAGATTTCAATTATACTTCTAATTAGTTATTCTAATGGATTAACATGAGTCTAGTTAATTAATTATTCTAATTAATTAATCTACTCAAGTCTAGTTGATTTCTTTTGGTGATTACTCTAGTGAAGTGAATTAATGTGTTTATATTATTCTAATCAATTACACGCTCAAGTTGGTTAGCATATTCAACTTCTAATTAGTTAGTTACTCTAGTCGATTAGCATGCTCATTGATTATTAGTTAAGTACATGTCTAGATTAGCTAATTAGTTAACATGTTTGACTTGTATATCCTAGTTAGTTTACCATGCTCAACTAGTTAATTAACATGCTTGGCTAGTTAATTGACTTTCATGCACAATTAGCTTGTTGATTAACATGCTTAAAGATTAGTTATTAACTAGCTAGTTTAGTTAATTAGCATATTACATCTAGTTGTTTACTCTAATTAATTTTATGCTCAAGTTTAGCCTAGTTACTAGTTGATCACTTTAGTAAATTAACGTACTAGCCTTAGGTTTGTTAACTATTTAAGCATACAAGCTAAGTTAAACATGCTAACTACTAAATCATACTCATTAGACATGCCAATATTGGTTAAGTGTACTGGTGTTAGTTGTCATAATCTAGTTATCCTAACACGTTTTAGTTATCGTTAATCAGTTATTTAACATACTCAAATCTAGTTAGTTTACTCTATTTGACTAACATGCTCAGCCTAGTTAATTACTCTAATTACGTTAGTTAATTCAATTAACGATGATTAGACAACTAGTAAATTAATTAAACTAGTTAATTAAACACACAGTAAGTCTAATTAATTACCCAAAGGAGGATCATGATTATTGTCAATCGAACATGCTTGTACGGAGAAACTTAACTAACAACCAGTAAGAAAACACAAGAATAAAAATAACATCAGTAAGGTAATTCAAGTTCGTTCATGCTTATGTCATCTTCTCACAATTTTCTCATCAAGTTCTTATCCTTTAATTCTCGGCACCCCTCCATAATCCACAATTATTTATCATAGAACTAACAATAATATTAAAACCAACACTAAGGGAATATCACAGATTCAAAAAATCCACAAAACTCTAACCATTTATACACTATCATCATACTTAGTACTACAAAAATCCAGGATATTACAGTTAGTGTTCGCAAAAATGAGGTGTCAACAAAAATAAAAGTATACATGGTGAATAGTGATTGGCAGATAATTTAGGATTGATCCATTGGATGAGCTATCCGCGGAAGTGATGTTGTCCCAGGAGAGATATATCCACAAAAGGATGTGTACATGGCAGATAGTGATTGACAGATAATTTAGATGGAATCCGTGGGATGAGGTATTTATCGAAGCGTTAGTATTCAGGGAAGCGTTGGTGTATGCAGGAAAGTGGTATTCACGAAAGGATGTATACATGACAGATAGTGATTAGCAGATAATTTATGAGGGATACGTGAGATGAGGTGTGAGTGAAAACTTTGATGTCTGCGAAAGTGTTGGTGTTTACGAAAGAGAGGTATCCACAAAAGGATGAGTATGTGGCAAATAGCAATTGATAGATAGTTTAGAAGGGATATGTGGGATGAGGTGTCTGCAGAAATTTTGGTGTCTGTGGTGTGTATGTGATGGATAGTGATTAGTAAATAGTTTAGGAGGGATACGCGGGATGAAGTGTCCACAGATACATAGTGTCCACAAAAGTAAGGGTAAAATGTCAACTTTGTATATTGTTATTGGAGGACAAGATGAATAGATATTTGCAGCAGAAGCTCGCACGCTTGCTGCAAATATACAAGACAGATTCATGATGCGTTTGTCCGTATATTTTTTGAATTGTAATTAAATTCTTGAACTGCTAAAAAGGAAAAGATAATCATGAATTTTTGCCTATGAGATTTTCAGACTGGCAACTTATAAATAAAAGATTGGAGCAAAACCCTATCCAACTATGCATTAAGACCCATAAAGTCTAGTTTTTCTCTCAAACTCTCTAAAGGTAAATCTACCATAAACTAGAGTTTGTAAATTGAGTTTATTCATCAATTAGATGGTGAACGATGAGAGGTGTTACTAACTCCTTGAAGTAGAGTAGTTGATAAATTTTTATTCTATTTTTTATTAACTTGATTTTTATTTATTTTAAGAAAAATAAACATGTTAGAAATGAGTTATACCAAAGGTTGGATGAGATTGTGATTGGACAAACTTCATTAAGAATTTCAAGTAAGTTATGTTTGTATGTGTTTGGCCTTTTGACCTACATCACAAAGTGCTAAGGTAAGGTATGGTTATGATGTTGATCTGCTTTTGATGCCTATAGGCTATTAGTTGAGGATAATGCATATTGCTTGCTGTTTACTATTTATGTTTGAGATATTGATCAAGGATAATGCTTACTGCTTGCTGTTTATTGTTTATGTTTGAGACGTGAATCAACAATGTGCTTATTGCTTGTTGTTATTGTTTATGTTTAAGACATTAATGGAAGATATGCTTACTACTTGTTGTTTACTGTTTATGTTTGAGACATAGATCGAGTATTTGCTTACTGTTATTATGTATTATGTTTTTTTATGTAAGATCACGTGTATGTTTCATGCATCATGAAAAACGTTTTCATTAACAAATATTGAAAGACTCAATAAAAGTAAGTAGTGATTATGTACAAGGTTCAAGTTGGCTGTCCCCCAAGAGGTGGACCTAATGGTGTCATTTTCTCTCTTAGACTTAATTACCCACAACAATTGAGTTGTTAAGCGAAAGAAAAAGAAAAGAACGATGACTAAAAAATACACTATTTTTGCAAATTGCATCTCATATTCATATCATATATGCATATCTTATTGAGCGTTAGACTCATAAATGAACTTTGTGACATATGTAAGAATGATTTTACCAAGAAACTTGGTGATATGAATGAATGATAGTTTCGATTAAAGAAGTACTCTCATGAGTGATGTTATGACATTGTTGGAGCAAAGTTGACCCTTAGGTGAAGACTGAAAAAGATAGGTCATTTTGAGAATTTTTAATGAGATGTTACGAAATATTTTTATTTACATTATGTTTTTATGTATTTGAAATTAAATCAAAATGTTTTACTAGTATTTATATTTAATTTATAATGGGTTTTTAATACGTTTGGATTTTAAATGAGATATTTTTTAAGACTTCTGCTATATTATTTCAAAGGCACGATTTAAATAAGTTTAAAAAAATAGCAAGAAAAAGGATTTACGCTACGAGATGTTAAGATACCCTAGCACTTTGTGATGTAGGTCAAAAGATCAAACACATGCAAACATCACTTACTTTGAGATCTTAGCACAATTTTCAATCACCTAAAACAATTATCTCTTGCTTTGGTCAACTTCCAATTGCTTTGATTCCAAAGCCCTTAATCTCCTTGAAATATCCATTACAATATATCAAGTTAATAATGAAATTGAAATTCATCAAACTAGCCTCTTTATGAAAAATCTCCAAAACAATAAAATTCTCCAATTTAACCTAATCTTGTCGTTAGATGTTTTACTTAAATCCCAACCAAATTTCTTTTTCTTTTAATCATTGTCATGTCCATAAAACATAAATAAGTGCCAAATCATTGGGAAAATTGGACATTCGCAACTTCTTAAACAAACCCTAGCAACAACTATTTAAAACGCTAATCAATATACCCACCTTCAACACTATATTCAATCCTATAAACAATCAATAATACAAACCCACACAATTTTAGCACAAACTTGGCTTACCTCTAGTGAGTTTGAGAGAAAAGGGGGTAAGACTCACGGTTCCCAATGAAAAATGATTAGGGTTTCAGCCAAATTTTCTTTTTAATCTACAATCAAATGCGATATCGGTCGACCGCTCTTTGAGTTTGAGTCAACCACAAGTCTACCCTAGAGCTTTATATTTGGATTTTCCATGAACCGGTGATGTGGAATAGATCCCTTTCACTTGGCCCAATCAAGGTGTTTAACCATCCTATGTTTTCTACATATTTTTGCAAGGATTGAGAACTAAGTTTTTATTTTAATTTATAACACTTTATTTTAGTGGAATATGTTAGATGTCTCTCGTTTAGAGTTTGTTCTAGCTGAGTGTGTGATGTTGTTTATGTTCTTTTAATTACTATGGTTGTGCATTGGATTTGAGTATGTTGTAGACGAGCTGCACTAGTGTTTTTTTAAGGTGGTTTTATTATTTTGGTCATTAGAATTTAACCATAATTTGTACTTGTATGTATACCTCACTTAGGGATGTTTGTAATAGTTTTTGATGAATTGAAAATCACTCAGCATTTTGCTACCTCCACTTGTGAGTTGTAAGAAACCGCAGGTCACTTGGATTGTTGACAATCTAATTTGAGTGTGTTTGGAAGTTGAGTATTTTTTAGACACTCTACTTCTTTGGTCATTTATTGCATATGTAACACCCTGACTTTTTTAGTTGTATAATTATCGGCGTATTACCAAGGACGTGTTCTGAGCGTTAAGTCTAGGGGTATTTCCATAACATTTTTCCCATATACGTGATGTAATCTAGTGTTGGGGTGATTAGGATATTACATTGTGTATTTATACGTGTTATTTTATGACATGTATTTATGGGGAAAATATTATGGGATAGGACTTAAGTGGGAAAAATGGGAGAAAAGTTGTCCAGGGTGTTTCCGGACGCCTGCAGACAACATTGTGGATGAGTTGTATCGTCCGCAAATGCATTGTACACACGAAGAATGAGTTGGGACGACTCAGGATGTGATTCTGCGTCCTGACTGCACTGTGTTGCAGACATGCAAATGAGTTCGAACGAGTACGGACGTGGATTAGCCGCGTCTAATTTGAATCTGTCCAAATCCTGGACAGTTTCGAACAACTGCGGACATGGGGAGACCTCGTCTGATTTGACTCTATCTGATTTTTGGACACCTGCGGACGCTACGTGCGGATGCCACATCGCGTTCAAATGTCATCTAAAGATGGTAAAGACGAGAGTGGGGACGCTTCTCATCCGAAGCCACGATTTTGCCTGTGAGATTTTACACTTGCAGACAAATGTGGATGAGACCAATGCATCCGTACTCGTCCGAAATAACCTAGACATACAATAATTTAGCGCTTAAAATATTAGAAATCGGCAGAGTAGCCATGATTTCCAAACAACGAATGACCCTTCCCCTACCCTATCCTGCAAATCCCCACCCTCACTGTGTAGCCATGCAGAATGCCATGCCCTCCCCTTCCCCTACGTGTACGATGTCCCCTCTGCAGGTAATGTCTTCCTTCCTTCTCTGCTAATTCCATTCATTCTTCAGCCTTCTTCCCATCTTTTTAGCGAGAGGCCTGTGAGAGAGTGATGGTCCATGAGAGAATTCCTGTGAGTGAGGAAAATTGTGGGTTAGCTAGTGGGTGTGTTAAGTGTGTGAACGTGAGTGAAGCTTAGGGAGTGTTGTCCATGTGTTTAGTTCATCAATTTAGGTAAGAAAATTTGGGTGAGTCTTGGCCATTTGGAGGCCCTACACCACAAGTAGTGTGCGTGAGTTTATATTAGTTCCTTGAAACGATTACTGCTAATTGTTGTTAGTTAGGTTTTAGGTGATAATTGCTTGGATGATTTTCTGTTGTCATTTCCTTTATCGATGCTCTGTGGTATTTCCTTGTTGTTGTTAGCTCCGTGATATTTTTCCTCTGCGATTAAATGCTTTACCTTATTGATTTCTCTTCAAATTTTCCTTGATTATAGCTTTGTACTCTGTAGATATGCAAGTTTTGTTATGAAGTGTTGAATGGTTTACTGTGAAATAGAGAATGCTGAAGAGAAAAGTACGCGAGGATGAGATGAGTAAGAATAAACTATGATTTCCTTTGCTTATGTTAATTTTAACTTTTCTTGTTTCTTATTCCCTACTCGCTGTGAGTTAATCCCTCTCTGTTAGTTAGCTATCCATATGTAAATTAACTAGTTGTTAAATAATGAATACAAGCATGTTAACTAACTAGAGTGACACTTAGTTGAGCATGTTTAATTAGGATAATTAATTTGAGTATGATCATTAACTATAACTAGGATAACTAATTAGCGAAATCTTTCTTTGAACATGTCAATAGAATAACAACTAACTAGAGTAATTAGCGCGTTTAATCAGCTAACTAGATTGTTTATTAACTTAATCAACTAGACTCGAGCATGTTAAACAATTTAACTAGAGTAGTCAATTAGAGCCGAGCACGTTAAATAACAATAACTAACCCTTGAGCATGTTAATCTAAATAGGAAAATCAATTAATTAGTTGAGCATGAATAATGATCGCCACATGTTTTTTCTATTAGCATGTTTAATTGACTAGCATGTTTACTCTCTTAAGCATGCTTAATTCACTAAACTTGAGTATGTAATGAACTAGGAGCACCAACTAGATTTATAGTAACATGTTATGTTTTTATCTTTCCTTTGTTATTGTCTTCTTGGTGTTGCTCATAACCTAGTTTATAATTACTCGTCCTTAGCATGCCACTTTCTATTAAACCTAAGCATGATTAGTTAACTAGGATAAAAACATGTAACCAATTCGTGAGCATGTTAACTTACTAGGATAACTAACTAGAATGTTAATCGCATCTTCCCTGAGCATGTAAATCAATTAGGATAACTAACTAGAATGTTAATCGTACCTTCCTTGAGCATGCTAGGTAACTAGAATAATTAATTAGAATAAAAGTATGTAATCAACTCTTGAACATGTAATCAACTCTTGAACATGTAAATTTTAACTAACCAGCTTAATAGTTGTGATTTGTTTCGAGCAT
This sequence comes from Begonia loranthoides, assembly GCA_022433065.1. Lineage (NCBI taxonomy): Eukaryota > Viridiplantae > Streptophyta > Magnoliopsida > Cucurbitales > Begoniaceae > Begonia > Begonia loranthoides. The sequence goes on from CM039472.1 coordinate 23,822,631, forward strand.
GTAACTCACCTAGGATAACTAAGAACAATCACCTAGAATAATAAGTGTAGAAAGCATGCAAATGGACTAGGAAATTAACTAAGATAATTCACATATTAATTAATAGTATTATGTTCTATTAATTCGAGCATGTTTTCCTTATTTCAATTCATTGTATATTGTTTTGATATGGGTGTTCAATTTTTGTAATGCCTTATTGAGTGCGTTCGTTGTTCAATTTCCCTATGTGCTTCGCTGCTTACAATTCCATATTTCAATTGTTCTCTAGTGTGCGCTTTCAATTTCTGTTATTCATTATATGCGCAATTTCAATTACAGTTACTTTGTCATTTCAATGCGTACTTCAATTATTGTTAATGTTATGAATGTTATGTTATAAAGTATCATGCACCATATTAGGTTGAGAATGCATGGTCATGCATCATGCTAATAGAAATCAATAGGAAGTGCCGCCTTAGGGTGGTACTCACATGCTTGAGTGAGGAAAATGTTAAAAATGAATGATAAAATGAATGGGTAATCAGGCCTAGTCTCACAACTAGGCACATCCCCGACCTTAACAGGAAATGGACCTAGTATGCACCTAGGAGGCTAGTCTGTAATGGAATGAATGAGCAGTTGGGGGCTGGCGGGTAGTCGGGTCTAGTCTGGCAGTTAGGCAGAGCCCTTACCAAGATGGGAAAGGGACGTAGTTTGCACCCAGGAGGCTAGTCCGATCAACTATACCATCCCATATAGGTCCTCCAATCTCTCGCTCGACGTACGAGTAATGAACGAACAAACGAACGTAATGAAAGAATTGGGTTGGGTGGCCCCCATTCCAAAAAGGACTAAAGAGAGGCATAAACATAATTGCATTAAATCCTTTTCCTTACTAAGCCTTTGGTCTTACACTTTACTTGTGGTATAGGTATAGATACTTATATGTGAAAACGACGAACAGATAATAAAGCAGGGATGAAAGATTTGCACGTGGGAGACTCGTGGCTGCTCAGGCTAAAGATATTAAGAGAGAACAGTTCTAATTAAATTGTATTAATTGTTTTGCTTCTTTCATTAAATTATTTACGCTTCCGCAATGCTTTAAACTAATGATTTTATAACGCTTCCGCATTTTATTAATTGGATTTTCAATACGAGTTTAACAAATGGTTAGTAGCGGGCCGGTTTAGCGTTGCACTTTGATTTGTTTTAAAAGAGATTTCAACAGTTTTACAAAAGTTCAAATTTTCATGCATTTTAAAGGATTTACGAAAAACCGGGTTATTACAACACCCTTCTCATTTCCATTCTAGGAAGTGAACTCCAACCAAGGATTGCACAAACTGAAAGTCAACAAGTTGGAGTGCTCCTCTTTGTTGAAGGCAGCTGTGGCAGTTAAGAGTTGTTTTAGGAAACTTTTCGTAGAGCTTGTTTCCTTCGGTTGATTTCATCTCGCAATCCCTCCATCATCACGACAAGGTTCAAATCTTTGAATCAGTTTTGATTCCCCTCCATCGGCTTCGAGCGAAAGATTCAGCGTGTCTAAGAAGCTTGGTGTTTGTTGTCCACTATAGATATCCACGTTGCTCTGGATATCCATTGATCTGTGTTTTTAAACATAACACTTTTGTGGCACCAATTCCCTTATGCCACAGATACCATCCAACGACCAGTCTTCATATGCTCAATCAATCAAATGACCTTCCTGTTTTCATTAAATTCACATGTGTCATGCATGTGATGTCATCTTTCCATGGAAGCCTTCCTTGCAAACGTAGATACTTGTCTCCCTCTTTGTTCATCCTACACCATCCACATGGCTAGCATCTTTCCGTAGGTGCTACTTTTTGCCCTTTGATCATTTCTATAGAAACCTTCTTTCCGCCTTGGATACCCATCTCCCTCGCTAATCATCGCCATCCATCCACATATCCAATTCCATTCCACGGATGCTCCGTTCTGTCTTTCAATCCTTTCTGCAGAAGCCTTTCTTCTATTACAAATACATGTTTCCCTCCCTAATCAGCACAATTGGTCCACGTATCCAATTCCTTTCCATTGACAATACTTTCACCCTTCGATCCTTTCTGCAGAAGCTCTTTCTACCATTCTATCCTTTCTACCATGGATACACATTTTCCCTCATTATTCATTGTACACCATCTACGTGTCCAACGTCTTTCTGCTGATGCTATCTCCACCATCCGATCTTTTTGAAGTAGACTTTTTTTCCTCTGTGGACACCAAATCTTCTCCATTGTGGATACTATTTTCCTTTCTACTACGGACTCATTTCTCATCTAACGGTCATCCTTCATCCACCCTTCCATCCAGCGGTTCAGTTTTCATACGTTTGTCATTCCTTGTTTGCATGTTCTTCCTGTTCGTCTAATCTTCCAACCTTTCCAACTTGTGCGTCCATTTTTCCATTTTGTTATCATCACTGTTCACATTTTCGTTTCCACCTATTCCACTTTCATATTCCAACATTTACAGTGCTTCCATCTATAACACCTGGAATTTTGTGTATTAATTGTGCTAGGACTATGGTTAATGGGTGTTTGTGGAGGTTGATTTATAATTGTTAAGGGTATAGTTTGTTAAGGATTAATAGATGATATAATAGGGATGGGGGTTAGATGCATAAAGACTTAGTTGATTTATTCTAGGGTGCATTTGTTGTCACTAGGGTGTGAGTTGTGGTCGACTAGTGCAAGGCAATTAAGGGTATCCCCAGAAAGTTATAGAAGTAGTGGACGATAATTGAGGCTATCCCCAGAAAGTTATAGAAGTAGCGGACGTCCGCAAGTGAAAAATGGTCTCTAGAATGGTCTCTAGAATGGACGTTGGATAAAGTGTCTCGAATAGGTTTCCGGTCAACCAGATTAAAGATAGATTGTAATGCTTTAGCCTCAGGTGGAAATACGGTCGACTAGATATGAGGTTGTGGTCGTCCACAACTAATGTCTTATGACTTTCCGTTGAAGGTTAGGCATCTACGACTGAAGATCCTATTTAGGAATTCCTTTGAAATATAAAGGAATGGTTAACCAGAGCTAGTGAGTAGTCAATTGGGAATACAAAAGGTTACCTGAAATAAGGTTACATGTCATGCTTGGAGTTGGAAGATTATATAAAGAATTACCCTTGTGTTGAGGTAAAGCTTCAATCGTGAGAATTAATTTGGAAGGAGGAAGTTCTTCTAGGGCTATAGTTTTCTCTCTATCAACTGAAGGTAAGTTGAGTTTCCTTTATGGTTTTATAGAATTTTAAGAAGTTTGGTTGGATTTATGAGTAGAAAATAATTAATGATATGAAATAGTTCAAAATTGTATAGTTTTGATACATGGAAGCTAAGGTCATCTTAATGAAATTGTTAAGTAAAACCATTATGCTATATTAGGCATCTCAAGGAAAAACATAGACTTTAGAATTGTTGGATTTGGTTGAGTATTTTGTAAATTATGAATTGTTAAAGTTGGACAAAAACTGTGATGAAAAACTAAATATGAACCCATATTGGATTAAGTTTTGATGTATATTATCTTATATATATGCTTCAAGAATTGTTCAAGCTAAATGGTTTGTTAATATATACGATACTGGTTAAGTTTGGATTTTGGAATTAAAGAATTTAATTATGTATATTAGAAGTTATGCACATTTTAAGTTACAAGTAGTTGAATAAATACTAATGGAAGTTTAACATGTTTTAGGTGCTTTAATTCAAGGACATCATTGAGTAAACTGGCTGCATCCGTGGTAAGACCATAAGGTAAGAGAAATTGTGTGTTTTTTTGCCTCTTTAGCCTACATCACAAGATGTTAGGGTAAAATTATGCTATTGTTTGACACATTATGATATATGAGGATAATATTATGATATAGTTTGATTAAATGTATGCTATCACATTATTGTTTTGTTAGGAGATATATGAGGTTGGTATTGATCTTTTAAATGATTAAAAGGTTGGTTGCTTAATATTGACATGTTATGATAAATGATAAAATGTGATATGATATAGGAACTTTAGAATCACGTTGTGCATGGACATGTTCATAAGCAAATTTCATGCATCATGAAAACGTTTTCTAAGAAAGGATAGAAAAGAAATTCTTTCCATATGATTTTAACCAATAAAATGAAAATAGACTATATAAATGTAAATAGACATTGTGGCTTGGGGGATTTGAGTTGGCTGTCTTGTATAAGTAGATCAAATGGCATCACACTTTTTTGGACTAATGTACCCCAGGGACTGGATTGTTATATGACTAAAAAGAAAGACTATGACAAAAAATGCATGTTTTGTAAAGTTACATAACACATATCATTGTCATTATTATATCTCTTAATGAACATTAGGCTTATAGATAAATATTGTGATGTAGGTATGAACTGGATAGTAACACGAAAGAAAGAAAGATAAAAAAATGATGCAGTTGAGGAAGTATCTCTAGGAAGACGACTTTTGTTGTTATTGTAAGACTGACCATGTGGGGTTAGAATTTGTAAAGACAACTATATGTAAACATGAATTTGAAATTGATGAATGAGATTTTAAAGAACTTGTATTTATTTTATTTTATGAACTTCAAAAGAAAGAAAAAGTCTTCCGCTACGCATTTTAAAAATAAATATTTTTATGAAATAAACATACACATTTTAAAGAAGTTTTGAACATCTAAGGAAAAAGATATTTCAAACTATACGTTTTACGGCAAGAAATTTTGGGGCATTACACCACCCTTTCTGTTTTTCTCATCCCCTGGTATTTATTCGATTCCATTTGTCCAAAGCAATATCTGAGCTCACATCTGATTTCTCATTGGGTATCAAAGCAAATTCAAAGTTGTCATCTTTTTAAATTCAAGAGATCCAATGCTCTCTATTTTCATTTTGAGGATTTTTAATCTAGTGCTCCTTTGTAGCACATCAATTGGTCAATCGCCGACCTAGTTTGGTTGACCTCTTATTTACCTAATACCCTTTTTACTTTGATTTTTTGTATGCCAGTCGACCTCCTACCAACACTGGTCAACAAAAATTATTACAAAGAGCTTAAATTTTAATTCTTATCATACTGGTCGACCTTTATACATGCTTGGTCCACCGCAAAACTTCTAGAGAGCAAGGTCAAAGTTTTTGTACACGTTCAATCGACCATAATCGATTTTTGGTCGAACACACTACTTTTAAAAGTGCGAAATAAGCCTTAATTCCATCTTTTCCCCAATGTAACATATTAATAAATTTTTCTACAGTTTACAACCACATATTACCAAACGTTCACTTAGTACATTTAATAATGACAAAATCACAACTTAAATATAAAAGTGTCTTAACATGTCAAGCTTTAAATTGATAAAATTTTTCGGTGTTACATTTATAGCTTCACAATGATGAACAAGATGAAATCACACTCAAGAAAAGATCAAAGCTCAAAATCTCACCGAATGGAGTTCAACTCTTCGAAATCAGCTTCGTGCAAAATAGATTAAATTGAGCTAACCAGATGAGGTTAAAAACCTCTTCACATGCGACAAATATTGTAATACCCTGGAGCTAATTTTCCCACGTTCACGATGTAATCAAACTTGGAGGAAAGTTATATAATTCATCTCGTATTAATACTTGGTTAATTATCATATATATTTATGGGAAAAGATTATGAGGTAAAAAGTCAAGTAGGAAAATGTGAGAAAAACACTATCCTGGGCATTTTTGGACTCTTGCGGACGACATTGCGGATGAGTCATGTCGTCCACAAATGTTTGGAGCGTCGCCTCGTGCCTTGGGACAACTCAGGACAAGATTTAGCATCCTAACTTCATTGTGCTGTGTAGTTGTAGACGAGGTCCAGACGATGCGGACACGGATAGCCTTGTCCGAATTAAATCTGTAAAAAACCTAGGGACATTCGGACGCTGGTGGACGATGGTGGACGAGAGGAGGCATCGTCCGATTTGAATCTGTCCAAATTTTGGGCAGATTTGGACGATACATGCGGATGCCAAAACGCGTCTGCATGTCGTTGCGGACGAGAATGAGGACACTATTTCTCTTCCAAGAACTCAGTTTTTGCCTACAGAATTTACCCTTGCAGATGAATGCGGACAAAACCTATGCGTCCACACTCATTCGAAAGATCGCAGAGTAGCGTTAAATTATGGATTTAAATCAGACAGCTTGTTACGTTGCCATTTAATACGCACGCGAAAGTCATCCCCTGCAGGTCTGGACCACTAGGGGAGCCAACCTCCTCCCCCTAGGCGAATGATGATGTCCAGGTGAGCTCTCCTTCTTAACCTCTAACTGCTCCTTCCCCCTGTGTTCTTCTTCTTCTCTGTGGAACAATTTCTTCTCGCCTGGGGTGTGTGTGAGCTACGAGGATTGGAGTTACTGTTAGTTCCTTCAAAAACTAAGGTAAGGATATGGGTTAGTCTTGGCCAGAGGAGGCCCTACCCACAAGTAAATTGTGTGTGTGCATTAGTGTGCTCGATTTTTTCGTTGTAGTGTGCTCGATTCTTTCCTTCTCTTATTCCTGCAAATTATTTCTATATACATATTGCTATGTAGTTATTGCAAACATATAACATGTTGTTAATTCCATTTCATGTTTGAAGTACATTTACTGAGAAGCAATATGATTGACGAATGGAACCGTGAATAAAAGGAATGAATGACTCCGTTATGGGATTATTGTTGTTCTCTTCATTCTGTGAAGCACATGTTAGTTTGTTTTGTCGTTCATAAATTCTGCGATTGTTTGGTTGTTCACTTGATTATGTGGAACACATTTTAGCTCATTTTGTCATTTGTTAATTCTTTGAAACACATGTTGGGTTCTGAATACGTGCTATTTATATGCTACCTATGTTCGCTGTTATTTTAGTTCATACTTAGTTCAGTTGAATGTTAAAAAGCATGAATGGAGTGATCCTTGTGTTGTTCATCATACGCGGGTAATTAGTTGGAAATCTTCATGTCATAAATCTTCATGTTAACTATTGACCTCATGCTAATTATTACGCCAATTCTTGTCTAAGTATGCTGATTAGTTGTGCACGTTCGTTAGTTAATTGCCTAGGATTACTTGTCTAAGCACGTTGATTAACCATTTCGAGCATGTCAAGTAGTAAATTCTTGTTTACTCTTCGAGCATGGTAGCTAACTACTACCTGTTTAATTCTCAAGCATGGCAATTAGTTATTTCTCATTAAATTCCCAGCATGATAAGTCATGTACTTAGCTTTGATTATTACTCATTAAATTCCAGCATGTTGAATCACTTGTTTTAGCTTCAAACATGCTAATTAATTATTATCAGTTATCTTCAAGCTTGTGATATGCGCACGGAATGCCGACGCATCACGGATGAACTATGGATGAATGCACCACTTCTCACCTCCTTAGATAAGGATGCGGATGCAAGGTTCTCTTATGATATAACTCACACAAAAGGATCTTTGGATATGACTCACCAAAGGCCTTGGGATATAACTCACCAAAGAAAGGAAAAGGATGACTCCAATTTTCGAATCAAAGCAAAGCTTTAATTTGTATTCAATTCTCAAATATCTAAAACATAAAATTAGGTGGCTTTATATAGCCTTTTATGAACATAAATTAAAAAAACTAAATAAAAGATAACCTAAATAAGTGGATCTAGATCTCCTAGATAAGTAGATCTTTTTAGAGATAATATCTCAAGAGATAATATCTTTCTCTCTCTTGTCCTCCAAGCTTGTCTTTATGAGCTTCTTTTCATGTTCAAATCGTCCACTTGGATGACTTCCACATCTTGAGTTTCTTGATCTCCAAGTTTGGAAACTCGGGCTTCCATTAAACTTTTGCTCTCTGTTCGTTGGACTTTTACCATAGCAACTAGACTCCGAATTAAACAATCTAATATGCGTTAGAAAGCTTAAGAAGTTGGTTACAATCTTCATGAAGAACGCATCTTGAAAAAACATAGTCTTGATTTCCAAAATAGTCAAACCATTGGCAAAGGTTAGAATGAAGATAGTTTTGAAAAGATCTTCAATTATTCTCTTGATCTTCCACTTATGCTTAATCTTCATAATATTCTTTAAGGCTTGATAAATAATAATATGGTCCCATTTGACATCAGCATGATAATTGATTCGTCAAAATTCTGAGTATGTTTACTTGCCATTACTCGTTTAACTGTAAGCATGATTAGTTGTCTAATTCTTGTTAAGCCTTAAGTATATTAATTAACTGAACTACATAACCCCCTTGCTCGATTACTTTTGAATAGCATGTTTTGATCATTTCCATACGTTTCCTTTATAGCTGCCCATATTTATGTTCTTGTTCTATTCATGTATATTTATGTTACTGATTGCGTTGCCAATTACTTGTCGAACTGTCATTTATTTGAATTGCTGTTATTGACCTCATGAATGCACACTATTTATGCGTCACCACGCATCATGTTAATAGAAACCAATAGGGAGTGCCACCTTGGGATAGTAGTCGCATACACGGAGTGAGGAAAAACGTTAAGATGAAAAAGGTTCATGTGGTCTGGTAGCTTGGCCCGACACAAAAGAAAACGATGAAAAGAAAAAAGAAGTTTGGGGGAGGATGGGTAGCGTATCTAGCCTGTGGTTAGGCGAAGCCTCCTACCTTGACGGGAACGGGGACCTAATCATAAGTAGAAGGTTAGGTACGGTCAACTATTTCATCCCTCATGAACCCTCCAATCTCCAGTTCAATGTACGAGTAAAGAATAAATGAATGAACGAACGAACGTAATGAAATGCTTGGCTTGGGTGGCCCTCATTCCAAAAAGAATTTAAAGAGAAACATAACATAAGCATAAACCCCATTTCCTTTACTGGGCCATTGGCTCACGTCCTTGCTTGTGGTGTAGGTATGAGATGGTAATACCAAGAGTAGAGGAGGAGGCATTCCCCGTGGAGTCTGTGGGGTATCCGGAGGAGACGCGCCCAGAGTAGACTAATGACTCAAGAAAAGGCGAAGAACATGTTTTGTAAGGGTTAATTAGTAAACACATTTTTGTAAAAATACGAATTATGGCCCCAACTCGTATTTTGAATATGTGATGCTTTTAACCCTGAACTTTAAGTATGTTTTCCTTAATATATCCGTTTAATAAATGTTTTAAATAAACGGTTTTATTTTGCTTCTGCTATATACATTTGCAAACCGATTTAAATGATTTTAGCCTTCCCCGATTTAATTGAGTTTTTAGAAAATGTGGTGGCGAATGAGATTTTAAACAAGCACTCTGATACGAATGTCTTGACCTCAATCGTTTTACGAATTTGGTTTTCAAAAGAAATCCCAACTATTTAATAAAAAAGTTTTTAATTTGACGAAAGATTTTAATTGAACGCATTTTAAAGAAAATAAAAAGGTAAATATAGAAATTGGGGTTGTTACAAACATGCTTCATCTTACCGAATTTATTACGACATGAACTTTGCACTAAGTACAAACGTACAATGACAAAATTGCTAAAAAAAATAGTTGTAGATTTCAACTGTCCACACCCCTTGAGTACACGAGTTATGTTGCACTTCACTCATTAAAATGTAAAACAAAATATTTACCAAATATATTTGTGAAACTTAATAAGTCAGCATATAAATGAGAATGAAACATTTGATATTAATTTAAAAAATCAGCTTATCCGAATGTAAAGCAATTTAAGGGAGTTGTGTCATAGTATTCTTTACTCTACAAATGTGGTCATTTATTGAGAGTATAAGAAAAATAAATTGCAAGTGTTGGAGTTTGGAAAGAAGTTATACGTAGGGGTGGGCAAGAATTGCAAAGAACTGAGAACCGACTCGGAACTGAGATTCGGTTCCAGTTCGGTTCCGGTTCTTGCTTCCTAAATTTCTTTGCGGTTCTAGTTCCAGTTCCTCATTTTTAGAACCGAGAACCGAATGGTAGGTTTCAAGAGGTCCGAAACTGGAATCGAGAACCGATTTGTGATATCAAACCGAGAACCCGTGTCACTCTGGAGATTGTTTTGAAGGCTTTTAGTCATGTCGATAAATATTCCTTCGTGATTGGAAATCATGGTTCGGAATCGAAACCGAGATTCGGGTCCAGTTTCGGATCCGGTTCCAGTTCCGGTTTCGGTTCCTCACTCTTGGAATCGAGAACCGAATGGTAGGTTCCAGCAAGTCTGGAATCGGAACCGAGCATCGGTTTGTCCACCCCTAGTTATACGGATAATTAAAGACAAAAGATATTTACTCTCTACAATATAATTTTACGTTGTAACATGGTATTAACATATTATTATAATCGATTTATTAGTTTAACTACTTATAAATACTTTTAGTTAATAAACTAATGGACGAACTATGTGTTATAATATAAGATTGAAAGGAACTTATAGTATTGCTTGCATAGAAAATTTAACCTAGAGCGAAACGTCGAATTTTAAGAAAAGCCTTACCTGTAAGTCGCTGTGTTAGAAAACAACATTTAATTATATTTGGAAAAGATAAAATTAAGAGAGAGGGTGCTTTGAATGCGAGTTGTTTGATGTTTACAGTTTCTTTCCCTCTTCGTCTTGCTAAGAACTGTGCTGTTCTCTCCGCCTCCCACTCCAAATTGATGTAAAGTTTGCTTACTTTAATCCTTTATGTATCTCTACCATGGATCTCATAGCTTATCTTTCTCGTCTCTCTACGTCATTGCCGCATTCCTTCGGAAATTTCTTTCACAAACTGGAGCAAATGTTCCATTTCGCTGTTTCTGCTGTTATCGGAAGCATCCTCTCTGCGATTCTCACATTCTTCTTTGCTTTAGGTTGGTTTCTCTTCTCCCTTACTCATACTTTCAGTGGCCTTCTTCGTCATTGACTGCGATTTTTGTTTCTTGCGTTGGTCGCGGTAAACTGTGGAGGCTTGTCTTCCGAATTAAGTAAATCACTAGAATCTCAGGAATAAAAAATGGACGTTTCAAGGTAGCTTTTGTCTCGTGATTTATAATCCGAATAATGACCTTGGAATTTGTAAATCTTTGAAACAAATCTAACAATGCGGGTGAGTCGAGAGCTTGCTGTCAATTTCATTTCTGAAGCTGTATTTCATTATGCTTGAGATTTGAATAATGGCGACGGCAATATGGTTGGCAGTGGGCACCTTGTTAGGGGCGATGACTGGGGCATTGATAGGGCAAGAAACGGAGAGCGGTTTTGTGCGTGGGGCTGCGGTGGGAGCAATATCAGGAGCTGTTTTCTCAATTGAAGTCTTTGAATCATCCCTAGTTATCTGGAAATCAGATGAATCTAGAATAGGCTGCGTTCTCTACCTGGTGAGAAATTCAAAGATTTGTACCATCCATTTGTTGAATTCATTCATCATTTTAGTCTGAGTTTTGGGCACTGAGTTCTTTCCTATGAATGATGCAGATTGATGTCATTGTGAGCCTCCTTAGTGGAAGACTAGTTCGAGAAATGATTGGTCCTGCCATGCTAAGTGCAGTGCAAAGTCAGGTGATTTACAATTACAGCAAACATATTTGGGTTGATGAGAGAGATCTAGATCAGCAAATATTATTGCGTTCTAAAATGTGAAGTACCCATGTTGGAGTAGGCTGTGATTTGTGTGAAAGTCGGATACTTCAAGTTCGAGAGTTTAAGATGTGTACTAGGTTCTTGATTAAAAAAAGAGAGAATTTAAGATCTCACTGAATTTGTTGAAACTTTTTTGAACTTGAAAAACTGCCTTTGTTATTAGATGCTTGAACAACAATTTGAGTGTAAATTGTGCTTACTTAGATGTCCATCATTTTAATGTGCTTACTTAGATGGGTGCAATTGAGAGCTTTGAAGATGTCTCAAACATTTTTGACACGAGCAGTGGAAAAGGACTGCCAGGAGACTCTGTTGAAAAAATTCCAAAACTCATAATTTCTTTCACCAACAACGTGGATGCTTCCTGTTCAGTTTGCCTTCAGGTTGGTCTTGGCCTTCCATGCATTAAATTATTTCTGTAAAGACATGTACAATTTGGGTTGGTGAAGGATATGAACAATCTCACCTAATTGCATATTCTACTTTCTTTTTTCTGTTTGTTTCCAGGATTTTCAGCTGGGAGAGACGGTAAGAAGCTTACCTCAATGCCATCACATGTTTCACCTACCTTGCATAGATAAGTGGCTTCTAAGACATGGCTCTTGCCCATTATGCAGAAGGGATCTTTGAATCTCTCATCTCTGTAAGTCATATACTACACTTGATGCAGCAAGGATCCTCGTGTACTTAAGACATGTTTTGATGTATAAAAAATTTTGGGTGGCTGGTGGAAAATCGGATTCCTGTCTCACAATTTTAAAAGCTTAAGCTAATTAGACTGCCGACAGCCCAATTTTTCTGACTTTTTTTCGGTTGGAAGTGGTTGAAATGCTCAAATATTTGGTTAAAAAAACTGTGGGTGCAGTACTTATTTCGTTTTGTAGTACATGTTTGGCTAGCTCTAACAAAGTTGATTAGATTTACTTGTTTTGATTGAATTCATCAAGAGGAAAGATTCGTTGTGGACAGAAGTAGGTGTTGTGGGTTTGGATTACTCATTTGAAGTTAAATGGAAATGAAATTTGGTCCAATGTGAGATGAGACACGACGACTGCCCAAAGATTAGACCCTCCAATTTGTGAATATCAATAAATAGGGGGTGGGTCCCACGAAATAAAGTAGCCTCGAGTCTTTCAACCTTCGTCCACCTTCCCCCCATCCTTCCATTCAACCTCCCCTTTCCTTCCTTGCTTCTCAATCCTCTCTTCCCTTCTTTTGTTTTCTTAAATCTATAATTTTTAATAATCTTACATTTACATTCTAATCCTCACCAATTGATATCATTAATGATGTATAATTTATCTTAATTACCTAATTATTATCTTTTAAATTTTTATGTTATTAAAATTGTTAAACTATATGAAATATAAATAAGTGGCATTACCTTGTTTTCTCTGCAATCTTCAACGCTACTACTTACCACTATTATCCTTTTTGCCGTCTTTGCTTCTTCGTTGGTTGCAATTTAAGAAATACTTCTTTCACTTTTTTACCGCTCTTTCTTAAATGACAGCCAACAACTTCTATCAAATGTGTTTGCACACAGACAACATGGCATTATTCCATACGCCATGTCCTTATCAATTGTTAGGAGCAGTTCAACTTAGACTAAGTTAGATCTAAATACACTTTGGACCCGTATAAGCAACAAAGTCTCCAAAGAATCGAGCTAATTTGCAGGTCGATTACCTTTGTATCAGCAAAAGTTCCATCATTATGGCATAGATGGTATAAGATTTCAAAAGTTTTATGTAGATATGGACTCTCGCTCGTTGCAGAGTGCAAGCCTAAGGTGTTTCGAGAATCACAGTATTGATTACAGCACAACAACATCTAAGGAGAGCATGATTTGAATATGCTAGAAAGTAATGTTCTTAATTAGTGAAATCTGCTCCTTTTCCTCAGCTAACTTCCATTGCTCTCTTCGAGCTCTGGCAGTGACAGAAAATGGAGTTCGAATGTCATCGTTTTACTACTCCATAGTTGGTGAAGAAAAGAAGGAATGTAGTTTAAACTTTACTTTTGTCACACCTCAAAGAAGACCCAAGACAGAATGGAGAATAACCCGACTTGAAAATAAACCGAATCACCCAACTCATTTTAAAACTTAGTGATATCAAAGAGCAGTGGAAAAATCAAATTAAATAAAATAGTCCGAGTACCAAAAGAGCTAAACCAACAGTTCAATAGTTACATCAAAGATAAACAGTGATGTAAGTCCATAAAAAAATTATGTCAATCCTTAACATGACAACAAAATATCTCGAAAATAGCAATAACTAAAAAGGAAAATAAATCCTGAGCTCACTTCTGCTTCAACAATTAGGGATCTTCCAAACTAAATCCTAAAATGAGGGGGGAGTCGTACGGGGTGAGTCGATTAACACAGCAATGATAAAATTTATATTCAACAATATAAATATAAGAATATGTGAATATGCCTAGTCAAAACAAGTTATGTAGTATCAAACAAGACATAAGAGGGTAGGTTTTCAAAACAATCTACTATAGTGTGGTACGTAACATAAAATAATCCACCACTGTAAATTTCAGTGAAAATGAAGCTACTCATGAACTCTGAATATCATGCCATCGACAATAACAGTAAAGGCGATACTTGGCGATCGCAATAGTCACAAATGGCTCTGATCAGATTTAAGGTTTTACGCCCAGGGACACGACACATATAATTGTTTCATTATTCTATAGTTAACAATAACAAACAAACACATTCTCCAATGATCAAATATCCATAAAGAAAAACATAACCCCCATATGAGTCGATCAAACTTGATTCACACAATAAAGCTGATCAATGACATTAAATATGCATGGTCAATTTTAAATATGTTCAATGAAAACATATTAGATAAAAAAAAAAAACAAATGAGCCGTCAAAAATGTCACGTCACTTTTATACGAGAATATGTCTCAAAATAAGTTTTAGAAAACAATGTAATGTTAGACATAAAATAAATCTTTACCATAATTGTCTTACAAATAACCAAGCAAAACATAATCAATTAAGAATTCAATCGTTTCAAATCTCTCGCTAATCCATTAGACCTATCAAAGTATGCGTGGAATAGAAACCAACTTAGGGAACTTACAAAATGATCCTCTAAAAAACCCCACTTTGAAAATCTAGTATGGATGTCTGTTTAGAAAAAGTTGTCCATTCTGCCATAATTATTCGACTGTGAACTGGGGGTCTGGACGCTAGCTCTATAAACAGTGTCCCCCTATCTATTTTTGCAGAAGCCTATGCTCCTGCGGATGCATGCACTTCCGCAAAAATGCTTCTCTTCTGCAGACACATGACTCTCGTGTGTCTCCACGGAAACCCTTGCTTCCCCGAATGCATGTGTTCCTTGGAAATCCTTCACTTTTACGGACTCTTGCCTGTCACGTGCTTTCATGTAAACCCTAGCTTCTGCGGATGCAAGCATTTCTATAGAATCCCTCACTTTTGCGGACACATGCCTCTTGTGAAAATCCTCGTGATGTGCCATAGATTCCCTGCTATCGCAATCGAGCAAGGAGATTTTCCAACAATAATTTTAGTGTTTTCTTTGTAAGTAATCATGGAGAAAAATCAATTAAAAGTATTAAGCACAACCATCAAGCATCCAAATATAGATTGGAGTTATTCAATATCAAGCATAACTAGAAAATTGAGCTTAAGTTTAGAAGATTTCTTAGACGTATCAAAAATTGTCGACAATCTGACCCTACAATAGTATTTGACATATTTGGCAGCCTTAAGAATCTCTTATCAAAAAGTGTATTTCATAAGATTGTTTCTGACATCTCAAGCTTCCCAAAATAGAGTGTTTTATGAAATTTGGAATTTGTTTGTTATGCCAAAGGGTACCTAACCAGAGAGCTTTGTTTTTTACTAAAGAAACCTAATATCTCTTACCCGAAATTGAAGCCCAAATCAGTTTGAAGATAGAAATTGAAGAATGATCCATTGGATCATGGCTATTCGGGAAGGAAATTACCCAATTCTCTCTTTCTCCATCAAATTAAAGGCTTCACCTATTTCTCTCTCTGGTTTCATCTACCCACTCCATCGCTATCTCTGTATCACTCTCGATTTCTCTCTTCCTTCCACTTTTGGCAAATCATGGAACAATTTGAGAAGCAATTTCTTATGTGATGACTGGAACAACAACCTCGGTAAGTTGCTTCCTTCCCCTTCTCTGTAATCTCAAATTTATTGGTTAAAGTATTGAAATTTTTTGTTCTAATTGTTGAAAGAAAATCATGCGAGTTCGAAGGAGGTAAAAGCATTGGTTTTCCATAGTTGCAATGGAGTCTCCCATGGTGGGAAAACTGGTAAGCCAAAGGTATACAGTTTGGAATTTTCTCTTCGACTTTTGCCTTGTTGGCTGGTGTTTTGGTCTAAATGTTGGATTGTTGGACATTGTTGGATTTATCGAGTTACTCTGCAACGAGAAATCAATGATTTCTTCAAAATGTTGGACGAATCCAACATTGTAGTGAACATCGTCAGGATAATTACAACTTTGTTAACATTGAATGGCGATAGGGGAAAACCTTTGAGCTCTGCCGATTGTGCGACGGAATGAACGTTGCCGCTATGAAAGCACCGATGATACATGAGTCACGCTAGAGTTCTTTCTCTATCCGCGACTCATGATCGCTCATGGGCCATTGTCTAGACCTATGGTCCAGACACGGTGGCCACAGAATGGGCCTTGTGTGGGCCACAAACCATGTAAAATCTGAGATTTTTTAAATGATTTAAAATTTTCACGTGTAAATTTAGGATAAGTGTTGAAAAGTTTACTTGTTTTATCGCTTAACAACCAGATGTGAATTTTTAGTAAAAACAGTCAAATTGGATTTTTCTGATCGGCAATTTAATTGTAAAATGTTTTGGTAAATTGCTTTGATTAAGGAATTATTTTTGGTCAATGTTTTAAACGAGTTGGGTTTGCAATTAGAAAATCGAATTCGATTTATTTAAAATATAAATTATATATACGGTATTATATTATTTTATTATTAATTATTAATTTTTTTTATTTAAGAGTGTAGAATCAGAGAAGGGAAGACCCTTCTCTTTTTTCCACACGACTGAGGAGAAAGACTGAGGAGAAAAAGGAGGGGAGAAGGGAGGTCCAAAATTGTGCCATTTTTGACTTTCGACGATGGTTTCGTGTTCCCATCGTCCTCGCAAGTAACTATTGTGAAAACAATTTTGATTTTGGTAAGTTTTTCGTTTCCTATTTAAGATTTGAAGTTTTGAATGTTTTGGCCTCGGATTTGAGTTTAAATACTCAAATCTGAGGGACATCTTTGGTTTATTTTTGTTGCATTAGAGTCTATGTAAGGTTATTTACGGTTAGGAGTCAACAATCGGGCGTTACACACAAAAATCGAGTGTTCCATAAAAATGGTTGACTTATTGGTTGACCAAAAATGGGAATTTCATCCCCGTTTCGTCACGTTGAGCGATTTGTGCATAGGTTGGGTTTCCTAGACTTGACATAGGGCCCTTTCACCTATCTTTATGACTCATTGATGGAATTCTTGTCCATTGACAAGATTTGGGCTCGGTTTGGTTTATGGTTTTCGAGTCGACTTTCCACTTAAGTCATACTCAATTGACTTTAGATGAGTCTTTGCGACCGTTGAGTCTTGGATGGTTACAAGCGTATCGTGTCGACCGCTATGAAGATTTGGTTGACCATTGATGTGTCTCGTCGACACTAAATAGTCCTGGTTAACTGTTGTTGAGTCTGGTCAAGGCTGCAAAGTCCCGATTGGCCTTTTCTTTGCCTCGATGACTATTAAGTGGTCTCGGTTGACCACTGTGATGCCTTGTAGACCATGAGTGGATTCCAATGGCTTTAATTATGTCTTCTTGAATGCTGAGTGGATCAAGTTGAGTGTGTTGTGTTCTATCTTCCGTCACCATGTCTTGTCGATCGGTTGGATTTCCTTGTTGTTTGTTGAGTGCCATGTCGACCGTGGTTGTGTTTTGGTCGATTGCACCGCTTGTTTCTCAGAGTTGGGTGTAGTGAACTCCATTTGGCTTCGTCAGCCATACCTTGTTCTCCCTCGTGTGGATTCTCATCTCGAGGTGTAGAGAACCCGTCGTTCCTCGTTTGAGCCGGGGAGTCTTGTCTTAATTCTTTTTGTTGAGATTGGTTTCTAGTTAGGAACTCATGGTTGTCCCTAGAAACCGTCTTGGGTTCTAGTCTTGTTTAAGACTTTTCTGTTATCCCTTGTATGTTTATCGGGTTGTTTGACATCAACATTATTATAGATTCTGGAGATGTAAGCGGTTTGACATTCACTTACAATAGCGCGTGGAGTTGGCTATTCGATAAGCATGTTGTGGTCGTCATCAAGGTAGGGATCTCTATACTTTTTTGCACTGCATTTCATCATGTTTCAAATTGCTATTTTGTGGGATACCACACCTTGAAAACCTGATGGGGACTGTTTCGATAACACGTCTGTTTTTACGTATATGTATGTTTTCTCAGGTTTACTTTATCATACATGGTATTTCATTTTGGTTATCTGTGAATACATTGGGAGGATGAATCCTCTTGATGTTTTAGGCACTCTGGCGCTAGTGCATCACGAGGCTATGCCGTGGAAACTTCTACTGCGTGAAGATTGATTGTACATACGAAAGGGGGATGAGACATTGGTGACATGTCCTCAGGTTTCAAGCCCCGAAAGTAAAAATGGAGATGAGAAAGTGTTGACGCTTCCTAGGGTTTTGAGATCCAAAACTTGGTCAAGGTTTTAGTCATACGGATTATAAGATTGTCAGTTGTTGAACTTTACTGATCCTAGTACCGTTCCATTTAACAGGTGACGTTATGGCTCGTAGCTCTGCTCGTCGGCAACCCTCATCAATTTGGAACCTATAGGTATTTTAATTGAGAAGCAATTCGTTGCAAGCAACCTTATCCATTCTATTTGATCGTATGAGTTGTGTCGACTTGGAGCTTTAACTTGTCAGCAACTTGGGTGACACACTGGATCTTCGGATTGCCGTCATTGTTATTTCCTCTGCCTCATGAGGTCTTGCTATTGACGGATAGCCACCTATTCTCTGATGAGTGCTAGATGAGTCTTTGTATGACCATCCCTTTTCATTGATGACGTTTTTGTACGGAAAACAATGTTGGCCTATTTTGCGATATAGATGTCTATGTATACAATGAGTTTTGATGCAGTCACCTTGAGGGCCATGGGCTGGTTTAAATAAAATGATAAAGTTATTTTAAATGTTTTAAACCAATGTACAGTAAATGAGAAACATGAAAATGATTTTTAAGAGGATGAGAAAAACAGTTTTTAGCATGCATTGTACTTTGTATCGACCTCTCTACTGAGTTTGTCACTCACCCCTTAGACTCTATTTTTCCCCAAGTTATTGTATTGGATATGCATGGGTATGTTTGGGGTTGTCGTGGGGCGATGCTAGTGTTCCCCGGTGGGTGCTTCGATCTTCTCATGGATGAGTGAATGTTCGCTGGTTCAATCCCTTCGTATCTAATACGTTTGGGGTGTGTAGTTTTTGTGTTGTTAGATTTAATTCCTACATAGTATATTTCTTTATTTATACTATCATGTCTTTAGTTGATCACTTTGTGAATTCAAATCTATGTGATTTGGGTTTAAGTTTAATTTTCTCATTAAGACTTCCGCCTCTTTTACGCATTGGGCTGAGTAACTGGGTCCTCCACAAGGGACAGGGTCGCCTGACCTAACGGTTTTGTTAGGCCCGCCTCTAGGTTATGACAGACCATACCTCTTATTGGGTCGTGGCTAGCCTTTTGGGTCGCGGTCTGTCCAATGCCAATTTTGGGCCTATATTTTGAACTTGGTTTTAGCCCAATTTGAGGGATTTCTAGCCAAATTAACTATGGATTATTTTTAAGTGAAAATTTTGGAATTTAATATACCAAATTTTAACCCAAAATTTGATAATTCTATTTTTGGATAGGTATAAAAAATTTAAAATCGTGGACTCTTAAAATTGAGTTTTTTGGATAATTGGGTTTTGGCCGTGGTAAGTCCACTTTGAGGTAGAAATTTAACTTTAAGCACAACATTGCGTAAATTTTTCTAAAAATAATATTTTGAGACATGTCTCATAAAAATGACGTGTTGACACGAGACGACCTGCAAAAGGAAGTACGTGTTAGCAACCCACGAAGAATGACAAGGAAGGAGATGTAGACCTTTAATCGGATCCGGGAACTATCTAACGTTAGGTTCATGGATTCTAGATTTTCGAAGAAAATCTACCAATTGCGGGCAATGGTTCGGTTTTCCCTCGCTCAAACTCCCAATGGAAGTTTGAAAAGGGAAAACTTATGAGTTAGCTCAAGCACCACGAGCTTGCTAACAAGGAAGTCCTCTACTTCGTCTCAGATTCGAAGATCCGGGGCGGCCGCTCAACGGAGTCAGAATTTCCTCACAAGGGAGGGAAAATAATAATATATTAATCTCGTCAAAGTTGTTTTTCAATGCATCTAACCATGGAAATTTATAAACCTAGGTGATGATGAGTAGGGGTGATGGACGGTCGAGATGAGGCAGATGATGGGCGGCCAAGATGAGGCATGTGGGTGGCAATATGCAGGCTCTTGGATGAATGTGGAATGAATGGCCGAGATTAAAGCTGGTGGAAGAATATGCATGGCGTACACGTGGCAGCTCCTTGATGTTTTCTTTGGCTTGCTCTTTCCTTGGGCTTGAAATGGATTGGACTTGGCCCATAACTCAATCATCACCATCTAACCTAACTAACAATCTAAATGCATGAATGAGTAAAGCTTATAACCATGCCTTACCCTCACAAAATAGGTTCAATGTTTGCCATGAAAATAAAAATAAGAAATAAATAAAAATATGCAGAATTGAAAGGTTACACGTTTGGGATGCCGGGAAGACAAATTCCCGTCTGATGAATCTCATAACATTCACGTGTGTCCCAAGTCAAGACATGCACAGGTTGCTCCCTATCCATTGGGACAACATCCCAAATAGAATCATCCTCGAAGTTAATACCTGCAAAAGAAACAAGATCATCAGTAATTTGGCTAAGTGACAGTAAGGACCTTGTTTGCGATCGAGTAATAGGCCTCGGCCCCCGAGGCATGTCACGTGTCCATTTTATTGCTTGTTAAATTTTTATATGATATGTAGTTTTTCAGTGTACATATTTTATTAAAGCATGCACATTAAAATTACTAGATCAAGTTGATCGTGTGAATTGAGTTCTATCGACCCAATTTGGGATCTATTTTACTTTACGCACATTTGACCATGGGAAGATGTGTGTACTTGTTCTTAACTAGAGTAATGAGATAACTATATATATTCTGTCTTTCAGCGCAAAACACTGAACCTGATTAGGGTTTTTATGTGGCTTTCACGATCGCCAAACATCACTATTGTTATGTGATATGCCTATGACATGGTGTGCCCAGAGTCCGTGAGTAACTCTATTTTCACTGCTATTTTATTTTGGTACAATAACGGTCTATGTTAATTACGTACCACATTATAGTGAATTGTTTTAAACGTGTGCCCTTCTGTAAGATTTTCTAAAATGAATTTATGAAACATCAGTTTTAAGACCATGTATGCTTAATGATTGTTTTAATAAAAATGCTAAATATAAAATTTGATTCCTATTGAGTTTAGTCAACTCATCTTAGATGACTCTCCCTTTTAGGACTTTATTAGCAGATATTAAGTTGATGTCCAAGGAGTAAATTTTGGCATATATTTTTAATTTCAACACTTTTAATAAATCTCCTTGAGAGATACTTCACGAGGTAGACTTTGTTATGGAAGATTGTAATTCTTTATTTCATATATATTTTTATTTCGCACAATTACTTTTGAATTGTATTGCTACTTTATTTGATTATCATTTGTTGGACTTGTTTAACTCATGTTTTATCGAGCCTGACTTCTTAATAATTTATTAAGACTTTCACTGCTAGTTAAGACAAATAAAGAAAAGGGTTGGACGATTTGATCCTTTGGGCCCCCGTTCTATCTCGGGTCCTTTGCGGGTCGTGACCATTTTGATGAATTTAAATACAGAGCTTTCAACTTCTCTTCTTTGTTCTTCGCGAGCAAAAACCCACACTATGCTCGGTTGTAAACAATCGGTGTTTTGTGTCATATTTCTAACTCTTCATGAGAGTTGGGTTAGTTTTCATTTATTGCATCTCCCTCTCTTCATTTGTGGAGTGAAATTACTGTGGAGTTATTGAATCTCTCAAATTATCAAGTTGCAAAGCTATCTTGATTTAGGAGATTTTCTTGGAGTTGAAAAATGTAATTTTTAACAACTTTATGACTGCCTTACACATTTTCATTTATCCCTTGAGATTGGGTCAAAACTTTGTATCAAAATTCATCAATTAGTGATGTTTTATTTGTTGTCGAAGTTTTCTCAAAAAAATCTGTGAAACACCAAAATCTGCGGATGCAAGTCATTATTTATTAGGTCGACTGCTCATTATTCATTAGGTTGATTGCAAGTTGTCTAGAAGCGATCCTTTTGAACCCATATGTTTCTGGTCAACCGCTCTTCAGTCACATGTCGACTGCGTGTTTCTAACACTCTCACGAATCCTACTCGAAGTGCATCACCTTGCTTTCATCGATGTATGAATTTCCACAGAGTCCCTCACTTCCGTAGATGTGTCTTTCTTGGAAACCCTCACTTTTGCAGATGCATGCGTTTCTGCGGAGTCAAACATGCGACATGAAGTCCTTGCACCCTAAAATTTCAACTTTAAATAATACAGAAAAATTCCAAAATTAACTTTGTCAATTCCATGCACAAATTTCAACTTTTAAACTCTAAATTTACTTTCAAACTTATCACCAAAGACTCCATACTTCTAACAAACCAGTATCAAAACAATGATCAACAAAAATTGAAACATTAGAACTTACCTTCATGAAAACATCCAAATACACAAGCTTTTGTACTCCTAATTTCATCAACTGTATATTTCAACTCTGAACTTCAACTCATAGCAATTTCTCTCTCACCCAACAATTTATTTATTTTTTCTTTTTTTGATGAAAATTTTCAAAATTGAAAAAGGGATATAAAAGAATCCTAGAAGACGTCATTAAATTGCACCCAGAGGAATGTTTTCTCCAAAGAAAACTGTCATGGTGGAATAAATAATAATAAATTAAATTATCATCTTTTATTTAAAAAAAAAATTATATAATTATCCTTGAAACATTTCAACTTTGAAACCTTAATCTTTCTCCTAAGCTAAATAATCCAAGAGTATTCTATTCACTTTATCCAAACATGTTTACTTGACTAGTATCTTAATTATCCATTTCAACTCCTAATACTCCAAAATCATCACTTAAACCATGTGTTTACCTCTACGAAAATTCGAGATATTACAGAGAATCTAAGAAAAAAAGAGAGAAAATTGAGAGGGAGGAAAGATGAGTCTATGAGAAAGAAATTGAGAGAGAAAGAAAGACAGAGGCCGTGAGAGCAAGAGAAGAAATTTGAAGAAGAGGAATTAGGAGAAGAAGAAGAAGGGCAGAGAAGAGGAGACTTCAGGGAATTGTATCTCCAGCTTCTCCAAGGAAAGAGATAAGAAGTGTGTGTGTGTTTTTCCCATTTTGGGCTACATCACAAGAGGTAGGGTTTTGATGCTTGTTCTAGATAATTTGATGTTATTGTTACACTGTAGATCATGTCAATGTTGAGAATAAGGTGTTACTTTGATGAGATAGTGTTCAATAAGCTGTTACTTTGATGATGTAGTGTTCAATAAGCTGTTACTTTGAGGAGGTATTGTTCAATAAGTTGCTTGATAGAAAGGGAAATAGGAAAGGGAAAATAAGTGGAAAAGAAAAATTCTGCATAAACTAGATCAACTAGATATGTAAAGAGGTTTTCTAGGTTACAACGGGCTAGATAGGGTATAGATTAGTTACGAAAAAAAATAATAAATAAATAAATTAATAAATTAAGGACTAAGTCGAAGCAAAGGATAGCCAAGTAATTACCCACTGAGTATTGACCTTTGAGGGAGAATTAACATAATGAAGTTTGGATTTTATGAAGGATAATTGGGAGAGATGAAGGGTAGTGGAGGAGGAATCTGTTAGCTTTTGGGTGAAGCTAATTTCTCCACATAGACTAGATTTGAGAAGTTTTGAGGAAGTCTAGTCTATTGGTACGACCAACTCGGACTTGATGGCGTTTTCTGACATGAAGTACTCCATGTCTATAGCATTGGACTTAAGTATTGGATTAAGTATTGAATTCGTAGTCGAATGGATAATAGGACTTATGTCGGACTTGAATTATGTTTTCCATCTCGATCCGAACTCAACCAAGATAACCAAGAATGTGATTACACAACTGTGTGGTAGGGGATAGAGGCAATTGGTCAAACTTCTCTGGGAACGAGTAATAGAAACCGAAACAGAAACAGAAACAGAAACAGAAATGGAAATAGAAACTGAAACATAAACGGAAATGAAAATAGAGACAGAAACCGAAACATAAACGGAAACGAAAACCAAAACAAGAAATGGCAACAGAAACAAAGTTTCTAGGAATAAATTTATGGGAATGGAAACAGAAACAAATATAGAAACGAAACGGAAACAGAAACAGAAATGAAAAAAGACACAGAAATAGAAACAAAAACAGATACAAAAACGGAGATGGAAACAGAAACAGAAATGGTAATGGCAACAGATATAGAAACAGATATGGAAACGGTAACAGATATGATGGTTATAGATACAAAAGGAGAAGCAAGATGGGATGTATCCAACTCAACCATGGAGCGGTGTAGTTAATAACTCAGAAAAGCTTGGATGGACGGATTTGATGGTGAGGAGCATGTTTGAGCATGCTGAAGTCGTGGACTGAGAGAGAAAAGTATAAGTGCTAGGTCTCAAGTCTTGAAGTGCAGAGGATTTGAGGGGTAGAATCGTATAGGAAAGGTGAGTTCGATGTCAAGTTGTGAGTCTATTGGCGGTAAGAAGATCGAGGAGACTCTCCCTTGGTTTTGAATCACTTTGGAATTTGTGGGAAAATTTGATGTGGAACGTCAAATTAAGGAGGAAGATGTTGTAGATTTAGGAGTTGAGCGGCAGCGGTGAAGTATTTATTGGATTGAAGCAATAATTGGATATACGAAAGTTGCCATTCTGCTCTTGATGGTCATGTTTGTGGCATTTTTCTCTGGAATCAATGTAATCAGAGTGGCACAGTAGAAGTGTGGAGAGTGAGTACGAGAGTTTGATTGACTTTTTGGTACAAGAGGATGCGTTTTGGATGAAGTCAAGTTGATCAAGTGGCGGTAGTTAAACAACTGTTAGTAAAAGGGGAGTAAAGAGGGAGTTAGTAGTCTAGATAAAATGAAGTCTAGGGACAACAAGGAACTGGGTTATCAAGTAGGATAGCCAAAGGAGAGTTTGGATGCGTTGTTTAGCGGTTGTTAAGGTCAGAGGGGGTACTACGCTAGACAAATTTCGCGAATGAAATTTATATAAGGGGGAGGAATGTAATCCCGACTTTTTAAATCAAAATTTAATAATGATAATTGAAAAGTAATTGAGGGTATTTAGATTTATTGGGGTATCACCAAGGTTATAATTTAATAGAATTTATTGGAGGTATTTGGATTTAATGGTTAATTATTGGGGTATTACCAAGGACGTATTCATAAGATTTTAACTTAAAGAATTTATTGAAGGATAATTATGATTAATTTGGAAGAAGAGAGATTTGTGGATCAAACCGGTTTGGTTCAGCTCGGTCTGGATGTAATTGAGTAGTCGGTTTTCTTTTAATTAAAAGAGAAAATAAGATTATGGGAGATTTTTGGGATAAATTAGATTATTTAGAATAACATAGGTAAAGGGATTTAATAGATTTGATTAATTAGATTAATTGGAGGAAAGCAATTAAGGAAGATATATGGAAGACATGAACCGGTTCACGCATAGTTTGATAAAGGCCAAAAGAAATGGCGTTCGGCCATTCTTAGTAGAAAGAGAACCCGAGGAGAGAAGAGAGATCAACGAGAGAGAGAGCATTGGGGAGCAATTGAGAGGCGACGACGACGACGGGTCCGCTAAGCGGGCGATCGACAAAGGCTCGGGTGGTGACGTCCTGGCAGGCGGTTGCTGACGAACGAAGCGGCGAGTCAGTGGGCTAGGGCTCAGAATTAGGACTTTTGCATGTCGTGTTTTCAGTGACGATTCAAGGTATGTTTGGTTGAGTTTCTCCTCCTTTGCATTTTTTGTTGATTTGGTCGTCGGTTGGAGGCATGATTTGGGGGACGAATCGGCGATTCATGATCGTCGGTTGCATCCTCACGTGGACAGGGTGAATTCAAATGGGTGCGGATGGTGACCCACGATCCAGCTGCGTCCAAACCCGGTTTGGACGGTTCAGATTGAACTGTTGTCTGCTATGCAGACAACCCCACATCCTTTCCAGCCTAGAATCACACTCTACACTGCATTGTGAGGAACACTCTGTAAAGTTGATGGAGTGGTTGTCGGGCATGCAGGAGCGCTACTCTCTCCCTTCTGGGAATTGCCAGAGAGTGCCCCTTTCTAGTGTTGATAGGCTGAGATGAGACAAAAAGGGGAGAAACAAGAGACAGAACACTTGCAGAAGAGATTGGGGAAAACTGGAAGTCCAGAGAGGAGGACTGAGCTATAAAGGATGGAGTGATGGCCGAGAGCTTCCTTGTCTGCTAGTGAGTTTTGTTCTCTGTTTTTCAGTCTTTGAATTCTATTTCAGATGTTAGTCGAACGTTGATATTAGATACTGTCTTGGATTGTTGTAAAGTTATTCAGTTAAGGATTTCTGAATGAGTTTATTGGTTGGAATCTGTTGAGTTTCTGCTTTTGATTCTGTAAATGGATTATTGCCTCTAATTGTTGGTTGTTGTTTTGGAATTGTTCTATGGAAATATGTATTACTTTGATAAAGTGAAGTATGATGCCTCTAGACTGAAGAAAATGGTGAGAGTTGGAATTGTTATGGTAAGCTTTCTGTTGATTTTTTGCCTAGAGTACGAATATGTTGGATTTAAGTGTGGTTGTAGATTTGTACTTTGTTATGGTTTGTGGATAATTTGTGAATTGATAAACCATTAAGACTTGGCTATTTATTGATGAAAGGTTGTTTCTCGATGTTGATTATTACTTCTAAGTTTTGGAGAAATGAGGTGAAGAATGAGAAATTATATTCGGTTGCTAAGTTGGGAATATTGGAATTTCTAAGTGTTAAAGTTTAAAGGATTCGATGAAAAGTTATTAATGGATAAATATTTTAATTGTGAAGGTATTGAAAAGAGATAGAGGATGAAGATTAGGTGCCAACCGCAATAAATGTTTTAAATGTTTTAAGTTTGTTTAAAGTTTTAAATGTTTTAATTGTGTCTTGGCCAGTGGAGGCCCTACCCACAAGTAGTGTGCGTGAGTTTACGTTTAGTTCACTGCAATTCTCTTATGCTATACTGTGATTGCTAGTTAGGTAAGTTGATAATGAAAATGCTTGTTGTTAGTGGATATTTTTAGTTGATAGTTCCTTGGATGATTTACTATAGTTATTTCCTTTGTTGATTTCCTTGTTGTTTGTTATTCCCTTATTGATAGTGTAAATTTGCTAATACTCCATAGATTATTGTTAGCTCTGTGATGTTTCTTTTATTGATTTGCCATATTTTTATTGTTAGTTCCGTGATTTAAATGCCTTAGTATGAATAAGGAGTGATGAATGCTAATGCTTAAAGGTGATAATGTTTAATGCATGAATGAAGAATTCTTGTTGCCTAGTTACTTGTTGTTAGTTCAATACCTCCGTTGTTATTTCCTTGTGCATATATTACTCTGCTGGCATTTGTTCTGTCACCATTTGTTCTGTATGTTAATATCTTTGTGTAAATACTTGTAATAATGAACTATTAGATACAAGTTAAGCATGATTAGTTGAGCATGTTAATTAACTAGCATAATTAACTAGGCTTGAGCATATTGATTAACTAAGCATGTTTAATCATCTAGGGAGTATGTTAATTTAACTAGAGTAATTAATTAGACTCGGGCATGTTCACTAGTTGTTTAATTAATAGCAAACCCGAGCATGTTTAACTAGTTGTTTAATTAACAGTTGTTAATCATTTCCTTTAGCATGTTTAATTGTTAATCAATTAGAATCCTAAGTGTAATTATTACTTGGGCATGTTAATTAACTAGAGGAATTAACTAGACTCACAATCATAATTTACTTAAGCATATTCAGTTGAGCATGTTTAATTAACTAACTAGAATAACATGTTAATTAACTATAATAAAAGTATGTTTAATCATCTAGGGTAATAAGTGTAATTAGTTTTTGAGCATATAAATTGAAATTAATCCGAGTATGTTTAACAAACTAATTAACGATAACTAACTCGAGTATGCTTAATTAACTAACTAGTATGTTAATTAACTAATCAACTATAATAAATTTGAGCATGTTTAACCAAGTAAACAATTAATCTTTGTTGATATTCTGTATATTGACTTTTACTATTATGGTGCACTCGATACTTTACCTTATTAGAGAATGACAGAGAGAAGATGAAAGAAGAATGAACTAAACATGAATGAACTAAAGATTTCATTGACTATGTGAATGTGTGTTTTTACCTTTCCTTTGTTATTGTCTACTTTGTGCTAATTGTAAATTGTAGCTTACTAAACTTGAGCATGCATAATTTAATTATAATAAAATCATGTTTATCACATTCCATTAAAGTTGAACATGTTAATTAACTAGGATAACTAATAATGGTAATATTTCATAAGCATGTAAAGTAATTAGGATAGCTAATTAGAATAGTAATCGTATCTTCCTTGAGCATGTAAATCATCTAGGATAACTAACTAGAATAATATTAGCATGTTAATTAACTAAATTATGTCATGTAATTAGTATGTTAAATTTGTAACGACCCAGTTTTTCGTAACCTTTTAAAAATACGCTAAAATTTAAAATTTCTTTCTTTTTAAAACAGAATGTATTAGAGTGCATCTAAACCGGATCGCTACTAACCATTCGTAAAACTCGTTATAAAAAATTAGTGAATAAAATGCAGAAGCGTTATGAAATATCTATTTTAAATCATTGCGGAAGCGTAAAGAAATCATACGAGAAGGAAATACTAAACAATTTAAACACTACGTCTAACAAATAAAACTTGACAATTAAACATCATTGATTTACAACCGTTTACTCATCTTTTTCTTTACCTGGTCAGCCTGAGTCTCGTGCATGCGAAATCATCCATCCCTGTTTCATTACGTGTTTATCATCTGCTTATTATCTGTTCGTCGTTTGTACCTACACCACAACTAACTATAAGCCTAAAGGCTTAGTAAAGAAATGGGGGAAAACAATTATGTATTTCTCTCTTTAATTCTTCTTGGAATGGGGGCCACCCAAACCAACTTTTTTCTTACGTTCATTGGTTATTGGTTCTTTACTCATACTTCGAGCTAGAGATTGGAGGTTGTCCTTTGAGCTGGCCTAGTTGATCAGCTTCTAACCTCCTGCGCGCATGCTAGTCCCTTTCCGGATTAGGTGAGTGTGTATCCTAGCTGCTAGGCTAGATCCAGACTACCCATCTACTCCAACTCCCTGGTCATTCCCTTTCCGGCGTATCCTACCTTCAAGGTTCCTCCCCTTTAGGTGTATCTCTCCTTAAGGGTTTCTGCCCTTCCGACGTATCCCACCGGAGGATTTCTTTCAGTGATGGGCGTGTCCTGCCCATCCTGAAATATTCTTGTTCTTAGTGCTTTTCCTCACTCATGCATGCGGGTACCACCCCGAGGGGGTACCCCCTACTTGGTTTCTATTACCATGATGCATAATACATTATAACGTGCATTAACGAAAATTGAAATGTACATTGAAGTAAAAGTACTAAAATTGAACTCGCGCATATAAGGAAAGCAAAACATATAATAGAAGGAAATAACTGCACACCATAAAGAACAAGTACGATGGATTGAAACATGGAAAATATGCTCGAATTAATATAATAGTATCATTCGGAAAGAATCGAAAACACACTATCGATTAACATGTAAATTATCCTAGTCCATTTGCATGCTTCCTATATTTATTATTCTAAGTGATTTAAATATGCTCTTGTTTCAGTTCGTTGGTTAAGCATACTAATTGAACATATTAATCACAAGCTTAGTACATGGCATATCTTAATTAGTTGTCATGCGAATATTAACATAATTTAATTACATGCTTGACTAATTCGTTATCATGTCCAAATTAACTAATTTAGTTAAGCTAATTAACATGCTCATACATTACTAACTAATATTTAAACATGCTAGTTAATTTGCATACTTAACTAATTGATTTGCTTAAATAATAATTAACATGCTTGAAGGAAGACTACCATTTACATGCTTAGCCGATTTACATGCTCAGAAGAATATAAAATACAGGTTAAGTAATTTACAAGCTAATATTGTTTTAATTAATTACATGCTCAAGTTTATAATTGATTATTCTAGTCGATTTATATGCTCCAGTAAAGTATAATTAAGTCATCGACTATCATTGTCTAAGTAAGTTAAGATGTTTGAGTACAATTAATAAACGCTAGTTTAGTCATCTAACATGCTCAACTGATTAGTTACAGCTAGTTAATTATCATGCTCAATTGGTTAACATACTAGTTAATTTAACATGGATATCAAAAACAAATAACTGATCGATATATATATTGAATGAAAGAAATAATGGTTGAATTATCATAAGAGATGTAATCTAGATAGCAAGTAGATAACACATGATAGAACGTTTAAGAAAACTCTTAACACATTCATGCTCCTTATCATTCACGCATCCATTATTCTCTTCTCTATTCTCATCACATTTAGACATTAACCATTCATCACCAAAACTGACAAGTGCAATAAGGAAAATAGTTATTAATACAGGAAATCTACACTACCAACAAAGGAAATCCACGCAAGTGAAAAGGAAACACTTAACGACAAAGAGATCTATACTTTTAACAAGGAAAATAACAACAGCTAAGAAATCAATCAAGGAATTAATGGCAGTGATATCAACTAAACCTATCTACTAACACAGACACTTCCATTATCAATTTATCTAACGATCAATCACGGCATAACATTAGGGAATCCACAGTGTACTAAAAGTAAAACTCACGCATACTACTTGTGGTGTAGGTCCTCCAACTGGCCAAGACACATTCAAGTTCCTTACCTCGCATCTTTATCGTGGTTGGTTCTTAATTGATATCATTCTGCTCCTTTTTGTACCTTCAAGATTCAATAACATCATATCATTAATCACTTCTCATCGAATTCTACACACTTTAACACTTAACAAATCCAATATTCCGAGTTCAACTGAGAACCAAATCCCAAACCCTCAGCTGGACTTTTATCCATAGCAACGCTAATTCTAACATATTCATGCTTCACAAATTATCGTAATAGCCAAACTGATACAACAGTGCACATTAGCTCCACGCTTAGCAACAAATTATAGATTATTAACCAACTTATCAACTCAACCATAGCTAACATATTGATAGCTTAAATCCAATAACCAACACCAGAAACAATTCCAACATAACTATGTTCGAGTGATAAAATGCAGGAAACTTAACTAACATGTAGTAGTAACTAATCCAAGTCACAAATCTCATCCTGATAACTCATTAAAAAATTCTTAATTGAACAATTCAAACAACTACAATGATCCAAGACAATACCTAATATTAACGTTGGACTTATCATTCGAAAAGGAATCCAAAGACTGAACCATAAGGGCATTAGTTCTACTCAAAACAATATCCATCAAAGAATTACGATTTATCATTTTCCTGCATCCAATGATATACTTTAGATTAACACATCCAACAGGGCACATTAAACAGGCCACAACAATGTTCTCTTAACAATCACAAAGTCCAACCCATCAACAAATAATGGATTAAATGTCTACACCTAAACAGATTCACAAGGGCTTAGCTCAACGAAAATACAGCCCATTAATTTAGCAACATAACCCACTCTAAGTCATAGTTGAAAGGGAGGGGGTTCATACCGGTGGAATAGCCAAGAGCAGCATCCAACTCTTCAGCTCTCACACTTCTCCAATGCAGCTCACCTCGAGAGCTCTCCCTGTGCAAGCCATCCTTCCCGTTTTGGTCTCCATATTGTAACACTGGAGAGGGAATTACTCTCTGCCACAAATAAAGGCAGAAAGTACCGGCTCTCTTGCACCCGACAATCCCACTGTAGACTTCTCAGAGTGTTCCCCACGCTGATTCCACGTTGGAAAGGTTGTCTGCATAGCAGACAACATTTTGCCTGAACTAGTCAAGCTGGACCGGGTCACCCAGCCCACCTGCATCCCGAGCAGATGCCGAAGTACCACTGCCAACCATGAATCAACACCGACACGCCTCCAATAGGCTACCAAATCAGAAGAAATACAAAGGAGGATGAAATACCTGATCAACCATAACTCAATCCTCGCCGGCAACCTCACCCGTGAAGGTCCCGATTCCAAGCCCTAGCTGTCCCCACGGTCACTGTTCTTTGACACTCGCACCATTAGCGGAGACCCGCCGTTCGTCTGCTCGATCGCCGTCGCACTCGCCTCTCCCGGTTTCTCTGTCATTTCTCCCTCTTCTTGATCGCCTCGCGTCTGTATCTGGTCTGCTCTCTCTTCTCCCTCCCTCTCTTTTCACATTTTTGGATCTCCCCCCAGTGAATAGCCAAAGGCCATTCACTTAAATGGGTTGAATCGGTTCACTTAGTGAACTGGTTCATCACTCTTCAATTTCTACTCCCATTTTAAATCCTCTTAAATTAATCTAATTCATTAATTAAATCCCTAATTAATTAATTTATTAAACCATTTCTATTAATTCAATCCCTTTACATTTTTAATCATAATTTTATATATTTTAATTTATTAAATTAATATGTATTTTATTTTGATTACGTTAATTTTCATAATATATAACCTAAAGAGTACGTTCTTAGTAATACCCCAATAGTCAACCCACTTAAAAAGTCGGGGTATTACAAAATTAGCACGTTTAATTAATTAGTATGCTTAAATTATTTAGTACGTTTAGTTAACTTGAGTATGGTTAACCATCTGGAATTCTATACACACTTAACTCATTCATTTGTGGTTAATTTCTTGTGTTTCCTTAATGTTCGTTGTTTAATTTCCTTACTTGTTCAATATAATCTGAGCATGTTTAGTTTAGTTTAGTTTAGTTTGCATGTTTAGTTAGATGTAATTCATCGCATGTTTACTTTACTGTTCCCTTATTGCTATGCTTCGATATAATACTTGTTCTTTGTTATGCTCCGTTCATTATTGTTACTTTTACTTATACGCTGCTCCTTCCATTTTCTGATTTCTTCAATTCCATTTCTATGCATTCTTCAACTGCTATTACTTTGCCTTTAATGCACTATTCAATTATTGCCATTTACTTTCCTCTATATGCACATTTCAATCATTTTTAATGTTATGTTATACTGCATCATGCATCATGTTATAGGGAGGATGTGTCATCATGCATCATGCTAATAGAAATCCAGTAGTGAGTGCCACCAGGTGGTACTCACATGCATGTTGAAGTAAAATGTTAAGAAAGTGAAGGAAATGGGGAGTTGGGGCACTGATGGTAGCGGGTTTAATCTGCAACTAGCTGAAGCCCCTCCCTCTTAAGGTACAGGAGTTCTAGTTGGAAGTAAGAGGTCAGATCTGACCACCTATTCCATCACAAAGGAAATCGTCCAATCTCCCGCTTTATGTATGAGTAACAAATGAATGAACTAATGTAAAGTAAAGAACGAACGAATGACGTAATGAAAGGATTGGTTCAGGTGGCCTTCATTCTAAAAAGGACTAAAGAGAGGCATATCATGTTGCATAAACCCTTTTCCTTACTAAGCCTTTGGGCTTACAGTTTATTTGTGGTGTAGGTGTAGGTACTTGTATGCGAAGGCAATGCACATATCAAAAAGCAAGGATGAAAGATTTGCACGCGCGAGACTCGTGACTGGCCAGGCTGAAGAGAGTAAAATAGAACTCGGTTGTAATTAAATTGTATTTAATGGTTTAGTTTTCATTTCTCAAATGCAGTATTTAATTGTTTAGTATTCCTTTAATATTTTACGCTTCTGCTATGTTTTGATAAGCCCATTACGTTTTCATAAAAGAATTTACATCTGCTTCCGCTATGTTTAACAAAAAAGGTTTTGATAGTCTGGTTTGCACTCTGATATTATCTTAGAAAGGTTTAAATGAAAAGTTTTAAATTTTAGTGAATTTGAATAAGGGTTACGAAAAACCGGGTCATTACATAAAACACTCATAGATCTCAAGCATTGGTGCTAGATGCATATAATAGAGAAGATGATAATCAAGAAAGATGATGACAAATAACAATAATGGGATATGGCTTAGAGATTTTCACCTACATCGTAAGTTGTCTCATGACATGCTTGTATAACATGCAAACACATAATTGAACAGTCGTACATGCACAACAAAAAATAACCCAACTCATAGGTAAAGCAAACTCAATGTCCATAACCAATATGAAGTAGTAAAAGTAAATGCACGTGCTTAGTAAAAAGGTACATATATAATGAAAATTTAACTTGCTATAAGATAAGATATGTCATCATGTATTTGAGAAATATCTCAAAATAGGATTTTTAAACAATGAAATGTATCAGTAGATATAATAAATAAAACCACTACCTCAAATGGTGTCTACCTTTCGACACGGCTGAAATCCATATCCTTATAATCTAACTCAACTTGTGAATCATCAGTATCTATAGTTATATTCACATTAATACACTTCTAACACTCTTAAATTAAGTATTGGATCTTATATTAGGAGAAAAGATCAATTTGGAAATCATAGTATAAAACCCCCAAAAAATAGCTCAAAATAGGCTTAGCACCGCCACCTGAACTCATCGCCTCTACATAGCTTAAACATTGACCAAAGCCACAACTCCAAAAGTTGGGCTCCATGACACCAACATGTAAGCCCA
Source organism: Begonia loranthoides (assembly GCA_022433065.1). Classification (NCBI taxonomy): domain Eukaryota; kingdom Viridiplantae; phylum Streptophyta; class Magnoliopsida; order Cucurbitales; family Begoniaceae; genus Begonia; species Begonia loranthoides. The sequence continues at coordinate 23,857,397 of CM039472.1, forward strand.
AACATTGACCATGGCACGACACCAAAAGTTAGTCTCCTTGGCACCCACACATAAGGCACACGCTTCTTATTTTGGTGTTTTAGCGAACAAATTTGGATTACTAAAAACAGAGCTGCATAATAGAGAGAGGGGTGGGTCAATTCAACCTAAGGGAGAAACACAATTAGATTTAAAGAAAACTACTGTAACATTTCGATTTTTCATACAATTTATAACTTGTAATTTGAAAAACTTTTTCTTTTGAATAACACAGCGGAAGATTTCTTAATAAAACAAACCCTTTGAAATTGCAATAAATAAAATTCTTTTCTTTTACAATTTAAATACTTTACAAAATCCTTTACAAACCATTTTCCTTTAATCCTTTAACCTAGTTAGCCAATAAGTCTGTAATGCACAAATGCCCCATCAACTGTTCCTATCCTTGATACCACGCATACCTACATCACAAGACTTAAACTATGAGTCTAACGCTCAGTAAGAAGTGAAATGCAAAATGAACATGATATGCATGTTATAAATAATTTCCCTTTCTTTTCTTACTTTCATTTACTTATAAAAATGGTGATGAACTTCGATCACGTGGAACTTTACTTGCTTATAGAAACTGTGATGAACTTCTATTATCAATGAACTTGAATTATAATAGTCAACTTATGTTGGATTGGTGAACTTGAGTCTTGGCGGTGATCTTGTACCATATTGGTGAACTTGAACCACCCTGGTGAACTTTTTCCGCAACGATGAACTTGTATCGGGATGGTAAACTTATTCCATCATGATGAACTTATACCGTTTCCTTTCAATGAACACCTCGGGAGTGAGCGGTGAAATTTAAACCTAACTCAAACCTTTTCTCATTTTTCTTGCGTATTTCTTTTCATTCTTAGCTTTCTTATATAAAACTTGTGCAATTACAATTGTTTCATTTTCTTTTAAAATCACGATGCGTGAACATGTATGAATGCACATATTTCTACCCATTTCTAAAACTTCATTAATCATATAAAATCCTTAACTTTTGCTAATTACAACATCTAACACTAGTTGTTAATAGAAAGATCAAAAAACACATCAATAAACCGCAAAGTAATACATCTCCAAATATGGCATGATCACAATCAAACTTTTACTAAACATACACCACAACATGGTCAATTCCCCTTAATGTTATCAATTAATTAATAACAAAGAGCATTTCAACCATTGCCTTAAGCAGTAACTAAATAGAGAGAGTCAGATTCAACAATATATTTTAAACCGGGAACTATTATCCATTAATATTCTCAACGTACTATCAAACAACACAAGCATCTCCAAATAACCTTTATGCTTAACTGAAACATCAACCACTACAAGCAGCAATAGGAAACAATCTATCAATAACAATAGGGAAGAACAGACAATAGCAACACCAAAACCATCATCATCATGCTCTTAAGAACAATAAACATACAGAACCTATTATCTATCAAATAATGCAAGCATCTCCAAATGAACCCCCTATTTCTTGTGATGTAGCCCTCAAAGAGGTAAAACACATGCAACTTCTTACCTCTTGGAAGACAACATTCTGCTCCTCCTATTCTCCTTCTTCTTCTCTCTCTATTTCTCTCGCGGCTTTTTTCTTCTTCCAGAACTCCTTCATCAGACTTCTCTTTTCTTTCTCATAGTAACCCTCTCTTTCTCACTACTTCTCTCGGCCCCTATCTCTTCTTTCACCAGAGACTTCCCCGATTTGTACTATCTACTAAAGCTTTATAAATCCCTTCTCATAACTCTTCATTAACTACCAAATGGAGGAGAACAGATGCGTAAACAACTGCATGAGCATCCACGGAGCTCCCACCGACTTTTCATCCAATTAGAATGCAACATTCTGCTATTTTCAGGCGACACTCAAACTTCCAGTTCGATCAGTTTCATGAAGATGATCGATCGCAAAAACTCATTCTGAACAATTTTTGTGAACAACGGTTGATCATCTTCTTCCCGTGATCGACCGCAAAACCTACAGTTTCACAATTATGAAAATTACTAGTCGATCACCAATGTAGTGGACGATAGACCGCTCAACATTTCACTCGCCACTGCCATTTTTGTTGTAGATCACTCTCCTTCTGGTGGTTAAGCGATTCAAACTTTGCTAGACACTGAATGTTTTGCTATGCCTGTGCTCGACTGCAGCACCCCTGAAGATCGACCACTCCTCCTACTTTACTAACTTAATAAATTTTCTTCACTAATTTAACAATTTTTAAACCACTATTTATTAATTAATTACCATAACCCTCCTAACGTAACTCTAATTATCCTCAAATAACAACATTGACTCCTTAAACTGAAAATAACCAAAATTTTGGATATTACAACTATAGTTTCAATCCTAACCTTTGGTATTAATAATTTGAAGTTTAATTTATTTTATTTGATAAATCAAATCATTAGTTAGCAATTTATAAGGGTGGAATCAATTCAGTTTTGGACCGAACTAAAACCCAACCGACTCGGTTCAGTTTTTGAAAATTAAAACTGAAACTGAATTGATTAAGGAGAAAGACCGAACCTCAGTTTTTGGTTTTTTCAATCCAGTTTTGGTACGATTTTTGGTTTACATGTTGGCTTATTTTACGGTTTTGGGTTTAGGGTAATTTCCTTTTTGGGTTCGGTTTGAACTGATTTTGGCTCCTTTTTTTAACTAATTTGGCTTCATTTTCTCATCTATTTGCTCATAAACATAAATCGTTGACTAAAAAACTATCCAAAAACATGTTTTGAATTTACAATCGAGAAATATATGTTTTGTTTATCAAACTTCAAAAATCAATATAATTTATAAATGAAATAATTACCTCATTCACTTGACTAGTTGACTTGAGAGAAAATAGTACTGAAATTATGAATTTAATTTGATTCCGCCATAATATCATCCAAATCTATGAAAATTAAACAATTAGAATAACATATAAAGCAATTAATATTAAATAGGACAAAAGATAAATAAGTTTATTTTTTTCAAATTGCGTTAAATCTTTTAATGCTTTGTAAATATTTGTCAGTCTATTTGAATCTCGAATGTAGTTCTGAAGAAAAATGAGACTTTCTATAGTATTTAGAGTCAAGGAACTCTGGAAAAAATCTAACACTCAACTACCACAGCTGAATGCTGACTTTGAGGTAATTGTAAAAATAAGAATAACATACACATCTCTTGCTATTTTATTCAAAGTTGGATATTCTGAAGAGTGCATTCTCAACCAACTCAATATGTCCATATCGTTAGAAAAACTCTCAAGTTTTCTAGACAAATTGTAATGATCCGGTTTTTATTTACTTTAAAAAAATCGTGTAAATTTAAAAATTTTCTTTTTATAAAAACGTCAAAGTATCATTAAAATTTTTTGCTTAAAACATTTATCAATTTCAGTGGAAGTAATAAAATCATTTTGTGAACCGCAACAGCATTAAAATAAGGCATTAAGGAATATTAAATAATTTACAAACCTTTTTACAAATAGTTTTCATTTAATACTTTAGCACAGCCAGCCACAAGATTCACTCATGCAAATCCTTCATCGACTGCCTCTTAGCCGGTTCACCTGTGCATGTACCTAGATCACAAGACTTAACTAATGAGTCTAAGACTCAATAAGTGATATATAATAAAAGGTATGATGCACATGTCATGCAACTTTAAATCTTTTTTCGTTTTCTATTTCTGTTTCTTTTCTTTTACTGTTTTCTTGATCTTAACTTTGCTCTATCTTGACTTTACTTTACTGTTCATTTCTTTACTTGATCATTATTTTACTTTATCTTGAAAGGCATTGGAGATGTCTAAACTTGACGAGGAAGAGCAATCAACTCAACCTCACATCTCCAGACAACCCCGTTTATCTTTATCTTTATTTTATCTTGAAATGCATTGGAGATGTCTAAACTTGACGAGGAGGAGCGGCTAACTCAACCTCACATCCCCAGATGACCCCGTTTATCTTTATCTATACTTTATCTTGAAAGGCGTTGGAGATGTCTAAACTTGACGAGGAGGAGCAGCTAACTCAATCTCATATTCCCAGGCGACCCAGTTTATGTTTATTGTTGTCTTGATCTTGAAAGGCGTTGGAGATGTCTAAACTTGATGAGAAGGAACGGCTAACTCAGCCTCACATCCCCAGACAACCCCGTTTATGTTAGATGTCTAAACTTGTCGAGAAGGAGCAACTAACTCAACCTCACATCTCGTCACCCCCGTTTACGTTCATTTCTTTACATTTTATAACCGTTTCGTTTCTTCTTCGTTTCCTTTTTAAAACCATGCATAAAAACTATTTTCGTATCTTTTGGAAAACTATGATGCATGATGCTCATGAGTGCATACATTCTCTATTAGAGGATTTTAATAGTGCAACCAACATACAATTCACAGATCATGCTTATAAACTATAGACATGCTTATAAAAACTGTAAGCAATGAAACGTGCTATCAAAACTGTAGACTTGCTTGGAAAGCGGTAAACAACAAAACATGTATATTCTATTCTTGCAATGTAGGGCTACAAGGACCAAAACACATGCGTATCACTTACCTGGCATCCCAAGCGCGGTTCTAAAATTAACGTTGTCCTTCTTCCCTTTTATACCTTCAAAATAATTATCATTTATTTATTAATATTTTTATCAATAATAAATCTTAACTTCATACCATTATTCCTTTTTTATTATTTAATCATTTAATTATCGCTTGACAAATTTCTATTAATTTATTTTCATTAATTTCATGGTCAATAAATGAATAACCTTAATTTATACTTTTTCTCTTAGATCACAATTGTCCAATTTAACCGATATTTATTCATTAATAAAAATCACTAAATTTCTATAAGCCTTAATGCTTAACAAATCTCATTAGTCATCTTAATTACTTAGCAACCCTGCAATAACAATTTCAATATCTTAACATGTGCAACAGAAATAACAATAACCAACAATAATTGCTCATTACATCAATGTGACCTGGTAATAGAGAGAATTTACTTCACAATACAATTCATTATCTTTTAATAAAAATCCATTGGAAGCAACAAAGAATTTATTTAACTTTATTACCCAAAATCACACCCTACACATTTAGTTTACTTACTAAAATCATTACTAAAATCTTCTAAACTTAGCTTCATAATAACTTCCAATAATCATGCATAACCTATTAACAACTCCTCCTCCAAAGGAGTCAGGAAAGGAAATCGCTCACCCAAAGGAGTCAGGCTCGCATAGAACCAGGAGGAGTCAAGAACAAAGACTTCACTCTTCAACTCCAGTAGTTGAAAACGGGAACAGACCCGAGAGTGTTGCTGCCAACCTCTCCTTCCTCTTTTTCTCCTTTCTTCCACCCAGACACTCGGCCATTTCACTATCCAATTCCCCTGCCATTCCTATATAGGCAGGGAAAGCTAAAATGCAGGAGGATTTCCCACTTCAAGGAGAGTGGTCCAACCACCAAAAGCCACGTGGAAGTCCAACTCGTGCCAGCCAGGGCAATTGGAACAAACTGGTTCAACAGTGGACCACAGAACTGGACCTGAACCGATCCCAGTTACCCAAAGCCCTGCCTCCATTGCCATTCTCGCCACTGCCGACGACAAAATGCCTCTGTCGACACCAAATCAACCATAACCAGAAGCCAAGAAGAAAAACACTGAACATAGATCATCGACTTACCTCTACCGATGATTCATAGCTTCACGGTTCCGATCAACCAAACCCCCGGAGCCCTAACCCTCCATTCATCGAGTCACCTGCAACCACACCGTTGCCGCCATGCGCCAGACAACGCACACCTGAGCCTTGCAGTCGTCCGTTACCTCTTGCTCGTCATCGCCTTCTCTTCTCCCTTGATCTCTCTCTCTCCCCCTATTTCTCTCCCCCCCCCCTCCTTGATTTCTCTTCATCGAAGAACCGGGCCACACTTTTATCAAAACCGGACCAACAATTTCTTTTAGAAAGAAAACCGGTCTTTAATCCACAATTCTCCCTTATTTACTTTTAATTCAATTCTTCCATTTATCCATTAATCAAAATCTTTTCTTCACTTTATTAAATTTCATTTTTCTCCTTTTAAATCTTCAATTTAATTATGTGATTATTTCTCAATTCCATTTCCAAATTAATTTTTCCATTAAATAAATATCTAATTATCCCTAATTAATTCTGTTATGAAAGTCGGGGTATTACACAAATAATTTTCAACTTCATTTCTATTGGTAAACTTATCTTCATTGTTCAATTGTGCATGAAATGTCGACTCAAACTCATCATTATCCAAATTGTCTTGAGTAACATCAACCACAAGCCTATAAGTAGAAGTTTGTTCCATATTATTGGTTGGTGAATCTATTCTGAACTCAGAATACAACTATCTAATTGAATGTTCTGATTTCATCGTCAAATCATTGGTCATCTCAAATCCATACAATTTCATTAGGCAATGCTTCACAAACTTCATTTTATATCGTGGATCAAGCACAATAGCAACATACATGAAGTGATTGACTTTATTAAAATTTTCCCAGCATTTTTCATACTTATCTTGTATGCCAAATGTCATGGTTCTTAATGATGAGTTATTGCTTGCAATAAATTTCTTGATAACTCTATGAAGTCTACATACTCTAGAGAAAAATACATTGGAGGTAATATGCAAAGTCGATGAAACTTTCAACGTCACGTTATAAAATATCTTTAACAATACTATAAATTCATGGATGACACACCAATCTTCATCAAATGTAGGAACATTTACTTTCTCATCTTGAAGAAATTCGTATATGAATTGATTATCATATTCCCTCAATTTTGAACTTTTTCAAACTTTTTAACCGTGTCTAGCATTAAGTATGTTGAGTTCCATCGAGTTAGAACATCAAGACACATTACTTTTACATGTAATCTTCGCACTTTCAACTCATGCTTTAAACTTCTACAACATCAAAGGAGAAGACCTGACATATTTCACAATTTTATGAATCTTCATAATGGAACCACTATGCTATTTTAGGTCATTGCAAACAATCAAATTTACAATATGAGCAAAACATTTTACATGCATAAATTCTCCATCAAGTACCAAACATTTCCAGTTTCTAATTGATTTAACCAAATGATTCAAACCAACTTCATTAGAAAAAGTGTTATCAACAGTAACAGTTAAAACTCTTTCTATTCCCCAGTCTAATAAACATTTTTCCATAATTATATTAATAGTTTCTTCTTTATGATCAGGAATGATATAAAAATTAATAATATTTTTTCTGTAAAGTCAAACTTACATCAATTATATGAGCAATCATCACTAAATAATTTATATTTTGGATAGAAGTTCATGTATTAGGTGTTAAACATACTCTTCCAGACAATTGAAAAAAAAGAACTTTCAACTTGTTCTTTGCCTTTATATAAAACTTGAAAATAACAATAGTATGCAACCAGGAACACTAAATTTTTGCCCAGTACATTTAACAAATCTACAAAACTTTTTCTTTCAACAACACTGAAAGATAATTCATGAATGACAACCATTCTAGCAAGCTTATCTCGACATCTTTTTGTACTATATGATTTCATAGTTAAAGAACCAACTGAACTTTCTCCTACTATCTTTTTTTTATGAAACATTAACGTCTTCTGTGTCTCGTCTAAATTACACATCAATTACTTACAAGCACTTACATGTTTCTTCAAAGTTGAAGTTTCATTCTTTACTGGATGACAAACATACGCTTTTCCATAGTAATTGCAAGTCGCCCAAGGGTTATCAAGATCTATTGGTTCTGTTTTAGTGAAGTAATTTCATACTTCACATGCTTTGATTTTTTTTTTCCTACTTTTATTTGTACTAGTACTTGTACTATTTTCTATCCTAACTCAGTAGTGAGTTTGAGTCGAAGTTCAAAGTGTCAAGTATCTGTCTGTTCCAATGTCGCTCTTCCAACCCCACTAGGCGAGGCGATCATTGCAGGTTGCACTCACTCGGTCTGTCGATCATAGCGTCACTCGTAGTCTCGTACTTAATTGTAGTGTTAGTAAAGTCGGGTGTTGGTTGTGTTTGTGTGGTTGGGAGGAAACTAGGTGATTTAATTATAATTTGGATGGAAATTAACTTGAGTGATGTTCGTTGTGGGTTGATGGATGTCCGTTGTGGGTTGAGGGAATGTTCGATGTTAGGACAAGGACAATCATTCATTATTGTGGGTTTCGGGAGTCTGTTCTAAGATGAGGGACGTCCGTTTTAATTTTAGGGACGTCCGTTGTGGGTTGAGGGATTTTAGTTTTAAGCTGAGGGACGTCCCTTGCAGGTTGAGGGACCAGGGCATGGACGTCTGTCGTACGTTGAGAGATGTTTATTGTAAGTTGAGGGACGTCCCACTACACAACGGACGTCCCTCATTTAGTTTGATTTTAGTTGGTTTTTCTTCATTAGAACCGATATTCGAGCCGAAAATTTGGGTTATTTTTTATTTGGTTACAAATTTCATTTTTTAATATTGAATACTGGACCAAACCAACCTGAAGTAGTCAGTTCGATTCAGTTTTTCGATTCGAACCAAACCGATTTTCACCCTAGCAATTTAAACTCTACTGTTATTATTCCCGCTATGTCCTCATCATGTGGCCTTTTTTCATTTATTTCTCTGATTTTAAGCCCCAACGGATCATATCCGCCGGTGAACTATTAGTTACTTTCCTCCATGCGAGCTCCTCTCCTTCCTCCCAACCAAATTCACTTGCTCCATTCAATTTCAAGCCCTAAACCTCTAATCTCAGATTCCGGGAAAGTTCCTTTCCTCTTTGATGAGATTTCCTTGCTCCACACAATTTGTGCATCCATCATGTTCAGTTTCGGACTTCGGCTTCAGATTTTTAGAATATAAATCACCATCATCTTACTATTTTGAAAGTTTTGTCTGTTGAGAATTAAACTCAAAACGGTCAGTATTCTGGGGCATTATTCAATAGGGATTTGAAAGGTCAAATGACAATCAAATTAAACGTATGACCTATGAATTTTGATACCTCAGATGTCTATGTTCCGATGGTTCAAGTTTCAAGTTGTTTAAAGTTCTCTAGATGATGTTATGACAGTTTTAGTAACCAATGGTAAGAAATTATGGTAATATTTTGTATTCAATTTTAAGTATGTTTATTGCTTTAATTATTATATGAATTTTAAAAATATTATTTAATTTTATAAATATTATATTGTATTCATTTAATAAGAAGACAGTGAAATACAAATATTAAAAAAAATTAGAGCAGTGATCATCTTTGTCTAGTTCGAAAAACCTAAGATTAAGAAGCTCTTCAACTTCAGGTTACAAAAATTTCCGGAAATGTCTTCAACTGTTATCTCCGTCTCAGGAAATATCGGAGTTGAGAAATGGGCATGTATCGGGCGTTGATTTGAAGATTACATCATAGTGGATCACAGAATCTTTGTATCAGTGTCGTATTCGCTAATTTCAAAGAGAGATTTTACAAAAAGAGAAAAAATCGAAAAGCAGATTTAAGATTTTCTAGAGAGAGAGAGAGATTGAGATTGAGATTCGATTTGGGAAAGCCACTTATATTTGGACTTCATTAATTCCATTCGAGCTTAGGAACAAGAGTCTTCAGTTTGTATCTTCTTCTTCTTCTTCTTCTGCTCTGCAACTGGTTCTGGATGGAGATGGCGGGAAATGGAGTCGTTTCCTGGAGGAAACGGTTCAGCAAAACGCAGAGTGGTTGCTGTGATTCATTTCCCACGTCTGATTCTGATGAAGTTCACGTTCTCGCCGTTGATGACAATCTGATTGATCGGACTGTGATCGAGCACTCGCTCTTTCCTCCTGTAAAGATTCGCTTCTCTCTCTGTATTCCTTTTTCTCCCTTTTTATGTTTGTTTCTCTGGATACTAGGTGGGAACTCATGGATTTCACAGTTACGGCGGTGGATAGCGGGAGGAGAGCTCTGCAATGCCTCAGAATAGACGAGGAAACAAGCTCCTCCGATGAATAGGACGTTGGGAGAGTAGCTAACAGTTCGCCGGAGGAGATGGTCCGTTGGGGATTAGAATCGGAGAAATAAAGGAAAATGGGTCACGTGTCAAGGCCATAGAAAAATTATCTAGAATAATAACAGTAAGTTTAAATTGCTAATAAGTGATCAATTGAGTTTTGCTAATAAGTTTAAACGCTAAGATGTGAATTTTAATGTTTCTAAAAATTTTAAAAAAATTTTCACCACATAAGTTAATTTACAGTAGGGTTAACAACATAGTTGAGTGTACTAACTATCAATAATGTCTATAGGTACAAAATTGGTCAAATTTTTTTTATCTACAATCCTTCGTCTTAAATTTGTTATATTTTTTAATGAGTTATTGTATAATTGGATGTTAAATTGTTTGGTTATAAAAAACAATGGTGAATATTCACTTTAAGATGTGGATATGTCAGTTCAACATAGGGGTGGACACGATCCGATTCGATCTGGTTTCATAATTGAATCAAACTGAACCATGAGCTACCTTTGAACTAGAATTGGAATCGAAATTGTGCATAACCAATCTTGATAATGTTCTAAAATAAAAATAATATTATTCAAATATATAAATATAAGGTTGAGTTTAGATAAGTTTTGTAGATTTTTAAAATGGTTTGGGCTAATTTGTTTTTTGGTTTGGACTACGTTTAAATGGGAAGGGAGTAAGAGTGTGGGATGCATGAGTATAATTCAGAAATTGGGAGGAGTTACTTGTGCATGTTCTTTGTCTACCTCCAAAAACGTAAAAGAGAAACAAGAAAATTTATTCTTTTGGCCATACCAAGAAAATGGAGAAGGCATGACCTCAAACTTTACCCTCTTGTCCAAACCTAGCCTCAAACCTTGTTTCAACAATCAATTCTAACTCGTGACATACTACACCAATATGCACGTCACTATTATTATTATTGCCCGAGTATAATAATAGGTTTTCTGAGCCCATTGAATTGGCCTACAATCATATTATTCATAACACTACACTATAGTTCCCTTTTGAGTTTGTGCATGACTTCAATCTTAAGAAACTTTTGGATTTGATTCCATTACCCTTTTAAGGAGCAAGTGTGTATTGATGGGAAAGCTCGTTTTTTGCTTGCTTTGTAAACCTTAACAACCACGTCCACGGTTCCAACTAGTTTCAAAAGTATAATAGGACTAAACCCAAAATGTTTGGTTCCACTATGTTCAATTCAAAACTGAATTCTTCTATGATTGGAACCAAACAATAATGAACACTCCAACTTTTCTACCAAAAAAGAGTACCAAAACTTGTATCAATTATCAATATAGTTGGTTTCAATAGGCTATTTTGAATCGACTAGTAATCAAGAGTATCTTGTTACTCCATTTATATTTTGCGTCAAACAATGGTTTAAAATATGGTATGCTATAACTGTGGTAACCGCGCATTTAATTGAAAAGGTGCAATCATGTAATTGATTAATTAATAAATTAATTTAATTCTTTTAAATTTTAAAGGTAGCATTTACCATTTAGTGGAGACTTCTATTCTTAAATGCTGCAAGTTCAAAAATTTCTCCACTTGAAGTTTTTCCAAGAGTTTGAGAGTCCCTGATAAGAGAAGATAGTGAATTCAAGAGCGTCTTTGATATGAACATCACCAAGAATAGTAGAATTCAAAGAAAATAAGAAAGATCGTTCTAAATCAGTTTAAAAATAATAGCAGATCTTGATCTTTTATCTATGAAGAGATATGCAACAAATGTATAATATCGATAAAAATAAAAATTTTTGACCCGTTATCTAAAAGAGATAAGAAATAAAGGTATAAGAAAAATTGCAAACGTCACACTCAAGAAAGAAGAGAAGATTATGAGTGAAAAGTGTAAATTAAATGCAACAAGAAATTCTTGATAAATTCACAAAGTTTTTTTAAAGAACCAAAGAGAAAATTATTACTATAAAATTAATAATCAACCTCTGTAATAAAATAAATATGCCCATTTTTTATTTGCTACAAATAGATCAATAAAAGATATCTAATATGGTTCAAACACCTTCAACCACCATATCTTCAAAATTTGAAGAGTTGTTTCAAACATTGGATAAGAATGATTGAATTTGAATTGGATAAGTTTGTTGAATCTATGTACAATTTGGAACTTGGAACATCATTTGAATGACCAAATCTCCTTCAAATATTGAGATCTTAGTGTCTCCACGAAGCTTAAAATGTCTACTTTAATTTTTATGAAGGCCACGTGTCCATTTAAAATATTTATCCAGACGTAATCATAAAATCAATTCTTATTCATGGTAGGCCCAGGCTAAATCTCAATTGCTCTTATAATATTGACTAAACCTTGGTCTTTTCCTTGATCAATCTTTGACTTGATTGTTTTACAATTAGCCCACACTTGTTGTACAAATCTATTAAGCTCTTCTTTGATTTCTTTAGTTTTGCTCTTGTAATTGGCACATTTAGAATAAATAATGAATTCTTCATAACAGCTCCTTTATTCACATCATTCTCTCCCTCTTGAAAAGGAATTTTCCTCAAATCTTTAGTTAGATTATCCAACTTATAAGTTGTGTCATTGATTGGCTCAAGAACTTGGAATGATCCAACTCATTTTTGTTTGAACTTAGTACGTCTTTGAAAAGGAAACTGCCTTTTATACATAAGCGTCAAAACATGATCTCCAAGGTCAAACACAACAACTGAGAAAGTAGATGCTCGTTGTTTGATGATTTTATTAGTATCATGACATTCAATGCACATCCACAATAACCCATCCATCATACTAACTTTGAAAAACAAAACCATTGATGAAATTTATTCTCTCGCATATCCCTTCTTCACGAACTCTTCAATCTCCTTTTGATGTTCTTTTGTTTCTTTAAGATTTCTTTCATGAGCTTGTCAATTCGAAATTAAGGCTCTAATGATGAAATAGTCTTGATGTTCTTTTACTCCTATTCGAGATAAAATTCTATCATAAACATCTTCATATTCTGACGTGCAACATAATGCAATGTGTGGCAAGTTATTTTTGGAAAAGATTGCCAAAGGTACAACCTTTCTATTCCACCAAAGAAATCTCATTTAAAAAAAAAAAAGGAACTCACTCCAACAAGTAAAATTGAGAGTTTATGTACAATATTACTAAAGAAATTCACCAATAAAAATTGGTGAGAAGATTGCATGAATGGACAAAGCTGGAGTAATACTCATAACACTCAAACTTTCGATTTTTCATAATCACAAAAATTAAAATTAATCTAAGAGAAAGCAATAATAGCCACGACTAAGAAGACAATTTTAATTATTAAAAACTAACTTTCATAAGAGTCCTAGTGGGGTATAAATAGCCCACAATAAAAGAAAAACAATTAAACTAGGATAAGGTTCGGTTTATGCAAGTTCCAAACTGAATTCTCAAAACTATCTATTTGAAATTTAAAATAACCAAATAATTAAAAGATCAAAGTAAATCGGACTCTTCTGGATCATACAAATCCGAACCAACTCGGACTAGTCTGGATCGACTTGGACCAAACCGTGCTAGATCAAACCATGTCAGACCAAGTCAAATAGAATCGTAGGGTTGTTTATATGTTTCTTAATGCCTCTCATACCTAGTTATGATGAGTTTATGGTAGGTTTTGATGCTTTACATTTACTTGGACCTTTCAAACTTAGACATTGGCAATTTATTGATATTCATCGGTTGAGGAAAGAATTTATTTATTATGTTTGCTTATGCACATCATTTTTTTATAAAACTATATTGAGACATATTTCATACTCATTTATGACATGTCCTACATTTTTGACATGAAGGTTTTAAGTTTGGTTATAGATATTTTTTGCAATTGCGTTTACCTAGAGTATGCATCTTTCTTGTTCTCATGATGTTCATGAAGGATCGTTATATGCATACTCTAGGTAAACGCAATTGCAAAAAATATCTATAACCAAACTTAAAACCTTCATGTCAAAAATGTAGGACATGTCATAAATGAGTATGAAATATGTCTCAATATAGTTTTATAAAAAAATGATGTGCATAAGCAAACATAATAAATAAATTCTTTCCTCA
>CM039472.1:23886414-23903052 GCA_022433065.1 Begonia loranthoides
CTCACATTACTTGGTGAGCAAAAGATGCAAAATCTTACATTAGTAGCATTTCACACTTCTCTTACTATTATTTCCCATTCCTATGTTTAACCCATGCATTACTTATCATGGAATGACTTCTTTTCTTTTCATGTAACATCATAAAACATATCTTGAGTCATTCTATATAGCATTCAGGAATCAAAACCAGAAGCTGCATAATGCACAAAAAAAAACCATACCTCATATCTTCCTTCCTCTTTATACATTTCCTTTACTTAAAATCCTATCTTTCCTTTCCTTAATCCTCATTTTAGTAGCTTTCACATTAATGGTCAGCAAGGAAGCATAATTTATACTACACCAGGAAAACAAAATCTTACACCAAAACATTTAATCATAACAATTACTTGGTTTCACTTCTCATCATAACCATCATCTTCTTCCTTCTATTTTATCTAATACATCTTGGAATATTATGAACTCATTTCATGCTGTTAGGGTCACCAAGATGAGTGCAGGATAAGAGTTGCAGAAAAGTGTAACTAAGAGTTGCAGAAATTAAACCAAAACCAATGCAAAATACTTGTGGGTAGGGCAAAAAACGCCAAGACACACCCTTTCCTTACCCAATTTGTTGGAGGAGGCTTGTTGCACTAAATTCCAGACCAACCTAAGCAGTTGCTCTCTCTTCAACTCTCAATCTCTCTTTTCTGTTTTTCTGCAAACCCCTCTCGAAATCCCTCTCTGCACTTGAATTTAAAAGCACAACGCCACCTTCCTAATCGACAGCTTCAGTTAATGCCTTAATTTCCAAATTGATTTCTCCACGTTTCCGAGGCTCCCCCATGCTCTCTGCAGCTGGAAGACTTTTTAAGAAGTTGTCTCCTGCCGACAACTTATCGACTCGAACTAGCCAAATCTGGCTCGGACTTCCCGGTTTGCGGTTTGAGTTCGAACCCATACAGTCAGCACAGGGGACCCATCAACGAATCGGATCTCATTGATTCACTCCCTATTTTTCACATCCAGCCAACACAAATGCACTAATGTTCAACAGAAACGTAACAAGGACGAACGTACCAATTTGTATCTCCGAAAACGTCGCCGGAAGGGGCCGACGCGAACCCGAGCCACATCGCCGTCGCCGTCCGTTCGTGCGTCGCTGTTGCCGTCGCCGTAACTGGACGGTCGTCGAACTCCGAGCACCCCCTCCCGCTCGCCTCTCGCGTCTCACCGTCGCCTCTCCCCTCCGATTCCCCTTCCCCCTTTTTCCCCTGCGTCTCTCGCTTCAAACACGAAAGGAATGGCCTTTATGGCCATTCCTTCTTTTTATTATTATTATTATTATTATGCTTATTACTATTATCATTTATATTAACAAATAAATTCTTCAATTGTTTTTACTTCTAATTAAATCATTCCCTTAATATAACCCTTTTCACCTTCAATTTAATTAAATTCTTAAATTATTTTCGATTCATATCAAATCATTGATTTATTCTACAATTGTTCGAAGATTATTATCGGACCAATTCACTTTCTTCCATTCAATTTTTGCAAAATAATTTTCAATAATCCGAATAATTAATTAATTTCTAATTATCTTTATTTAATCCCATTATGGAAATCAGGACATTACATTTATACCTTCTACAATGTAAAAAGTGTTTGTTTGTTCATAAATAGAGTAATAAAATAGCTGACTGTGTTATGTCTTTGGGTGCGAATCTCAAGACATAATTAGGATTTTGTTTTATTTTGTGATAGTCGAATATCACATCTTTTTATGTGCCTTCTGGCATAGTGTACTTGAAGTTTGTGAGTGACTCTTTTTTCACCAACATTTGTATACTTCAGTAGTGGTCTATTTTAATATTTACTATATTATATTGAATTTTTTTATACATGGCCTTCTAACAGTTCACATAACCTTTCTAAGACATATTTTTATGCAAATTTTTGATACGTCGATTTTTATGTGCATGCTCCCTCCTAATTTATAAACACTAGATATAACACTTAAATCTCTATTGAGTTTAGTCAACTCAGTCCAATTGACTCCTCCTTTCGTATTATAGTCAGGGAGATTTGAAATAGCTAGCTGAGATTGAGCTTGATGTTTTTATTTTAGTTGTCTTTCATTTACTTGAGAGTTTCTATTGGTGACACATTATCCCTATTTTATTACTTTTTATTAAGACAATATTTCTTTCTCACATAGCATTTAAGTTGGATGTTTACTATTATACTATAAGTGATATTATTATTGGACATGGTCGTTGGCCCATGTTTTTTGGATTCGACTCTTTTCCTTCATTTTTGGGTTTTATGTCTACAGCTGTAAATGTAAAACCCACTATTTTTATATTAGTAATTTTTCTACATATATTTTTTTTTTGCATTTTCAAGATCAATTTGTTCGCATTGATTAGAAAATTTTTGTAAACTGTTAACATTTGGCCATATGTATATTTTTGGTCAAATGGTCTATTGGTAGATTTTATGAGTTATCGCATGGTTTAAATATGAGAAATAATGTTCGGTAAATTAGAGTTACCACGGATTAGGTTTCCAATAATGTTTGAATTTTCAACAAATTAGAATTTAAATGTTCATTTAATATATATAATATAATATTATATAGGGTAATTATCAATATGTCCCATAAAGTATGAGAGTCTCTTCAATTGATACCCTAAACTTCAAATTTTGAATTTTGGCAGCTCCATGTTTCAGGAGTTATCAACTAACGTCCTTCGTTACTTAATCCATTAAACTATTCACTTGAAATGAAAGAACACAATAATGAAGGCCAATTAAACAACAAGAAGTTCAACAACTATCCATCATCGTCATCCAATATGTTGAAGTTGATTACACAAGGTGGGATAATCGAGGTCTGTGTGAGAAGATCGCAACAGTTGTGACCAAGAAACACGATAGAGGTGACATCAAGTCGTCGCCGAATACAAGTTCTCACCTACTTCTACCATTCTCAAGGCTGAACAAGGATCATGAGCACAACCCTAAAATCAAGAAAGACAAGAAGATTAGGGTTTGAAGCTTTCTTTCATGGTAAAAAGTTGGAGTGATTGATGTCACAAACTTGCAAATGTAAGGTGAATGAGTTGAACTCTCCATTTAAATATTTGGTTTTGAGTACTAAGATTGGGAATCCCGAATCCCAGCCGTCGCAGTCACAGGCTCCATTAGATCTCCATCTTTCAATCAAACTCGAATGACCACTTTTTCCTCTTCTGTTTCCGTCATGAACTCCAGGCAGAATTATAACTTCCAGCCTTTTGTAATTTCTCCTCCAAGCCTAGAATTTGGATTGCAGCAATGTCTCAATTTTGTCAAGAAACGTCAACTCCCAGTCGCCTTGTTTTGAAAAATGATCATCTGTAATCTAGTCACCGACAGTGATTCCAATTAACCCTTCGTCATTAGAATAAATAAGGTAGAGAAGTTCAACAACTATCCATTGATCGCCAGGCAGTGGACAGTGGTTGCTTAGGTTTGAGTTTGGTTAGACTGTAAATAAAGCAGAATTTGGTTATATTCTTTCATTCCTTGGCAAAGAATAGTTTAATAGAATAGTTTACCGGATTAAGTAACTGAGGGTGTTGGTTGATAACTCCTAAAACATTGAGGTGTCAGAATTCAAAATTTGAAGTTTAGGGTATCAATTGAAGAGACCTCCATACTTCAAGGGTCAAATTGATTATTACCCTATTATATATATTATAAGATATATTAATAATATTATGATAAGCAAAAATTAAGGAGGAAATTACTTCCTTCCTTAGGGAAAGAGAGAGAAAGAGTTCAAAAGAGGAGAAATTTTCCAGTAGAATTGAATTTCTAAAGTTCCAATATGCAGGTTTAGTCGAGTTTTTCACGGGTACGTTGACTTAAACTTCTCATTTTCATTAGTTTTCTCATTTGGTTTTACGTTTATGTTGCATTCAGATTTCAAGCTTGGAAACTCAAATATCTTAGGTTATTTTTTGCATTATTTTTGCCTATCTATGGTTTGTACAAGTTGTTAGAGAGATGGGTAGTGAAAATTGGTTGAGGTAGTTTTTTATGCCAAATTCATCGTTGGAACATCGCTGCGATTTGAAGGGTGAATGATTTGAAGAATTGAACATTTAAAAGAGATAAAGAATCATATTTTTGTGTTTTCATATACCCCTTTTTGTTGTGATTGAAATTTGTTGGAGATTTGGAGTAAGGATTTGAGTTTATAATTAGATTTTTTGTCTAGAAATTGTCGAATTAATGAATAAAAATCTTATACTTTTGCTCAATATTGAATTAGGAAGTTTTTATGTCACATATTTGGAAGAAAAACTAGAATATTGGGTGGACCTGAGGTGCTTCCATCACAGATGTCGCCCTAGACGTGGGTCTGATTAATCGAAAAATTGGCTAAAGCGTCGATCAAGAATCTATCAACCAGCTTGGTTGACCAGTGGTCTTCGGTTGACTGGACCAGCTCCTGGTTGAACATTCGGTGGACCAAGCTAGTTAGATGATTGTTTCAGTTGATCGACCCATTCAAGGGTTGGCCAGGACCTATTTTATGGACAAATTTTTGTTGGATTGTATTGATAAGGTCCTTAAATTTGATCCTATTCCCATTATAAGTTCCACCAAAGTTTTCAAAAGTTTGGAAAAACATGTTGATGATTATATGTTATGATAGGTTCTATGGCTTGAAGCGAGGGTTTAGATCACTAGGATATTTAGGCTTGGTTTTGGTATACTCTGGTTCAGGTAAGGATTTATTTTATATCCAGCATTGCACTGTTTTCTAAAAACATATATTTAAGACATGTTCTCATATAAAAATGACGTGACCATTTTGATGGCTCATCGGTTTGTCATATTATTTATTTATATTTTCAATGGACATGTTTAACTATATCATGCATATTTAATTTCATTGATCAGCTTGATTGTGTGAGTCAAATTTAATCAACCCATATAGGGGTCCTACTTTTCCTTATGCACATTTGACTATTGAAGGATGTGTTTCTTTGTTATTGTTAACTAGAGTAATAAGATAGTTGTATGTGTTGTGTCCTTGGGTACAAAACCCTAAACTTGATCAGTGTCATTTGTGGCTTTTGTGATAGTCGAGTATTGTCGTTATTGTTACTACTAATGATATGGTATATTTTGAGTTTGTGTGTGGCTCTATTTAAACTGAAACTTACAATAGTGAGTTATTTTATGTTACATACCATACTATAGTGGGTTGTTTTGAAAACTTACTCAAATATGTTTTGTTCGATATTGCATAACTTATTTTAACTCAGCATGTTCATATACATTTATTTATATTATTGTTGAATATAAAGTTTATCCCCATTGAATTTAGTCGACTCACCTCAACGTTATTTTCCTTCAATCATTAGTTCGGAGGATGCACAGTTGCCAATGTAGGAGTGAGCTCGACATTTAATTTTAATATGAATTTTTGTGTAAGGTTTAACTTCGTTTGTTATTGTTCGGCTTAAGTTGTATCTTCTCATTTAATTATGGCACATTTACTTTATGGAATTATATCACTACTTATCTAATATCACTGTTGGATCTATGTGTTAGCCAAGTTTAGTTGGGCCCTGCCTATTTATTTTCTCATTTAAGTCTTCCGCTACTTGTTAAATAAATAAGTTAAAGGGTTGGACGACTTGGTTCACTTCGGGTCGGATAAGGTGATTCTCCATTTTTTTCTTGGGTCCCCTTTGGGGCATGACAAAAGTTTTTGTATAAGAGCTAGGTTGACATCTTGAAAAATGACATCAATAAGATAGATATTGTAGTGATATACAAGAGATAAAATGAGTGTGCTTAAAGACGTAGTACTAAAACCAATTTTAGTCAAGGTTCTACTTGAAAGGCATCTTGAGGTTGTTTGCTAGAGGATGAAAATATTTCCTATTCATACATGTGTAGTTTAAAGTGGTCAGAAATTTAGTTACAAGAGGTAGGGAGTAAGCTTCAAAAATCATTAGAAGAAAATCTTTCTATAAATATGAGTTTGTAAACTCTTCTTGGTTGTGTATGGGCCTATGAAGTTCGTACTTAAGAAATCTATCTTAGGAGGTAGTCTAAAGTTTCAATTCTCTTCAAAAAGTCCAAAGCTTGCCTCATTTGGTTTGGATTTTGTTAATTTTAGTTAGAACCTTACATTTGTAGACTTTGGTTCGAATATTGTTAATAGAGGCTTTTGATTTGGTCTTGTATTGTGTAATTTGACGTTAGTAGAAGTTTTTGCGTAGGCGGTTGTAAATATTTAGACCAAGATTTGGAGTTATTCAAATGGGAGGACAACTTCAATAGAGGTTTCTCTGATCGTAACTTGTTTCAAAACTGCTTAAGATGAGATTGTAAAGAATTTAAAAATCGATATAAAGTGGGCAGAGCACGAGATTGAGTTTGCTACATTTTCTTTTGAGGTAAAGATGGAAAATTTGGTTGATTGGTTGGCTAAAAGAATTGAATTAATAGAATTGGAGGAAAAGTTTGGTGCATAACATGGGATGTAAGTTATACCATGATTGACAGAAATTATGATTTGGTTTATAAGGAGTTCTCCATTTATGAGATTATGCCAAGTTATGGAAGTAGCATATGATACTAAGGTGATTAGTCATGATTGATTGATTTGTAAATTTGGGAAGCGTTGAAGGCTTCAAAATTATTTTAAACTATACAAATTTAGCTTCTTGTTTGAAAAGTTTATTATTTCCTATAATATTTTAAGGTCAATTTTAATCAGTGTTGAATAAGAGGAGTAAATTTTTTATGAAGCAATCTAGTCAAAGGACGATGACTAGGATGGGGTAAATGCCTTTTGGATATGTATAAATAGTTGGATATTTTAATATCTGTGTTTAGATTAGACAAGACAATTCATTTAAGGTTGGTGGCAAGAGTTTTAATCTTCTCTTTTCTTTTGGATCGTATCAGGAGTCAATAATAAGATGTTTTACATTCTAATGCTCTAAGATGGCATGAGGTATATGGGCACGATTAGATGGTGAGTTTTTAGTTTTGCATATAGTTTAGTTAAAAGTAATCTCAGACCAAATTTAATTGTTTTATGAAGAGTGTGACTCTTTAGTTAGTGAGCGGTTAGGTTGCTACTTTGAAGGATATTTCTCACATTTAATATTTGTATGTGTAGCCATAGAGACTAGAGTTTTATGAGAATATGTTTGCTATCAATGGTGTTTGTAAGTTAGTTGACATGATCTAGTTATGTTAGTGGAGTGTGTGTCTTGGCATTTTTGTTGCAGATTTTTCAAGGTTATCACCCCTACTGTGAGTATGAGTTGTGTATTGATTTTGTCCCAACTCTGCTCTAGTTTCTATTATTTCATACGAGATGGTTTCGACAGAGTTGATCAACCTTGATAAGTAGCAAAATAATTTGTTGTGTAATGATTTTTACTTATAGTGTCACTATGAGAGATAAAAGTTTTGATACTTGTATGGAAACAGAGTACTTTGTTTATGATGTTTCATTAACTGTCAGTAGTTTGGTTAAGTGATAATCAATATTAATGATCTATTGTTAAGAAAGCATGTCTTGTTCGATCAGTTGGATAGATCAATATATTTTGTCATGAACAATTCTAGTTTTGACTATCATTAGTTAAAAGCTGCTAAGAAGATGTTGGTACGGTCAACGTTTTGAGTTTGTTATGGACATTTCAAGTTTGAAGTTATGATGTTGGCTTGACTTGTTAAAGTTATGAATAAGGTGATGTGAAACTTCAGGTCTGATTGGATTATTTTGTTAAATTATTCATTAATATAGTTGTAACGATAACATGATGAGCATATAAGATATCTAAAGACTATGTTGCAAATTTTTAAAAATCATCAATTGTAAACTAAGTACAGTTGGATAAAACTTTTAGATGATAAGTTAATTTTTTGTGCATATTCAATCTAGTTACAGTAGCTCATATAATTCAAATTGATTGAGATTGTATTAGATTGGGGCATTCCAAGGACCATTATTGAGGTCAAGGTTTTCTTGAGTTTGGATAGTTGCACTATCCTTTAATTGCAATAATATTATTTATTTTTTTTGTCGTTAAGTAACCATATAAAAAGAAACATTAAGTTCGATTGAAAAGGGAAACCGTTAAATGATTTCTAAAGTTCTAAAATTCAAGTTGACAACTATGCTATTTTTGGTAGTACCAAATACATATTCATTATATGTTGATTATGTTGATGCATCAAGAGTTGAATTTAGATGTGTAATGAGTGGTAAGATAAAGTTAATCCCTATGAGTTATGTTAGTTGATGATGAATGAGTTAAACTCATGAACTCAAGTTAATAAAAATTTTATTTTGTTTCAAAATTTGATTGAGTTATTTTATGGTGTGAAGTTGAGAATTTTCTTGGACCATGAGAGTCGGGAATATTTATTTACCAAGTGTAATTCAAGTCTCAAATTGACTAAATCAGTAAAAATATATAGAAGATGGAAATCTTATTTTGGACTACCATTTTGCTAAGTGAATGGCAGATGTTTTGAGTCGTGAACCTTGAAGCCTTAATTCTTTACTTTGAGTTAAAGAATGGAAGAGATCTTAAACTACTATGATATGTAATGTCAACATAATGGTCTGATAGTGTGTGAACATAATTTGTTGATAACTTATACTCTTTTGCAATGGGTTAAGGAAATGTAGAAGTTTATTGATAAACTTAAGAAAAGACTTTGGTACGACAGTTGAGTGGTCAATGCTGATGGACTTTTATTGTTTAAGGGCACAATTGTAGACCCTAGGAATTTAAATTGGAAGTTAGAGATTTTAGTTCAAAACCATATATTATGGTTTGCTATTGCATATTGGTAGTACAATGGTGTAAATTGTCATGTACGTCAATGTTGGTGAACTTGTTTAGAGCAAGATATAGTATAAAAGGTGAGTATATTTCCAATCTCACCAGTTGTTTATTTTTAACCATTTGAGGTGGCTAGATTCTTAATCTCTATCTATTCTAATGTGGAAATGGAATAGAAATATTGTGAACTTATCATCCTAATTACCAAAAATTGTATAGAGATATGTTGTTTTGCTAGATTATGAATGATTGATTAAGTTGGAACACTTCATTATGTAAAGATGAGTTTTTACCTATAAAAGTTCAGTAAGATTTATGTGAATCATATCGTTTCACTTCACGGTATTTCTTATATTAAAGTTTTCAATAGGGACTCAAAGTTCACTTTGAAGTTTTAAAATTTCAGGATTAAATTTCTTAAGTGGGAGAGAATGTAACAATTGTTTTTTTATATTGGGTAAGTTTTTTTTATTTAAATTAAATTCCTTAATTGGGAGCAGTTACCCAATTTTCACCCCCATAAATTCTGCTTATTGGGAGATGGGTCTCCATATGGAAAAATTTGGAGACTTCCACCTAAAGAAGTTTGATGCCATGAAGAAAAGAAAATTTTGCTTGAAGTCTAGATTGTTAGCCTTTTTGTTAGGCTTAGTTTTATTTTGATGATGACCAAATGGTTTAATGTAATGAAAATAATAAGTTGGTTAGTTGTGTTTTTATTGATAATGTATTCAATGTTTTATTCATTATATTTATACTCAAATTTATCAAAAATACCCATATTGAGGGTATAAAACTGTGCTAACATGTCTATCTAAGTCCATGTAGTGAATACATATCGCTTCGAGACTTAGGAAAATCAAGAAGGGGAAAAAGGAGCAAAAGATCGACGAAACAACACAAAAGGTCGACCTCATTGTGCATCAATGAAGGAAAGGGTCGACCTCATGGTAGACCTAACTGTGAAGCAGAAAAAAAAAATAGAAAATTTCTGTAATTAAGGAAACGGTCGATCGCTTTAACAAAAAGGTTGACCATATCATTTGAAAACTCCTCTTTCTCACCCGTCTTCAAAAGTCTACTAGAGGTCCATCAATGAAGGAAAGGGTCGACCACACGGTCGACCGCTAAATGGTCAGATTACTCTGGAGTTTCTGCATGAAGGAAAAGGTCGACCGCACATATGGCAGTTTACTTCCAATGGTCAAATCTCAACGGGCAGAACTCCAATGGCTAGTAAAAGGGTCAACTGTTTAGGGCATAAGGTCGACCACTTGAGTAGTGTTTATAAATATGAGATCACTCCAAGCTCTCCACACCGAACCGAGAATCGTGGCAAAGCCCTACCAAATTTAATACGCAATTCTAATCACTAGGAGCTATTATTGTAAATCCAATTCTCCTCAACACATAAACTTGCGAGTTATATTCGGGAGAATTCATATTAATTAGATTGAACTTTAATTTCCATACTCCATTATCATTGTGCTTGATTGTAAATGCTGATTCCCTAAGAATTCATCGAAATACCTGAAACACTCAATAGGTTAAATTGAACGCCCGTAAGTTCAATCATTGGGTGACGCCCCGCAATAGTCAAATTTAGGTGACGCCCCATAAGAGTCAAAGGTTGATGACCTTAGAATTAGTCAAAGGTGACGCCTCAATTAAGAGTTAATTTGTAAACGGTTTTATTGGCACCCATAAGCCAATTGCTTAGTGTATCTCCAAGTGGAACTTGGAGCGCGGACATAGGCGAGTTTGCCGAACTGCGTAAACAAATATTGTGTGCACATCTCTAACCCTTACTCTTTACATTATTGCATATATTTGTTATTGATATTTTAATTATATGCATTAAATCACTTAGGGTTATTAGAGATTAAAATATCGCACGAAAATATTAGAAATGGTATATTCACCCCCCCCCCCTCTATAGGTGTATATAGATCCTACATAGATTTGTGTGGGGAAACGTTTTTTCATGTAAGTCAACTGTTTCCATTGTGATGAAAAATATTTGTAGAAATATCAAAGATTTAACTTCTGGTTTCAATTTAGGTTTTGTGCTATAGTCGATTACGTTATGATGATTTGAAGGGTGAAGGATTTGGAGAATTGAACATTTAGAAGAGGTAAATAATCTGATTTTTGTGTTTCCATATACCCCTTTTTGTTGTGAATGAAGTTTGTTTGAGATTTGGAGATGATTTTAGTTTATAGTTAGGTTTTTGGTTTGGAAATTGTCAAATTAATGAATAAAAATCATATACTTTTGCACAATATCAAATTGAGAAATTTTTATGTTGCATATTTGGGAGAAAGATTGGAAATTTTGGTAGAACCAAGGTGTTTCCATGACTCAAAGGTTGACCTAGATATGGGTCCAGTCGATTAGAAATACGTCAGAAGCGTCAATGAAGAATTGGTCGTCTAGAGTAATTGACTAGTGGTCTTTAGTCAACGGGATTAGCTCCTAGTCCACCAATTAAGTCGACCAAGCTACTTAGACGACCATTTCGGTTGACTGAGCCATTCCAAGGTTGATAGGGACCTAATTTATGGACAACTTTTTGTGGGATTACTTCTATAAGGTCCTTGAATTGGTTCTTATTCTAATTATGGGTTCCAACAAAGTTTTGAAAGGTTTAGAAACACATGTTGATGGTTGTATATATGATGATAGGTTCTATGGCCTGACGCGAAGTTTGAATCACTTGCATATATGAGCTTGATTTTTGGAATACTCTGGTTGAGGTAAGAATTTATTTTATGTCCAACATTGCATTATTTTCTAAAAACATATTTTGAAACGTGTTCTCATATAAAAGTGACGTGAGTATTTTGATGGCTTGCCGGTTTTTCATATTATCTATTTATATTTTTACTGGACATGTTTAAATTGAGCACGCATATTTAATTCCATTAATCAAACTTAATTGTGTGAATCAAGTTTGATAAACCCATGTGGGGATCATACTTTCCCTTACTCACCTTCAACTATTGGAAGATGTATTTGTTTGTTTGTTGTTAACTAGAGTAATGAGACAATTGTACATATCATGTCTCTGGAAGCAAAATCCTAAACCTAATCAAGATCGCCATTATTGTTGCTGCTAATTCCATGGTATGTTTGGAGTGTGTGAGTGGTTCCATTTACACTAAAACTTACAATAGTGGGTTATTTTATATTATAAACCACACTATAATAGGTTGCTTTGAAAACTTACCCTGCTGTGTTTTGTTTGATATTACATAACTTGTTTTAACTCAGCATGCTCATATATATTTATTTATATTATTTTTTTAATATAAAGTTTATACTTATTGTGTTTAGTCAACTCACCCTAATAACATTTTCCTTTAGACATTAGTTTTGAAGATCCCTAGTTGTTGATGCAGGAGTACGCTTGACATTTACTTCTAGTTATTTTAATGTGAATTTTCATATAAAATTTGACTTTGTTAATTATTGTTCAGGTTAAGTTGTATCTTCTCATTTAATTCTAGCACATTTACTTTATGGACTTATATTACTACCCTATCTGATGTCACTATTGGACCTATATGTTAGACTAGTTTGATTGCGTCTCGGCTATTTATTTTCTCATTTAAGTCTTCCGCTGCATGTTAAGTAAATAAGTTAAAGGATCAAACGACTCTATTCGTTTTCGGGTCGAGTCGTTCCTTGTTTTTTCTCGAGTCCCCTTTAGGGCATGATAATGTGGGTTTCCACAGCAGTTGTCTTTGAAGCAGTATGGGCTTCTGCAATGGTTGTTCATCGAAGCAAATTGAACTTCCATAGCGGTCATTTACTGCATCAATCTTGGCAACCACACAGTGTATTTCATTGGGATTTTGGTTGTTAATCCTTTGGTTTGGGTTCCTTGTTTCGGTATAGGACTCATCAACCTTTTTTCTTAGTATTTTGGTTGGCATTTTAACGTTAGTTTGGTTTTAGGTTTGGACAATTTCTGATTTCGATACCTATTCCCAATAGCCCATTCTGGCTAGTTGATAAGAGTTTAGTAACAAATGGACCTTCTATTGTTTTGGGTTGTATTGGAGCCCCATAACCAAAGAAACTCGAGACTGTTTTGTTACACCTATTGTGTAACGATATTTTTTTTATGCGTGATTAGGTAATAGGACAATGATGACATGTCCTTGGGTTTGAATCCCTAAACCTGACCAGAGTGTTTGGTTGTTATGTTTGATACGCGATTGACAAATCTTTGGACAATCCTTTTTTCTCACTTATGTGACGGACTTGATCTATAGATTGTCGTCATTTGTTTTATGCACCTTGTTGGGATTAGATGTGTAAGGGTTTGTGAGTGACCTTATTTTTACTAGAAATTTTTTTCTATGAAAAACGGCAGAGACATTATTTTGTAGATAACTACCTATGTATGTAACCATGTTTTCGAAGCCTACCCCACCAATTGCTCATGGAGCCTATTTTTAAAATAATGAAAAGATTTTTTGTATGAATGTAAATCTATACACTGTATTTTTCCCACAAACTCATTATTTTTAAAATAAAATGATAAAACAAGTTTTTATATCATTTGGGTATAGTATAGGGTTCCATATTGAATTAATCGAAAAGACTCATTTTTCTTAGGTAGAGATCCCAAGTGTAGCTAATTGTTGTGGAGCTATTGTTTCTCTTCCTTTTCCCTTGAATGTTTTATTTCTTATTCCTTGTTCCGGTTTAGTGTTCTATTTCTTTTCCTTTGTGGGGATTCCCTATTATCCGTGGCCTGTAGAATTATGTCAATAGTGTTGTTTAATTATGTACTCCTGCACAATACTTCCTCTTTACATGTATTGCACTATTTCTCTTATGATTACTGTAATGCCGGATAATTTCCCCATAAATAGAATGTAAACGATTTTACGAGATGAAGAAATATTTTTATAAAAGAAAATATGTTTTGTAATAATCGATTTTGAATTTGATGCAATGTAAAAGAGGGTTGAAATATTTTTGGAATTGTTAAAGTGGAAATTGTTGTGGAATGTGTATTTGGCATTTTCGGTCGCGTTGAGGTCGAAGTTTCGGTCGATTATCTAGACCGAAATGCATTAGAGATTTCACCTGGCATTTTCGGTTATTCCGCAATCGAAGTGGAAGTTGAAGGATTCGACCAAAATTTATTACAGATTGCTCCTAGTATTTTCAGTTGTTCCGCAATCGAAGTTGAGGTCGAAGGATTAGACCAAAATGCATTATATATTACATTGTTTATATTTTGGTCATATTGAGGTCAAGATTGAGGACGGCTACCTCGACCAAAACGTATTCTAGATTGCGTTTTGGTTTTTTGGTTGGGACGTGGTCGCAAGGTCTGACCGAAACACAAAGCAGAGGCAAAAATTAGGAAATTGGTCAAGGGTTCGGTCGGCTTACTCGACCGAAAAGTCTATTTTAAACGAAAAATTTGCTTTAGTTAGCCATTCTTTTATTTTTTTTTCCCCAATAATTTTCTCTCCTCTCCTGAATGGATAAGGCGCTTTCCACGAGCCCGACCTACATTAGATCACCCTCCCTTGAAGTGGGTGATTGTCCATCAACATTGCGTCCCCGTAAAAGTCTTTTTTTTATCTAGAAATTAATGGCAGTGGATGGGTATGCATTGGGGGAACTCTTCATTTCTACTGGGCGAGCTGCGACTTAGTGTGTAAGTGTGAGGCATTCTATTGTTCTTCTTCCTGTGAACAAGTGTGTGAGTGAGAGTGAGAAGGAGGAGGTTACTGCTTGGTTTCTAGAGTGAGTCATTTCTTTTGTCGTGCTTTTGGACTGTTGTTACTGTGAAATGGTGCAAAGAGAATCTTCAAGAGGTAAGAAATGGGATGTGGTGGCCAGTGGAGGCCCTGCATCACAAGACTTTGAATGTTGTTGATTCCTACTTTGTTAGTGTTGTTTGCTGTCTTGACTATTTGCTAGGAATTCCCCTGTGAATGGTACTGTCGATAAATGGGATGAAATTACTACCTTGAATACTTACTGTCAATGCTGCCATTGTTAATCTGTTGTGAATAAGAGTATGATTTGTTGAATGCTGCCCGAATTAATTGTGATGAAGTGTGATATGTCGAACGTGAGATGACTTTACTTCTTGTTAGTTAGGATCTAGTGAAGAAATTGGAATTTCCTTGTGATGATTGTTAATCGTGAAGTACAATGGGAACTTACCTTAAATTATTAACCTATTGATGTTGAATTACTGCCCATTTTGGGATTTAGGAGTTGGGTAGCTACTTTCATGCATACTTGGTGATTTCTTGCTGGCCGAGAGAGGTTGGTTAGTAATGAAAAATGTTATTCTGCTTGAGATTATTGTTTCATGCTTACTATAAACTTGCCTTGTTTGTGATAAATGTTCCCTTGTTCCATAAATTGCTTCCTGTATATAGATTGCTCCTTATAATTGGTGATAAAAAGCTAGAAAATAAACATAGATTATTTTGTCTGAAAATAAATTGTTATATCGCTGCTTTAATATTTCCTTGATATATTCTGCATACTATTTGGATGGAATATCGTGATGAACTACTGTAATTTTGTCAATATACTGCTATGAACTGTTGAACTGAATATGAACTGGCATCCATGCATCACGATAGGGCTTATGAAAATGTGACATATGCACGGTATGATAAATGAAATGAACGAATAAATATAAATGGTCGTGAGGGGGTTCGGGAGAGAGGGTGAAGGTGCTTGGTGGTAACACCCCTAATGGAAATATCTACTCATGTAGAGGTTGGAGTCGGTTAAGCCACAAGACCAACAGATGTATCCCTGCTCTTAGTCCCTGTACGTCTGAAAAAACAGAGATTGGTGACAGTCGTGGTGACACTCCTGAGGGAAATCTCTACTCATGTAGAGGTTGGAGTCGATTAAGTCACACAAACCAACAAATGTATCCATTCTCTAGTAATGAAATGTAAAAGAATAATGAAATGAAAAGACAGAAGAGATAGGTTATTTTATAAGACAGACTATATAAGCATGAACATGAGCAAAAACATTGCATTTCATTCTATTTCCTGCAGAGCGTTAGACTTATTGTTTTGTCCTGTGATGCAGGTGATTGTGATAATACTGGTGATATCGATGTAGAGAAGGAGGCATTGCCTACAGAGCTCTTGGATTACCAAACGGGCTCGACTTAAGGGTTATGGCTCACACAATTCAGTATATACTATTTTGAACAGAAACCATGGTTTTTAGATTTGGTAAATTTTTTGTAAAACTGTGGACTTTCGTTGGAATGTTGAAACTGTGTTTTTGAAAATTGTTATATGTTTCTGCTTATACTACTCTGATATTTTTTTAAATCAGTTTTTCCTCATACACATTTTAAATAAATTAAAGAAAAATTTTATATGGCTAAAAATGAAAGAAATAAAGATTTTGAAAATGCGGGGCATTACAATTACTATGTGTATTACACTTTGTTTTTTGATTGTTGTGGATTTAGTGTAAAAAGCTATGAAATTTTTAATAGTAAATTCTACATGTAAATTTTTTGCATTGAAATTGGTCAAGGTGTTGAAAATTTGACTCGATTTGTCAGGTAGCGGGCATGTGTGAATTATTGGTCAAATAGTCAAAATAGGTAAAATTAGAGATTTTTAAGTGATAAATTAATTTAATAAATGAAATTGGTAAATTATTCGGGTTAAAGAGACTTTTTTGGTTAGCGTTTGGAGCAAATTGGAGATTGAATTGGAAATAGGATTGAATTTATTTAATGTA
>CM039472.1:23917960-24002421 GCA_022433065.1 Begonia loranthoides
AAAGAAACAAGATCATCAGTAATTTGGCTAAGTGACAGTAAGGACCTTGTTTGCGATCGAGTAATAGGTCTCGGCCCCCGAGGCATGTCATTATCCACATGCGGATGACAGATTCTCGTCCTCACCTCATCTGCATGCGTCTGCAACACTATAAATCCTACTTTTCTCTATCCTTTCACACTTAACCCTTATCCCATAACATCTCCCCCATAATTACACGTCACAATTAACGCGTAAAAATACAAAATGTAATATCTCCATACGCCCAACATTTGATTACATCACGTATATAGGAAAAATGTTATCGGAACTACACTCCGACGTAACGCTCAGAATACATCCTTGGTAATACCCCGATAATTATCCAATTTAAAAAGTCAGGGTGTTACAGAGAACGTCGTAAAGGTAAGGATTCCTATACCTTGGCATTGGATCGCATCATGATTTCAAAACTATTATTTTGTGGGATACCACACTTGAAAAACTCAACGTGGATTGTTCGACAGCATATCCATTTTTATGTATATGTAGGTTTTCTCAAGTTTATTTTCCGTTCATGGTTTGGTTTATATATATATATACAGTGCATATATTGGAAGGATGAATCATCTTGATGCTTTAGGCAACATTGGCGTTGAAGCATCACAAGATTATCTCATACAATCTCCTATTATGAGAAAATTGATTGTTTGTATGTGCGAAAGGGTGATAGGGCACGGGTGACATGTACTCCAGTTTCGAGCCTTAGAAGTCGAAAAGGTGATAGCACGGTGTTGACGCGTCTTTGGGTTTTGAGCCCCAAAACTTGACCAGGGTTTTAGTCACACAATTGGAGGTTGTCAGTTGCTGGGATTGTTCATTTGGCACATTTTCAAGTGACGGGTTGCATGATGGCTCATTGCTTCGTTCGCCGGCAAACCCTTGTCAACTTGGACGTAGTAGGTGGATAGTTGAGGAGCAACCTAACACGACCAACCTCATTCGTTTTAATATCACAGATGGGTACTCTACCTAGTCTACAGACATGAGTACTATCTTATTCTTCTGTCTCATGAGGTGTTGTTAATGACAGATGACCACCTATTCTTTGATGAGTGTCAGATGGGTTCTTAAGTAACCATCCATTTTCACTGATAATGTTTTTGGATTTGAAAATGGTGATGACATAATTTCGAGCTATAGATCTCTATGTATACAATATGTTTTTTATAAAAGTCTCATCGACGTCTTTGAGCCTATTTTTTTTTATAAAAATGATAAAGAGTTTTTCGAATAAAATCCATGTATGGTAAAAGAAAAGTATAACATTGTTTTTCAAAGATGAGAAAGACCATTTTTTGCATGCATTGCATCTATTTTATATATCTTTATTGAGTTAATCACTCATCACAAATGACCCCCTCCCATTCAAAGTAAAGGCAAGAGTAGCTAAAGGACTTGGAGTTGAAGATTCTGAGTTTTAGACTTATTTTCCTGGTGAGGATAAATTATATGGTTTGTATAACTTAATTCTGTTGGTTGGATCTGTTTAACAATATTTGGATTATTTATTTTTATACAACGTTATTTTGTGATCACTATATGCACCTAAACTTATAACTTTTGGGCTACGTAAAATTACAAAATTCTTTCGTTAAAATTCACGTCTTGGGCTGAGTGATCGAGTTTTCTAAGAAGATCAGGTCATCTTACCCGATGGTTCTGTTAACCCCGCCTCTAAGTCGTGACAGTTATGACTTTAATTTTGATTTAAGTCTTTCATTGCAAAGTAAGTATTGGACTAGGCAATCGAGTCATTTCTAAGAATCGGGTCTTTTGACTCAGCATTTATGCTAGTCCTTCCTTCAGGTTGTGATAGTAAATTTATAATAAATTTTGTTCGAAGGTCGAGCGATTGAGCGCATTTTTTGGTCAGATCGCTCTCTGTTCCGTCCCTAAACGATCGGAACCGGTTATGTTTCATATATGTGTGGGAACAAGACCAAACCGGAACGAACTGTAAATTCTAGTTCATATCGCGATTCTGATCCGGTTCTACCACCCCCTAGAACGTCTATTCTATTCAAATAAAAAATATTTACAAAAATCTAATAGAGGTTGTTGTTCCCTGCTTCCGAACAATCTTGTTGGCCGTGGCAGTGTAACTTACAAAATACTTGATGATCTTATATTTTTGGTGCCACAAAAGAACGTTTAATTGGCGAAAAGCATGTGGTGTTTCCTTCGGGATAAGAATGTAATTCATATAAAAAAAATTAATATTCAACGGTGCACCAAAAACATTTCAAATTATAAAAACTGAAGAAAGTTATGCTGTTCCCTTTCCATCCAGGGTCCGCAAAACAGTTGACAGCCTTCTATTTTTGGTGCTACAAAAGAATTTTTAATTGGCTTAAAGCATGTGGTTTTTCCTTCCGCATTCGAAGGAATGTAAAAAAAAGGAAATATTTAGATGCAGTTGTGTCGTTTTATTTTGCATGTTCGTTGGATTTAATTTGCTTGCCAGTTTAACTGAAACCAATAATTTACATGTCATGTAGATTTTGCACAAGAAAGTTTGGGAGAAGAATGGTGTTTTCTACCTAACGATAAACAAGCAGGAATTAATGCAAGAAAATTGAAAATGGGTTATGCACGTGGAAGTAATGAGTTGCAGGGAAGGTGGAGAAAATGGAGGAGACCCACGGTCAAGGCCGCTCCCTGAACTCACTCTCGGCCACCATTAGTAGCCTCAGCGGCTCCAGGGCGCAGCACTTGTCAGTAAATCTCCCTCTACCATGTGTGGCGCAGGCCAGTCTGCCGTCTCTTATATAGCAGTCTCTAAAGTGAGTCTTCTTCTTTGTTGTTGTTGTTGTTTGGTAGGAAGGAGACAGAAGAAGGGAGGATAATGCATCGTTTTACAGTGAATAGCAACGTGGTTGGTTCAGATTCAGATGCAGACGCAGAGAGAAGCAAGCTGCTCCTCTTCCCAAAACCTCGCCGGCTTGGACGGCCTGCCATTCCTGAATTTCTCAATCCTCTCAGATGCAGCAAACACAGGTTCATTTCACACTATTTATTTCACCTTCTCTGCAACTTATTTTCGCATGAGTACATAGAAGATGCAACCCCAATTATAATCCTGTCAGAGATCCTTGATAAGGCTATAATATTCTGTCATTTAGTTTATATTGAATTGATGACCCTATGTATTCACGTCCCTCCCAGATGAATAAAAACTTTTTTGGTTTGGAATTTAAAAATCCTCAACAATACCATAGACTTGAATATTGTACCAAACAAGAGATATCAACTACGATTATTTGTTCCAACACCATTTCAAAATATCACCTACGAGAATTATAAGAAGAAATTAGTCTATGCATGAGAGCCAGTCTTAACAACATATTAAATTTGAGATTGTGGGTAATTTATTAAGAATTTTTGAAGTTTTATGACCCAAATGCCAAAAAGGTAGGAGTGCGACAAAAACAATTGAATAAAATTAAATATACGTTTTTTAAGTTTATGGGTTCGCATAAGGTTATAAAATTATAATCTTTTAGTTGCAGCCAAACAGTTTGCATTGAAGGAAGTGGGAGTGAAATGATGACCCAGATTATGAAAGAGAAGGTGAGGATGGCCTCTCTCTCAAGAATTAGGGTTTTGTTGTTCATCTTCTTTTGGAGAAAGTGACTGCTTTTTCACATGCGTTTCAGGAGCAGGATTTGATGGAAGGGAGAGAATGTGAATGCATTCCACCATGCTATCCAGAGCCTCCACCATGCAGAACAGATAACCCACTCGTAAACGACGTCCAGTTTATTCATCAGATGCAGCTTCTCTCTCCATTCTCTCTCTAATAAATTTACCCCTCCGTCTTCCCACGAGTCTAGAGAGAGAAAATGAAGGGGAGAGAGTATGATAGCGTAAGAGTTTGTTTTGCAAATTTGGAGAACTTGATGAATACTAATTAATAAATTATTTTAGGAAACATTGTTTTTGAAATGACAGAATTTTGAAATTAGAAATAGATGCTTGGATTTTAATTTTTCTTTTGAACTTCAATTGAATTGATTTACAAAGCTGTGTTTAAGTGAAATAGTGTAAAAAATATTTAAATTAATTTTTATCATATGATATTTAAAATAATAGATAACATGAATAAGTGAGTGAGCGACACACAATCATTATATCAAATCGTTAAGATGTATAATTAGAGTTGTAAAACCAGAGTGTTAATGTTAATGTTTCTAAAAGCAAAAATTATACATAGGGACAAAAAAAAAAAGCAAAAATTTCCTACGCACAAACGTTGATTAGATGACAATTTGCACAAGTCTGTAATTAGTAGCAAATTACAACACAATAAATACCAGATTTGACATTTCTTCCGAGACATACATACTTTTAATAAATGGAAAACTATTTGCATATTTTACAAGACTACAGCACGCGTACACTTCAACATTTTCTTTCACCAGAATCCCTCAAGCCGTAGGCGCGCGCACTTCACTGCAACACACGTGGGATTTCCGCAGCTAATATCTGCTGCAAAATCTCCCGCTTTTGCTTGAGGAGCGCTTGAAAGGCTCGATTCCGGGATACGTGTTTCGTAGGGGTGTGAACGGGAACCGGTAGATTTGAGTCGGTTTGGGTCAGGACCTAAAAAACCGAATTTCGGTTCATCGTGGGGAGAAACAACCGCAATTCATTTTGGTTTCCTAAATTAGGGCTGTTTGTTGTTCTGACCGCAGTCCGCACTCCACAGCGCAGTCCGTGTTCGAGTGTTCCACTTCCCCAGACTTCCGCTTTTGTTTCGTTCGTGCCTCCGCAGCTTCATCGTGGTTCGTCTTCCTCGTTTCGTTGCTCGACGCTCGCTTGAAAATCCCCAGAAATTTGCAGCTTCATAGAAGAGGTCACAACCTCTCATGGAAGCTCCGGCAGAGGACAAACAATGAAGTGTGAAAGAAGGTCTACATTTGACCAGAAAAATCTTGCGTCCACCATGACTCGTCTCGAGCTCTCGGCGACCTCACCGGGATAAAAAAGCATTTTAGCAGAAAACACAGCGAGAAGAAGTGGAAGTGTGAGAAGTGCTCTAAGAAATACGCCGTTCAATGGAAAGCTCACTCTAAAACCTGCGGAACAAGAGAGTACAAATGCGACTGCGGAACTCTCTTCTCCAGGTACAAATTTATTGAGGGTTTTTTTAATTTCTGAGCAGTAAATGCTGGAATTTGAATTTAATGTGACATGTGATCGGACAATTACTTCTGGGTCTATTAATTTTTAATGAAATTGAACAGGCGAGATAGTTTCATCACCCACAGGGTGTTTTGTGATGCATTAGTTGAAGAAAGTACGAGATTATCTTCGGTTTCAGCTTCAAATCTAAGTTTCAGAAATGAAACAGGAAATGAAACACTGATCGATTCACATCCCACTTTGAATCATGGGTTTTCTTGTCATCAAGGAGTTCAAGATGATTTTGGAATTTCCCAATTCGAATATGATTTTCTTCGAGATTTCAACGAAATGCCTTCGGCAAACATGCTGGGTTCAGATCAAAACAAGACCAGATTGTCACTTTGGATGAATCAAGCCAACACTCAGCTCAATCCAATGGAAGCAGCAGCAAATGTTGTGTTTCGATTTAATCTTGTGTTAAGAATTAGATTTAAGGGAAACTGACAAATTAACTATTATACTTTGTGATCAATGACAAATTAACCAATAAACTAATTTTGCTAACAAATTAATCATTGAACTATGAAAAAAAATTGTTGCTAATATCACTGTCATGTTTGTTGTGAAATGCTTTGATTTTGATCTGCCACAGGTTGACAATAATCTGCCGCAGAACAAAAGTTTTTAAATAAGGTTATTATATTAATGATTCGCGGCCGATCGAGACACGTCGACCGCGGATTGATCATGATCCGCAGTAGATTGATGATTATCCACTGTGGATCATCGTGCCTCATTCTGCGTTCTTATGTCCTAGTATATAAGAATCGCATGTGAGGTCCGGCGATTTCACCACGAAATCTTTAGCGACGCTGGGTACAATGTTGGACTAGAGCTGGCGATGTTTTAAGGGTTAAGTACTACGGTTTTCTTGCCGAGCAAGACAAAGTTTCCGTGTAAAGAGGTGAAAGAGTTGGAGACTAGGTTTTGGCCATTGTCGGCACATTCACAGGACTACGAGTGCTCTGAGGCGATCGCATACAACGGAGCACCTGAGAGCACTCGGAGTTTTGTAAATGTACCGATAATAGCCGAAACCTAGCCTCCAACTCTTTCATCTCTTTACACCAAAACTTCGTCTTGCTTGGCAGGAAAATCATAGTACTTAACACTCAGAACATTGCCATTGAGCTCTACTCAAACATTGCTTCCAACATCGCTGAGGCATTTTCTACTTGTTTCTATTATCATGATGCATGTCCATGAGAAACATAATTGTGATGCATGTCAATGAGAAACAGTATAAAAGTTTGAGACATGAAGCAGTAATCACAACAACATAAAAGTACAAGATATGGAAAGTCTACTAACACACTATATAGACATGCTTGGTAATTTAAAGGAAGCGATAAAAATATAGACATGCTTTGCGATTTAAAGAAAGCAATAACAATATAGATATGCTTAATAATTTAAAGAAGACAATAACAATGTAGACATGCTTGGCAATTTAAAGAAAATAATAACAGTATAGACATGCTTGACAATTTAAAGGAAACAATAACAATATGCTAACATCATAAACATGCTTAGAGATTAAACTAATAACGTGCGAATAACACACGCATAAAAAATAAGGTAGCATAGCAGAAGCATAAACAAACAATTAAAGGAAAGACACTGCTAATGGTGTACGGCCTCCACTGACCAACGACTCTACTCAATTTCTTACCTCGAAACTTTATTGTGCATTAGCACTTAATCGTTATCCTTCTTTTCATTTTCAATACCTTCATAATTAAAAATATTTACTCAGTAATAGTTACAATTTATTAATTTCATTATCTTTTCTTTTCCTTAATTGCATACTAATTGTAGGAACTCATTGACACAGCTAAAACGAAACATAGTCTATTCCAATAAATGAATCCACATCGTAAAAATACAGCAAATCAAAGCCCAACCCAATTAATTATCTTATCATGGAGAATATGTGACCAAACCAACACAACACTAGATAAAATCGTCCAACGTGTAGAGCATATATCCAATGTGTAGAACACTTGCTTTAAATTTGTAACGACTCGGATTTTTCTTCGTAAATCCCTTTTAAAAACGCGTTAAAATTTATGAAAGAAATATCAAAGTGCAAGTCGGGCCGTTAGAAACACTTAAAACGTTGCGGAAATAATACATATGCAGAAGCATTAAAATCATACATTTTTAAGATACTCGAATGCGTAAAGAATTTAAAGGAAATAAACTGGACATTAAATTACAAATTAAGAAGAAAAAGCTTAATTTAAATAAATTACAACTCAATTGTCTTTACTTCTAGTAGCCTAGGCAACCATAAGCTCGTGCATGCAAATCCTTCATCCACTACTTCTTCGTTGGCTCGAAGACTCCGTGCATCATGTGTACCTACACCGCAAGTAAGACGTGAGCCTAAAAGCCCAGTAAGAAAATGAGTTTATGCATATGAGATGCCGCTCTTTAATTCTTTGGAATGGGTCTGCCCCAAACCAAATCCTTTAATTACGTATATTAGGAATGGTTACGTGTTTTAGGAATAGCTCGTCTATGGAACATGGATATGTTATTTAGCCTAATAATCCCGATAAGGGAATGGTAATTCTTAACCTCACTCGATTATGGGCACCCCGTGGTGGTTTTCTTAATTATTTCTATTGTTATGATGCCTAAGACTAAAAGTACATACAACATACAGAAGAGAATTCATATAACAACCATAATGGATATACAATGCACAACAAGATTAAAAAACGATAACATGCTTGAAAAGTCTATATCCTATTTTTTTTACATGCTTCTAATTATTATCTTATTTAGGTTAGCTAGATTGATTAAGTTAACATGCTTGACAATTGACAAATAAGGTTAACATGTTCAGTGAATTAGTTGATTACATTAGATATAAACATTCAATTTAAATGGCATGCTCAAGGATTTATTTACAACAAGGAACTCAACAATGATTCACAGCGGATATCCAAGTCAAGGCATCAACAGTAAGAAAATCATCTATAAAGCTACGCAGTATCAACAGAGAATTTACAGCAACATACAGAACTTTTAAGCATGAATAAACATACAGGTTCACACTATCACAGAGAGCTATCGCATAGAGCATCCAAAACATACAGCCAACATGCATAGACAGTATCACAGAGCAATATAATATGTGTTCTACACTATCAACATCAGCAGTGAGCATTCCAGTATCACCAATAAAGCAATCACTAACTATGGAAACAGAAAACTACAGAGAACTAGCCTACAACTAACAAGCATATAAACATGCAGAGTATCATAAAAAACATACAGACCCCACAACTCACGCACTCATACTTGCGGTATAGGACTTCCTCAAGCCAAGGACACACCCAAGTTCTTACCTCTAAGCGTTCACGCCTTAGCACCAATCTTTATCTTCTATCTCTTTCCTATACCTTCATTAGAAATAGGTAGTCATTACTAAAATTATTTAATCCACTCGTTAACTTACTACTTAATCTCATAGACTAAGCTTAATAACTAAATCCCGATATTCATTTCCGATAACTACAACAATATTAAATGCAACTTAACAACTTATTTTCCATGGGCATAACCCAAATCTAACATATTTATGCATCCAGAATTAACCAACAAAGTTACAAACCATATGTCAACCATCACAGAACTTAACCCAAGACAACAGAAGTAATACAGAACATTCCACCCAAATATTCATCAGTCGAAATATCGGTAATTGCATAATATAAACCTCCATTGCCTATCCAGTAATTTAAAAGATGCAGAATAGAATTCAGTTAACCAAAAGAGCATTTCCAACCTATTTAACAGAGCAGGTTTTCTCTTCAATATTTATCAAAACAACTGTAAATCATGAAGAGCAACAGGATCCATCAACATAGACCAATTTCTTCACAACAGACCCCTTAACAACCAAGCAAATGGGAATAGCATTAACCATCAGAGCATCAAACAGATCTAAACAACACATAGGGTTTAACCAAACTCATAAATCCCCAGAATTCAAAGCATAATTTCTAACATTCCTTTCTTTTTCTTCTTAATTCGTAACTTAATGCAGAAAACAGGAGAAACTCCTCACCTGAAGAACAAACGAGCAGTACATAGAAGACCCAGCTCCCCACTGGTTCCTCTGAGTCCTTCAGAGAAGACACTCGGCCTTCAGCTCACACTTCATGGCTCCCTCACACACCGCAGCTTCACCTTCAGCCATTCCTTGCCTCTGCCTTCAACAATTCCACAGAGAAGAGAGACCTGCTCACTCTCCGTCTGCTCATTTATCCAGCCCACGCCAGGAGACCAAGCACCTTGTAATTTCTGTCTGCATCAGAGGCTCCTACCCACGCCTTGTACGAACTCTGGAGGGAAGCTGGTGTTGTCTGCAGAGCAGACAACAAATCCACCCGAACCAGCTGAATCACTGGCCTCTGGCCGGTCCAACCCTAGCCAGAAGCCAAGCCAGCATCCCCTCGTGAACCGGGAGCCACGCTTGCCCGATGCGACGAACGCCAAGTCGCCACCCCTACCTCCCGTCGAACGCCAACCCCTGCATCCCGACAAACGACGAGCATTGCCGTCGCCATCCCATCGCCGAGCACCGCCCG
Organism: Begonia loranthoides; assembly: GCA_022433065.1. Classification (NCBI taxonomy): domain Eukaryota; kingdom Viridiplantae; phylum Streptophyta; class Magnoliopsida; order Cucurbitales; family Begoniaceae; genus Begonia; species Begonia loranthoides. The sequence goes on from CM039472.1 coordinate 23,927,794, forward strand.
AAGTTCCCCCGACCAGACCCGAGCCCAAATCGCGAGCCCTAGCCGTCCCGACGCTCGTCTCTTCGCTAGCAGCCGCACATCGTCGTCGTTCCTCCGCTCGAGCTCTCCGCACGCCGTCGCCTTGCTTTCCCAGGTCCCGGTCTCTCTCCCTTGTCTCTCCCTTTCTCCCCTGTCTCCCTCTATTTCTCCTCTCTCGTTCTCTGCATTTCGCAAATGGCCGAAGGCCATTAATCACCCCAACCGGTTCACTACGTGTACCAGTCCAATTCTCCCTCTCCTAACATTTCTCCTTTAATTAAATTTAATCCTAAATCACTTCTTCTTTAATTAATCTCATTCTAATTTAATCTTTAACTAATTTAAAATAAATTTAATTAATCCTGACAAATCTCGATTAATTTTTTTAATGTAAAACAATTAAATTAATCTCAAGTATTATAATTTAAATTCATTAAATTAATATTTATTTTAATTATATAAATTTCCATAATTTAAATCTAACGAATACGTCCTATAATATCTCGATAATTAAAAATATCAGGGTGTTACGAAATCTCATAGTGCATGAATTTAATTCATCATACATGCATGATTTCTGCGTAGTTTAATCCAAATCCTAAGGAGTGTATTCCTAATACACTCACACACAACAACAATCAGCAGAGACATTATCCCACAACAACCAACAAAGTATAATTCCACACAATCAAAACTAAATCCAACATATTCATGTTTTCGGAAATAACCAACAAATGACATATATTCACTTCACTTAATCCATCTTAATAGCTTAATCCACTTGTGATAATCACTAGAAACTTAATCCAACAGAATTTAAACATCGAAACAGTAATTCATTTCCACATTCAATAACAGTATCATAATTATCTCAACCAACAGTGGTAATTAAAACAGGGGATCAAACTTGCATATTCATCAAGCTTCAATAATAGGGAATAACTTCCTTCATTTCCACATCCAATAACAACACAGAGAAATCATTAAAATTCTTATGCATATCATCCAAAACAATAATTGACAGAGAATCAATTCCATTTTCCAAACACAATCCCACGGCAGAATTCAAACTTAATAACCCAAATTACCAACAACATTCAGCATGCTTTTATCTTCTACTTTTACTGCATATCCCACAAATCTATAAAAACCAAAGAGAAAAATGTGGGATACCTAAAGACATGAGAAGACCTAAGAGCAGCTTTCTTCCCTTATTCTTCTTCCTCTGATATTTTCTTTTGGCCACAGCTCTCCTCCATAGAGCTTCTCTCCTTCACAGCTCTCGCCCAACCTACAGAGAGCTCCCAGCTCTATCTCCATCTCTCCCTTAACTCAGCTCACCTGAGAGTCTTCTCCCTGCCATCCTCCTCTCCTCTCCATTACAATTCCACTAGAGAGCACCCCTTATCCTGCCTCTTCCACTGACACCCGTGGTTGTCCCAAGTCATGCCCAGCCATACCCTCTTCTAGAGAATCACGTGAATCCATAAGAGAAGTAGTTGGAGAAAAGCTGCACCTGTCTGGACAAGAATTTACGAGTAGAGATAGCTGAATCGGGTTCACACAATCTAGGGAATTAGCAGGAGCACATCCACCTGTTCTAGCCATCTCCTTCATGAACCGCCAGCTCTAGCATTTGCCAATCCATCCCGTCGATCGCTGCCTCCTTGCCGTCACCATCTTGCTGTCGTCAAGCATCACCAGCCACCAGAAGCTAGAAAATGCAACAAACCTTCAGAGCCTTAGCCCGCATTTGCTCACCGCATCTATGACCTGAGCCTGACGCCCGAGTCTTAGACGTCCCACGACCCGACGCCCACAACAGCTCGACTCCAACTGCTCGGCGGACCGTGCCAACCGCTACGTACCCCTCTTCGTGTCGTGGGAGAGGATCGCCTGAGACCTCCCATTGCCTCTCCTCTCCTCTCCTCTCCTCTCGAGTTCACAGCTTCTCCAGAACAAATGGCCTCGGCCCATCTGTTTTCTTTCTACACACTAGATTGGTTCACGATGAACCGGTTCAGCCTATCCTCTCACATTTTAATTCTCATTTCTTCATTCATTTAAATCCTCCCCCCTTTTTATTTAATCCATTTTTGATTCTAAGCCTATCTTAATTTAATCTTTCACTTTAATTATTTACTAATTTCTTAATTTGCAAACAAATCCAATTAATCTCATTTCTTCTTCCCCTTTTAATTAAAAGAAAACTGAGCCACTAAATTTTCAGATCGAGCTAAACCAACTTGGTTTGATCCATTATTCTTCCCTTTAGAATTGGGATTTTGGACGAAGGAAGGCGTCCACGCCTCGTCCGCATTCATCCGAAAAGTCCAATAATTTGGACAGATTCAAACTCCATTCATCTGCCATCGATCGCATTCGTTCGAAACTCCAATTACACCTTTTTCCATCAAATAAATCCTCAATAATGATATCTAATTACCCCTGATTAAATGTCCATCAAATAATTCATCAATCATCCAATTATGTCCAATTAATTTCCCAATTATGTTTATTTAATTCTATTACGGGAAATCAGGGTATTACATTACTAACCATTTCATCTATTAGATCATTTTTCCGTCTTGTTTCCTTTTCCGTCCATTTTTATATATGTATCCATATCCCTTTGTATTTTTGGAATCGCATCTGTATTCGTATCCATTTTCGTACCCATATCCATTTTCATATTCGTTTTTGTTTCCATATCCGTATCCATTTCTATATCTGTTTCTGTATATGTAACTATATCTACTTTCGTATTTGTATTTGTTTCCTTATCTATTTCTGTATCCATATCCGTATATATAACTGTATCCATTTTCGTATTTGTATCCGTATATGTGTACATATCTATATCTGTATCCGTGTTTGTATCCATTTTTGTGTCCGTTTTTGTTTTCGTATCTATATCCGTATCCGTTCCCAGAAATCCATTTCTGGAAATTCATGTTTATGTCCTTTTCCGTTTCCGTTTCTGTATCAGTATCCATTTATGTTTTTGTACCTATTTTTGTATCCGTATCCATTTTTGTACCTGTTTCCGTATCCATATCCGTTTCTGGTTTCGTTTCTATACCATTTTTTGTATTCGTATCCGTATCCATTTCCATTTTCATTTCTGTACCCGTTTCTATATCCGTATCTGTTTCTGTAGTGAACAATAAAACCTTAATCAACAATTTTTAACCTCAACAATTCTCCTGGTAGTCCAATCAACAATATATTTGGAGTGTCGACTTAGCAAACCATCAAACCTATGCTTTGTCATTTTACAGATAACCCTTATATATGGTAGACTTCTAACTTTAACTTAAAATAGAAACTGAATCATTCCAAATCTAACCTCCCATCAGAGTCAATTATTAATGCTCTACCTATACATGAACATGCATTAAGTTACCTAAGTTCTTAGACAGATTCTTCATCCTTCGATTTAACTAAGCACATATCATATTCTCCCTCTATTTTATGAGAACCCCCTTGGATCCATAATCAAAATGTGCTTTAGACCTAATAGTTTGCCATCAATTTACGATAAGCAAATTGAAATCCATCTTAGAGGTAGTAATTAACTCATTATACATCAACTTCCTTGTTGGCTTCCTTCTTCAATGAATTACTTTACTCCCTTGGACGAGTCCTCAACTTCCCGTGAACATGGCTGAAACCTTATAACATAATTGCCTTTTTTCGAGAATCGATCTTCTGTTTCTTTGATATCAAGAGCCTTCGATACAATCTTCGCATAGGCCATATCTTGAACATCGGATATCTTAACACCTCATTAACTTTTGCCTTAAGTCCTTCCATAACCAACATACCTTATGTTCGTCATTGCTCACAAGATGCGAGGCAAACCGTGACGAGGCTTAAACACATACTCTGTAACCATTCCTTCATGCTGCAGCTGAGCAATTCCTACTAGCTTATTCATCCTCATAATTCAGATTATTCCTTAGTCCTTAATGTTCTTCCTTCTCATAACAATTCTACCCTTTATCTCGTCCTTTACAACTCAGGTGACCCCGTTTAATTATCCACTTGGTTTAGTTCATGCTAGATTTTCCTTTCAGTTCTTCCCCTTTCCAATGTACAAAAATTTGGGGAGAGTTTCACCTGTTTCTTTACTCCCCTAAAAGGCATATTCATACATCATACAAGCAACCCAAGCAGTTCCAGAAAATTCCATTAACTATTAAATAAAATTTCGAGAGAAACCATTTACCTATCTTTATCGAACTAGTTCTATGGACATATTTCAAAACATACCATGAGACACCCTTGGGCCTATCATCACAAAACATAAGTTTAGTCACACATTCTCCACCATTTCAAAGTACAATATACAAAATACTTAGTCACTCTTAGGTCCACTAGTCTCCTCATCATTTTTTACAAGGCAAAAACTTTCTCCAATTCCCTTTTCCTTTCGTCGGACAAGGTGAGGCAATGCCGGGCTATATGTCCAGGCCTTTTACATCTCAAACATCACCCTTACCTTGCCAAGCATGCTCCAACATGACTTTTGGTACATCGTGGACATAGCTTCTTTTGTGGTGTCCCCACCATGGGTTCCTTAACAGTAGTGTTTCCTTGGGGACATTTCCATTTTTCCTGTTGATTTCCATCCTCCAAGGACCTCTTAGTCCCGTTAGTAGTCGACTCTCCTTCTTCACTTGGTAGTGACGGTATTTCTTCCATGACTTCCATGAACTTCTTATTGGATTCTCTAAATCCTTCCACCATCTTTTCAATGAGTTGGAACTGACACTTCACATGGTCCATTAATTGGCTGACGACCTCATCCCCTGTCTTCACTCCACTTTCCATGTTATCCCCTTAACTAAATAGAAAAAGTAATCATACGTTAATTAAAATGTCACAAAGTATACTACAATTAATGAAGCATTTTCACATCGAAGCTCGAGCTGGTAGGCAGTCTATAGAATCAATTTTAAAACCCGGGGGCTCTGATACCAACTGTAACGCCTCGGTTTTTCTTACATTTAAAATCGCGTGAAATTTAAAACTTTTTCTTTTATAAATACAACGGAAATTTTTTTGAAGAAAATATTTAAAATTACAATAAATAAACCTTTGCAATTTAAGATATTTACAAAAACATTTACAAAACCTTTTAATCGTTTCCTTACAAAACTATTTTTCCTTAAATCTCCTTAGCCTAGCAAGTCATAAGGTCTGTCCATGCAAATCCTTCATCAAATGTCCTTGACTTATTCTACTATTTCTTATACATACCTACGTCATGGGCAAAACATGAGCCTAACGCTCAGCAAGAAATATGATGAAATGCAATGCTCGTGCTCATGCAATGTCTAATACCCCGATAATATTTCCCTGTAAAATTAATGTAATGAATTTTGGAATAATTAACGTATTATATTGCGGGGCTATATGTTGTTCATTAATGTCGTATAACTATAGAACATATTATGGAGTAATTAAAGTATTAAAGTTTAGAAGAAAAAGGGTGCATTTCGATTTTCGGATGCATGCGGTCGACACGCAGACTTGGTGTTGCATCTGAAATGTGCTTCAAGTCGTTCCTTGCATTTTGGGATGAGATATGGATGATTGTTCACGTCCGAATTTGTCCTCTGTTTGTAACATGAGTTTTCGGATGAGTCGGGATGACTTGCGGACGAGGGCGGATGAGGAGAGTTTGAATTTGTCCAATTTGGTGGACGAATGCGGACGAGGCACAAACACCTTCCTTCATTCAAAATCACAATTCTGAAAGGGACAATAATAGGTTAAACCAGTTTGGTTTGGCTCGGTCTGAAAATTTATAAGTCACGATTTTTAGTTGAAGAAGAAAAAGAAATTGGATTATTTGGAATTAAAATGTGAGAAAAATAATAGGGGAGAATTTAATGAATTAAAGAATTGGAAGATGAGAAATTGGAAGAAGGGGAGGAGCAAACCGGTTCACGGTCAACCAGTTTGGGAGAAAACAAAAAGAAATAGAATGGCTTGCGGCCATTCTGTGCTGCGAGAACCATAGAGGAGAAAGAGGAGACGCGAGCGGGGGAGTCAACGATGGCTTGGGCTCGGGTTGCTGGCGATGTTGCGGGGCAACTTTGACTATTTGGTGCTGTTCGGCGGCAACAGGGGACGGTGATAGGCGCAGGCCGTGGTGCAGGTTGCATCACTGGATCTCTCGGGTTGAAGGCAATTTCTTTTGCAGGTTGACTGCATTTTCCAGCATCAGTTAAGGTGAGTTGGTTGACTCTTGGTGTTGATTGCTGTTGCTTTGGATTTCAGCTGGGATCACTATGTAACACCTCGATATTTTTAAGTTGGATAATTTTTGGGGCATTACCGAGGGCATTCGGAGCATTAAGACTAGGAACGATCCCATTACGTTTCCCCGTATATGTGACTTAATCAAAGTGTTGGAGTTATGAGGATGTTACATCCCGTATCTATACGTGTCATTTTGTGACGTATATTTAAGGGGGAAATGTTGTGGGGTAAGAGTTAAGTGTGGAGAGATAGGGAAAAGTGGATATTATAGAGTTTCAGATGCACGCGGATGACTTGCAGACGAAGGAGTGTCGTCCGCAAGTGCTTGACCATGCTAGCATTAGGCTTAGGACGCAATGTCTCATCCTAACCTCACTGTACAGTGGACTTTCAGACGAAGTCCCAGATGATGCAGACGCGAGTTTCCTCGTTTGCATTGAATCTGTTCTAAACATGGACACCTTCGGACGGGTCAGGACGACGACGAACGAGTAAAGGTATCGTCCGATTTGAATATGTCCATTTTATGGACACTTCTGGACGACGGCAGACGACACATGTGGACGCCATATCATGTCCGCAAGCCGCTTGCGGACAGTACGGACACGGACGAGGACATCTCTCCTCGTCCCCAAGCGTGATTTAGCCTTTGAGATTTTAGCCTTGCAGACGATTGCGGACGAGGCCAAGTCATCCACACTCATCTAAATCATCACAGAACTGCGAAAACAGACATTTAAAATCAGAAAGAAAATGACCCCTAGCCAATGGAAAATGGGACCCCGACACCAAATCTTCCTCCAGACCGCGCATGGCCGACCATCTCTTGCTGGAGCTACCTCTCTCTGCCCCTTCCAGGTACGGTTGTCCCCTCCACTGGGTTAAACCCTTCACCTAGCACTCCATTTCTTTACAGTTCGTTTCTTTTGGTGAGTGAGGAGTCCGAGAGAGGGAGGAAGCTCAGTCCCTGTGAGTAGAGTGTTTCCGAGGGTGTGATCAAGATGGAAAGCTCCGAGGGTGAGAGATTGAGGGTTAGTTGTTGTGTGTGAAGTGGAACTGAGTGGAGGAGCTGCTGTGTGCTACTCTCTACTATCTAGGAGCTGCTAGAATTGCCACTGTGGAGTGCTAACCATGAGTGAGTTCATCGATTGAGGTAAGGATATGGGTGTGTTCTTGGCTTGAGGAAGCCCTACACCCAAGTAAAAGTGTGTGTGAGTCTTACGTTGTTTTCCCTTAAAATGTTTACTGCTAATTGTTAAGAATGTTGATTACCTTAGAAAGATTACTGCTAAGAGCTGAGTAGTTACTTATAGGTAATAGTTTTCCTGAAATGGTTCCTGATTATTGCTTTTTGTAACATCCCGTATTTTTCTATTTCTTTAAAATGCGTAAAATTTAAAACTTTCTTTTCGTAAAAACATCAGAGTATTTTTTCCTTGTAAAACCCGATCGTTAAAACTCTTTGCTTTCACTTTTATCCGTTTACTTTCATCTTTATCAGTTTCCTTTCAGAAGTCATAACATTCATTGTAGGAAATGCAGCGGAATAAAAACAAAACATTAAAGAATAAAAATTAATTTACAAAACTCTTTTTCAAATAATTTCCATTTAACTTCTTAGCCACAAGATCCACCCGTGCAAATCCTTCATCAACTGTCTTTAACCTGTTCTTTTGTTTCTCGTACGTACCTTCATCACAAGACCTAACTAATGAGCCTAACGCTCAGTAAGTGATAAAATGAAATGCAATGCATGACCATACAATGCAATTTAAACTAGGAGTACATACATGACAAACACTGTGGGGCCATGAGGAAGAATCTGTCAATTCTCTATAAACATACATATCGTGGTCTTCCTCATGCCGTATGTACTCTTTTGTTCCAAGAACGTTGGGGATTTCAGAACGGGAGACAATGAACCCTCAATCCCATGTAACTCACCTACTTTTTTCTACACTTGTCTCTCTAATTATTCTCTCGCGCACTTTTCTTTTCCTGCCATGGCATGTCATTATTTTCATGAACCCCCACACGCCTATTTACATAGATTTATTGTGTCATACAATATGCACCTGAATTCATACAATCCTATATGATACAAATGTCTAATAAACATATCATTAAAAGAACCTAACTCTAATAAACACATATCACACAATCCTAATTCTTGCGATGTAGGGTCCGAAGACCAAAACACAATCAATATCAACTTACATGGCATCCATAGAGCGTTTCTGTATCTTCTCGCTTCTTAGTACCTTCAAAACCATAATAACTATTCATTAAGAACAATCCCCTAAACCTTAACACTTCATAAATCCCATTAGTTAATTTCATTTCCTAGCAACCTTGCAATACCAATTCCAAGACCTTAACATATATAACGGAATAGCAATAACCCTACAATGCTGTTCATTCCATCAATGTGACAGGATACATTAACTTTACAAAACTGAATAGTGTTTTATCATAAAACCATATTTTTCACAGCAAAGTAGAGAACCATTTAATGCCTATTTTTATACAACATTACCAAGTGAATACAAGTCATCTTCATATTTTCTTATAGCCAATAATGACGCACGGAACATTCGGCACATTATTAACTTTTCTCCATTCAACCAATAATTCATGTGGCAGAAACCAATATCAAACTATTACTTCACAAACCGATCAATATTCCCCACAGTATCTTACAAAGGACATAAAAAATAGTGCACAACATTCGTTTTTTCCATAAACAGAGAGCATACGTCATTCTCATCCTTAAATAACAGTATTCTTAATTTAGAACTCACTCAAGGAGCACAGAATAGAACTTAACATGCCTTAATAGTCCCACATTCACCTAAATGTCTTAACTGTTTCACAATAAGAATTACGCAATATCCCACAACAATAGTTCTTACAAACAGTCTATTCTTAATTTCATTCTCGAACATATTTCTATAAACCATTAGCAATACATAAGTCAAACAAACTTAGTTTTGTTCCCATAAAACCATAAGTATCAATTAATTAAAATCAATAGAACAACTCACCTTGACGGAGCTCGTCGATCCATCTCGTGAGCTCGTCGGACCCCGTCGGACAACACCCTTGCCCCCAACCACAACAGCAACCCACATCGTCACCGGCCGCTGTCGTTCGCTTGACAGTGCATCGCTCGAGCCTTCGTCGCCGGAGGTCGTCGTCGCTCTCCTTTCTGGCATCGTCCCCTCTCCGCTCTCTCTGCCCTCTCTCTCTCTCTCTCTCTCTCTCTCTCTTTCAAATGGCAAAAGGCCATTGAATTTAAACTCAAACCGAACCAAACTGCCGATTCAGTTCTCCCTCCCACTTTCTTTTATTTCATTTCTTAAATTTCCTTTAATTACTTAATTCCTTTAATCTTCACATATTTTCTAATTAATCCCACTTTATTCAACTTTAATTATCATCCCAATAATTTTCCCAAATTATAAAATATTGATTACGTCGTTGGTAATATCCCGATAACTTATACAACTAATTCAAATATCTCTAATTATTTTTTAATTTATCAATTTTAAATTCTGATATAAAAATTCGGGATATTACACTGTTAGTTAGTTTTAAGTGACAATCCCTTGAATAATATTTTTTCCTTTGCTCCTAGTGCTCTGTGAAGTCTTTATTGCTTTATGTATTCCCTATTGCGCTTTGATATTCCCTCTTGTGGTTTAGTCCTATTTTATGGTTTGTCACGTAATGCAAATTCCCTAGTTTGATGAAGAAATGATAAACGAAAGGTGGGTGATAAATGGTTAAAGCATGAAACGAGAAGTGTTCACTGCCTAATTACTTATGGTTTAATTTCGCTATTGTCATTTATGCATACGGTTAGTCTCTTACTTGCTGTTACTCATTAAGCATGTCATTAATCAGGGTAATTAATTAGCATGTTCAATACATTAACCAACACGTTTAAGTAGCCAAGTAGTTTGTGCAAATCAATTGACAGCATGTTAATTAACTAGCGTGAGTAACTTAATTAGAGACTAAGCATATTAATTTACTAGCCTGTAAATGTTAATCATCTAATGACAGTTATTGTTCAAGCATGTTAGTTACCAAGGAAACGTCTAATTAAATCGGAGTATGTTTACTTATTAATGAACTAACTAGTAAGTATTGGAGTAATAAATTACAATCTTCCTTCAAGCATGTTAATTATTATTTAAATAAATCAACTAACTAAATATGATAATTAATTAGCATGTTCACATAGCTAGGTCTAGCATGTTTTAATGTTAATTAAAGTAGTTGATGAGCATGTTAATGAACTAGTGTAATTATCCTATGTGCATGATAATTAGGAATTGACAGTAATTGATTTCATTAAGCACGTTTGAATTAGCGCAATTAACTAAAGTAATTAAATTTGAACATGTAAATCACTAAGTAAAGTAGAACAATCACCTAGATTAATGGGAGGAAGCATGAAAATGATCTAGGAAAGTACTAGAATAATTAGCATGTTAACAGATAGTGTTATGTTCCATTAATTCAATTATGCTTTCCTTATTAAATCCATACTCGATGCTAATGAATATTTTATAATTGCTTTTGTCATTGTCCATTTGGTATTGCTTGCAACTTCGATTTCATATCACCAGCATGTTATCAGTATTGAAGCATGTGATTATACTTTAAGCATGATTAGTAGACACTAAATCTAAGCATGATTAGTTAAGTAAAATAAAAGCATGAAATCAACGTAGGAGTATGTTAATAATTGATTGGGATAATTACTTAGAGAATATAAACGTAGGAAGCATGTAAACGGACTAGGGTAAGTTATATGTTAATCGATAGTATGTCTTCAATTCTTTCCGAAGGATATTGTTCTATGAGTTCGAGCATGTTTTCCTTGTTACAATCCATTGTACTTGTTCTCTGTAGTGTGCAGTTATTTCCTTCTATTATATGCTTTGCTTTTATTATATGTGCTTTCAGTTATTTTAAATGAGTACTTTAATTTCTATTAGAGTTACGTTATCGAGCATCATGCATCACGTTAGGTTGAGAATGTGTGGTCATACATCATGTTTATAAAAACTAATAGGGAGTGCCACGGGGTGGTATGCACACATGTATGAGTGAGGATTAATGATGAAAATGAATAAAATGGTAAGATAATAAAGGCCTTTGTGGTCCGGTAGCTTAGCCCGACACAGACACAAAGAAAAGAATAAGGGAGTTGGGAGGCGGATGGGTAGCGGCCCTAGTCTGGCAATTAGGCAATGCCCATACCTTATCGGTAACAGGACCTAGTTTCCCATAGTAGGTTAGGTCTGACCCACTATACCATCCCATACGGGTCTTCCAATCTCCAGCTCGAAGTACGAGTAACGAACGAACGACATAAGGAAAAGTAATAAAATGGTAAATGGCTAATGAAAGGATTGGTTTGGGTGGCCTCTATTTGAAGATAAACTAAAGAGAGTCATAAGCATTTGTATTCTCCATTTCGTTATTGGGCGTAAGCTCATGTCCTTACTTATGGTGTAGGTATATTGACGAACAAATAATAAGTAGACGATAAACATATGATGAAGTAGAGATGGATGATTTACACGTGCAAGACTCGGGGCTGGCTAGACTAAAGAGTAAAATGAGAAATAGTTGTAATCACATTAAATTACTATATTGTGCTCCATTGATTAGATTTCCTTTTAAATGATTTAAATACGCTTCCACCATGTTTTACGATGATTTATTTTATAACACTTTCGAACATGTCATCAATTGGTTTTCATAACGAGTTTTAAAGAAAGAGTCAATAACGATCTGGTTAGACGCACTCTGATATGTTTTGCTTTTAGAAGAAAATTTCAAATTTTACACATTTTTAACAATTTACAAAAATTTGGGTCGTTACACACTATTGTGAAGTACAAGGATGAATTGGTCGGGGGGCATCAATTCAGCTGTTGGCTGTGGGTCTGGCTTGCGGTTCAGTCCGAATCGATCCAATTCTAGTTCTTGCTCTGATGAAACGACAATGTGGACGTGCGGGAGTGGTGATGACAGGGCATGGCTTGTGGCAGAGGCAGGGAATTGTATGCCTCTTAGGTGGAATTGACAGGCATAAGAGTGGGGAGGTTGGCAGTGGAGAAATGCTCTCGGGTGAGCTGAGAGCTCTCTGGAGCTGGGTGAGGGTCTAGAGGTAGCTCTCTGTGTAATGCTGAGGCTGTGAGCTGTGATGGAGAGAAACTCCATGGAGGAGAGCTGTGGGTCGAGAGAACATATAAGGGAAAGAAAGAAAAGAAAAGTCTAAGGGAAGAAAACTGCTCCCGGGTATTCTCTGGTGAGTGACTTCCTTCACTCTATTATGGAGTTTTATGGATTTATGTTAATATGTTGTTGAGGTAGGAGATGAAAGCTTGCTGGATGTTGTTGGTGATTTTGGTTATTGAGTTTGAATTCTGCCGAGGGATTATGTTTGGAAAATGGAATTTGGTTCTCTGTTAATTATTGTTTTGGATGGTATGCATAGGAATTATAATGATTTCTCTGTGTGGTTGTTGAATGCGGAAATAAAGGAAGTTATTCTTTGTCATTGTAGCTTGATGAATACGCAAGTTTGGTCCCCTATTATTTACTACCTAGCTGATTGTGAAGGATACTTTCTGTTTAATGCCCCTGTTGTTTAATTGCTCCTTGGTTCCATGAGATATTTAAATTGGATATTGGTCTGTGCATGTACATTTGTGGTTGGGTGATAGTAAATGTTCTCAGTTTCAGTTACCGGTATTTCATATGGGTGTGATTTATTAAGGAAGGTTTATGTTCTGTTGGATGGGTTATGTTTCATTTTAGGCATTAACGAGTTCTTAGAATCATTATGTAATTAAGGATAGGAAAATAATGAAATTAATAAGTTATGATTATTAATGAGTAAATTTTTTTAATTATGAAGGTATTGAAAAGGAAAAGAAGGTTAACAATTAAGTGCTAATGCGCGATAAAGTTTTGAGGTAAGAATTTGAGTAGCGTTGTTGGCCAGTGGAGGCCCTACACCATTAGCTGTGTCTTTCCTTTAATTGTTTGTTTGCATTTCTACTATGCTGCCATATTATGCCTAGGTTGTTCACACATTATTAATTTAATCTCTAAGCATGTTTAGGATGTTAGCATATCGTTATCTTCCTTTAAACTACCGAGCATGTTTACATTGTTATTATTTCCTTTAAACTACCAAACATGTCTATGTTGTTATTGCTTTCTTTAAATTACTAAGTATGTCTATATCGTTATCGTTTTCTTTAAATTGCCAAGCATGCCTATGATATTATTGTTTCCTTTAAAACGCAAAGCATGTCTATATTGTTATCGCTTCCTTTAAATTACCAAGCATGCCTGTATAGTATGTTAGTAGACTTCCATATCTCATACTTTTATATTATTGTGATTACTTTTTTATGACTCATACTTTTATATTGTTACAATTACTGCTTCTCATTGACATGCATCACAATAATGTTCCTCATTGAGATGCATCATGATAATAGAAACAAGTAGGAAGTGTCACCTCATAGGTGGTACTCATATGCACTTATGTGAGGAAAATAGATAAATGAAATTAAATGAATGAAAGGAAAGGAAATGGAGAGTTGGGGGACGAACGAGTAGTTCAGATCTAATCAGGTAGTCTAGATGAAGTCCCTCCCTTGTCGGGAATGGGAATAGCTACCCTAGGTGGTTAGAAGTCAACCAAGACTATACCTGCAACACAGATTCCTCGAATCTCTAGCTTGATGTACGAGTTATGAAAGAAAGAATGAAATGTAAAGAAAAGAAAGGTTTGGGGCGGTACCCATTCCAAAAGAATGAACGAGAGGCATACAACATACTGCATATCTCATTTCTTACGGGACCTCGGGCTCATAGTTTGCTAATGGTGTAAGTACATGCACGAGAAAATGATGAACAGATCAAGGAGCAGTTGATGAATGATTTGCACGGGCGGGACTTGTGGCTGGTTAGGCTAAGGAAGTAAGAGAGAAAAGAGTTTTATAAATGTAAAGTAATAATTTATTTATTTTCTTTTTAAAATGAACGATTTATGCTTCTGCTATAAAATGTTTTATGCTTCTGCTGTAAAATGAGAAAAATGGATTTTATAAATAAAGTCTTCCGCTGGTAATAAAGATTTGAATAACGAGTTTTAAGTATGACGTTTTAATGATTGAGTTTTCAAGAAAAAAACTTTGATTTCAATTGAAGAGTCTTAATAGGGATTCAGTTGTTTTATAAAAGCTTTAAATTTAATGCATTGTTCAAAGTAAGAAAAATTTGGGTCGTCACACAATGCGTTACAGAAAAGAACCTATCTTTTCTGGTATACGAAGAGAAAGGATACATCCTCTCATCAAGTGGCTATCTGTCACTCCGATGAGGAGATACATCTTATGGTATCACCACCAATGACCGTCACCATTCTCTTTTGTTTAAAACGTTGTGGATTTCCGTACAAGAGAAGAGGATACATCCTATGGTTCAAGTGGCTAACCGTCACTCACTCTCTAAGTGGGAAGAGATACATCCATTTGGGGTGTCGCCACCAATGGACCGTCACCAAATCTCCCGAACCCCGACACGCCTATTTACATTTATTATGCATGTCACGCATATGTCAACAATTTCATAAGCGCTAATCATGATGCATGGATGTCATGTATAGTTCACAAATATATACAAAAATACAAAATGGAAATATGATATTATAATAGCGATATAACAGTTCATGTAAAAATGCTCCATTTCTATCCTTTAGCATTTTACCAATAATTTATAAGGACCAACTTATATGCTATTTAACAGAGAGCAAAAGTAATTTACACTCTATTCAACAGGGGCAATTTATATGCTAATTAATCAAGAGCAACTCTTATGCTATCTATCGAAGAACAATTTAATTAACAAAGAACAATTGGTGGAGCCATGGAGCATTTATCGCAAACAGGTCAGGAAACTCCCAATCTAAATCACCAATGTATACAATAGCAAGATAATATTTTGAACAAATTCCTTGTTGTCTATTTTCTCACGGCTAACAACCGAGTTAGAATTAAATCAAGTTCTTTCATCTAACTATAATCGACCTTAGCTAAAGATCATTAGCAGCAGCAGAAAATATCTCACGCTAAATAAACAAGCTCATATGTGATCCAGTATATCAAACCACAACAAATTGCAGTAACAAAACATTCAACCATCAGTAGAACAATTCCTTATAGCACTAACATATGCAATTTTAAACAACCATGAAGCCTAGAGTAAATCACAATGCAGTTTCACAAACTAACAGAAAATGGCAGTGAACAATTAACATCTGAACATACTTATTCAAAAAGTAGAATCATTCTCTGTCATCCAATCCTCACGATTCACAGCATAATATTCCCAAAATATTATCAGCAATTATCAGGAGCATACAACAAAGCAACTAACCATGGCAGAGTTCAACAAACAATAAAATCTCATGATCCAGTGTAGCAACCTAATTTTTCTTACGTTTAAAATCGCGTAAATTTTATAACTTTACTTTTCGCTGAAAAACATCAGAAGACTTTAAAGACGATAATTCAAATCCTTTTCTTAAAACCTTTGCAATTTGTAAAGCCTCTGTTATAAAGTACTACAGAAAACTTTAAGAAATAAAACATATAACAAACACGATTATTTTCTTTTACAATTTAAATACAAAGCTCTTTGCAAAACCTTTTTCTCTTTCTTACATCCTTTAGCCTAGCCAGCCACAAGATCCACCCATGCAAATCCTTCATTAACTGTCTTTGACCTGTTCTCGTATTTCTTGTACATACCTACATCAACAAGACTTAAACTAATGATCCAACGCTTAGTAAGTGATAGGATGAAATGTGATGCAAATGTTATGCATGATCATGAGATGTATTACAGAAAAGAACCTTATCTTTTCAGTTAAGCCGAGAGTCGGATACATCTATTGTCATGTGGCTTAACTGTAACTCCAATGAGAAGATACACCATTACGGGTGTCACCACATGCCGTCACCGCACTCTTTTGTTAAAGACATTGGGGATTTCTGTACAAGAGAAAGGATGAACCCTAGGGTCCATGTGGCTTCACCGTAACTCTGCTCCCTACGTGGGAGTAGTTATCCCATTTAGGGTGTCATCACCGATGGACTGTCACCAATTCACCCGAACCCCCACTTGCCTATTTACATATATTACGCATGTCATTCAATATGCTCGCAGTTTCATAAGTCCTAAGTATGATGCATGAATGTCACGTATAATTCACTATCATATCTCTATATAACCTCGAAAGATACTCATCTATTTAACATGTCATTAAAAGAACCTAATTCTAATAAACACCCAACAAACAACATTATTATTTGTGGAACATGCTCACTATCTTGTAAAGTAGTAAACAACCTAAATATTCTATTAAAGCGGTTAACAGTTAGTAAACAAAGTCCTAATTCTTGCGATGTAGGTTCTGAAGACCAAAATACATACATATCAACTTACCTGGATGCTTTAACACGTACTCGCACCGAACGTTATCTTTCTTCCATCTCAATACCTTCACAATTCCATAACAGTTATCATTAATATCCATTTTTCCAATAATGATTTTCAGAATTTAATAACGCTTAGGAAAAGCCCTAACATTCAAACCTATATCTTTATTCCTCATTTGTTTACATAATAGAATTTCATAGTCCAAATTCCACTTAATCACTAAATGGTTTCCATCCATTTATTTTTATCAACATTATACCAATAAAGAGAAATCTTAATTTGCAGAACATGGACTTACACCTTTCCTTCACTTCACAATTATCAAACTCATACATAACAGGCAACATTAATCCTTTAGTTGAGGTCCACAATATTATTCTAGAAATTAACCAAGCTTCCATTCATATACCCTTTACAGGTAGTGGAACAAACAACCCAAACAAATAACCTATCAATTTCTTCATGGAACCAAGAAGCAGTGAAATATGAAGAGTATTATCAATCAACAAGACAAGGCACAATTCATCTGAAACACCCATAACCAAAACAGAGATCATTTACTATCACTCAGCCACTAATATTCATGAATAGATTAGTATCCAATTTAAACATCTCAAGATACCAAGGAGGAGTTAAATAACAGGGCGCATTAACCAACAACATAACACTATATTCTTCATTCTTTATCTCCTACACCTATCAATATTCTTTCATAAATCCATAAAAGCCAAGAAGGAATCATCTCACTTGGAGAACCCATAACCATGTGAAGTTCCCATCTTCTTACTCCTAAAATGTTTTCCTGATTGTTTTCCCCGTAATGTAGGTGATGATGCTTGTGACATATCAGTTGAGGAGGAGATATTTCAAGATGATCCCTTATGTTATCAGCTGAGTTTACCTGATGTTTGTGGCTTAGAGGATGTTGGGCATTTTGGATAATTATCATCTTATTTTGAATTAAGTAAACGTTTTGTAATCATGGACTTTTGTTGGAAGATCTAAACTGTGTTTTGAAATTACATTACCTATTACCACTCAAATAGCTCTGATGTGTTCTCACTTGAAATTAATTACTCTGATTCACGTGTTTTGAATAAATTAAGCAAAAATTTTTATACCACGAATTTTAAAATACATAAAAAAATGGTTTTAAATCAATGGGGCGTTACATGCAGAGCCTCTACTGGCCAACGGACATCCAATTTCTTACCTCTTGAAGATTCTCATTGCAGAATTCCCAGGCAACATCTTCCTCGCACACGCACTTCCAAGGAGAAAATACAACAACCACACTTCAGCTTCCCGAAAATGGACATCCCAATAACCCCAAGTACTACCCACATCATCAGCTGCCATTCCTATATAGGTAGAGAAGACGTGAGGTGTGCAGGGCAATCACACACTTCAAAAGAGGAGGTCCAATCCAGCACACCGACGTGGAAAAATGCCCTATCCATTCGGGAGAGGAGGGAAGTTTTCATAGGAGGAGAAAAATAAATGGCTAACAAAAACATTTTTGCTTAAAATAGACTTTTCGGATAAGTAAGCCGACTGAACCCTCGATCGCGTTGCGTCTGAATACCTAATTTTGCCCCAGTTTTGCGTTTTTGGTCAAACCGTCCGCATCCCAATCGATGACTCGATCGAAAATTGACGAATTTTACAGAAAATGTAAAATACACAATCCGTAACAAATCACCGCTTTAAAAATTTGAAAAATATTCTTTCCCTCATTTACATGGCATCAAGTTCCAAATTAACGATTACGAAATACATTTTTTTTTATTATCTCGTAAAATCATTTACATCACAATTATGGAGAAATGATCTAGTTAATCGATATAATTATACCCCAACTTATTATTTTTCTAAACTTATTTTCTGGGTAATGCAATCCATAATAAAAATTCTCCAAATAATCCGATTATACCCCAATTAATTTTTCAATTATCCTTACTTAATTTTGTTACGTAAAATCAAGGTATTACAGAAAGATATCTGGTTTTCCAAATCTTTGCACAAGTGACATTGCATCCATGTAACGTTTCTGTATATCTCTTGGGCCTCTTGTAAATGTAGCTGGTAAGATGATTTTACGTCCAAAATTTGCGGCTACTGTTTTACCAGCATTTATACTATCCACTAAACCTTGATAGAGCTCTGAACATATGTTGGCCTGATTTGTATGACAGAAATCCAAGTGAATTGTTTCAATTTTTACGTACATGTCCACAACATATTGTTGTAGCAACCACCCTAACTGCAACAAACATGAAAAATCTTCATATCTAATTTGCAACTTATATGAATAGTACTGTAACATCCCATTTTAGTTTATGAATTTTTCGTAAAATTTTGAACATTTTAAAAACCTATTAAAATATACTTAATTGAAAAACATTAGAGTACGTTAGGCAGAATAAAAACATTTAACTGTCTTACAGAAATGACATAATTAAAATACTTAAAATCTATAACAGAGTCTTTATGCCATTAAAATAACTTTTATTCATTAGAGCCATAACCCCCGAGGTCATTTCGCGCATGGTAACACAAGCTTGCATCGCATCACACTTCTTCAACGTTCATTTCAATCGGCTCACAATCCATACCTACATCATAGGAGGAATAATGAGCCTATTGCCTAGTAAGGAATATAAAATGAAATGCAACTGTAACCCCTATGACAACTCTACATGTATAAGTATGATATATCCATAAGCATGGTGTGAGCAACCTCTTCAGTTTCTGAACTCACTAAAAATGAGTCCACTTACATTTACATTCATTAACTCTTGGGTGAGAGCATCCTCTTCAGTTTCCAAACTCACCCCCCATTGAGTAAGAGCAACCTCTTTAGTTTCCGAAGTTACTCAAATGAGACGTGTTCTACGTGTGAGCAATCTCTTCAATTTTCAAACCCACTTAGAAAACATCATTTATTATCTTCATTATTAACCCATGAAATGCACGACGTACAATCCTACTAACATGCCTATATGAATGTCACACAACAATTCATATATATCACAAACAATGTTACAAACAACTAACATACAATGGTTATATTCATGCTTCAACTATAATTTAACACTATACGTATTTCTACAACTATTTATTTAGGATACATACTATTACACAATTCTTTTATCATATTATTATTCTAACTTCTATATTCATATTATACAATTAGACATCATTATTTGTAGGCTAACATAACTAATAAATTTTCTATTTATTTTACTTCATGTCAGGGTATCAACCTAAGCAAAATTTCTATTAACAATTTATCAACGACGGAAAACTAACCTATTTAACCTCTATATTTATACCAAATAACATTATAATTTATCAATAATAATAGGGGAGTAAACTGTGAAAACCATTTTTATCCATGTATAAACCTATGCCTACATCACTAATTAACATCTTACACACTTTCTCCTGCGGTTTGTTTTTTTTCTAAACTGAACACATCATAACAACATATTATCCCTAATTATCAACATGCAAAGGACACAAAACCAACAGAGATCATCACAGAATGCCAACCTATTGATAATAATAAAGAATAACAGTAGTGAAATCTCTACAGAGCATGCAAATCCACTTTTTTCTCCCCTCTATCCATTAGTATTTTAATTCATTTTCTTCACAATAATTAGCAAACCATCGATAGAAGCAATACGAACAGAGTATTAACATTGAAGCCTAACTAATGCAGCGAACTAATCAATAAAAGCATGCGGAAACAATCCTTAGCAATAACTCTATCATAGAAGAAAGCTTTCCAAAGAATATACAATGAAAACAACACTGTGTAAGACAGCAAAACACACAAACGTCCTACTCCTTTGATGTAGGTCCTTTCGAACAAAGCACACACATTATTCCTTACCTCTCGTAGCTTTTCTTTTCCTTCAGTAGCAATCCCCTTCACCATCAACAGCACTCACAGAGGAAGTCCCTTTTCTCTCCAGTATTTCTAGAAGGAAAACTTCAAACTCTCACGCTCTATAAGTATTAACCCTCTGGTGACTCCTTTAACTTCCTATCGAAAGTGAAACGTCAAGAAGGATGCGTTTGGATCTCAATTGAAGTGCCAAGAGACGAAGCTCTTCTATTTCTAGCATTTTAATATCTCTTCCAGAAGGTGATTTAAATGGCGGTCGATCCATTTAACTCTTGGACGATCGACCACCATTCGCTGAATGACCACCAACAATTCAGCTTCTAATATCGTCGATCGATCGCCCTGGTTGATCAACGCTAAAGCCATTCGATCGCCGTGATCGATGGCTAGCTCCTTTCCTTTATTTCATATGATTTTATCTTTAATTCCTTAATTCCTTTAAATCCTTATTTCTCTTAATAACAAATATTTACATAACTATAATTGCAATACTTTATAAAAACACCAATGTCTCACATTTTCACTTAATTCAATAATTACATGAAACTAAATACCCCAGGGTATTACAAGTACTCTCGACAAGGAACCATTTTTCGTTTTTTCCCTGTTTGATAACTAAAAATAATGAAGTATATTTAACACAAACACCATGTAACTTTACCAATTAAGTAATGTACAAAGAAGAGAAACACACCATTATTTTCTTCATATAATAACTCTTCTGGCGATGTGAAATGTAAAACTTTGGCAAGAAATTGAATATTTTCACTTGGACAAGAGTGAGTATGTGTTCGAGGAATTTCTTGATGCCATCCAGTTTCGACACGAGGAAATAACAAAGGATATTGTAAAGGATCGTAACAACCATAATAATGGTGAACTTTGTATACTGAATTTGAGTGCGTAGATACAAGAATTACTTTGTTGGATGTACCAAGTGTTGAACCATCACCAAGCTATACTATAGCAACTTGAGAAGTGCAGGGGCCTTATAAGTTCGTTGATCAAAATTTGCATGTGACTTTATCGAAATAACACAGTCTGGTAAGTAAGATCTATTGGCCAAGCTTCGAAAAAGATGGCATATGGATTTCGTTGCAGGATATGCACTAACTTTGAAATAACAAGTGGATAAAGTCTTACTGTTAACTGCATTTGACACTGTAATTGCTTGTCTGCATCATAAAAGTGTAGTTGCAAATGAGAAGGGCTCTCATTTTTCTGGAATAATTGAAATAACAAGATGATAGATCTATCCTTGAACACAGAATGTATATATCCCTTTGTTGTGGTGAGATAAGTTTTTATCTTTTTTGACACCGAAAGATGTGAATCTAAAAATATTGTTATAAGTTCAAACAAAAGTACAAAATTGAACAGATTCATTGCTATTTCCTATGAACAAATGATATACACCTTGAGGTACAAGGTTTGAAGCTAACTGAATTTCTCTCAAGGAACAACAAAACGAGGGGGTTTCATGTAGGAAATTCTTTGCTTCAACAATTCTATGTTGAGCAACTATAAAAAAACGTTGGGAAAAAAAAATTTAACAATATCATAACTAAATAATATGTAGAAAAACAAATTTACAAACATCTGCTTAGACTACAAAAAAAATATATGAAAAAACAAAGAAGCAACGACAATGAAAAATAAAGATCATATGAGTTATTCAAGAGATAGGTAGACCATGTATATTTATATTACAAATACAACATGAAAATAATGTCGTAGATGACACTGAAAAAAGAGTTACTCCTTACATTCGTGAGGTCTCTTTTCAGGTAGCACAGGAAGAGTTGAACTTGAACTTGAACTTTTAACTTTGATTGGAAGTAAGGAAGAGGAAGAGATAAGAACAAGCGAAAATCAAAGGTATGAAGGAAGAAGAGCATGAACTTCTTTAGCAATATCGAGTATCATAAACCTTTAGTTTAGAGTCTAGAAAGCTTTGTTTGTCAACTTTGAGTAGGAAGTGGCGAGCTTTAGCCTTGTGCACATCAAATGATTTCGTGACCTTTGAGAGTATTTCCCAAATTTTATTTTTCAAAAAAAAAGCAGGAAGAAGCTTCAATAAAAAGACATCTAAGTTTAATGTTGAAAAGATAGCAAAAGTAGAACAAGTAGAATAGAGAAGCCTAGAGACTCTAACCTCTGGAGTCATGGAGGTTAGAGTCTCTAGGCTTCTCTATTCTCTCATTCTCCCTGTCTCCCTCCCTTCGTCGTCCCTCCCTCTCTCCCTCCCTTCGCTTCCCTCCTTGCCCACGCGGGTGATACAGCGAACAGAATGGCCTAATTAAAACTGGACCAGTTCTGTTGAACTGGTTCAGCATACCCTCCAACAATTTAAATTATATCCATTTAAATTTCTAATCCCATTTTAACTAAATTCTTTACTTATTAACTTTAAAATACCCCTAAAATGATTTAATTTAGCAAATTAAATCCAATTTATTCTTTAATGTAAAACAAGTAAATTAATCTCAAGCATTATAATTTAAATTCATTAAATTAATATTTATTTTAATTACATAAATTCCCATAATTTAAATCTAACGAATACGTCCTGTAATATCCCAATGATTAAAATTATTGGGTGTTACAATTTATATTCTGCTCTCTTCCTTTCTCCAAAGTCGATGTGGAATTGCATACCCTTTCATCTGGGGTATCACAATCACCCCACCTTTTGGTGGCCCACGTCCTTGTGGCTGACACCGAGCTGGGTTCTGCTTTGATACCAATTGTAACGACCCAATTTTTTGTAATGTTTTAAAAATACGCGAAAATTTAAAATTTTATTTAACCATTAAAACCCTCTTTGTTTAAAACTCTTTTAAAGAAATATCAGAGTGCGTCTAACCGGACCGCTACTAACCCTTCGTTAAACTCGTTATGAAAATCCAATTAATAAAATGCGGAAGCATTATAAAATCTTTTATTTAAAACATAGCGGAAGCGTAAATTACTTTTCCTTTGAAAACGTGGCGGAAGCGTAAAATAGTTCATTTACATACAGTTAATTAAATCGTTAATTACTCTTCTCAGTTACTCTTTACATTAATTTGCCTGACCAGCCACAAGTCTCGCCCGCGCAAATCCTTCATCAGCTGCTCCTAAATTGTTCATCATTTTCCTACATCGCAAGACGTAAGCTATGAGCCTAATGCTCAATAAGTGATAATACCTATCATAATACTACATACAGTTTCAGTTTTTGTCTTTTTCTTATCTTCTTATCTTTTACATTTTAATTATCGTTTTCGTCGTTTTCTTCTTATCTTTTTATTTTTTGTGTTTTAGATCATTATTTTCGTCTTTTTCTCTTTATCTTTTGTCTTTTGCATTTTAATTGTTATCTTTCATTGGTCGTTCTTTTCATTGTTGACCTCCGATATAGCAGCAATGGCATAATCTGAAAGCCTGCTAACCATTGGTCGTTTGTCCCGGCATAATCCAGGGACCTTGCAACAGATACGAGTAGCAATGACATAATTCGAAAGCTTGCTAGCAACGATGACATAATCTGAAAGCTCGCTAGTGGCCGTGCCACAAAGGCTTAAATGGCCTCGCGTCATATCGTTGCATTTTTCTTTTCTTTACTTTAATTGCATTAGTTATTTCTCATATCTCTTTACTATTTATGGCTTATTATTCGTTCGTTATCTTTTCTTCATTCGTGATTTGTTTCTTCGTTCGTGATTTGTTTCTTCGTTTGTTATTACTTTTTATGACTTATTATTCATTCTTTATTTGTATCTATTTCGTATGATACTCGTGAATGCATACAATTTCTGAAAGCATAAATAAACACCAAAACGTGCTATAAAAGCAGTAAACAACGAAACGTGTGATTAAAACTGTAAACATGTTTGGAAAGCGGTAAGCAACGAAACGTACAATTAATAACTATAAGCATGTTGTAAAAGCAGTAAACAACGAAACATACGGTTAAAACTGTAAACAACGAAACCTGCTAGGAAAGCAGTAAGCAATGAAACGTGCGATTACTAATTATAAGCATGTTGTAAAAGCAGTAAACAACGAAACTTAAGGTTAAAACTGTAAATAACGAAACATGCTAGGAAAGCAGTAAGCAACGAAACGTGCGATTACTAATTATAAGCATGTTGTAAAAGCAGTAAACAACGAAACGTGCGGTTAAAACTGTAAACAACGAAACATGCTAGGAAAGCAGTAAGCAACGAAACGTTCGATTAAAACTGTAAACAATGAAGCATGCTAGGAAAGCAGTAAGTAACAAAATGTGCAATTAAAATTGTAAACAATGAAGCATGCTAGGAAAGCAGTAAGCAGCGAAACATACATTTCCTAATCTTGCGATGTAGGGTCCAAAGACCAAGACATATACATATCACTTACCTCGTTTCTCACAGCGTTCAATGCTTAAAGCGAACTTTTCTTCTTTTTTTTGTACCTTCACATTTAGAAATATCTAGTCATTACTAAAATAATTTAATCTACTCGTTAACTTATTAATTAATCTCCTAGACTTAGCTTAATAATAAATCTCCACATCCATTACCCATTATTATCATGTCTTAGCCCCAATTAATATCTCAACACAAAACCAAAGCCGCAACTTAACAACTTTATATCCAAGCAATTAACACTTTATACTTATCAACTCATTCCTTAGCAGTATTCAATTCCAAAACCAAACTACTATTCACAGTATGCTCATTATGAAAGCGGGAACAAAAAGCTGAAACTTAGCAGGTTTATCTCCAAATATCACAGTTCTACGCTTATCAACATCCACTATATTCATGTTTCATAAAAGAATAAAAGCGGTAGTTAAACAGATCACCAACTTAACAACTCGTTCCAACTTCAATCAACTAAACAACATATTCCACTTCATAATAACCTAACAGAACCCAACAAATTATTCCTTCCCAATAAATCTATTCAGAAATCCAACGGAGTATAAAACCAGAAAGCTGTACATAACAAGTTCACATCCAATAGATTAACACTTCTAACATATACCCAAATAAGGAAACACCATTCAATGACATATTAAACATCCAACAACAAATGTTAAACTCAGTATATTCATGCTTCCAAACTTAACCAACATTTCTAGATTCAATAACAGGATGTCCAAAAGCACACATAAATAAGTCCAGATTCATTCCAACAACAAACAACTACAATCCAAATCAACTAATAAAACTAATGACCATTACAAAACCAACCAACAAGATTATCCTCGACAGAAAACCACATGAACAAAACCAATTTCAGAACAATTGAACATCTCAAGGTTAACTACAGCATCCCAAAATACTACTCAACATCAACGTAGGAATTAACATCCAAAAACATAACCAATGATTAAACAACAAAGGAGAAAACCTCACCAACAGAACACACTTCAGTTCTCGGCCTCAGAAGAATTCGCCCGAGAGCAATACCCAGCTCCAGAACGCCTTCAGCTTCACAATGAATCAGCTCCTCTCCCTCAACTCCCCTCTGCCTCTGCCATTTTATCCTCCTAGAAGAAGAACCCTCTGTAGCCTACAACACACACGACTAGCACAATATCCTCCGACAATATCCACTGCCCAGTATACAAAATGTCCCCTACTCATCCACACTATCGTTGTCGCCTGCTGCAAGGTATGACCCAGACTGGTTTGGGTCAGACCAAAAAGTTGAACCCAGGCCTTCGGCCGATCCAGCACAAACCGTGAGTCAGCTAGTCGCTCCTTTGCAAAAATGCTAGTACCCAGCGTCCTTGCAATCCATCCTAGTCACTACCAAACAACAGAAAGCCATGGAGGAGGAAGAAATTGACTGAACGTACTTCAACCACACCTATCTCGAAGCCTGAATCGTCACCGACAACAACTCCGATTCTGAGCCCTAGCATCCCGCGGTTCGTCCCTTTGCTTTGCCAGCAGCCGCCGCACACCGGACCCCACCGTCAGACAGCGTCGGCCAAGCCCAGAACGCTCGATCTCTCGCGCCCAGCTTCCCCTATCCCCGTTCTCTGTCGCACCTTCTCTGTCTTTCGTCTCCCTCCCTCTTTTCTCCTTTCGGTTCCGCAAATGGCTGAAGGCCAATTTCTAAATCCCATGACTTCTGAACTGAACCGGTTCTCTGCTGCACTGGTTCTCTTCCCCACCTCCATTCAATTTTCTTTTATTTTATAACTAATCTATCTCTAATATTTTAATTCTTAATTCACTATGTCCAATAATCTCATTTTATTCTTCTTAATTTAACTGTCCAATAATTACTTCTCCCAAATTAATCCTTAATCATCATCTAATAAATTTCATAAATTATAAATTTACGAATACGTGCTTGGTAATACCCTGATAATTATCCAATTAATCCAAAAATCTCTAATTGCTTTCCAATTATTCTTATTAAATTTCAATATAAAAACTCGGGGTATTACAATTCAATTCTGTCATTTTATACTGTGTAAACATGCATCATGATAATAGAAACAAGTGGGGAGTGCCACCTTTGGGATGGTACTCACATGCATTATGAAAGGAAAACTGATAAATGAAAAGACGGGTAGTGCGAATCTAATCAGGTAGACTATACAAGTCTCCTCCCTCGTAGGGAATGGGACCATCTACCATAGGTGGTTAGAAGCTACTCATGACTATACCTCCAACACGGGCTCCTCTAATCTCCTGCTCTACGTACGTATTATGAAAGAAAGAATGAAAGAATGAAAGTAAAGAAAAGACTGGTTTGAGGCAGTACCCATTCTAGAAAGAACTAAAAAGAGGCATAAAACATACAGCATAATCCCAATTTCTTATTGGGCCTTTAGGCTCACGTATTACTTGTATTTTAGAAAATGAGATGATAATGCCCGGAGCAGAGGATGATGTATATCCCGTGGAGCCTTTGGATTATCTGGACGAATCGCAACCAAAGTAGTAGTATGGCTTAAGAGAAAAAGGAAAGATTTCACTATTTTGAAAAGGGATCGATGACGGACAAGTTTTGTAAAATATGAACTATTACTCTAACCCTCAAACTATGTTTTGAATATTAATTAGGTTTACACTTTTAACCCGAACTTTATTTAATGCATTTACCGTTTCCGCTTACTCTGATTTATTTACGCTCTTTAGATTTCCAAGTTAAACTTAAGTTTCCTCTTACATGTTTTAAGTATATAAAAAGAAAAAGAAAAATTTTTGCTCGAAAATTTGAAGTAAGAAAGTAAGGTTTTGACAC
This sequence comes from Begonia loranthoides, assembly GCA_022433065.1. Classification (NCBI taxonomy): domain Eukaryota; kingdom Viridiplantae; phylum Streptophyta; class Magnoliopsida; order Cucurbitales; family Begoniaceae; genus Begonia; species Begonia loranthoides. The sequence continues at coordinate 23,955,782 of CM039472.1, forward strand.
GGGACGTTACAGTTGGTATCAGAGCCATACTACTCTCGTGCGATTCACCACTGATAAACCAGACTCACTGGGCAAGGCTCCTCTGACTGTAAGTTTTCTTTTACGATATTGAATTGTTCCCTTTAAACTGATTATGCCATAATGTAGAAATGTATAGAATTGCAAATGACTGAAATGTTTCCCTTTGGCTTACTATGCTACGGCATGAAAACGTATAAGATTGTGAACGATTAAAATGTTTCCCTTAAACTCATTTCTCTACTCTACAATGTGAAATCGTATAGGATTATAGATGGCTAGGAGGGGAAGAGGAAATATGTCATGTAATGAGGAAGGTCCTCGAGCGCCTGGTCAGCGAGAGGATCACGCCCGAGATGAGGCTCTTGATCGTATAGCTACGGTTGTGGAGCAGTAGTCTCAGTAGATGGAGAGACAATCTCAATTTATGGAGCAGCATTTCCGTTACATGGAGAGATTTATGGGGTAGGACCATGGAAATGGTAATGGGAATCAACGGCCAATACTGATTCAGTCGGTTCAAAGAGACGACGGGTGGGAAAAATTTCAAAGACTCAAGCCTCCCTGCTTTAACGGGAATATATCAGACATCACGGGAGTCGAGGAGTGGATACGCTCTTTGGAGGACAAATTCACCTATGCAGATATTGGCGAGACAGAGAGGGTCAAGTGCTCTACCTATCTGTTGAGACACGAGGCAAGATTCTGGTGGGACAAGGTCAAGTCCTCCCAAGATGTTACAGCTCTCACCTGGAAAAACTTCAATGATCTATTTAATGAGAAGTATTTCAACCATACTGTGCTAACGTAGAATTTAATGGAGTTCATATGCCTAGAGCAGACAGGAACCGTGGCAGAGTATGCTCAGCAGTTTGAAGCCTTATCCCGATATGCCCCTCACTTGGTGGCAACGGAAGAACATAAAGTCAACCATTTTGTGTAAGGCCTAAAAATTGAGGTGTTAGAATGAGTCATTGGGGCTGGCACTGAGGGTGTCACCTATTCTAAAATCGTGGCCAGAGTCCTAGCCGTGGTAGGAGTGAAGTTTATGGCAACTAGGCAGATGCTGTGGAAAGCGAATTCTAACCAGCAATCATGGAATGGTCCCTTAATAGGCCTGGGAGTTAAACGACCTTTTGAATGTGGAGCACAACAGAGACCAGATAAAAGGCAAATGACACAGACACCCAATGCCCCTCAACCTAATGCTTGTCCTAAATGTAAAAAGGAACATTGCGGCGAATGTTTAGCCAGTTTCGTGATGTGTTATAATTGTGGCAAGCCCACTCATATTGCCAAACATTGCACCACCTGACTGGGTGGACAAGGAGGAGTGGCCCCGCGAGTCTTTACTATGTATGTTAATAAGTGTGTCGCATACGTTCTATTTGATTCGGGTGGTACGCACTCTTTTGTTTCTACAAAGTTCTGTGAAAAGGCGAGCTATTTTTCCAGCAATGTGAATTATACGCATCACGTGTTGCTACCTTCCGGTGACCGTTTAATTACAGACGAAATTCTTAAAGATTATGCAGCGGAGATAAATGGCCGTTTATTTCGGGCTGATTTAATTATTATGAACTTAAAAGGGAACGATGTCAACATCGGAATGGACTAGCTAGCTGCACACCATGCGGTCATCCACTGTAAGAAGAGTGAAATCTGCATCTGCCCTCCGGGTGACGAGATACACACTTTTTAAGGAACCAAAGAATAGGGGAAACTAGCCATCATCTTTGCACTCAAGGCAGACAAATTGCTGAGAAATGGGTGCAATGGGTTCTTGGTAAACGTGATTGACACCACCGCAACTCCTAAGATTAAGATGGAGGATGTTGCAATAGTTCGTAACTTTCCAAATGTTTTTATTGACGATCGTCCTAGTTTACCCCCAGACCGTGAGATAGAATTCGAGATCAACCTACAGCTTGGCTCTAAACCCATCTCCAAAAACCCGTATCGTATGGCACTAGCCGAATTACGGGAGCTGAAAGTCCAATTGGAGGAATTAGTCACCAAGAGGTTTATTCGCCCAAGCTTTTCTCCATGGGGCGCGCCAGTGCTATTTGTTAAAAAGAAAGTCGGTACGATGAGGTTGTGCATCGACTACCGGGAATTAAACAAAGTGACCATCAAGAATGAGTACCCACTGCCAAGGATTGATTATCTGTTTGATCAATTATGTGCTGCCCTGGTATTTTCAAAAATTGACTTTCACTCTGGCTATTATAAGTTGAAGGTCAAATCAGACGATGTGCCTAAGACTGCATTTCGCACCAGGTATGGGCACTATGAATTCCTGGTGATGTCTTTTGGGTTGGCCAATGCCCAGGCGGTCTTCATGGACCTAATGAACCGAGTCTTCCGAGATTATCTGGATAAGTTTATTATCATCTTCATTGATGATATCTTAGTCTATTCCCAATTAGAGGTAGAGCATTGTGAACATCTCCGGATGGCCCTATCTGTTCTCACCCAGCACCAATTATACGCAAAATTTTTCAAGTGCAATTTCTGGCTTAGCAAGGTTGGCTTTCATGGCCAAGTAATCTCCAAAGACGGTATATCCGTGGACCCACCAAAGGTACAAGTAGTGGTAAACTGGACACAGCCGAGACATTTCGGTGATGTAATGAGTTTTCTGGGCTTGGCCAGATACTGCAGGCTCTTTATTGAAGGATTCTCTTGAATCGCTCTACAACTGACCAGTCTGACAAAGAAAAACACCCGATTCTGGTGGTCTAGTGATTGTGAGAATAGTTTTCAAGAGTTAAAGTGCAGATTGACAACTACCCCCATGTTGACGTTGCTTGTAGAGGAGGACGACTTTTGTATTTACTGTGATGCATCAAGGAGAGGTCTCGATGGAGTTCTTATGCAGCATGGAAAAGTTATCGCTTATGCATCCCGACAGCTTAAGCACCATGAACAGAATAATCTCATGCACGATCTAGAGCTTGCTGCAGTTGTCTTCACTCTCAAAGTATGGAGACACTATTTATATGGGCAGCGCTGTGAAATCTACTCAAATCACAAAAGTCTTAAATATATTTTCACCTAGAAGGAACTAAACATGCGGCAATTGTGATGGCTTGAGTTCATTAAAGACTACTACTGTGAAACCAAGTATCATCCGCAAAAAGCCAAAATTGTGGTGGATGCTCTCAGCCGCAAGGTTGTAGTGATGAGTATGTTGTGTGATGAAATGCCTTCTAAACTTCATAGAGACTTACAGGTGTTTGATATGCATATGGCTCCAGCATAGTTAGATGTGGTATTAGCAAAACTAACTTTGATGTCGTCTTTTCTCTAGCAGATTAAAGAACCTCAGCAAAGCGACGTTGTATGCGAGGATTTCAGATTGAATCCAACCCTACTGGAATATCAAGAATTTTCTATGTCCGCTGACGGTATGGGCAAGTATAACAACCGATGGTATGTGCCGAGCGGTGTAACCCTGCGAACAAAGATCCTACGAGAAGCCCATTCTTCTAACTTCTTAATTCATCTTGGTTACAACAAGATGTACTGGGATCTCATGACTCATTATTACTGGCCAAACTTGAAGTACGACATTACCGACTACGTAGCTCTATGCCATGTATGCCAACGGGTGAAGACTGAACACCAACGACATGGTGGATTTCTCCAACCATTACAAATTTCGGAGTAGAAATGAGAGCATATCACCATGGATTTCGTTACCAACTTGCCCAGAACAATTGGAGGCCATGACGCAATCTAGATAGTCATGGATCGATCAACGAAGGTGATGCATTTTTTGCCGGTAGCCATGAAGTACAAGATGAACCAGTTCGCTGATTTATATGTCAAGGAGATCATACGAATTCACGGTGTTCAGGTTTCTATCGTATCAGATCGGGACCCGCAATTTATGTTAGTATTCTAGAAGAGTTTTAACAAAGCCATGGGCACAGAACTAAAGTTTAGCACAACATTTCACCCTTGATGGATTGGCCAAAGCAAAAGAACAATCCAAACGCTCGAAGATAAGCTTCGGGCTTGTGTATTGGAATTTCAGGTCGGATGGGGTAAGATGCTATCTCTGGTTGAATTTTCCTATAATAACAGCTTCCAGGCTACGATTGACATGGCACCATACAAAGCTCTATATGGGAGGAAGTGCAGATCTTCCGTACACTGGGATGAGATAGGTGAAGGTACATTCTATGGCCCCAAAATAGTATAGAAAACTGTAGAATTTGTGGCCATAATCAAGCAGATGATGTTAGCAGCCCAAAGCCACCAAAAGAGTTATGCAGATAATCAACGACGAGCCCTAGAATTTAATGAAGGAGACAACATATTCCTAAAGATGTTGTCTTTCAAGGGAGTCATTCACTTTGGAAAGAGAGGATACCTCAATTCAAGATATGTGGGGCCCTATGTAATCACGAAGAGGATATGACCTATCGCCTATCAGCTACAATTGCAAGACTCTATGGTGGGTGTACACAATGTCTTCCATGTGTCAACGCTCAAGAAGTGTCTGGGAAATGCAGTTGTATTGAGCCATCTCGAAGATACCAAAGTTCAACCCAACTTGAGCTACAAAGAAAGGCCTATTCAGATCCTTGACTCAGAGTAAAGGAGTTACGATGTAAGCAAATTCTGCTAGTCAAAGTCTTGTGGCAGAACCACACTAGCGAGGAGGCCACTTGGGAGAAGGAAGACGACATGAGGGCCAAGTATCCCGAGCTCTTCTGTAATATCCCAAATCTTCGTTGAGCTGAAAGTATAGCTTGAGTGATAATTTTGGGATATTAAGATCTAACTTGGACAAGTAAAGGTATTGGTCAAGAGAAACGTAGTTGGAATAAGTGAATGGTGATACCCTATTAGGTTTATAATAAGTTTAAGGAAAGGATTAAGGTTATTAGAGAATGAGTGATGATACTTGGATTTAGAAAAGATGATATTAGGACTGAATTAGGGATTGGCAGTCAGTGGATTAGTAAGAAAAAATGTACTTGAATATAATAAGATTGAAGTTATTAGGTTTATTATATTTTGGAGTATATTGGATTTAATAAAAGTATAAAGTGGAAGAGAAGTTGTAGAAGATATATACTTTGAGCATTATGGGGTAGATTATGGATAGTCGGATAGTCCAACTGTTGACCTAAGAGAAAATATATTTGAACGTAATTGGACGTATTTGGAAGTTTGGATATAATTATGTATGAAGATGTGAAGCATATAGTATAAGTTGGTAGATGATATAAATAATCATATATGTGAATATATAGTTTGATACATAAGGGTTTGGAGATGATGAAGTGGTATGAAGGATATTTTAATTACATGTAAGACATTAGGTGAGGGTTAGATATATAAGTATATATATAATTATAGAATACATGCATATGTTAAGTAAATACAGAACACTCTGGAGAAAAATGCATAAATCTTCATTTGTTGACAGCAGTCGATCTCAGTGGTCTATCGATGAGCGTTGATCGACCGGCGGTTGATCATCCTTCATGAAAATTGATCAACCGCCAATGTTAAACGTTGTCTGAAGATATAAATGCTCACTGGAATTGATAAATCTTCATCGACGCCGCTTCACAAACGCGTGAAACATTATTATGGTCACCTCTTCATCTTTAGAAGACTACTGGAAGGACGTTGGAGAGTGGCTATCGATGTTGGCCGTCAATTGATGACAACGAATGTCTGAAGATGAAATGTATGGTTGTGTCTTGAAATGCCTGGATGGTTTATTACACGTCTTGTGGCCTTCCATCTTCACGCAGTCAGTGGTCTATAAATTGAGGAGCAGAGGACGTGAGTTGGGGGTTTAGAAAATGACACCGAAGGTCTGCCAAAATTTGGAGAGAACTTGCGTGAGATCGTTCAGAATTATGAAAGAATAGAGAGAGAGAGAGAGAGAGAGAGAGAGAGAGAGAGAGAGAGAGAGAGNATCCATTAGAGAGAGAGAGAGAGAGAGAGAGAGAGAGAGAGAGAGAGAGAGAGAGAGTCTGAAACTATGAGTTTAGAGTGTGAAGCAGTGGAGATAGATGGTTAAGTGCTACTGTGATTTTATGTGTTGAATAGTTGGGGTTTGAGAGTTTGATAAGAAGCAAAAATTGTGTGGTTTGGGGAAAGGTGATGTTGTGTGCAGTATGAAGGAAAACACTGTGAAGGAGGAGATTGTGGAGGAAGTTGAAATCGTGGGTAAGAGTTTAAAGGTTGATGCTTCTGGAGTTTTGAAAGAGTAGTGAGGGTGCTATAATTTCTACGCATGCATGGTGAGGTGAAGAAGCAGACAGTAAGGAATAAGAATGTGATGAAGGATAGTGAACAGCAAAGAGGAAACCGTGAAATGCAAAGTTTATGTATGTATGTAGAACAATATTTAAATGCTAACTTTGTAAAGCTATGGACACGAGGTAAGGAATAATGCTTGTGTTTTGTCAGAAAGGACCTACATCATTGGAGTAGGATTTTTGTGTAAATTTCTATGTTAGTCTTTAATGATGGTTATTTGGTTAGGTTATATTCCTACGTTAGTTTACTAATAGTTATGATGGAAATGGTTTTCTAAAATAATGGTTATTGATATAGTAAAATTAGGATAGGTTCTAAATTTATATTAAATGGTGGATACCATAAGATAATGCTTATATTGTTTAAGACTAAGTTAGAAATAATATGTAAATGATAGAGAATTTGATATATGACATTGTAGTGTAATAGGAACGTGTTTAATGTTAAAGTTATAGTTGAAGTATGGTATTGTTGTTAATTGTTTATATGAACTCTTGTGTGTGACACACATATAGATATGTCAATAGAATGTTTGTCATGCATTTCATGGGCTAAGAATGAAGATAAGAATGGTGTTTCTATGTGGGTTCAGAAACTGAAGAGGTTGCTCACACTTAGAAATAGTTCGTTTGAGTAAGTTCGAAAACTGAAGAGGTTGCTCTGACTCAACGAGTGGTGAGTTCGGAAACTGAAGAGGTTGCTCTCACCTAATGGAAAAATAGTAAACGGTAACGAATGTAAATGTAGGTGCGTCAGTTTTTACCGAGTTCGGAGAGTGAAGAGGTTGCTCTCATGTAAAAATGAATCCAAGTAATGAGTTCAGAGACTGAAGAGGTTGTTCTCACTCAGCTTACAACGATATATGAAACTAAAGCATGTAAAATGGTTATAGAGGTTATAATTGTATGTCATGATTATGTTCCTTACTGGGCAATAGGCTCATTATTCCTCATGTGATGTAGGTAAGCAAAGGATCAAAGATGGTAGTAGTTGATGAGGCATTTATGCGTTTCGGACTTGGAGGCTGGCAAGGCGAAAAGGTTTAAAGAAGAAATATAATGTTTGAAAAGAATGACTTTGTTATGGTATTTTGTTACATTAAGTAGATTTTGAAATGATTCTTTAAGTATTCGAAATACAAATCTTCCGCTGTTGCAATGTTTTAAGATTTTATGGTACGAAATGTTTTAAGTGATAAATGGTTTAACGAAAAGGAATTTATTATACAATTCTTATTTAAGTTAGTTGTCAAATGAAAAGTCTCCCACTGTGATTCTAAAAGGAAAAGTTTTCAAAAATCATGAGTTTTAAATTGAAAAAATAAACGGGATGTTACATCTTCGGTTAGCTAAATCTTGGGGATCAGAATTTTTGTAAAGGGGGTAGTATATAATACCTCGATAACGTTTTTCCCCTATATGCGATGTAATTAATTCTCAAGATAATAAGACATGTAATTATGGGGTAAAGATTATGGAATAAAAATTAAGTATGAAAATGTGAAGAAAAGCTGAAATCTGAAGAATTCGGACGAAGGCGGACGACACTGGGACAAGGAATGTCGTCCGAAATCGCATGGAACACAGTCCCTACATTTTGGGACGATGTAGGATGGAGCCCTGCATTCAAATTTGTCCCCTGTCCCTAACTCAACTTTTCAGACGCATGCAGACGCTGTGATTTTAAATCTGTCCAATTTCTGGACAGTTTCAAATGCATACGGACGCAGGATTCAAACACCTTCATTCTTCTAAATGGCGGATTTGGACAGACACGGACAAAGTCAAGGACATCTTCCTTCATCCAAAGTACGATTCTATCAGAAAGAATGGCGATTTTGAATGCGTGCAAGCGAGTCCGGGACGACTCCTCTCGTCGGAAATGTCCCAAACCTACAAAAAATTAGGGATTTAATAATAGAAACTCTTGTTACCTAGTCAATTAAAATGCACCCAGGCAACAAGGAGATGAAGCCCATGCCTGGACCACTCTCTCTCCACGTCGATGAATGTCTCTCCCTCTTTGGTTGGTGTACGTGTGTCCCCCTTCAAGTATGGCTTCACCTTTTAATCACTAGATTAGCTTTCCTCTATATTCATTTTCTTCCTGCATGAGAGAGAGAGAAAGAGAGAGTTTCCTGTGAGAGAGAAAATTGTCTGGTGAGTTGTGGGAATCCTCTGAGAGCTCGTGAGTGTTTGTGAGAATCCTTCAGTGGGTTACGTGGGTGAAGCAAGGCTCTTTAAGCTAAGGAGTAAGCTGGGATTGTTGTTGTCCGTGATTGATTTCTTCATCAAAGGGTAAGGATTGGGTAGAGTTTTGGCTTGTGGAGGCCTTACCCATAAGTAGTGTGCGTGAGTTGTGTTATTTCCGTTGTTGATATTCTGTGTTAATTTCTGAAATTTCTTTACTGCCACTAAATACTTTCTATGTACTGCAACTCAATGTTTTTTGTGATAGAAAATTTGGATAATGAACTGCTACGATATGAATTGATGACTTGAACTGATCAACTGAAGATGTCTAAAAGAAATGATATGTATGAATAACCTATTAGCTAAAAAGATCCTAGCTCTTTTGACATAGCCAAAAAAGGAAATCACAAACACCATTTTTTACCTTAATTTTCCTTGAAGAAATTGAGAAGGAAACAAACTTCCTAGCGTTCTATTCCTTTTCCAAATTTCCTCTTCTTCAAGCTTTCATTTTCTTCCTCTTATTATTTTTCTTCTTCTTCTCAACCTCACATTTCCTCTTCTCCTTTCTCTCACAATCCTTTTTCCCTCTTTTCATGGTTACTCTCTCATTCCTCTCAAGTTTCCACTTTAAATTAACTTAAATTTCCTTCTTTAGCCATCCAAAGCAGGAAGTGGCACCCTCTCAGCAATAAGGTGGTAAGTAATCTACTTTTTATCCAATAAAAACATAACATTGCAGCACTTTTTCAATGAGTTTTTGCATTACCGGTCGACAGCCTATCATTAGATGATCGAGAACAAAATCAATTTGAGACATCACTCTGTATTTTCTTCATAAATCGGTCGATCATCTTCCTTCAATTGATCGACCACAAATCACAAACTTTACAATCTGCATAGACGCTGGTCGTTCACCGATCGTCTGCTGTATTCCTTATATTTCAATCTGTATAGAAAATGATCGACTGCTAAAATCATGGTCAACCAGTTTCTCACCCAAATGCTTCTAAACATTCATTATATGTACAGTCGGTCATTCAACTCCCATTTGAACTACCACTCCCTCCCTCAAAGCTCCCATAACCATATAACCCTTCACTCCTCCATAAGCTATAACATAACATTCCCAATTTACACCACATACCACAATTCTTTACTTTGAAAACATATGAACTTTCTGGATATTACAAATTGTACATTTAAAATTATTAGAGTGTTTACAAAATATGTGGAAGCATGCATGTAATAAACCCATGTATCGAAACTGAGCAAAAATGAGATCAAAACAAGTGCAAAAACCATTAGTAGGGCGAATGCCTAAAATAACCTACTTGTAACTCCTTATAGCATAAATACTTTTTCTTCATGTTTTTTTAAATTAATCCATATCTTTTGAAAATAACACAATAGTAAAAGTCTTCTTATAAAAGTCTAAGTTAAAATTCAAAAGTAAAAGAAACAATAGAATACCATCTTTAATAAAATAGTTTAGAAATCTAAAGCAATCACCTTTAATCCCAATTCTATGTAAATAAGTGTAAATCTTTTTTTAATACTAAACCATCAACAAAATAAACTACTTTATTAAAATATCTTAACGTAAAGTCTATCTTTTTATGGCATCAATAAATATTTCATTATTAACTTATTGAAAATCCCACAAAATAAATCATCTTTCTTTAGCCTTCACCTATCATTCAATATAACTCCAACACCGGAGAGGCATCAGAAAAGTGTTAGAGAGAGAAGCAAAAGACAATAAACGGAGACAACCTGCTCTAGGCGATGAAGACGTTAGGGTTCGACGACTACGTTGAACCTTTGAAGATTTGCTTGTAGCAATTCAGAGAGCTGGAAGGTGAAAAGTGTGTGGGAGTGCGTGGAAGATAAGGCGGTGGGGAGAAAGGGAGTGGAGGAATAGGGGTGAGGATGATGATGATGATGATTATCAAGATTGAAAGTCATGGACAGTCCTGATCAATCAATGTCACACACTAACTTGATTTTACCTCACAAATCAATTGTCGTATGAACATCGAGAAACAGTGTAAGTAGTATTCGTAATAATAGACAGTTTGCAAAAAAGAAGAGGTCTTCTTTCTCCATTACTAGACAAAAGGGTGAGTCACACAATTCTCCCCATCCAATGAGGATGAGACAAGCGGCTTTTCTAGAAGTAAAATAGACAACTCAAGCTCATAAAGAAATCGTGTCATGTTCAATATTTAGCCTTTCTTTGTCTTTCACTTTACAGTCTGATTGTATGGGTCATTGGTCTAAGGCAGAGTGACACCATTAGGTCCACCTCATACGGGCTAGTCAACTCGAATCCCACCTATAACAATCCTTTACATTTATTAAGTTTCTTCCTTATCTTTCTTAAATGAATGTATGAATGTGCATGCAGCATAAGCATCGATATAGCATACATAAAATAAATGGTAAACAAAAGAGTAACATAATAACAAAACATAAAACAAAATTGTGGTTGACCAGTGAAGGAGTGGTCGATAACAAATCCTGCAGAATGCAAAAATTAAGCCTCGACAAGGTTTGTGGTTGGTCGACTTAGAGAAAGTGGTCGATCTGAATACAAATAGTCACCTGAATTAAGGTGTAATGTCATTTTTTTTATTGGCAAACTCGTGATGAATCATCCCTACTATGCCTTGTCTTAAGAGCACCTCCAACTTAAGGATGGACAAGGCTGATATATTTAAGTGTATGCATGGAAGATTGGGAAAAATAGAAGGAAAAGAGGAATAAGATTTAGGAGCTCTCACGGAAGTTCTCCACTCTCTTCTCTCAGGAATTTAAAGGTAACAAAGGTTTCCTTTGTAATTTGCATAGAGTATTAGTAGTTGAAACGAAAGAAAGAAGTGTAAGTAAAGAAAGTCATAAATCGAGTGGTTATGATATTTAATATTTATTGCCTATCTTCATGGAAATTTTGTGTTATACCAAATGGATATGTTAATTAAGACATCTTAAGGAGGAAATAGATTTTGGAATTAATAAATTTAGACAAGTATGGAGAAAGTTATGGATAATTAAAAGTGAATGAAAAACACTAGATAGTATGCATAATGGATTGCGCTTATATGTACTTTTGTGCAAGGAATGTTAAATAGTCATTGATGTAAATGTTATTGCTTATATGGTGATATCCAACAATGACTATTTAACATATCACTGATTGTTGAAATAGCATGTTTAAACAACTATTCACTATTTAACATATCACTCTCCCTTATATGGTGATATCTTTAATGCCTGGATAGTTAAGTGAAAATAAAGTTAAAGTTAAAGGTAAAGGTAAAGGAAAGATATGGAATAAAAACTGCATTTGTTTTATAAAGTTTCATAGCATGAGCATAACATATTTCAATCTCTTACTGAGTCTAGCTCATAGTTTAAGTCTTGTGATGTAGGTGATGATCATATTTATGATGAGAGCTTTATGGAGTGAAGATAAGAAAAATGCAGCTGATAGAGTATCGCTATGTTGAGCATTTTGTGTTGTTTGCAAAATAATTGGTGGGTTAAGGCTCAAAATAGCATGTTTTTGTATACTATATTTTGATACTTGTATAAAGGATTTAGGAACATATTTTTAGTAATACTTGATCACTGTATTCTACACCTAGGTAAATCATGGTTTGGGATAAAGACAAATGAATGTGATATGTTATGATATGGAATGAATGTTTTCTTAGTTGAAACATTTAATAAAATGTAAAGTGTTCCTCTACATACTCTAAAGATTTTATGAAAGAAAAAGTTTTAAATTCTAAATGCTTTCTTAATAAGAGTCTTCCACTACGAATTTTATAAGGAAACAGTTACATTTTAAGTAAAGCAAAACAGGTCGCTACAATATTTTCTTTTTGCGGGAGCATATTTATCCAGATCTGACGCAGATCTAACGCTCTGTGATTCTTCCTTAAATCTAATCTAACGTCTCCCCATTCATCTGTTTTCCTTTGGCTCCCAATACATTTGCGGAAGCATCCACTCCAATCCAGTTGGATCACAGCCGTCCAATGACTTGATCCAATAACTGAAGACTCGTCTGCCCTTCCATTCGCTGGAAGAAAGTCTTCTCGAAACGGCAACGTTTTCTCCAAAAAAATATTGTCACAGCTAAGTTTCCATCCTTTGCAAAAAAAATCTTATTCTCATTTATTAATTTACTATATTATACTTATTTATTTACTTTATACTTTAAAATAGAATCCTAAAATTTACACGGCATAAAATGCACTAAGTTGGGACACTAAATATATATATATATATATTCATTAAATAGAAAGTATGAAAATTAAAGTACGAAAATTCGTGGGTTATATCCCTTCCCCCTTAAAGTACAAGACATTAAATATAAAGTACGTCACATTACATTGCTAAAATTAAAGTACAAAAATCTGGGTGTTACATCCCTCCCCCATTGAATTAAATTTTGGCCTCAAAATTTTCATTATCGGAAAAGCTCCAGGTACTTCTCTTTCATATCTTGTTACTTTCCCAAGTTGCTTCTTGTGACGTGTGATTCTGTCACAACACTTTCACCAATGGAATTTTCTTGCGTCGAAGTTCCTTGATCTTAAAATCCAAAATCTTAACTGGCTTCTCCTCATAGCTCAGTGTCAGTTGAATCATAATTTTCATGACTCGGAGGGCCTAAATAATTTTTGGTTTAGGCAACCTTATTCTCATAGAGAACCTAATCGCACAGCCTAAGGCTAGGATGCAGCAGAAGTCTTAACATGAAATTAAGTCCAAAACCCAAATCACATGGGTTGGGATCAATAGAGTGATCAACAAGAGTCGAGATAGTATAAAAATAAACAAAGAACATATTATGTAGGAATCAAACCAAACAACACCAAATAAGAAATCCCAAACGTACTTAGAGACAAAAGGATCGTCGACGGACTTCCACTCATCCAAGGGAAAGGCGAAGCACCTACTAGAGAGGACACCAGAAATGCCCCACAATGGCCCCGTACCGAACCTATACATTAAACCTGAGAAAAATATAATCTAAAGGAGGTGAGTGACAAGCTAAATAGGGGAATCTATACTAAATACAATGCATGCAAAAATGGTTTTTCTCATCCTTTAAAAGACCAATGTCATATTTTTCATTTACCATACATGGATTTTTAATCATAAAACTATTTATCATTTTATTAAACAGGCTCAAGGCCCTTAATGTAATATCCTAAATTTTCATTGAGCTAAATCCATAGCTTAAGTGATAATTCTGGGGTTTTGGGGCTAAAATGGACAATTAAAGTATTAGTCAAATCAAATAAATTTGGATAAAGTGAACCTTGATACCTGTATTATTTAGCTTATAGGAAGGATTGTGATTAATTAGAGAATTTTTTGATGATATTGGAGTTCGATAGAATGATATCAACTAGATTGACAATCAGTGGAATTAGTAAGAGAAAATGTACTTGGAATATAATAAGGTTGAGGGTATATGATTTATAATATTTTAGGGCATATTAGATTTAGTGAAGAATAGCGTAGCATATAGTATAAGTTGGTATAGATGATATAGATGTTCTAGTATATATATGGATTTAGTGATATTGGATAAAATGAAGTCGCATGGAAGACATTAGAATTTGCAACTAAGACCTCACCTGATATATATAAGGTATACATATGTATATACTTGTCACGTTATGGAATTATGGTTGCAAGGTATACATGGAATGACGTGTGTATATACATAATCTGGTGAATTAATCAGCAACAATCAATTTGGAACCAGCGGTCCATCGTGGCGGTTGGTTGGTGTGAGTTTGGATCGACCAACGTTATTGACCGGTGTGAATATAAGAAGTTTTCTAATGGTTGATGGTCGATCACCCAAAGAGAAAGGAACGTCCAGCTTGATCGTCCGCCATTTATGAAGGTCATCTAAAGAGGTTTTAATTGATGCTGAAGATGAAATGATGCGTAGTCTGAAATGTCTAGTTCGAACCTTTGGCCTTCTACCTTCGTTTGGTCAGTGAATGGTCGATTTTCGTGGCTTATAAATAGAGAGGAGTGTGACTAGAGTTGGATAGAGAAGGCAAACATGGGGTTACTCTACTAAATAGGCGTGAGAGTTATGAGGTTTGTGAGGGTCAGAGAGTTATTACAGTGAAGGATTCTGTGATTTATGTGTGAGATCCTGTGAAGGTTTAAGAAAGTAATACTCAGGAGAGTGAGAAGCTGACAGTGAGTGAATGGTTCTGGAAGCAATGAAGGGTGTTGCTTCTAGAGTTTGTGTTGTGAAAGAAATTGTAAGGATATTCTGGAGTTTTGGAAGCAAACCGTGAGGGTGAAGCTGTGAAGGAGAAATAGTGAGGAAAGGAGGAGTTTCATCTTCTGTCTTTTGGATTCTTCAAGTTTCAGGTTCTTCAGGTATGGTTTTTATACCATGTTTTATGGATGAAAACATGCTCCTTTGGGTTAAGTTTACTGCCTGAGAAATTGATGGGAATAATCTGGATGAATGTTGTTGCTTGTTTATTACTGCCCGTAATTGCATTAGTATTATTCTATTGGTATAAAGTGAAAAATATTACACTAATTATTGGATTGAAGTGATGATTGTTGTGCATTCATTATTAATAATAAGTTTGGATAATGCTTCTAATTGGGTGACAGTTTGTAGAGGAGTTGTTGGGTTATTATTATGCTAAGTTGGTTTTAATTCATTGCCATCGTTGATGTTATGGTGGCAAGATAATTGATTTGGGAAATAATACTATGGTTAGGAATTTGATAGACTTATTAGCAATGGGTGAAGTGATAAGTGTAGGAAATAAGGAATATTGCTATGCATATTGGTCGGAGAACTACTATTGATACTCATATGTCAATCATGAATAGGTTTCGCGATGGATAATTCTAAGTGTTAAACTCAGTAAAGCTAAGGAATCCAGGTAAATGGTAATGCATGTGTTTTTTTCCGAAAGGGCCTACATCACAGGAATTAGGGGGTGTTTATTGTTTGTTTAATTGCTTGTTATGAATTGTATATTTATTATATTTAAGTTCAGTTTCTTAGTTAGGACGGATCACGTTTTAAGGGTACAATCAAAGAACACATTAGATAGAACTATATGTGCACAACAACGTTCAGACTTGGAATCCTAAAGTACACGAAAATAAAATAAACATGAATAATTATTTTTGTAAACCAGTTGGTTACGCCCAGCACAGAAACCAAAGATAAGTAAATAGTTGTGGTCCAGTTGGTTATGCCTGGCACAAAAATCAAAGATAAGTAAATAGTTGTGTTCCAATTGGATACGCCCAGCACAGAAACAAAATAAATAACAGTGAAAGACAGAAACAGTAACAGATAAGAAAAACTAAAAACTGTATACGTCGTTACAAAAGTTGTATGTGTATTTCATGTTTTACGTTTATACCGCTTACTGAGCTTTAGGCTCATAGTTAGATCTCGTTGATGTAGGTAAGGAGCCGATGATTGGATAAAGCTGATAAAGGACGTAGGTGATGGAGTATTGACGAGTTGGGCATTTGTGCTATTGACAACATTGAACTTAGGGTTATGGCTCACGAAAATGGAATAAATGTATTTAAATATTTTAAAAGTATTCAACTGTTTAACAATTTCAAACTATTTTTAAGTTAACATTTTACCTATGTTTACATAATAGCTTTTAAACTACTGGATTGTGGTATTTAAATGTAAAAAAGACTTCTGCATTTCGTTTACTCTGAGTTTTATATGGTTGAGACTTCTGCTGTTTATTACTCTGGTTTTCCATTATGCAAATCATTTAAAGAAAAGAAAGTTTTGATGTACGGGAACAAAGTTACGGGATGTTATAGTCAATGAGGCTTTTGTTAAAACTATTGTATATATAGATAGCTATACGTCGAAAATATGCCAACACTGTTTCCATCTAAAAATGTCATTAGTGAAAAATGGATGATCACGCAAGGACCCATCTGGCACTCATAATAGAATAGGTGCTCATCTGTCGATAGCAACACCTTATGAGATGGAACAAGAAAAATGACGGCGATTTGAAGATTCAGCACGTCACTTGAGTTATGGACTAGCCAAGCTCAGCGCTGACACAACCCGTATAATTGTGGTAATGGATAAGGTTGCTCATGACAGATTTCTCCTCAACTAGCTACTTATAGGATCCAAGTTGATGAGGGTTGCCAATGAGTGAAGTTATGAGCCGTCACGCCACCTGTCAAATGGAAAGGTACTTGGCGAGCAATACGTAGCAACTAACAACCTTATGATCCATGTGACTAAAAACCTTGTCTAGGTTCTAGGGCTCGAAACCCAAGGACGCGTCATTACCACCCTATCTCCCTTTCGACTTCTGGGGGCTGAAACCCAAGAACATGTCACCAATGCCCTATCACCCTTTCACACGTATAAACAATCAATCTTCTAGCAAGAGAAGATTGCACGGATTAGCCTCGTGATGCTTTAATGCCAAAACTCCCTAAAGCATCATGAAGATCCATCTTCCCAACATAACCACAAAATATCAAATAGTATACCATGTACGATAAACTAAAAGTGAGAAAACATATGCATATGTAAAAATGAACGTGCTGTCAAATAGCCTCCATCGGGTTTTCAAGTGTGGGATCCCACAAAATATCTATTTGAAAACATGATGCAATGCAATGTATAAAGTATAAAAATTCCTATCTCGATGATGACCACGACAACCTTACTAACTAACCAGCTCCACACGCTATAGGAATTAAGGGTCGAAACTAGTGAAATCTCTAGAACCTATTACAAGGTCGATGTCAAAATCCCAACAATTACATGAGGGATAACATATAAGTCTCAATCAAGACTAAGAATCCAAGACAGACCCTAGGGACAACAACTAGTCCCAAACCGTAAATCAAATCTAGGAATACATCAAGAGTCCTAAACTAAAACATGAAACAGACTAAAAACCGAGTATGGCTGGTGAAGCCAAACGAAGTTCACTAAACCCAACTCCGACAAATAAATAGTGAGGTCGACTAAAATATAACAATGGTTGACCCAGCACTTCAACAAAAAACAAGAAAGATCCACCAGTTGACAAGACACAGTGACAGTTGATGGAACACAACACACTCGACCTGGACAACTCAGTAGTTGAGAAGACATAGTTGCAGTCATTCAAACTTGACCACATTCAATAAGGCACAACGGTGGTCAACCTAGACCATGCAATAGTCGACGAGGTAAAGCAAAGGTCAACTGGGATCTCATAGAGTGGACCAAACTCAACGACGATCAACCAAAACCTCACAGCGATCAATAAGACACGCCCGCATCCATCCAAAAATCAACAGTCGAGGAGACTCATCTAAAGTCAATCGAGTATGACTTTATTAGGGATTGACTCAAAATTCATAAGCTGAACCAAGCCTAAAACCATGTTAAAGGACAAGAATTTCCTTATATATGTCACAAGGGACAAGTGGAAGGTCCTATACCAAGTCTAAGAAACCAATCGACACACAAATGGCCAAAAAACATGACAAAATCCACGGAACCTCCTGTGGTCGACCTAGGACCATTCCTAGATGATCTGCCCAATTTGCAGTTGACCAGAAATAGAACGGCAAGCGACCAAAACTGTCCCAGTAGACCGAACCTACATCCGCGGTCGACCGAACACATGTAGTCGACCAGATCCTAGTCCACAGACGATCAACACGTTCTTGTCTACCGAAAATTGACCTGTGCATTTCCGATTGAAACTTGCGTTCTGCATAGACTCTCATTCTAATAATATAATCTAGAAATTTTCCTTCGATTCAAGTTTTTTAACCTCGAATCCGAAGCTAATAAAATTCCAAAGTTTAACTTCAAAAACGGATGGGAAAATAGAAATACTCACCTACACCCCTCACAAAAGTTGTTACTTTTGACGCTGCAAACTTTTTCCACTCCTCGAATTCGCTTGACATTGAACTCTCTCCCTCTTTCTCTCTCTCTCTCTCTCTCTCTCTCTCTCTCTCTCTCTCTCTTGTTTCTCCTCTGTCGATGCTAATTGAATAAGAAAATTTTTTTCTTCTTCTTCTTATTTTATTTAATTTCTTTATTTCAATTTTCTTTAATTAGTTAATTTAATATGAGAAAATATATTTTGCATATTAAATAAATCCAATCCAAACCCGATTCATTTCAAACACTAACCGACAACGATTCTTTGACCAAAATAATTTACCAAATTTGTTTTCTCAATTAATTTAACATTTGAAAATAACCAAATTTTACCGATTTTGAATATTTGACCAAAAATTCACATGTGGCTGCTACACTAGGAATCAGGTCAACTTTTCAACGTTTGACTTAATATCATGTGAAATTTATTATTACAAAATTAACAGGTTTAACAATAATATCCTCATGAAGTGCCACTTGAGAGGGGTCATGAACACATTTCCTCAGCATCGATACATGAAAAACATTTAATGAACTCCATTCATTGAAGGCGGTAACTTCGACTTGTAGGTGGTCTTTCCAATTCTTTTCACAATAGTAAAAGGTCCAATGTACCTTGGGTTGAGCTAACCCTTCTTTCCAAACCTCATAATTCCCTTGAAAGACGAAATCTTCAAGAACTAAGTCTCTCAATTCGAATTCTAACTCTCTCTGTTTGTGATCAGCATAAATTTTTTGGCAGATCAGAGTGGATAACATTCTTTGCTTCGTAATAACAATCATTTTTGTTGTCTACTGAATAAAATCAGGGCCTAGAAGTTGATTTTCACCAACTTCAGTCCAATATAAAGAAGATTAGCATTTTCTTCCATATAATGCTTCGCAAAGTGCCATTCTATTCATGGCCTAGTAACTATTATTATACTCAAATTCCACCAATGATAACATCTTACTTCCACTAACTTAAAATTGTAGAACACATGCACACAATGTATCTTCCAATAGCTGAATCGTTTTCTCCAATTTGCAATTAGTTTGAGGGAGAAAAGTTGTACTAAACTTTAATTTTGTGCCCATAACTTTGTGTAAACTTTTCTAAAAACCTGACGTAAACCTTGGATCATGGTCTGAGACAGTAGAAATTGGAACCCCATGCAATCGTAAGATATCTTGAATATACAACTCAGCGTACTGACTCATCGAGTAGGTCATCTTGATAGGCAAAAAGTGAGCTAATTTAGTTAACCTATCAACGATTACCCCAAAAATTTCTTATCTCATTTAAGACTTACACACAAAGGTTCATTTATCTGTGCTTCTTTGATCTTCTCCGGTACCGTAGCCATTAACATCATGGCTGGTAGTGTAGAAGCCAACTGAGAGGTAACAGGCTCAAGTTTGAACTTCAAAATATCTGACTATAAGGTTGAAGATACATTCATCCACAACAAGTGAACTAAAATTGTCTTTCTACTAAGTGCATTAGCTAATACATTTGCTTCTCAAGGTGATACTTGATCTCGAAATGATAATCTTTGATAAACTCCAACTAACGTCTCTGTCTCATGTTTAGTTCCTTCTGACTAAAGATATACTTTAAGATCTTATGGTCGGTAAAGATCTTGCAAGGCAGTCCATACAAGTAATGTCTCCAGATTTTGAGCACAAACACTACCACAGCTAATTCAAGGTCATGAGTTAGGTAGTTACATGTGAACTCCTTTAATTGCCTAGAAGCATAGACTCACTCTTCCTTCCTGCATAAGTACACAATCTAAACCATTCCTCGAGGCAACGCAATATATACAGTATTAACCATTTTTGTACAACAAAGCTAAGACTGAGGCTGTAGTCAATCTTTGTTTCAATTCCTGGAAGCTTTCATCACAGTCACTAGAGCATCAAAAGTTGGCATTCTTTCTTGTCAAACTAGATAACAATAAGCAATCTTTGAAAAGCCTTCAATAAAGCTTCTGTAATATATGGCAAGGCTATATAAACTCCGTACTTCATCGATGTTCTTTGGTTGAGGCCAGTCCAAAATTAATTGAGTCTTTGTTGGATCCACGACTACCCATCCTTAGAAATAATGTAACCTAAGAAGTTGACTTTATCCATCCAAAATTCACAATTGGAAAACTTTACGTACAGTTTGTGTTCCTTTAAAGTCGATAAGGTGATTCCAGGTGTTCCATATTCTCTTCCTTCAAACAAGAATAAATTAATATGTTGTCGATAAACATAATAATGAGTTTGTCAAGAAAGTCCTTCAAGATGCAATTCATCAAGTCCATAAACATTACAGGCGCATTAGTCAATCCAAAAGACATGACTAAAAACTCGTAGTGTCCATATCTAGTCTGAAATGTTGTTCTCGAAATAACCTCTACTTTGACCTTCAATTGGTAACAACCACATCGCAAATCAATCTTAGAGAATACACAAACATCTTGGAGTTGATTAAACAAAACAATTATCCTTGGTAGTGGGTACTTATTCTTCATAGTTACTTTGTTCAATTCTTGGTAGTCTATACACATTCTCATCGAACCATTCTTCTTCCTAAAAAATAAAATAGGCGCACCATATAATGAGCCACAGATTCTCTCTATTCTCAATCAAGCCCAGTGATTTTCTAACCATAATTTCAGTGTTTCTTATGCATGTGTTCAAGGAGAAAAGAGAAATATAGAAATTCATTACATCCTTCAAGTACAACAATATGGTCTGGAGTTATTTAAGATAAGGTATCAAGATAAAGAGAATTATGAAGCTCTCTCAAAACTACCTACAATCTGACCTCCATTTTTAGCAACCTTTATAAGCTCATATATAAATGTAAGCTTCACAAAATTTGTAGCTGCCTTATCAAGCTTTCCAGAATGTGCTTTTTTGTTAAATTTTGAGTTTGTTGGCTATGTCAAACGCTCCTTTTATAGAGAGCTACAACCTCACCTAATGGCAAAACTATCCTTCATAATTCCGTAACTTAGGGGCAGCAAGCTAAAGATATGTCACACCAATCAGTTGTTATGTTTCCTTAGTTCTCAGTTGTTGATTAATGCTGGCAGTTGGATCATTTTGGGATTGATTTACTATTATTGGGATATTATGTTGTGTTGGTTTCTTGGCTAGTGTATTAGCCGAGTACATGTATTTGTATTTGTTGTTTATAAGGATATTTTTGTAATCTGGATTTTAGGGCAAATCATGGGAGTTATTTAAGTCTTCCTAGGGTTGTCTGAATGGATTATTGAAGTTTAAACAACAGCTGCAACTCTCTTTGGTGTTGGAGTTCTCTCTACACTTGGTCTCCTTTTCTAGGTATAAAATTCGAGAATTGTTAACCACAACTTATTCCATTCAGTTTCTTAGTTTTGTCTTGGAGTGGAATTTGTATACTAACCCTTCCATCAACTCTTTCTAGAGGTGGTACTCAGAGTGGAGGTTTAAAAGATGAACATTGAAGTAAGGTGGAATGGTCCTTTGTACAAAGGATCCATTGAAGTCAAGGGTTGTCGATTTAAGCAATTCTTGGACCAGCTTGTAGGTTCAATTTTCATTTTAATCTTACTGTACGATTGGAATGTGGATTATGTCGTTTCATTTGGTTGCTAGTCAAGGATTGTGTGTGCCAAATTTTGTATTAATTGGAACAGAGGTGTGAGTTTTGTGCGTTTTCCATTTGCGACAAAAAACTGTCAATTTGGCACATTTTCAAGCAGAACCTTCTCGTGTGCATAACTTTCGTGGTTTTGTGAATTTGAATGTGAAATTTGGAGGAGTCATTCTAGTCTTATATTTGTGCTTCCCTTCCAAATTTGGCATCATTAGGGAATCCATTTTGGGTGTTCTGTTTTGGTGCAAATGGATAACCGCTCCTTCCCCCAATGTTGATCATTGGCACCTCTTGGTGCATCACCCCATGGGGAGGAGCTAGGACGTATGAAACCCTTGTTGAGCAATTCTTCAAGCTGAGTCTTCAATTCATTTTGTTCAATAGGTGCCATTCTTTACGAGTTCTTAGAAATAAGTCTGGTGCCAAGATACACTTCTATTTCGAATTCAACTTCATGATCGGGTGTCAAACCAGACAAATCATCAAGAAATACCTCAGGAAAATGCTAAACAATTGGAATGTTGTCAAGCTTCACATCGACAATACACGCATATCAACAACACTAGCCAAGAAGCCCATGCATCCACTACTCAAAAGTCATTGTGCTTTAATTCCAGAAATAGTAAGCATCTTTTTTTGTCCTTAATGCCATGGAAAACATATTCTACAATCTGTAGTTGTGAAGTAATGAAATAACCAGTCTATACCAAGAATGACATCATATCCCTTCATGTCGAATACAATAAGGTCAACATAAAGAGGTTGATCATTCAAACAAATCTTTCAGGATCCTACTGCATCTAAATACTCTCTCGTTGGTAACATAACTCTATACACATGATTGATCAAACTAGCAAAACAACTCAATTTATAATAAAATGCAGATGCCATAAATGAGTGTGAAGCTCAAGAATCAAACAAGGTATAAGTAGCTACATTATGAACAAAGGTGATACCTGTAATCACATAAGGCAGCTCGATGCCATCATCCTCCAAAAGAGAAAAAACTCTCGGCACAACTTTTCTTTAACCTCTAGTAAGAGTCGGGAAATCTTTAGCTATATGGCCAACTTTCCCACATTTGAAATATTGACCAGTACCAGCTCTACACTCTCCAAAATGATTCTTCTTGCATTTAAGTCAATGATTAGTTTGAGTTGTCCAAGCACAATCTCTGTTAGTCACAGGTAATTCCATCACTCGCTTTCCTTGCCTTGTTCACTCTAGTGAAGGACCTTTTGTTGGTTTTTAGGTTTCCTTGCATGGCGGAATTACCGATGTTCAGAACAACGATAACGTGCGTAACCTATCTATATCATGAAGAATAATTTTAACATGAAAATACAACAAATCGTTGTTATAATACATTATTAATCATATGTATTAATAAAATCCCATTTTTGATCTAATATAAAAGATTAAGAAATATACCTTGGTAACTAACTTCACAGGAGTACAAAAAGAAGAACTTTGAAAGTAATTTCCTCAAACTTTGAAACCTTTGATCTTCTCCATCAATCCTTCTCACCTCGAATAAACACATGTGGGCGTGATGAACGTAGTAAGATCACATTCAACTTATGATAGATCGTATTCTCAACACATGAGACGATCTATTTGGATTTCGAGAACGCTTCTCTAAAGCCAACACGGAAGACTTACAAATTTGCCCTCAAAATGGAGTCTTCAATCTCAAAGATTTCAACCACTCATGCTAATGAGGTTGGACCTCTATTTATAGAGGAACAACTCCATAATGGTCATTATGACATTTAAAGAAAACCACTACAAATATTAATCTCCCATTTAAGAAAGAATACATTTATAACAAAAATGTTATGGAAATCAAAAGGTCTTGTCACAATAGCTCAACACTTGTCACTATGACATTAACTCAAATTTGACAAAATCCATTTTAAAAACTATTTTCAAAAGTTACTTTATATTTGTTAATTAATTGAATAATCAATAATTCAATTATTTCATTTAATGAAATATAACAAACATATTAACTATGACAACTTTTGTCATTTTGTCTAAATAATCAATGGAAAATAATAAACTTATTATTGAGTGTATTAAATAATTAATTCATAATTAATTATTTAATTTTCTTTGTTCATTTTTCTATTATTCGAATAATAATAAAAGGTGACGAAGGGACCGATAAACCTATAGTTTTAAGCTCCAATAATATTTTTTTAATTAATACAAACTCTTTATATTAATTAATATAATTATTAACTCTAAAGAAATTCCACTAAATACTTAGAGTTGCACTCTAAAAAACTATAGAGTATATTTACTCAAAGTAATGTCCATTGATATAGTCATTACATATGTATTAATCCTTCATTTAGATTCGCAATAGGGTTTATAATCCGTTCACCTCTCATATTGCGTCTTTATCCTTGACTACCGTTAGTTCTTGATTGAATAATTTATTCATAACGATTATGAATTGTGCGCTAATTATTCGATCCTTGAACTAACAAACAATGGAATCTATAGAAATAGATTTCATTGTATCGATATTAAGATTCTCAGATATTCATTTTAATTCACTCCTAATATACAAGGTATACGAATCATAACTCCTACAAAACTTGACCGAGTAAATCGAAGAATAAATTAAAATAAAATAGGAGTTG
This sequence comes from Begonia loranthoides, assembly GCA_022433065.1. NCBI lineage: Eukaryota > Viridiplantae > Streptophyta > Magnoliopsida > Cucurbitales > Begoniaceae > Begonia > Begonia loranthoides. The sequence goes on from CM039472.1 coordinate 23,980,523, forward strand.
GTTAAATACAACGAATTAAGATCATGCATATATGACCATCATTATGAAAAAAATTAATTGTTCTATATTTAACAGAAATTATCAGAACAATATAATTCTATTTGGTTCAGTCTTATATAATCATATTATATAAAACATATTTATCGTGTGTCACTACATATATAGTCGGGATATAACTATGCATTCTTAATGAGATAAACTATGTTTATGACTATGAACTATTTGAAGATTCCATACTTCAAATATAAGTCATGGACATATTTTGGTTATTACTCTTTATATTTTATCCCTCATATATACAATATATATGTTAATGTAAAGTTAGCATAAATAACCAAAGAATTTCTATGAATTTTATAAAACATAATAAAAAATATTAACATAATATCAATCAATATAAATTTATTCATATATTACAAAATTGTTTTATTACATTTGCTTGTTGGGCACATTACTCCTAACACCTTTTTGTTCCTTTGTTCTGCTAAGACTGATTTTCCCTAAAAAAATTTCTCCTCGCCTTTTGTAGTCTGTTCACCATAGATTTAGCTTATTCCACATCTAATGTTTTAGACACAATCTTGGAAAAGGGCATGCCCTGGGTGTCGTAGATCATCATGTCTCTGTATATCTCTACTTTTAGGCCTTGAACAAACTGATACACTTTTAGGTTACAAGTAGCCACCAGATGTGCTGTAAAACGTGATAGCACTTCAAATCTTCTCACATATTTTGCCACAGATCCTATCTGATGTATCTGAGTAAACTCCACAAGTTTCTGTGTCCTTGTTGCGTGACTGAAGTAATTGTCATAAAATAATTCTCATAATTTACTCGACACCATGGTCTTTCCGTCGTTAGTGGTCTTAATGGAATCCCACCAGAACCTCGTGTCCTAGTTATCAAACAAATTGCACATGAAACCCTTTCCTCTTCCTGAATCCTAGCATAGTCAAACATGTCCTCCAGGGCTCTAATCCATTCCTCAATTTTGGCTAGATCATAGGAGTTTCTATCAAACTTTGACAGGTTAAGGCGGTAGAACTTTTCCCATCCAGCTTCAGCATAAAACAAGTTGTATTATTCCTTGTTATTCTCTTTCCACCATATGCTCTATATGTTGAAGCAGTCGTTCCGATAACTCAACTTGAATAAGCGTCTCATCTCTAGTGTCTCCATTGTTTCTAGCTTCTCTCTCCATTTTCTCTTCTAGAGAATTTTATTAGCAACCAAAAAAACAACTAACTTAGTAATTTAAGTTAGACTCTATATTAGGCATACTTATAGTTGAGGAAGTATTCTCATGTGAAAGCTTACATTGTGAACAGCCTGTAGAAATGATTTTACCCTGGGTACTTTGATACCAAATTGTAACGCCCTGAAGCATTAAAAACATTTTCATTTCCTTTTTTCTAAATGCCATGGGTCATTCACAAATTCATAGTATAAAAACCTTTGCAGTAGAAGACTATAAAATAGAAAACCTTTTAAAGTTAATGTACTAAAAACCAACAAAATAAGTTACAACATCCATTCCAAAATTAAATATGAAAAAAAACCCATGAAATAAAATCCTTTTTAGTAAACTTACTCTTTTTCTCTCTTTGATACCCAAGGTCAATCTCGCTCCAACAACGTACCAGTTTCCCCATGAGTGTACTTCTTCAACTACTAAATTATATCTTTGTCTCATCAATGGTCTCATCCTCACCTACACCACAAGGTTCAACTAATGAGTCTAACGCTCAACAAAAGATGCGTAACATATATATAACAAATAATGCAGTTCATAAAGAAATCGTAGCATGTTCAATATTTAGTCTTTCTTTGTCTTTCACTTTACAGTTCAATTGTATGGGTCATCAATCAAATGGAGAGTGACACCATTAGGTTCACTTTATGCGAGACAACAAACTCAAACCCTGCCCATAATGATCATTTACATATATTAAGTTTCTTCCTTATCTTCCTTAAATGAATGTATGAATGTGCATGCGGCATAAGCATCGATATAGCATACATAAAATAAATAGTAAACAAAATAGTAGCGAAAGAATAAATCCTCATCAATAACCATCAATACATAGAGTAGTAGATTACGTAAATAATATCACATAACCTCAACAATCGGCTACACTGGAAATAAACTAGCATATATCATTCTCATTTTCTTAAACATAAAATATACACAGTAAACAAGACAATAAATCCTTGAGTATCATCAAAATTATAAACACAACAAGCATAAGCATATCATCAAATCCTCAACATCAACAATGGCTAGAAATACAAACTTTCTACCTTACCCTATACCTTGTGATGTAGACCGAAAGGCCACAAAATCTAGAACATATCTTACCTATGATAATAAGTAGAATTTGTAACCCACTGTTCAACCTGTGGATATGCTTATCTTCAATAGAAAACGGAAAAGAATTAGAACAACGGCTGTTGAAGATAAAGCTAAAAAATCATCACATGGTTTTCATCTTATATTCTTACCAAAACCCAAGATTTATATACAAAACTTACCTCTAGAAACTTGAAGAGAAAAATATCAGGAAAAGCACTATTCTCTTCGTCCAAGCAGTTGTGGAGGAGGTAGGGTTCCTTCCCTATATCTTTGTATAAGTAGATGCTCGAACGTGGGGTCTAGCAAGATAGAAATTCTGTAAAAAGCGTCATTTAGTCCAGAAAGACAAAATCTACTTTGCATGAATTCTAGATAAATCTTAAAATTCTATTTTGATGAGCCACGAACACATAAGTTGCCACAGGGGTGTTCGCTTTGACCAAAACAACCAATGGCAGTAAGCCACGCTAGCATTAATCCTTGCGTTTGCGTTCACCAACGCTACCGCGGATGCCAATCCTTCTGCAAAAACTTATGTTGTCATGAAATCCCAGTGATTGTGCCAAAACTTTATTCCAAACAACATTGTTCTATCCATTTAAATTTCGTTGCCATAGACACGAATACTACCACGAAAATGCGTTTCAATCCAACTCGATGTCGTTTGACTTAAAACTCACTTTTCTGCATGACATTTATACTATCCACAAGAGAATATTTTCCTCCCACCTTCTGATCTGATGATCGATGCTTCAGCTGCTTTATCCCTTTCAATCCAACGGTCAACAACTCTTCTAAAAGGAATCTTTTGTTTATGTGGGAGCATCTTTTTCCAGATCCGACACTTTGTGTTTCTTCCTTAAATCTAATCTAACAGCTCCCCATTCATCTGCATTCCTTCGACTCCCAATACATCCGTTGAAGCATCCACTCCAATCTGGCTTGATCACAACCGTCTAATGACTTGATCCAATGACTAAGGACTCACCCACCCTTCCATTTGTTGCAAGAAAGTCTTCTCCAAACAGCGACATTTCCTCCAAAAAATATTGTCATGGCTAAGTTTCAATCCTTAGCTAAAAATTTTATTTTCATTTATTAATTTACTTTATTATAATTATTTATTTACTTTATACTTTAAGATAGAATCCTAAAATTTACACTATATAAAATTCACTAAATTGGGACACTAAATATATATATTTTCAATAAATCTCAAAACGTCACAATGCAATGCTAAAATTAAAGTATGAAAATTCGAGTGTTACACTTAGAGTCTGAAACACAATTTGAAGATGTTCCCAATGATAACTCCAAGACTTTGAAGACACCAATATATCTTCATTGAATACCATGACGAACCGATCTAAGTATGAGACTTGATAACTCAGTTCATGAGGTCCATAAAAGCAGTTGGGGCATTAGTCAAACCGAAGGGTAAGAGTAGGAGTTTGAAAGGCCCATACCTTGTCTGAAAAGTTGTCTTTGGGATATCATCTTCATAAATCTTCATTTGATGATATCCATACCTCAAATCAATTTTGGAGAAATACCGTGAACTACCAAGCAGGTTGAATAATTCATTAATCATCGACAATGGATACTTGATCTTTACAAAACCCCAATTCAACTTCGGTAATCAATGTAAAGTCTTAGAGAACTATCAGCTTTCTTGGCAAACAGGACTGGACCCCGCAAAGGCGGCATACTCTCTCGGATGGATCCTTGGCTTCTCAATTCATCCAACTATTTTCTCAACTCAGCCAATTCTGTGGGGCCATCTTATGTGCGGAAATAGAAACTGGGATAGTGTCATGAACTCATGGTCTAGAGGCAACCCTAGTAGCTCATGAGGAAACACATTTGGGAACTTCCTCACACCGGAGACATCCAGATCCTGGCCAGCAGTCTCACCCTTAAGATTAATAGACGAGAAGCCCCCATATTATTCTAATCCATTGTGGCCACCCAAACAAGCCTATAGAACAGAGTTAGTCATCACTGCACTAACACCATTAAGAGAAATGATGACTTGCCCATTCTTTTAAATGATTGTGACTCTTTTTAGATGACACCATGGTTACTCCAAACTTCCTTAGTCAATCCATATCCAGAATCACATCAAACTGGCTCATGGGTAAAACAACTAAGTTCACATAAAATTTGCAGTCGTTAATCACCACACAGACTGTAACGACCCAGATTTTTGTAATTCCTTGAAATGCGTGAAAATTTGAAAATTTTCTTTCTTTTTGAAACAAAATGTATCAGAATTGTTCTACCCGGATCGCTACTGGCTCTTTCTTTAAACTCGTTAGGAAAACCAAATTATAAAAATATGCGAAAGCGTTATAAGTAAATCCTTAAAAAAATATGGCGGAAGCGTAAATGAATCATTTAAAAGGAAATCTAAACAATGGAGTACGATATAATAAATTTAATGTGATTACAACAATTTACTCATTCTTTTTCTTGTTTGGCCAGCCCCCGAGTCTCGCGCATGCAAATCTTTCATCCCTGCTTCATTATGTGTTTATCATCTGCTTATTATTTGTTCGTCGTTTGTTCCTACACCACAAGTAAGGACGTGAGCTTACACCCAGTAAGAAAATGGGGGAAAACAATTGTGCATATCTCTCTTTAATTCCTTTTTGGTATGGGGGGCCACCCAAACCAATTATTTCTTTACGTTCCTTGGTTCTTGGTTCTTTACTCGTACTTCGAGTTGGAGATTGGAAGTTGTCCTTTGAGATGGCCTAGTTGATAGGCTTCTAACCTCCTGTGCGCATGCTAGTCCTCTTCCCGACTAGATGAGGGTGTATCCTAGCTAGGCTAGATCCGAACTACCCATCTACCCCAACTCCTTGGTCATCCCCTTTTCGATGTATCCCGCCTTCAAGGTTCTTCCCCTTCTGGCGTATCCCGTCTTCAGGGTTTCTGGCCTTTTGGCCTATCCCGCCGGAGGGTTTTTTTTCGTGATGGGCGTGTCCCGCCCATCCTGAAACATTCTTGTTCTTATCATTTTTCCTCACTCATGCATGTGTGAGTACCACCCCAAAGTGGCACTCCTTACAGGTTTCTATTAACATGATGCATGCTCATACATTCTCAACCTATCATGATGCATGATGTGTAAGAACATAGCATTGATAATTGAAGTGCGCATTAAATGAAAGTAACTGGAATTGGAAACATATATAAAGAATAATAGAAATTAAAGCGCATTGAATATGAAGAGAAAACAACCAAACGGAATAGCACACCCGATCAACGCATATAATGAATTTAAATGAGAGGAGCATGCTTGGACAAGTAGAACACGATACTATTAACATGTAATTTCTTCAAATCAACTTCCTAGCCCGTTTACATGCTTCTTATATTTATCTCTAGGTAATTAGTCTACTCTACTTAGTTATCCTAGGTACTTTACATGTTCAAGATTGATTACTTTAGTTACGTTCGCTAATTTGCTAACATGTGACCATTATTATCTAAGTGCTTTAACATGCTTAAATCGATTAACATACTCGTCTATTAATTGAGTTAATTAAACCTATTAGTGAGCTACTTAACATACTAATAAATTGACTAATAGTTCAACATGCTAATTTATTACGATGACATGCATTGGTCTATTTACATTCTAACTAGTTTCATGGTATGCCCAAATTAATTAACATTCTCAAGTTAATTAATTACCTTAGTTGATTTACATGCCACCAACTGATTTAATAAGATATAGATAATTAAACATTTAAGTTAAGTTAAACATGCTATGACTATCAGACTAGTTGATTTCTCTAGATAGGTTAACATACTCAACTAATTATTAACCTGCATGATTAGGTCCTTTACGACTCGTTAATTAATTAATAATTTGACGTGCATCAAGACAAAAGCTTATAAACTAAACATGCTCAACCAGATAGTTTACATGCTCGACTAATTAGTTTAAATGCTCCATTACTATCTACGATTGTTATTCGGTTTAACTAACATGTACCGATTAGTTAGTTCATGCTTAGAGTAACTAGTTAATTAGCTAAACTACGATATATTGGTTAATTAGTTAAACATGCTCATCCTAATTATCACAATCAATAAAACATGCTAGAATTAAGAGTGTAAGTATTTCTAGTTATCACTATCGTTAAACATGCTTAGGTTCAATTATTATTCTATAACTACAACAAGTAATCACTTCAATAGTACACAATGAAACAATAGGGCAAAATCATCATCAAGGAAGTTAATAGTTTATTCGTACTTATCATATCATTCATTATTCTTCATTCTCCATTCACTATCTGAGCATTCACGGCATCGATTAAAGCATTTGCAGTAAGGAAAATAAACTAACAGTAAAGGAAATATCTATGGGGTATAAATCATAGAACTAAGAATAATCTACAGCATACTAACATATCTACACTATCAACAACAAAGACACACTCACGCACTCTACTTGCTGTGTAGGGCCTCCCAATGGCCAAGACACACCCAATTTCCTTACCTCGCATTTTGTCGCGCATTCGCATTTAATCATTGTTCGTCTTTTTTTTTAGTACCTTCACAATTAATATAACCTCGCTTAATTAATTAATCCCGAACGATAGCATCTAAAAAACTACGTTTAACACCGGGCAACTATCAAAGTAATTTCATCCACCGACTATAGACTCGTAACTCAATGTCCAAATAATAATATCGAATCAAGGCATGAAACCACATTTATCTACCATCCAGTGCCCAGTGACTTAATCCAATTTCCATGATATAGTTGGCTAATAACAAGCTGAATTTAAATCAACCAGTGATTCACAGAACTACTTCATTTCACCCTTAGCCACAAGCAACCAGAATTATCGCAATTAAATCCTATATCTTTCACATGTACTAACCAACAAACAGGACCAACAACAGTTTAGAGGATTAATTCAACCCACAATTAATGTGTAAACCTCAGAAGAACACGGCCAACAAATCCAGAAGTAGCTCCTTCACATCAAATTAAATCATTCAATATCTCAACATAGTCAAAAGAAAACAATATGTAACTCAGTTTCGATTACAAAGTTTCTCATTGCCAACTGTCTCCTAACCATCTTTCAAACTCCTCAAATATACAGATTATCAACTCATGGTGACAACAAACTTCGTACAAATTCCTAAGTTCTGAATCAAGGTAGAGATTTACTCAAATTATTCTATCGTATACTTTATAAAATCTGCCTAAACTCTACAATATCCAAGGAAGAATCGAGTACCTTAAATCCATAGAGAAACCGAGAAGTCGTTCTTATTCCTTCAAATCCACAGGAAGACAGCAGAAAAATCATTCTCCAACTTCCACTCTTCCTGCACCAAGCCAAACTGTCACTATCAGCACTCCTCGGACTCCATTTCCTTCTTATAGCTCTCGGTCCGCTTCTTCAGTAGAGACTCTCAGCTCCTCTCAAACAATCTCGTGTCGCTACCCATCTCCTCTCCCTGTCTCTGTCTTTTATTCTTTAGCCAACAAACATTCCCCAGATAGCATGCCTCCCCATCCTCCAGCTTTTTAGAGGATGTTCCCCACGCCCAACACGCTTTCGGTCTCCAGCAGAGCAAGAACCAGGAGAAGAAGAAGCTGGTTCTGTGTGGAAGAACCAATAGGTTGGACCATGGCCTTTAGCCAGTTCAGCAAGAACCGTATGACCACCCCCCCAACGACCCGAGGCGTCGATTGCCTCCAGCTCGTCGCTCGCCACTACTTCTTCATCGTTGCCAGCACCACCCGTCGCCATTCCGACATCGATCAGCACCGAGAGACGGCAGAGCATCAACGCTCCTTGCGACCTGACACCCAAACCGATGACCTGCGAGCCGAAAACCATTGTCGATGCCATCAGCTCGCCATTCGCCGGACGACGTCTCCCGAGCCTTCGCTGGCTCGCCGTTCACTCTCGCCCTACTCGCTCACTCTCTCTCGCCCTGCTCGCTCTCTCTTGCCCTGCTCTCTCTCTCTGTCTGTTTGGGTTCAAGCTTACCTCCAGAACAAATGGCCTAAGCCATTTGTTCACAACAACCAAACCGGTTTAGTGTGAACCGGTTCCTTCCCCTCCTTTTCCCTAATTAAAATTCTTTATTCTTTTATTTTAAATCACATTTTATTTATTCTCAATTATCCAATTTAAATCTTAATACCCTTCCTTCCTCATTTCCTCAAATGGTCGAAGGCCAGACGAAATGTGGAAATGCTGATTTGGTTCAGTTATTTAACAACAAATCTCACTTATAAATATTAACCCAATTAATCACGTGTATGTCACAATTTGATTTATTTAATATTTATTTTATTAAATTAGTATTTATCCTAATTATCTTAATTTTTCCAAAATTCTTAAATCTTACGAACACGTCCTTGGTAATACCCCGATAATTATTCAATTAATCCAAATGCCCCAAATTACTTTCCAATTATCTTTATTAAATCTCGATATAAAAGTTGGGGTATTACACAGACTGCTCTGCACACAGAAGATACTCCACTCTAGACACCTAAGGAATTGCTAATAATGAATGGAGTTTCAATCTCCTCCACTAATAGACACAACAAGGAAGCAAAAAATGGAAGAAACAAAGAGTTTTTTGACCCAGTATCAATCAACACTCATGTAAAAGAATGAGAAATTAGGATTGTACCATCCACGACACCCTGATCACCCTGGCCGTAGAAGTAGTTTGTTGCATTGACTACATAAGTTTACCCAGAGATTTTTTCTTTGCCCTTGTGGCCCCTTCCATGACCACCTCTAACTAAACTCGGACCAGCACTACTGCAGTCAAAAGATTGCTCTTTGAAGTCCAACAACCTTTAGAAATCAGGACTGGTAGGCTGGTATGGAGGGTAATTACTTGGCTGGGGCCTTGACGATTGTTGGGGAGCAAAACCTAGTTGTCCTTGATATTGGGAGAAGAATGATCTACCAAAACTATGTCCATCTCAAGGAGTACTACGGGTAGCACTATCCTGAGAGAAAGAGAAGGATCTACATGGTGGCTGTTGTTGTTGGTTCTATGGATAGTTCTTCTTCATGTGCCATGGTTGTCCACGAGTATGATAAGCATAAGGGTTGTAACATCCACTGATAGACAATGCACTGTTGGCACTCTGGTTTGGACTTCTATCAAACCCTTGCCCATAATTATTTTTGGTGGCTTTCCTCTCCTCCTATGTCTGTTTCTCTAGGAAGCTCCCATAATTGGCATCCAATACCATTTCCACCGTTTGGGCACCCTAAAAAACTTCAAGGAGAGTGTTGAACTGCATAACAGCTACACCTTGCTACAACCTTGATCTCAGACCTTGATAGAACTTTACAATCCTGGACCTCGCTCAAAAATCCCCTAAAAGTAAGGCAGGATCTCATAGAACCAAGCATAGTACTCCATTACTGTCTTTTGGCCTTGGGTCAGCTCATTGAAGGCCCTTGTCATCGACTCGTGATAACTTTTGCTACTGTATTGTCCTCTAAAAACTTCCATAAAATCCTTTAATTTCATGGATTGCATGTCAAAACTAGACTGTACTACATTCCACCAGCTCAATGTCAATTTCTCCAAGTAGTGAGTGGCAATCCCATTCTGGTACTCTTTAGGGACTTGGAGAGACTCTAAGTTCCTCCTCATCATTTGGAGCCAATTTTTAGCTCCTATCGAATCCGCAACACCCTCAACCATGGGAAGGTTCAACCAGGCAAACTCTTGAAAATAAGCCACCTACGTCATACACGGATTTTGAGTAGAATTGCTACTAGCCAAGTTTTGCAATGCCCCCATGATGGCTGTGATGGGATCAAAACTACCTTATTGAGGTTAGTTACGAGAACTCCTTTTTAGCATCATCTTGTCTATTCTGAAAAAAGAAATTCATTTGGTAAAAAAATTCATTTATACCTAGTGGACATAATCCAAGTTTACACTATTAAATTTCTCAAGTGATCACTACTTTGGAGTTCGGAAATCTTGTGCTCTGATACTAATAAATTTCTATCATGACTTGAATGTGAGCCTAACAAAAATGCTAGGTCAGGCTATCTGATTCTCGAAGAGGACCCGACTGCCTAGCCCAAGACTAGGTTGTTAGCGAAAGACTTAATATTATTTCAAGCGTAAATCCAAATAATTTGGGTCAAGGTCCACATAGAAATCATGAGAATAATAGTGCATAAATAAATAAAATTTAAAACACTGTACAATAAGTCTTGACCATTCATAACAGAATTATACAAACCAAAAATAAATAAATCCTCACAAGAAAATAAAACCCATAAACTTTGAAGAAAACATGAAACAGGAAAGCCCTCTAGCCACGACGCTCATAGCCGCTCTTGTCCTTACTTGGAAGGAGGAGGGGTCATTTGAATTGAGTGACTAACTTAGTAGGTAAGTTACACTAAGTGCGATGCATGTAAAACTAGTTTTACCATTCTTTCAAAACTCATGATCAATTCAATTATCTTTATCGAGGCGTGCATGGACTTTAATATCATTTAAAACATCTTTATCAATTTAAGTAAAAACAGCCTTCCCAAGCCGTTGATGAGATAGTTATCAAACTTTGTTGCATACATAGACACGTATATTAAAATACGTCTACATCACTTTTACTTTTAAAGAATACTATCATAGTGAAAAAGGAGGGTCACTCAATGGATCCCTCTGACATACCAACACAAAAAGGTGGTGATGTGAATACCAAGCCCCACCTCATGAGACAAAAAACAAAAGTTATGGCGATTCAAAGACTCGACAGCATTACATGATTGGCCGATGATCTGAAGACAAGAAGTGACACCACCCATAAAATAAAGTACCAAATAAGATTTCCAATGACTGATTACTCAGTGATGAAAACCACTTTAGATCCAAATTGACAAGGGTTGCCGGTGAGCATAGCTTTACGACGACACAACCTCCCATCAAATGAAAAGGTTACTAAGCAAGTAAAACTCAGCGACGACACAACCTTCCATATGACAAATACCCTGGTCAGGTTTAGGAATCTGAAAGCCAAGAACTTCGTCATCATCGCCTTATTATCCATTTCACTTTTGGGATTCGAAACACAAGGACATGTCACCAATGCCCTATTACATATTTTGCACATGCACATAAGCAATCTTCAGGCAGCAGAAAATGCACATGCATGTAGATAGCTTTCGTGATGCTTTAATACCAAGACCAGTCAAAGCATCGAGAGGATTCACACTCCCAAATATACATATAGAACAAAAATTAAAATACCATGTCAATAAACTAAACATGAGAAAACGTACGTACATATACATAAAACCAGACGTGGTGTCGAACAGTCCCCGTCAGATTTTCATATGTGACAACCCAAAAAATATCTTTAAAAACTATGACATGCAATGCAACGCATAAAGTACAAAATAGCTACCCGACAACAATTACTTTTCTTACTAACCAGAGATAAACATAAGGTATTGGTTCAAAATCCTTAAAATCATCTGAACCAATAACAAAAAAATAGGAATTTTCCATTAAAAAAATAAGCAAGAGATGTGGGAGGGTTCTAAATTTAGATTAGGAACCCAAACCAGAAGAATCTATAAAAAAAAATTGTATGTGGAATAGCTTCTGCAGATGCTAAATAATGCACTCGCGGACATAGAACTATGCATCCGAGGAAGCCTATGCTTATGTGGACACGTGCAGGGCACTTGTTGTAGTGTCCCATAGCGTAATTCTTTTTTCTTAACATTTTTTTTAAAAATCTAGCTAAGTGATGCCTTTAAAATAAAACAGTGAAAGTCTTAAAAGAAATTTCATTTAAAATTCAAACGTAGTAAAACTCAATATAAAATAAATATAAATATTTTAAAAATATTCTAATTTAATCTCCAAAAAATTAAAGCATAATTTAAATAAAAATATTTTGTAACATCTAATTAAAAATTCTCAAAATAATCCATCATTTCAGTCTTCACCCATGAATCAATTTCGTTCCAACAACGGCATATTCTCGAGATGGGAATACACTTCAATTGCAACTATCATTCGTTCACATCAATAGACACCTCACTAAAATCATCATCACCTACATACCAAAGTTCATCTATGAGATTAATGCTCAGTAAGAGATGCATAAATATATCATGAGCATGAGATACAATTTCGTAAAAACATGTATTTTCGTTTTCAGTGCTTCTTTCTTTATTTCCCTTTATTTTCTTTTTTTATTATTTTTGTTCGTTCTTTTTCATTAATATTGACATACGACACCAAAGCCTACAATCAATGGTGGAAAAGCTTACCAAATCCTCAAATCATTGAGGAATAAATCCACCAAAGTCTCACATCATTAGTGTCGATTTGACAAAGCCTCTTACATTTTTTTTTTTCATTTTATCTTTCTTATATGAAAACATATACATGAAAATCACTTTCGATTCTTTAAATAAAATATTTTTTCATGATACATGAGAGGTACATGTGATCTTGAGTGCAAAATGTAACACATAATAAAAATTTGACCTATTATCAATGCATGAGCATAAAACTTAATATTTGTACAATCTAATAACGTATGTGAAGCAATCAACGATCAACACAATTAGCATATCGTCAATCAACTTCTCTGATGGAAATAGTAAACAGCAAGCAGTAAGCATATCCTCGATCAAGAGTTTGTAGGCATCACAAGTAGAACAAAATCATAACAATACATTACCCTTAGCACTTTGTGATGTAGGCCAAAAGGTCGAACACATGCAAAAATCACTTACCTTGAATTCTTAGTAAAGTCTATTCAATCACAATCTGATCAAACATTTGTTCTAACTTATTTCTAACACATTTTTTTAGATAAATAAAAATCAAGTTAATGGAAACTTATCAACTACTCTGCTTCAAAGACTTAGTAACAACTCTCATGATTTTCCTTTTTCACTATCGTAGTCCATCTATGAACGAAGAATGAACCCAATTTACGAAACTCTAGTTCGTAGTGGGCTTACCTTCAGAGAGCTTGAGGGAAAAAACAACAGACTTTGTGGCTCTTAATGCATGAGTCATTAGGGTTTTGTCTCAACCTTACTATTTATAAATAGTCAGTCTAAAAATCTCGCGAAAGAAAATCCTGGAGAAAATGCATATGCAATTATCATTTTCTTTCAAGCAGTCAGAGAATCTAATTGCATTTTGAAAAAAATCTGCAAACAAACACGTCCTGGATCTGTTCTGATAGTTGCAATGGGGTGAGTGAGCTTTCATTGCAGATATCTGCTCAGCTTATCCTACAATAATAATATGTCACGTTCACATTTTACACTTACTTCGGCGGACACCAACACTTCCTCGGACACCAACGTTTTCACAGACACCTCATCTTGCGAATCCCTTTGAAATTATCTGCTAATCGTTATTCCCCACGTGCACATATCCTTTTGTGGATACCTCACTCCCACGGACAGTAATGCTTCCGCAAACGCGAACACTTTCATGAACACTCATCTCACGGATCCCTCTTAAACTATCCACCAATTGCTATCTGCCACGTACACATATCATTCGCGGATACTTCTCTACCACAGAGACCAATGCTTTCACAGACAACAACATTTATGCGGAAACCTCATCATGTGAATCCCTCTTAACCTATCTGTCAATCGCTATTCGCCATGTACACATCCTTTTGTAGATACCTCTCTCCTGCAAACACCAACGCTTTTGTGGACTCCAACATTTCCGCAGACATTTCATCTTGCGAATCACTATTAAACTATCTGTCAATCGCTATCAACCTCGTACACATCCTTTCGCAGATACCTCTCTCCCGCGGACACCAATGTTTCCAAAGAAACCTCATCCCGCAGATCCTTCTTAAACTATCTATCAATTGATATTTGCCACGTACACATTCTTTCGTGGATACCTCGCTCCTGTAGATACCAACTCTTTCACAGATACCTCACTTTCGTTAATATATCCTTACCTTGTCTGCCAATCACTATCCGATACGTATATATTTTCTTTGTGGACATATGAATTCTACACACATGAATTCTTTTGTGGACCCTAATGCTTCCGTAGATACAAACTCTTCCACATTGTCTACCAATAATTGTCTGCCATGTATACATTTTCTTCGAGGACATCTCATTTCTGTAGATATTAATGCTTCCGCGGACCCTAATGATTATGTAGATATCAACTCTTTTGCATTGTCCGCTAATAAACTATCTACAATAGATAGATTTCTTTTGTAGACATCACACTTCTCCAAACACAAATGCTATTGCGCATATATTCCATTCTGCGAGCACACTTCCACTAACACTTACTCATTATTCTATCGAACTTCTTTCCACACTCAACTTTCCTAATTCTGTAACTTGCTTAACAAATCTCCTATCTATATTAAAATTTCACCATTCCACTAGCACCTTCACATTATTCTTTCAAATTTCTTTCTGCAACCAGTTTTCCTAATATTGTATCGTGCCTAATAAAATAAATCTTATATTTTATTACAATATAACTCTTTATAATAAAATATATAAATTTTCCTATTGTGACATTATTCATTTCATTTAAATTCCAAAATGTCACATTACACAAAATTTTTCGTGAAAATTTTCTAGATGTTACACATGTGCTATGCAGAAATTTTACTCTTCGCAAACACGAACGTTTCCACGGAAGCTCATTTGCTTTGTGGAATATTCACTCTCCATGAACGTGAACATTTCTGCGAAAGCCTAAACTTCTGCGGACATGTGCAAAGGCACATGCGCTCCACAAACCCTATACTCCTACGGATGCAAACATTTCCACGACATGGTTCCTTCCACAGACATGTGTGGGGCATGTGCACTCTGTGAGAGCCTATGCTTCTGCAGATGCAAACATTTTTGTAGAAGACTAAACTTCTGCGAACACAGACATTGCTGTGACATTGTGCCTTCTGCAGACATGATCTCGAGTGTCCACAAAGAATTTCTAGCACAAGACACTATAAGAAAAATAAAAATCTTCTTTTGTCAGTTTTTGCCTCCATTCGACCTTAACCCTTTCATAGAAACTTCTAAATTCGAGCTTCCAAGATCTAATCTTATTCCAGCATCCAACCTAGACTCTCAATTAGGAAATACCTTTAAAAGCAGACTTGCCCTCAAACTCCCTTTCACAAAAATCGCAGATCGGCAACTTTAGGAATTGGTATGGCCAAAATCTTCTCCTTGCAACTTTGGTCTTTTCACTTTGTACTTCTTGTTAGCTGCAGTGCCAGAGCAAGAGAGTTTCCTTTCTCCTTTAAAATGCTAGGACTTATTTTTATTTAATATTCAAAATGAAATATGTATAGTAATATGTAAAGCACATACTATACTTATATGAATGAACTTAAATTTTTATCGGTCTAACTAATTCACTGAAGATTCACTGTTATACGACAAATTAGTTCACTAAAGATTCATTGTTATACGACAAATTAGTTAACCCCAAATACTTTGACTGAAAACAACGCAAAAATTTTATACGTATAATTTTATATATTAAAAGATTTGCAATTGTTACCCATAGAAACTTTGAAATTCATGAGACGCAGGCAGGAGACTTGTAAAACAACAAAAACATTGTAATTAATTTAAATAATAATTTCAGAACAAGTGCCATCCACGTCTGGTATATAAGTTTGGTAGTATGAAGTCAAATAAAACATTCATTAACAAGTGCAGAATCAAGTTCCAGCCAATTTCATCCTGGTTTTAGAAGTTGACTTGTAATATTAAAATACCAAATTGGGGAATTAGTCCTTTTATAATTATCTTAGTCTTTCAGAATTTAATAATTTAACGTTGTTAATTATTATACAATCTTATCTTCAATTTCTTTAGTTTAAAAATATTATGATGTTTATAACAATAGTTAAGTTTCCAAAAGTTTGATAATTTGTCTTGTTATAACCTGAATTTAATATTTGTCTCATCAAATAACTTCATTAAAATATTATAATTTTTATGCGTAAATTGCATTAAAAAATGTATATAAATAACTAAATTAACTTCAAGAAAATCGCTTATTTTTCAATAACTATCCATGCAAACTAATACAGAGAAAATAAGTAATATGGGAAGTATATTATATATATCTTAAAACATTTATTTCATAAACGAACTTTTATAATAGTTCAGGGACTTAATAGTTAAATCACGTAACTAAGTGAGGGACCCACCTAAATTACCGTTGTTTGTTCTTTCGTCCTTCTTACAGGGTTACGGAGATATGGAAGTTTTGACTTTTGGCTGAGGAGAGACGACCAAGCCATTATGGGCAGTTCTTATATGAACCAGCTCAACTCTCTGTCTTCGTTACGCGCAGGAGTTTTCTCTTCAACTATGGCTTCCTCCCCTTCTGCTTCCAAATCGCATTACCTCCTGCTGCTGTCATGCCTTTTCATCTCCTATTGCTGTTTCACCACCTGCCTGGCTGCTCACCGGACCATTGGATTTGATCTCCACCACCGATTCTCCGATAAGGTTAAAGGAGTCTTACCTGTTAATGGCCTACCCTTGAAAGGATCATATGACTATTACGTAGCTATGGCCCACCGGGATCGACTTCTCCGTGGCCGTCGCCTTGTCTCCACTGCCGATCAGCCGCCTCTCACTTTCTCCACCGGAAACGAGACCTACCTTATCAGCTCCTTGGGATAGTGAGTTTCACCCTCCATGCATCTTTTTTATAATAAACTTTAAATTACTGAACATAAATGATTAGATTGAGGTTAATTTATTTTATTGATCACCAAAGGTTAATAACTTAATCATTTACGTAATTGCGATTCATTTTCAGTTTGCACTACGTGACTGTAGTGGTGGGAACGCCGGCTAGATCTTACTTGGTGGCATTAGACACAGGAAGTGATCTGTTTTGGCTGCCATGTGAGTGCACGCAATGCGTTACTCAGTTGAACTCCACAAGTGGACCGGTAACCCTTTTTCTTTCCAGGTTCTTTGATGTTTATGCTAGAAGCGAAAATCAAAAAGAAAATACAGAAAAGAGAGTAGAAGATAGATGACGCAATGGTTAGGATTGGCATCACCATTTCCAGCAATTGCTTCTTCTACATCTATCGTTTAAATGGTTTCTTCAACGTTGACTTCGGAATATGATTCAATTGTATTGCTGTTTTGGGCAGATAAAGTTGAATATCTACAACACAAATTTGTCATCCACAAGCCAAGACATTCCCTGCAGCAGCCCGCTGTGTGATTTAGGAAACCAATGCACTTCAACAAGTGATACTTGTCCTTACAAAGTTAGTTACCTCTCAGATAACACCACATCTAGTGGGTTCTTAGTAGAAGACGTGCTCTACTTCATCACAGATGACGATGAACAGAATGCCGTCAATGCTACCATTACTCTGGGGTATGCCATGTTTTCTCACTTTGAAAGAGATTACACAAGCTCGTAGTGAATATTGTTGGACATAATTTTATTTCATCAGCTATCATAAAATCAAATTCAACTAAGTGATTGACTTTACCCATTTATTAGTGCGTAACTTTTATGGGTGAATATGCCGGAAATTCTCAGTTTAAATAAATTTCTTATTACATCTGAGTGGATCAACTTTTAACTTTGCAAATGTTAGAAAACAAGATGGATATCATAGAACTGACTTTTTTAAGAAGAGTTTACCATTATATATATAATGCACTTAGTAATAATTTGTGAGTCTTAAGTTTACCATCAACTTATCAAATCGATGGCTCCAAATTCACGCAGGTGCGGCAAGGTCGAGACGGGTGATTTTTTGGATGGAGGTGCTCCCAACGGTCTATTCGGCCTTGGGGTTGAAGATATAGCAGTTCCTAGTATTTTAGCAAAGCAGGGTCTTACTTCAAATTCCTTTTCCATGTGTTTTGGGACAGATGGAGTTGGGAGAATTGATTTTGGTGACAATGGTACCTCAACCCAGAAAGAAACACCCATCGATACTTCAGGAACAAAGTGAGTTATCTATTCTTTGACTGCATCTTAGATTTAAATTTGCACGTAGATTTAAGTTGGTTTACTCCTCTTCAATATCTAATCATTTGATTGTTCTACGAGGCCAGTCCGAGTTACAGCATCGGCTTAACTCAAATAATCGTTGGAACAGGAGCTACCAACATTAGTTTTTCAGCAATCTTTGACAGCGGTACCTCTTTTACGTACCTAACTAATTCGGCATACTCAGTTCTTACACATAATGTAAGCAGTAGTCAACTGGGTTCTTCTGTAATTACCTCTGAAACTCGATAAGTCTTTGTAATTAACACATTTTAATTTGCAGTTCAATTCCCTCATTAAAGAAAAACGATACCCAATGGATGCTGATTTTCCCTTCGAGTTTTGCTACGAGTACAAGTAATTGCACTTCGGAGCGTGAAGCGGTTCATCTTCTTTCATTGAAAGATTTGTTTGAGCTTCTCGAGCTAACTTTAATTTCATGTGCAGTCAAAGTTCGCCGTTCTATTATCCGATAGTGAACCTAACTTTACAAGGTGGAGAAGATTTTCAAGTGAAGAATGATTTACTCGTTTCCGTTCCTCTTTCCGACGAGGCAAAAATCTTGACATCTGAAAATGTTTTATGCCCCATTGTTGTTTTCTTGAGAAACTTTTAAAATGGGTTTTCTGGTCTTGCAGACTGGTGAAATTGTCCAATATCTTCTGTGCTTGGGTGTGGTCAAGGGTGCAGATATAAATCTGATTGGCCGTAAGTGTGTTCATGCCCATATGAAGTTATTTGCAGAGAATCATTTAGACATGTGCATGAAGAAGTTTCTTAAAAATTGTGCAGAGAACTTCATGACTGGCTATCGGATTGTTTTTGATCGGGAAAGGATGATTTTGGGTTGGAGAGAATCAAATTGTGAGTTCTACACTCTTTTTTTTTTTTTAAATACTCTCCTTGAATTTATTTTTGATTATTTTTATTTTGTCGTACAGGTTACAGTAGCTTTAACGACGACAATCAATCGAATACACCTCCACCGCCACCTGACACTCCGTCCACCACACCACCACCTCCAGATACTCCTGCAGTTTTTTCTCCCCCCGCGGGCTTAAATCCAAACAACACGTCAAGTGGTGGCAACAATACGGCAACACCAACTCGACGGAATTATGCAACTCCGTTGAACCCAATTAATGATGCTCTCTTGATCCTTCTTTTTCTTGTTTTAACTGTTGTTTAAAGATTCTTTCCATTGTTTGTTTGCACCTATGTTTCTCTTCAATTCTTTTTCTGACGCAAAACTTCCATACAAAGTGCAGGTTTCTGGCTTCCCTTTTGTTCTATCAGCCATTAATTTGAGGATTCAACAATAAAATGTGATTGAGGGGTTACCATTTAAACCCAAACTTGTTATTGTTATGTTCTCAAGAATCTTATATTGTCATGTTACTATCATGATCTAAAGACAGACATAACATAACTATCGGATCAGACGACCTGATCATCGTTGAGAAACTGATTACCCAGCCCAAGACATAAGAGAAGCGGAAGTCTTAACATGAATAATATCTAACCCAACCCAAATCACATGGGCTGAGATCCACATAGTTATCAACTAGAGACATGATAGCATAAATAAATAAACGTATTATGCAGGAATTAAATCAAACATCACCAAGACTAAAACTTCAAACGTACCTGATACGAAGGGATTGAAAAGACGAACATCCATCAATCTACGGGAAGATCGAGACACCCATCAGGAAACAGCAGCATCGTCCCACGACAACACATGCAAAACCAATGCACGGAACCTACACCCTAACCTGAGAAAAAATATAGTCTAAGGGGTGAGTGACAAACTCAGTAGGAAAGTCAAGAATAAATGCAATGCATGCATACAAACTGTTTTTCTCTTCTCTTTTGAAAAACTATTTCATGCTTCTCATTTTACCGTACATGGATTTTTAACTAAAAACTCTTTATCATTTTATTGAATTAGCTTATGGCCCTCGAAGTGGCTACGTCAAAACCCATTGTATACATAAACAACTATACCGCAAAAATATGCTAACATTGTTTTCCGTATGAAAACATCATCAGTGAAAAAGGATAATGACACAATGACCCATCCGATGCATACCACAGAAAGATGTTGATTTGTCAAGAGCAACACCTCATGAGTCTAAAGAAAAAGGTGTCTGTAGCCCATAAACCAAGCGGCAACACCATACATATAATCAATAACAAGATGACTAAATACCCTAATAAGGTTTAGGGATTCGAAATCCAAGGACAC
This sequence comes from Begonia loranthoides, assembly GCA_022433065.1. Lineage (NCBI taxonomy): Eukaryota > Viridiplantae > Streptophyta > Magnoliopsida > Cucurbitales > Begoniaceae > Begonia > Begonia loranthoides. The sequence continues at coordinate 24,001,195 of CM039472.1, forward strand.
AGCACAGTCGGCTGTCCTATTACCCATTTCGCACATGCACACAAACAATCTTCACACAGTAGAAGATGCTCGTGATGCTTTGATACCCAGACTTCCCAAAGTATCAAGATAATTCATTCACACAAATATATAGTTAACCAAAACATCAGAATACAATGTACGATAAATTAAACATGAGAAAACATACGTACATATACGTAAAAACAGACGTGCTGTCGAACAATCCCCGTCAGATTTTCATATGTGGTAACCCACAAAATAATGGTTTGAAAACCATGATACAATGCAGTGCATAAAGTATAAAATCTCTACCTCATAGGTGACCACGATACTCTTACTGACTAGCCAACTCCACGTGCTATCGAAAGAGAAGGTCGCATCAGTGACATCTCCGAAACCTATAACAAGGCCGATGTCAACAATCCCAACAAACATACAAGGGATAACAGATAAGTCTTAAATAAGACTAGAATCCAAGACGATTTCTAGACACAACCACGAGTCCCAAACCGAAAACCAAACCAGGAGCACAACCAAGATCCTAAACCAGAAACCAACCCCGACCGGAAATGATCAATACCAGACTTCCTAGCTCAAACGAGGAATGATGGGTGACCTACACCTTGAGCTGAGATTTTAAGCGATTAAAAATATGACATGGTTGAAAAAGCCGAATGGAGTTCACTAAACCCAACTCCAAAAAATAAACAGCACAGTCAACAAAACACAACCATGGTCGACTCGGCACCTCAACAAACCATCCGCAAGTCTAACCGATCGACAAGACACGGTGATGAAAGACAGAACACAACACACTCGACCCAATCCGTTCGATTGTCAAGGAAACATAATAGAAGGCATTCGAACCACTCAAGGTTGACAAGGCATCATAATGGTCAACCAGAACCACTCAATAGTCATTAAGACAAAACGGAGGTCAATTGAGACCTCACAGTCTCAACTAGACTCACCAACAGTCAATCGAGACCATTTAGTGTCGACGAGACACGTCGACTGTTCACTAAGACTTTACAACGGTCGAAACAACATGCTCGCAATCATTTATGGATGAACAGTCACCTAATGATCGACCAGAACAACCCAGAGATAGAATTAGGACAATTTGTCCATTTTCTAGCTAACGTGAACAATAACTGGTGAATAGTATTTTCGGCCTGAACAATAACTTTGTCATGAACAGTAACTCCGGTGAACAGTCCCCCCCCC
>CM039472.1:24002438-24078826 GCA_022433065.1 Begonia loranthoides
CCGTGGCCATTTCCTAGGCTTTTTCTCTTCTTAAACTCATGACTTGGCGTCCCTCCCGCTTTCAACTTTCAATACTTCGTTCGCCTCCCTCCCTCCCTCCCTCCCTCCCTCCTCTGAATGAACAGTACTCCCATCATGAACAATACGTGAACAGTACGTGAACAGTCCCCCTCCCCAGCCTAGTTGGTTTTTTGATAGAAAACACCCCGTTTTTGACTGATTTTCGACTTCTAATGACAAATAATCTTGCATAGACTTCTATTCTACCAATATAAGCTAGAAATTTCCCTTGGATTTGAGTTTCCAAGCTTGAATCCAAAGCCAATAAAATTCAAAACTTTAAACTCGAAAACAGATGAGAAAAATTTATCGATTCGCAAACCGCCTTCACAAATGTTACTCGTGCGGACAAGGAGAACTTGGATCTATGGCTAGGAGTTGGAACCATCACGAACAGACTCCCTCCCTCTCTCTTCATTTCTCTCTTCTGCTGTGAGGAAACAGAGAAGCTCATATTCTCTGTTTCTTCACTTATAAAAAATAATATTAATTATATTATAATATATTAAAATATATAATATATATTAAATAAATCAAATTGAAAATCCGATTTTAAACCTAGGCTTGCTTAAAATACTATCCAAAAATAATTCTTTATCTAAAATAATTTATACAAAATATTTTCTCAACTAAATTACTGTTCGGTAAAATTCAATTTGACTGTTTTTTATCATTTGACCCAAAAATCACACGTGGTTGCTACATGATAATTTGGGTCAACATTTCAATGCTTTACCAAAAATTCGCGAAAAATTTACACGTGAAATTTTAAAATCACAAATTTTACATCTTAACCCCCTTAAAAGAAATTTCATCCTAAAATTTATAACAAACCCAAAAACACAAATTATAAGAAACTCTCTACTCAATGTGATGCCCAAAGCACACGATCAAGAGAATCTCTCTAGAAGAATTTGATTTCCTACGACTAGGGCTACCTCAAGCCCAAAGCATGACAAAAATCCAATAACGTGTCTAGAATCAACACTTAAGGAAACCATCGTGAAACGAGCAAAGTTCACAATTAGTTGACAATCATACGAAGGCAAGGAATGTCACTTGAATAGAAATAAAAAGGATGACCCATTCGATTGATCAACAATGAAATAATTCCCAACGAAAAGACCCACACACAATCTGATAAGAGGCAAACAGGGTCGTTCAACTGGCCACATCGGCTCGCATAACATCGAACTGATGTGGAGTGTCTGTAACACTCTAGGCGTGACTTAACGAATTTCCTGTACCGAAAACACGTCAGAAACTGGAAGGCGAAAAGACATCGGTTGCACCTGGGTTTAGAGTGTTCGTCAAAATGCTCTCCACGCCTGAGCAATACTCTAAACCGAGATCGCAACCTCACAACACTCTCCGGCTTCATGCTGTCCAAGCACCAAGCCCAACAAGAGAGGGAATTTTGAGATTTGTGACAAGCTAAAAATTCCTATTGAAACAAGGAATAAAACTTCGCATCAAAACCAAAGCAAAGTCAAGTAATCAAACATCTAATGAAAACCAAATCTCGTGGATTCATAGGTAACCGCTATGCTCTGACGCGCCAAAACACTACCAGAACCAAGTGTTTGACACATCAACGCACACTGTCGGATGCAACACCAGTTAGGAATTGTCGTATATGGTCCACATAACAACTGGCACTTAGAAGCAAGCGCATCTGGACCAAAAAATCCAACACAACCCAACACGCGTCATGTCCCACATGGACAACATCTACTTGACAAGATAAGTGCCCCTAATATGAACCCGACAGCCAATAGGGCTCAGACATCCACGGATTCTAGCGCAGCACTAGACATCTGCTACTACCCAACACACAACTCTAGAGGATCTAGCCAAGACTTCGGACGAAACACCGCAAGTCTGAATCTGGAACTAGCATCTAGGAAAACAAATGAACCCCGGTTAAACCCCAAAGGTATGACCAGAATGAGAAACGACCAACTTCCGAACAGGAACCCACACTAGAACATTAGTGAGTTAACAAACATTAGCTTTGGAACAACAGCATGAACCACAAAAGCAATTGGGCACTGGTCAAATCGAAGGGTAAGACCGAACACGCTAGGTGCCCAATTCCATAACAGGAATGCAAAGCTGACACCAAGCGATGCCCTACGAACAATGGTTGTCAGCATTAGAATAACTGCCCAAACCACAAGGACAAGCGACACAGCAAATCAAACAGCCGAGAAACCACTCCTCTAGGAAAAATACACTCACTCGACATGGAGAAGTGACAGGCTCGAACAGACAACGAAATAGAGCTGGAAGAGACAACATCACTTGTCACAACATAGGAGGGTCAACAGAAATGAGCAAAACAAAGTTCCAACCACGAGGTCACCAACACACAAACCACCCTCACAAGAAACAACTCCCACAATCGGGATTTCATATTTCCTAAATTTGACACAGACCTTCCGAACAACACAAACAAGGTCAACATAGGGGTCGGAAATCAGCCACATGAAAACCAAATTTCCTAGTCAAGGGACACGCCGCTAGTCTATTAGGAAGTGCAACCCACGTTCTCAGTCAACTGACAACATGGAACCTAGCCCAGCAATAACACCACTCAACTGACCAGCAGAAATCGCCACCTGACTTTAACTCCAACGACCACTCGCATTACTCCCAAGAATGAAGTAACTAACGAGACGTGGAACATTGAGGAAAGAAAATGACGTTCCACTACTCAATGAAGTAGAGACCTTACCAAATGAGGGTCAACAACACCTCTCCACGAGAGATTCTATAAGAGTTCAAGAACACATTGTCCCACTAAAGGAACATCCCAGAACACAGAAAACAAACATTGACTAGAAGTACTTGAGACCCATGAACGCTAGGAGGATCGCAACACGAAAAACAACGGTGCCTAGTATCAACGGGTTTCCATAGCCCACTGATGCACTCAACACAAGGAAAGAACAACAGAGACGAAGAACACGGTCTAACCACATCGGACAGTCTCCCGGGACATATTAACAATGAGTGGGATCGAACCACTATGATCCCCACATACCAAAGTGCAAAATTTCTAACATACGACGTAGAAGCCAAAGGAATTAGTTTCAAGGCAAGCGATTTAGAATACGTCTGACCAGGAACATCACCGTCTCATTTTTCAAGGCTCACAAAGGACAAACACATGACCTACGCGACTGCACCACCGATTCAAAAGTGGATCCGAATCACATCACCCTAGTAGAGGACCGTGCAAAAAACTGACATGAACTGAAACGAGTTGAAACTAATAGTGTCCGATAGCTCATTACACAATAAATGACATCGTCGAGTAACAACCACCAATATAACAGACACTAGAGGCGAAACAACTGAAACGATAGAATCGTCACAATCAAATGGTCTTCTAGTAGAATGACCAGCCACAAGGATCGAAACAGTTAGCTCCTCTGACAAGTCCAAGGCATAAGAACCTTAAAGCAAGACAAAAATTAGGGAATGATTCCAAAGTGGACATTTAGATTCTGACAAACGAGAACCATTTTTGTCTTATCAATTAGACTCCAACTTATAGAATGGATGTGACGGTCATAGAAGCGAATGCATGACCATCAAGACAAATCAACTCATTTCTAAGCGAGGACAAAATGAGCCTTGGTCAAGTAAGCCTCTATTGCAGTCTCCAGAAAATCCATCGAACGACTATAGTTTCCAGACCAAGTATTTCTAACAACCTATGTAGAGGTCTACACTAACGCGTTAACGTATGTGAATAAGCCCACTCAGAGACTTGAACCAAAAGTCTTCTAACAATGAGAACAGATACATCACGAAATCGAATTAGGGAACACGAACTGAAATCCACTAACAAGTTCCAAACAAACAACACAAGCTTGGAACCCACAAGGAATCGAAACTTTAACGGTATCCCAAGGAAAAAGATTTAAACTTAGATTCACACCAACCTACACGAAGAGACATTGCAAAAAGGATCCCAAACCCAAGCTTTTGATCCAAATTCCAAACCACATAGGTCCACACACGAGAAAGAATTCATGCGAATTCACAGCTTGTAATCCAAAACAATTTCACTTAACGATCTAAGGAGTACACTCGACACTCAGGGATAGAGAAAAAGCGGAGCCATCATTTAGCAAACGACCCCTAGATGCCTTCCTAGCAGCATCTGGACTCATTCAAAAACTTAACTAGGTGTTGGACAATTACATACACAATAGACAAATGACTGAAAACTTACACTATCGATTTCTCAAGTGATCACTACCAGGAAAAGCGAAACTATGCTTTGATACCACAAAATTCAGTAACGACTCAGAGACGAGGACCCGGTTACCCAGCCCAAGGCGTAAGAGAAGCAGAAGTATTAACAAGAATAATATCAAGGCCAACCCAAATCACAAGGGCTGAGATCGCAAAGTGATCAACTAGAGACATGATAGCATAAATAAAGAAACATATTGTGCACAAATTAAATCAAACAACACAAAGACTAAAACCCAAAACGTACCCAATACGAAGGGATTGAACCGACGAACATCAACCCATCCACGGGGAGATTGAGACACCCATTACGGAACAATATCATTGTCCCACGACAGCACATGCAAAACCAATGCACCGAGCCTACACCCTAACCTGAAAAAAAATATAGTCCAAGGGGTGAGTGACAAACTCAGTAGGGAAGTCGATACTAAATGCAATGCATGCGTAAAAACTGTTTTTCTCATCTCTTTTGAAAAACCATTTCATGCTTCTTATTTTACCGTACATGGATTTTTAACCGAAAACTCTTTATCATTTTATTAAACCAACCCGTGGCCCTCGATATGGCCACATCAAAAACCATTGTATACATAAACAGTTATGCTGCAAAAATATGCAAATATCATTTTCCGTATGAAAACATCATCAATGAAAAAGGTTGGTCACATAAGGACCCATCCTATGCATACCACAGAAAGGTGGTTATCTGTCAAGAGCAACACCTCATGAGTCTGAAGAAAAAGGTGTTCATAGTCCAAAAATCAAGCGACAACACCATACATATAATCAACAACAAGATGACTAAATACCTTGATCAAGTTTAGGGATTCAAAACCGAAGGACACGACACAGTCAGCTGTCCTATTACCCATTTTACACGTGCACGTAAGTAATCTTCACACATTAGAACATGCACTAGATAGCCTTGTGATACTTTGATACCTAGACTGGCCAAAGTATCAAAAGGATTCATCCACGCAAATATATAGATAACCAAAACATCATAATACCATGTACGATAAATTAAAAGTGAAAAAACATACGTACATATATGTAAAAATAGACGTGCTATCGAACAGTCCCCGCCAGATTTTCATATGTGGCAACCCACAAAATAATGGTTCATGATGCAATATAGTGCATAAAGTATAAAAATCCTTACCTCATAGGCGATCACGATACTCTTACTGACCAGCTAACTCCACGTGCTATCAGAAGTGAAGGTCGCATCACTAACATCTCTAGAACCTACAACAAGGTCGATGTCAATATTCCAACAAACATACAAGGGATAACAGAAAATTCTTAAACAATACTAGATTCCAAGACGATTTCTAAGGACAATCATGGGTCCCAAACCGAAAACAAAACTATGAGCATAACCAAGACCCTAAACTAGAAACTAACCCTGGCTGGAAACGATCAATACCAGACTCCCCGACTCAAATGAGGAATGACGGGTTCCTTACACCTTGAGCTGAGAATCTAAGTGATTAAGAATAAGACATGGCTAAAGAAGCCGAATGGAGTTCGCTAAACCCAACTCCAGAAAATAAACAACGCAATCGACCAAACACAACCATGGTCGTCTTGGCACCTCAACAAACCATACGTAAGTCTAACTGGTCAACAACACACGGTGATGAAAGATGAAACACAACACACTCGACTTGGTCTGCTCGATAGTTAAGGAAACATAACCAAAGTCATTCGAACCACCCAAGGTCGACAAGGCATCATAGTGGTAAACCGGGACCACTCAACAGTCGCCGAGACAAAACAAAGGTCAATCGGGACCTCGCAGTCTCAACCAGACTTACCAATAGTCAACCAGGACCATTTAATGTCGACAAGACACATCGACGGACAATCGAGACTTTACAAAGGTCGAAATGACTTGCTCGCAATCATTTAAGGCTCCATAGTCGCCTAGTGATCGACCAGAATAACACAGGGACAGAATTAAGACAATTTACCCATTTTTTGGCTGACATGAACAGTATTCCTGGCATGAATAGTACTCTTGTGAATAGCACCTGGTGAACAGTAACTCTGGTGAACAGTCTCTGTCATGAACAGTACCCCCCTTTAGATTTTTTTTATGGAAAACACCTCGTTTTTGCTCGATTTTTGACTTCTAACAACAAATAACCTTGCATAGACTTCTATTCTACCAATATAAGTCAAAAATTTCTCTCAAATTTGAGTTTCCAAGCTCGAATCCGAAGCCAATAAAATTCAAAACTTTAAACTTAAAAACAGACGAGAAAAACATATCAATTCACAAACCGCCTTCACAAATGTTACTCGCACGGACGACAAGAACTCAGATCTATGGCCGGAAGTCAGAACCGTCACGAACGAAAAATTAAAATAATATTAATTATACTATAATATATTAAAATATATAATATATATTAGATAAATGAAATTGAAAATCCGATTTTAATCCCGACTTGCTTAAAATACTATCCAAAATAATTCTTTAGTCAAAATGATTGACCGAAAATATTTCCTCAATTAAATTACCGCTTAGTAAAATTCAATTTGAACGTTTTTGACCATTTGACCTAAAAATCACACCTGGGCGCTACACGACAATTTGGGTCAACATTTCAACACTTGACTGAAAATTCAAGAAAAATTTACCCGTGAAATTTTAAAATAATTTAAAATAACAGATTTTACAGTTGCAATCATAAATATTAACCTAATGTGTAACATTTTTGAATCATAAAATCGTTTTTCTCAAAGGTGTTTCTCAATTTAAAACTAGTAGGGGTGGAAATCGGTTCGGGCTGAACCGGGTAACCGAACCGAACAGAACCGTGCAAAATTGATCGGATCGGTTCGGTTTAAATAAGGGCAAAATTCAATTTTGAACCGAACCGTCATATTTCGGTTCGATTGTCGGTTCTATGAAGTGAAAACCGTAATAAACCGATCCGAACCGTTATCTCTCACTATTAAAATCTTGAGCCTTGCACTTGTTGGTTTGTCATACTCTCTCCTCTCACTACTAGAAACCCTGGAACTCTCCCACTACCAGACAACTTGGAACTTCGTCGGGGACTGAAAGTATCAACCTTTGAGTCGAGACCTTAGAAAAGTGTCCATAGTCCCTCCCTTCTCCCCGAAAATGCATACCTACTCAGTATTCCCTCCCTTTATCTCTTCTCCCTCATCCCTTCACTTCTTTAAGTCCAAGTCGTCTCTCCTCCCACAGATCTTGAGTTTTGCAGAAAAAATTTCAGATCGGAGACCTGTAAACATGATTTTAGATCGGAGATCTTGAGTCCCTTCATTTTTCATTTTATTTCTGCGTTTAATTTTCTTCACTTGGTGGTAGGTGGTGTACAGCTAATAGCTTTAGAGCTTGTCCCCCTAAATAATGGTCTTCATTTTTTTATGTCCAGGTCTTCTCCCCTCTCACAAGATCTGCTCTCAATAATTTGAGATTGGAGCTCATTTTTCTTTTCCTTCCTCGTAATCTTCTTTGAAAGTTTCCAATGAGGATCCAACCCAGGTAATAGATTTCTGTTTCTTCTCCGTTCAACCAAAATATCTCATTCTTAAAATTAATGTTTATTTATTGTGATAATGATTCAATATAAATATTTTATTTTGATGAACTCATAAAATTTACAAACTGCAGATTTGATGAAAAGAAGATTCATTGTCTTTGTTTGTTCAAACAAAATCTCTTTCTTTTCATATTCTTTCTGGATCCAACCCATTTTCGATGAAAGTTGATTTCATCTAAAACATTCAAATTTAAGTTTTGCACTATGGGTTTTGCATTTTATTTAGTGATAGAATTATGGGAATTATGTAATGGCTATTTATTTTTTGGACAGATAGCAATGTTGAAGTGAGGTGATTGTTAAATTAAGTGGAGGAGTGAAGTTGAACATCATGCTCAATAAAATTGATGACTCTGTGAATTGGGAGCTTTGTGAATGATGATTTGTTCAACACTTTGAACGGTTGTAGCATCTACGTATTCATTTTTAAGTATTTTTGTTACATTAAACATAGAAAATTTAAATGATGAACTGACTTAATGAAAAACTGAATACCTGATTTTTGGTCTTATATAAAAACCAAAAACCGAACCAAGAACCAAACCGAATAAACCCGAACCGAGACCCTCGGTTTTCTTTCAGTTCACTGTGTGGTTCGGTTCATTTTCGGTCTCTAAAAAATAAAACCAAACCTAATAAGTTCGGTCCAATTTTAAGCAAAAACCGAACCGAACCGAACCGAACCGTTTCCACCCCTAAAAACTAGTAATTGTGATATCTTAGGCCAAAGTAATCTTCTTTAGCGAAAAATTCATATGCCATCTAAGTTGATGAAATGTATGTATGTTTATTTGATTTAAGAACCACAACTCTAGTTATATAACTTGTCAATTATATAGCTTTTCATTTCGATTTAGCATATCATTGAATCAAAACAAGACTTTTGGTCTCTACACATTAATAAGTCATATATTGTAAATGCTACTAAACTCATTAACTTTAACTGGTCACTTAATCATTGAGTTTGTAATCGTTTATAATGTATACTTATTTTTAAATATAAGAGATAATAATATAATTCTCATATTAAATCAAACATACTCTCTTGGCACATTTATTTTCTTTATAATTGTATGCCACCAAATATCTGTATGTGCTCATTAAATCATATCATTACCAGTAGTATCTATGAAAATCTTTTCCGTTGATCACATAAATATAGAATCAAACTAATTTTCACTATACTTATTCTCAATTAAACTCATCAATGAACATATATGTAATGCCTAAATTTGGTAAGTAAAATTTTATGAAAATTTAATTTTTCCTTTCCAAAGTTCTTCCTCATTCACTACTTCCTTAAACGTCAATTCCTCGACCATTTAAAGTCTCCATGTGAAGGGCATAGTCTTTGAAAATCTTTAGCAGAAGCGTGCCAATAGAGAAGAGGCTTGGAGAGAATGTTAAAGTTTGGGTTGTGAAAATTTTGATAAGCTTCGTCTTCCTTATTCTAGGATTATTTCCAATGGAAGAATTTAAGTTTTGATAAACTCTTTGGTTTAGGAGTTCATGTTGTAAGTTGGATTGGAGTTCTCCTAATTAAGGATTGAAATACTTGGAATATTCAGTTATCATCAAGAGGTAAAAGCTCGACCTCCTATTTACCATTCTCTGTTTGAGATTGGAATTTTTGATTGAAAGAATTAATTAGTGAATTGGAGTCTAAAAACTTGTTTTGGGATTGTGAGTTGACAATTATTAAACTTTAAGCATGAGATAATAGTAAGTTGACGTTTCGTGGATTATTGGATTTGTGTTTTGTCATAAATGAATGAATTTTTGGCGAAACAGCAAGACCTGCATCGGAGAAGATGACGTTGGGCCTCAACTAAGGAGGGTCAAGTAGTAGCCCAGCTTGGGTTAAGGGGGTCGAGCCGCTGCCCAACTCATGTTGAGTCGCGGCTCGTGGCAATCGGGTAGGGTCCAAACTTGGACTGCAACCCAACTATTCAGACCACGATTTGGACCCCGTTTTGGGCCTGATTCGGTCCTTCAAATTCATTTTTTTTTTTGCAACATTTCTAGGCCCGTTTTTGGTATTGTTATGGACCTTAGACTTGATCATTTTTTAGTCTTTTCTATAACCTAAGTTTTGATGGACTACAAGTCAACTCTATCAATAATCAAGCTTCAAATAATATCATAGAGTCATTCAAGGTCAAACATAGGTGGGAAGTTCAAGAACTGTTTTAGAACATTTAAAGAACTTCACAAAACTGTTTACTTTCTGACCTTCAACAAGTGTTTGATAGTTTTCGCATTTGAGATGAAGTCATATCAAAACGTATGCTTCATGACAATTGTAGCTGACTTTCTAAGCTTTCTAGAATGGGCTAGATCATTAAAATTGGAGTTTGTTTGCTATGGCAAAAGCCCACAGAATAGAGAGCAAATATTATGCAAAGCCCAAGTGGCCAAGCTTGGAGACCTAGGAAAGTCAATACATGGAAACCATCCAAGTGGATGAGTTTAAGAAAGAAATAGCTACCAAAAGACATCAACACTTGGAGAAGAATAAAAGAAGAATTAATTAAATAATCTATAAGTTAATTAACCTAGTAACTATTAAGTAGAGTATCGATCAAGCTTATACTATAGCTAGTTTAGTTTTATTATTGTTTATTTAGTTATTTACTATTCTTTAGTTTGTAATTAGTTATTTATAACCACCTTATGTAATTGTTTAAGATAGTGAAGATTGAATATAGAAAATTTTTTGCTTATTTTTTAAATTAGAGTGATTCCTATTTCAAACCTTTGGTGACTTACATCCAAAGTTTCCCTTGTGTGTGTTATATCACAAGATTAAGGTTACTTGTAAGTTGGGTAGTCTTTCTTATTGGTATCCATGTTCTTGCTTCTTGAAGGAAGAGTGTGTGAAGTGGTGTCCAACTTTTCAAAAGAGTTTAATTGGCAAAGACATCCATACGAGAGTTACAAGTGTGTCTAATTACTATTTCCGGCCAATCAACTTCTTCAGTGTATATTTCCAAATCCATGAAGTTTCTTATTATTATTCTCAAAGGGATTCTTTCTTTATTCATCCAAAAGGTCGTGTTCTAAATTTCATAAAGAAAGCTTCCAAATTGAGGGAGATATGGTTTTCCAAAGTTGAAGTTTCTATATTGTGTTTTTTAGGTAAATTAAGGAAATTTGAAGGACCAGTTGATCATCTTCACTTAAGCCAATCAAAACGTCCGAGAAAACATTTGAATCTGTCTTATTTTTTATCCTTGACAGTTGACTGCCCGAGCACTCGTAAATCTTGTGGACGATCAAAACCTTTCAATTGTGGTCGAGCTCCTTCATGCGTTGATCAACCGCTCTCTTGTCATTCTTCAACATTCGATTCTTCAACACTACATCAACTTCTTCATCAACTAAACATTCAATAGGTTATATTTCTTTATTCCCCTTTCACTGGTGCATCAAGTTTGGAAATTAAGTTGGATTGTCGACGTTAACATTATAAAATTGTTATCCCTAGGTCCTGAGACTTAGAGTTCCGACTCATTGGGTATTGGACTTCCTGGAATTGGTTTGGGCTTGATGGTTGGTGTAATATCCCAAATTATTTGAGTCACCTTAAGTTTAGAATAAGGATGATAATATGTGAGGAATATTGGAGATTTAGGGGTTGATTTTAGTATAGGAATGTAAATTGTTATTTCAAAGTATGAAAATTTTAAATATTAGAGTGATGATATATGGTGAAAGGTGGGAATTTGTTAAGGAGTAAGGAGAAATCATGAATTTCATAATTCTAGAAAATAATAAGAGGTTGTGGTCGATCACGGACATTCAATGGCGAGATAAGGAAATTGTGGTCGATCGTGTATGCAAGAAGGCTGTTGTTCGCAAAATATTACAGTGGCGATCAATAATTGAAGCCGTCAATCGTGGGCTGTGTTGGTGATATGTCGCGAGGTCCCTTGACTAGATCGAGAGCCCGGGAGATTTCTAACTTGTTTGGTCATTTTGTAGGGGATCAATTCTATGCTAATCTTGGAGGAGAACCAACATTTGAAGACATGGAGAAGTCCTTCAATTTATTGGTTTGGACACATAGAGGAGACACCTCAAGTAAAGTCCCTCTCGGCCCTCAAGAAAAACACTCCCACTAAGGCCGTGAGTTCAATCCTTTTTTTTGGTATAATTTATGCTGATTTTTTTGGAGAATATCATGCTGGTGTTTTGAAGATTTACATGGTTAAAGAAAAGGAACTTATTGCATGAGAAATGAAGTGAAGATATGGACCACTCAAGCTATACATAGTCGGCCATTCACAATGCCCTAGCCGAGTGGCACATTACCATTATTTTTTTCATTTGTTTTCTTTTTCTTTTTTCCCTTATTTTGTAACCCTAATGTTGCACTATAAATATTACATTTCGAGTTGCTGAGCAGCTAGTGAACATTTGCTAAAGAAAACCTTAGTTTTTGAAGAGAAACTTTTCACCTTTTTGTTGAGGAACAATCGGCCAAGCATCTTGGAGAGATCAGAGTGAGTGAACCACCATTTCTTCAATCCTTGTTTGTTTTGGTTGAAGATCTTATTGTCCCTCCTTGTCCTGCTCCCTCTAAGGTAGTAGATCTAGAGAGTAAGTGAGGTAAAACGCACCTCTCAGCCCGGTTGGAGACACTCCTTGTGGAGTTCAATCAAAACAAAGGTGCAGATCGGTTCACCTTTGACTCCTCCTGAATTTGTCTTGCATTTTTATCCATCATTCCCAGCACCAAAGCCACTAAAAACACTGCCAAAATCACCCATATTCATCAGGTTTCCAAGGAAAGAAGAATCATCAAAAAAGGAGTTCGGGTCCAGAAGTTACACACCTTTCTTTGCTGAAGACTCAATCTGCCGATTCCCACCAACCTCCGAGCAGCTTTCGTGCGAGATCTCGAGTTACATACCGGATTTTGATCTCATTTTTGGAGGAGACAAACTAGACATATGTGAGAGTATGGTGTCCAAAAAACCAGCTTCATTGGAGCTCTGGAGAAGAAGTTGGATTGTCGCTAATCTGAAGCAGCTGCTGAAAAGTAGCAGCTGCCACCTCCTACTTGCTTGAGCTACTTGATTGTAGTTTCTCCATTTTATTGATCCAAATTTTTTACCCCTCTTTTGGAGGCACGTCATTGGTGACCGGCCAACATTTGTGGTTTACGGTCGATCAAGGGAAGGTTTGCGGTCGATCGTGGCCTTTGAAGTTGAGAAGTCAAAATTTGCGGTTGATCATCCTCATGAAGATGATCAACCAAGAAGTTGAGTCGTCGCCTGATATTAGCATAATGTTGTACTCTATTTAAAGGAACAGCTCGGTGGGAGCTCCATGGATGCCATGTGTGCATCCACCTGTCCCTCCACTTCCAAGTAGCGGTGAAGGGAGGCTATGGGTTATATAAGTATAAGGCTTCAGGAGGTGGTTGAAATTCTTGATGGAAGAATAGAAGGTCTGAGAGAAAAATAGTGTGAGCTTCTTGCGAGGGTAAAAACTGTGAGATAGAAAGAGAGTTCAAAGTGGGAAAAGTTTGACAAAACAGTGAGAGGTTGAATGTTTGGAGTGAAAAGAAAAGGAAAAGGTCTGAAACTCTCAAGGTTGTCTTCTCTGCACTCTCTCGGATTTTAGGTATTAGAACTTTTCCATGTTTTTCCTTGTAGTTTGTATGTGAAGAATATATAGTAGAAGATAAAAGAATGAAGGATATAGTGTACTGTTGTTTGATTTTTGGTCTGTATGTTTGGGTATCACTAATTGCCACGTTTGGGGGGTTAGTTCTCTATTTTGATTGCAGTTTTGATGAATATTATAGAAGGCTATTGTCGAGGATAATTCACTGTTGAGGATAATTCACTGTTGAGGATAATAATGTCAATCATTGTTAAGGAATATTTTATGCTAAAATGGAATTCTGTGAATGGTTATTTGAGAAACTTATTGATGATTAAATATTAATTATTATTTTGAAGGTATTGTGAAGGATAATTTTACATGATAAATTGCCTAAGGATTCTAGGTAAGTGATATCGCATATTTATTGCCCTTTTGGCCTACCTTGCAAGAGAATAGGACTTGTTTGCTAATTGTGTTTACTAGATTATTAAGTTCTTAATCTTGCTATTGTTCGAGGATGTATTGTTTGATGATTGCTTGATGTTCTAATGTTGTGTTTATTAGATTTTAAGTTCTTTAAATTAATTTTTTATCATATTTTGAGGTTGTATTGATGATAAGCTAACATATGTTAAATTGTATGCGCTCATATGCACACATGCATCATGTTTTGATAAAATGAACGAAAATGGTTTTATGCATAAGCTTTTAAAGCGAAACGGTTATGAAATGTAAATAAACATAAATAGGTGTGAAGAGATATGAGTTCTTGAGTTAGCTGCCCTTTATGGGTTATGAGGTGACACTCTACCTTGTATGGAGACATCTTTAATGCCTAGATGGGTAACTAGATCTAAATGAAAAATGGAAATAAAGGAAAATAAACGTAAATAAACGCTGCAAGTTTTGGTTTCTTGAGTTGCCTGCCCTTATGGGTCATGAGGTGCCACTCTACCTTATACGGTGAAATCTACAACACCTAAATTGTCAAGTAAAAGTGAAGTTTAAGTTAAAGGTAAAGGTAAAGAAAAACAAAAATGATAACTGCATATGTTTCATAAAAGTTGCACGACATAAGAATGGAAACGAAAACTGCATACTGATTTATAAAAGTTGCATAGCATGAGCATTGCATAATTTATATCGCTTACTGAGCCTTAGGCTCATAGTTTAAGTCTTTTGATGTAGGTATGCACGGTATCAGGTAAAGGAGTAGTTGATGGAGGATTTGCGTGCATGGACCTTGTGGGTGGCTAGGCTAATGGATAAAATAAAAGAGATTGTAATTGGTTTTCGATTCGTAAATGTTTACTATTTTTTTTAAGAAAAGATTTTATTTATCGTCTTTTCAAATGGTTTTAAGAATAAAAAGTCTTCCACTACACAACGTTAAGAATGTGATTAACAGTAAAGTTTTAAATTTGTGCTTTCCAAAGAAAATATGTTTTAAAATGCAATGTTTTAAGAAAAAAAAAGGAAGGAAAAAACAAAAACGGGGTGTTACAGTTGGTAAGCTCACTTAAGGTAGGGACTATTTTATGTCCAACATCTCAAGTTTTAAAAGTATTATTTTGAGACATGTTTTCATACTAAAATGATAAGTCCATTTTATGGCTTATCGGTTTTTATACTATAGAAATATATATACTTTCCAGAGGACACGTTTCAGTAAGCATGCATGTTTTCATTCATTAATCCTCTGGTCGAGTGAACCAAACTTTGATAGACCTAAGAAGGGGTTTTGTTTTCTTTCCGCACATTCAACTATCAAAAAATGTGTTTGGTTGTGTTAACTAGAGTAATGGGGGTGGCTGATTCTGCCATGTCTCTATGTGTAAAATCCTAAACCTGATCAGGGTCTATTTTATGGCTCTAGTAATCGCCGAGAATCGCCATTACTAAATTGCAATGGCATGATGTGCTCGGAGTCCATGAGTGACTCTATTTTCACTGATATATTGTAGGGCCTAGCATGTACCATACTATTGTAGAACGTTTTTAATGTTTGCCCTACTGTCCATTTATACAAATTTTAAATAAAAAGATATTTTATTTCTGACGTGCTCCCCTGTTTTGATCTTCTTTATTGTTGAATATAAAATCTTGCCCCTATTGAGTTTAATCAACTCACCTAATGATATTTTCCTTCAAGACTTAGTTTACAAGACTCTTAGTTGTAGATGTAGGAGTGAGCTTGGTGGGATTTTGTCTATCTTAGTATTTTCCTTTCGAGCCTTTTATTTGTGATGTTAAAACTTCATTTAAGTTTTGTTATAATTATTAATTGTTTACTTTTGTGGCACTTATTATTTATGGACCTATATTATCAACTTTATTTTAATGTCACTTTTGGACTTTTGATTTAACCAAGTTGGTTGGGCCTTGACTTTTTAATTTCAATTAAGATTTTTGCTTCCTACTTTTTTTTAAGTTAAAGGGTTAGGAAACTCGGCTGGATTTTGGGTCGGGCCGGGCTGTTCCCCATTCTATCTCAGATCCTCTTTGAGATGTGACAATATATATCAAAACAACCAGGGGAAGTATATCAAGCATGTATGTGTAATAAGGGAATTACATGCAATGTGATTATAACATGCATATTCCCTACTTGTCTAACATTATTCCTTATGAGATCAAAAATAAAATTCAGAGTACAACTAAATAAAAAACAAATTTCATTTTCATAACTAAATACTGAAAATGTCTATAAATGGAATATCTAAATAAGTAAAAGTAAATGCAAACCACAAAGTCTCATCAAACTAACATGTCATCAAATAATTTAGTACCCTATAACCAGTGTGCTCATGAAAGATCTTGAAATATTTTGGAACATACCTTCTTTTCATGAATTTTTTTCTTCATGACCCATGGTTTATGGCTTCATCTCTATCTCTTCATCTCTCAATAATAAGATTTCTCTACGAAGTAAGTTTCATTTTGATCTTGTTTGAAAAATGACCACTTTCAAAAATATTGTCAACCTCTTCTTCCCATTTTATGTATTCATCTTCCCAATTGTCTCCTCTAAAATATGGAATAGAAATCTTCAAGCCTTGTTCTTCTTCAATGGAATCCATAGCGTTACCTCTACATCTTTGATTTCCTCAGCATATTTGTAATGCCTCGTAGCATAAATGGTTTTCTACTTTTTTTAAAAATCCATTTAAATCGTGTCTTTGAAACAATATAACAAAAGTCTTAAAAGAAATCTCATTTAAAATTTGAACGTAGTAAAACCCATTAAAAAATAAACATAAATAATAGTAAAATTTTTTGTCTAAATCTCCAAACAATTAAAGTATAACTTAAATAAAAATATTTTGTAACATCTTATTAAAATTATTGAAATAATCATTCTTTTTCAATCTTCACCCACGAGTCAACTTTGCTCCAACAACGCCATAGCCTCACCCATGAGACTACTCTTTCAACCCCAACTATCATTCATTCACAAAATTAGGTTCTTAGTAAAATCATCCTCACCTACATCACAAAATTCATTTATAAGCCTAACGTTCAGTAAAAGATGCATATGTGTCATGAGCATGAGATGCAATTTATAAAAACTTGTCTTTTCAGGCATTCATTCATTTTTTTTTCTTCTACTTAACAATTTAGTTGTTGCGGGTAATTTACTCTAGGGGAGAGAGTGACAACATTAGGTTCACCTCATGTGGGATAGCAAACTCCAACCCTACCCACAACGACTATTTATATTTATTCAGTTTGTCTTTTAGTATTTCTTAATGAAAAGGTTTTTATGATGCATGAAATATAAAAGTGATATTACACGCAAAGCATAATACAAAATAACAATAAGTATATCCTCGATGAACGTCTCAAATATAAATAATAGACAACAAACAGTACACATATCCTCGATTCACGTCTCAAGCATAAACAATAAATAACAAGTAGTAAGTATATCTTTGATCAACAGTTCAATGTCTCAAACATAACCATAAACAACAAGTAGTAAGCATATCCTCGATTAATAATTCTACCTCTCAAACTTAACTATAAATAGCAAGCTATAAACATATCCTTGATCAACAGTTCATAGAAATCACAAACGGAATAATTATCATAAATATAGATGCCTTAGCACTTTGTGATGCAGACCAAATATCAAACGTAAACAAACATCACTTACTTGGAACTCTTAATGAAATCTGTTCAATCACAATATCCATCATTTATTCCAACCCATTTATTTCCCTTGAGATAAATAAAAAATAGAGTTAATAATAAAAAAAATGGAAATTATCAACTACTATGTTTCAAAGACTTATAAGCAACTCCCATGATTTTCGTCATTCACCATCATTGCCCGTTCAACTTATGAAGTCCTAACTGTAGTAGACGTACCTTCAAACAACTTGAGAGAAAATGCACCAGACTTTGTGACTCATGGGTGGTTGGTTAGGGTTTCGCCCCAGCCCATGTATTTATAGATTGTTAGTTTGAGAATCCTACAAAAAAAAATCTCGAGGAAAAGGTATCTAGATTATCATTTTGTTATTAGCAGTATGAGAATCTAATTGCAGCTTGAAAAATCTACGAACAACACATTTTGAATCTATCTCGTATAGCTATAGCTGACGCGTGAGCTTTTACTATGGATATCCACCTGTCTTTATTCTCCAACAACAATCTTCCATGTTCATATTGTACACTTGCTTTTGCGGACACCAACTCTTCCACAGACACCTCATTCCATGGATCCCTCTTAAATTACCTGTCAATCGCTATTGTCACCTACACATATCTTTTCAAGAATATCTCTCCCACTAACACCAACACTTTCACGGGCACCAACTTTTCTGCAGACACCTAATTTTGCGGATATATCCTTACCTTGTCTGTTAATTACTATCTGTAGCATATACATTTCCTTTCAAAACACCTCACTTCCACGGACATGAATACTTTCGCGAATACTAACTATTTTGCGAACACCTCACTTCCACAAATATATCCTTGCCTTGTCTACAAATCATTGTCAGCCACGAACTCTTTAGCAAATATAAACTCCTCCACTAATCATTGTCCACCAATAACTATCTACCACATATACATTTTCTTTGCAAACATCTCACTTTCGCTAACACGAATGCTTCGGATACCAACTCTTCTCCATTGTTGCAAATAAATGTCCACTATGTATACAATTTCTTCTCAAGAATCTCACTTCCGTAGACACGAATGCTTCCACGGACTTATTCCATTCAGTGAGCACACTTCCACCGAAAGTTGTACCTTATTTTTTCCAACTTCTATCCACACCCAGCATTCCTAATTCAGTAACTTGCTTAAAAAATCTCCTATCTTTATTAAAACTTAACCCTTCCTCGGGCACTTACACATTATTCTTTCCACACTCGGTTTTTCTAATTTTGTAACTTGCTTAATAAAATAATTCCCTTATCTTTACTAAAATTTAAATCTCCCACAAACACTGACACATTATTATTTTCAATTTCTTTCCACACCAAACTTTCCTAATCCTGTAACGTGCTTAATAAAGTGAATCTCATATTTTTATTTAAGTATAATCCTTCACTATACAATAAATAAATTTTTTATTGTGACCTTATTCCACCAAATTTCACTATTTCACTACACAATAAAAATTAAGAAAAAAATTAAAATACATAAAATACCTTCTTCAATATAGTATCTAAGTCATCTATTGTGTCAGAAGTACTTTTAATTGTGGATGATTAAAGCCTAATTTGTGTGCATATAAGACCTTCAATAGTTTTTAAAGATAGAAAACTAGGAAATACATCAAAAACACGGCCACTATAACTAAAAGTAAACTTCTAAGCAACAATAGAAATAGAAAAAATCAAAACATTAATCAAAATTTTACTTAGAATAGAATATTGTAGGATCGATGCAATCCTATAAGGGAGGTGGATTAGGCGAGCTAACTTTTTCGTTCGATATTGTTATTTCTAAACTCTAAGTGATTTAACACAAAATAATCATTCAACCCATATATAAAAGTAAAGAGCTAAGGGAAAGATATGCAAACAGTTTGTTCACGTAGTTCGATAACCCCACTTATGTTCGCGCTCCAAGTTCCCGACTTTGAGATCCTTAATCCACTAATCTCCTCAGTTAGTGATAATTAACTTCATGGGTACCAATCAAACCATTACAAGTTGACTCTTCTCAAGGCGTCACCTTTTCCTTAACTATTCAGAGGGTGTCACCCTTGATGTAGTTGTTTACAATTGTGGAAATGAAAATTACAACAAAGATTGTCTAACTCTCGAAATCTAAATTCTCAAGTGAAGGTTTGAGAGAGTTAGAATTTGCACTCAATTGCTAAGAAAACTCGAGTAGAAATTTTGGCAGTGTTTCGGAATAGTTCTCTCTCTTCTTAGTCTTCAATTGGGAGTGCCACTATTTATAAAGCTGCTCAATTGATCGAGCACCTTTAGTTCAGTCGACCACCTCCCAACTGTTGGAATATAGTTGTTGCATTATATAATCAAATTAGTAGACCACTTTGTCTTCGGTTGACCTTTCACGACCCAGAGACAGACCTAACAGCATCGACGGGTTAGGCGATCTGATCTCGTAGAGGACCTGATCACCCAGCCCAAGGCGTGAATTTTAGCAAAAGATTTTTGTAATTTAAACACGACCCAAAATTTAAGGGCCTAGGTCCGTATAGGCAAAACAATAATGGTGCATAAATATAAATAAATCCAAATACTGTGCAATAGATCCAAACAAGAGTATTTAAGTTATACAAACCAAGTACTAATGTCCTTACCAGGAATTAAATCTAAATACTTGGAAATATATAAAATAAAAGGGAATATCTTCAGCTTCAGCTCCTCTAGCCGCTTTTGCCTTTACTAGAATAGGAGAGGGGTCGTTTGGGGTGAGTCACTAACTCAGTAAGATATATCTAGACTAGATGCAATGCATGCAAAAACTGGTATTCCTCTCTCTTTTTGAAAACAATGTTATGCTTCTCTTTTACCCTACATGGGTTTTAATTCGAAAACTCTTTATCATTTTATAAAACAGACCCAAGGTCATCAATAGGGCTTTTATAAAAATCATGTTGTATACATAGACAACTATACCTAAAAAATATGCCAACATCGTTTTCTGATTCAAAAATGTTATCAGTGAAAAAGGATAATCACTCAATGACTCATCTGACACTCTTCAAAGAATAGGTGGTCATCCATCAATGACAACACCTCAGAGGCAGAGGAAATAGAAATGATGGCAATTCAGAGAGCCTATCACCAGTCGCCTACGAGCTAAAGATCTGTGACAACATAACTTGTACGATCAAATAAAATAGATAAGGTTGCCGGTGACAGATTCCTTCTCAACTAAAATACCTACAAGTTCCAAATTGATGAGGGTTGTCGACGAGTAGAGCTATGATCTGTAACGCCTCCCGTCAAATGGAATAGTACTAGGATTAGCAAAACTCAACGACTAATAACCTTTTGATCTGTGTGACTAAACCCTGGCCAGGTTCTAAGGCTCACAACCCAAGGTCGTGTCACTACCGTCTCATCTCAATTTTGACTTTTGGGGCTCAAAATCTGAGGACATGTCACCAAAGCCCCATCCTCATTTCGCACGTACAAACAATCAACTTTCACATAGTAGAAGATTTCACGGGATAGCCTCATGATGCTTTGGCCCCAGAGTGGTAAAAGCATCAAGAGGATTCATCCTCCCAACATATATACAGATATCAAATAGAAAACTATGCACAGAAAGTAAACGTGAAAACATACATATACATAAAAACTGCCGTGCTGTCGAAATAGTTCTCGTTAGGTTTTTCAGACGTGGTATCCCACAAAATACAGGTTTTGAAAACAAGATGTTATGCAATGCAAAAGGTATAGAAATCTCTTCCTTTACGACACTCTTTCTTGGTACTTGGAGCAGCTGTCTGCTTGGGGATCGTCTCAAAAACTCCAAACTCGTTCGAACTTAATAACATATCAAACATGGAAATTCTCATCATTAAATCCTAATGAATAGGTGGAAGGGTCCTATACTGGGACTATGAACCCAATCGATATGTAATCAATTCAATGTAGGTGATTTGGCACTGCATTATCGACCAAGAACAATGTTCTTGTCAACTAGGGGCAATTTTAGGGCAATCTGCCCAACTTCCAGTTGACTAACTCACTTTTGGTCGACTAGCAGTGAACCTACTGGTCAACCAAGAATTTTATGGCAATCTGCCAAATTTCCAATCAATCAGTTTTTGGGGCAGTCAACCGTCCCTCTTCTTGTCGAGTAACTGGTCAACCGGTTGGCTTCTAGTTGACTAACTGGTTGACCTTGGTTAGCCATTTACATCTCTTGTGCAATTTCTTCATTGGAAATGCATTGTTTTCCTATTTTTCCACATCCAATTAACTAATACTGCTACATAAACTCCAAATATACTAATATAATCTAGAATGGTACCTCAGATTTGAGCTTTTAATCTCGAATTCGAGGCCAAAATTCCAAAAATTCAAACCCTAAATCGGAGGGAAAAAGCTTACCGATTCACAAACCATCTTTACGAAAGTTGTTCATCTCAACACATGAACACGAATCCAAGGTCGGAGTCCAACAATTTGCTATTCAGTCTCGCCCTTTCTCTCCCGCGTTTTCTCCCTCTTGACCATGCAACTTTAACCCTCTTCTTCTTTTCTTCTTTCTTTTATTCCTTTCTTTTCTTTCTTTATTCCATATATATAAAAATGCAATTACTCCAACCCAATTCCCCACTTCTACTCCGATCTGTTCCAAACGTTAGCCAACAAGGTTTTTTAGCCAAATTAATTTATCAACTTCAATTTTTTGATTTATTTACTGCTCAGTAATATCCAATTGTACTTATTTTTACTATTTGACCAATAATTCACATGTGACCGCTATGCGACAAATCGGATTAACCTTTCAACACCTTGACCAATTTTTACACAAAAAATTTACATGTGGAATTTAGTATTAAAAATTTCATGAGCTTTACACGACTGATTCTTCACATTGCAAAAAAATGGCTCGAATCTATTTGATTTCAGTCAACCACCTCTTTACCGGTCGGCCGCTTTTCAATATTTGAGAAAAACCCATGCTCTCTACCTTATTTTGGTCGACCGCCTTTATAACTAGTCAACCAACTCTTCGCATCTGATGCAAAATGGTTGACCGCCCACCTGCTTTAGTCAACCTATACTCCGTGTATTCCACTCTTTGAGGCTTTTAAGTCTAATATCAATTAGGCTAACAATTTCCATTTTTTTTATGATGACAATATATTATAAGTTGTTTATTTCTTTCCCTAAGCATGTTTCTAAAGTATTGCATAATTTGATCTCTCCCACTTAGTTTATGTAATATATAACTCTCTTTTTAGTTTATGCTAAACATGCACTTCTAACAACTTATATTAACCTCTACCCCTTTGTCAAAATCAAAAAGAAACCAATGGGGGGGTTTAAAACAAAGTCATAACAAAAAATTCTCCCCCTTTATTCTTTTCAAAATATAGAAATCATTGGTGGGAAATTAACACTCAATCTACTTAATCAATTTTCATCTCCCACTATTGAATTATCAACAAGATTATATGGACAGAAAACAACAAAGATATCATCAAATCATATCAAAAATTTAATTCAACATATGATTCAAAACAAATATTATTCCCCTTTTTGACATTATCCATAAAAAAATAGTTGGGGCTTTACTCAAAACAAATCATTCAAATAACTTAACTCTTCCCCTTTATCAACATGCAAAAACAAGTCCATGGGGAAATGCAAAATATCAAACAAAATATTTCAATCAAATTAATTCTCCCCCTTTGGCATCAAACAAACATAATAATTGTGGGGTCATCCATCAAAACAAGTCAAAATAAATCAATTACACTTCTCCCCTTTAGAATACCAATTGTTGGGAGAAACAAGTGTATACCAAGAAAAAAAATAATTCAATATAGAAATTGTAATAATAAAAACATTTAAAATTTGATAAAAAGAATATTCAAGTTAAAACTTATTCTCCCCCTATTTCAATATTTAAATTCAACTCAATAGGGATCTATAAAACACTTGTTGGATTATCAAAAAAATTTGGGCTATATGATACCAAATGTTAAAATTCAAATTTCATCAGTGGATATCAATTTTAATAACCAAAATCAAAATAGCTCATTTCATTAAAAGCAAATCCAACCAAAACAATGCAAAAATAAAATTTTATGATATCAAAAATTGAATTGATACTAATTGAAAGAATAAAAACTAATTGAAGGATAAAAAAAATCTAAACCAATGATACCAAGAAGAATATGAAAACATGGTATTCAATTCAAATAAAAAAACTAATTTAACTTATATGCAAACTATCAATTCACCTCAAATCAAGAGTATAAATTATTAAGCAATTTTATCAATCTATATGCATACTCTTGTTTCAAAAATTGAAAAGCGCCTAAGTGCTTCTCTTAGGCACCCAAACCTTTTTGGGTCCTTTATTCTTAGAAATGGTTCCTTTTAGAACCCAAACCAACTTAGAAGTTGACATTTTTTCATTAAATGTTAAGGAGCAACTAAAAGATTTATGTGCTACGCAATTACAACTATTAAAAATAGTAGGACAAACAAAGAAAGTTTCATAATTTTTCTTTTTAACAGAAGATTGGTAGTCAATTTCAGCTTTATCAAAAGTAACCCTTTGTTTTTCTTGAGTATATTTAAAATTTTGCTCTCATTTGTGAAATTAAGCACAACACTATTTAAATCATCATTTTTAACTTTCAATGTGCTAATTTCATTCTCAAATGATTTGATAAAAACATTCAATTCATCATTCCTAATTTTTAAATCACTAAGCTCTTTTTCAAAAGATTGAACGATATTAACATGCTTTTTCATCAAATCATCATTCTCCTTTTTCAACAATTTATACATACGTTTAAGTACATTGTATTGATCAAATAATTCATTGAAAGCACTAAGCAATTTATCATTATCATCAATATCATTATCTAAATTGCTAGATGAATTGTGTACATTTTCCTCCTTGGCCATGTGATGCAACAAGGGGTGCATCGAACCAACAATAGAGGTTGGGTGGTTATTAGATTGCACCAAAAATAGAACACTGATTCGTAATAGATATAACTTCATCTCCAGAACTTTAAATTATACCAAATTTGGACAACAACCAAAATTATCGGTAAATAATGTCCCCTCCAAAAATCACTTTCCAGTTCACAAAAGCACGGGAGTTATGCACATGGGAAGGTTCTACCCAAAAGGTTCCAAATTGATAGTTTTTGGTCCCAAATGGAAAACGCACAAAACTCACTTCTTTGTTTCAATTAACACCAAATTTGTTACTCGCAATCCTTGACCAGTAACCAAATGAAACTCCAAAATCCAAAATCCAAATCGTACAGCAAGATTAAAATAAAAATCAAACTTACAAGCTTGTCCAAGAATTGCTTAAATCAGTAACCCTTGACTTCAATGGATCCTTTGTACAAAGAATCACTCCACCTTGCTTCAATATTTGTCTTCTAAACGTCCACTCTAAATACCACCTCTAGAAAGAGCTGATGGAAGGGTTAGTATATGAATTCCACTCCAAGACGAAGCTAAGAAAGTGAATGGAATAAGTTTTGGTTTCATAATTCTCAAATTTTAACCCTAGAATGGAGATCGAGTGTATAGAGAGAACTTCACACCAAGACACGAGCTGTAGCTGCAAATAATCTTCAATAATCACTTCAAACAACCCTAAAGAGGACTTAAATACCTCCCAAGAAATGTCCTAAAAATTAAATTGCAATTTTAACCTCAAAAGAAAAGACAAACAACATGAGTACTCAGCTAACATACTAGCTGAGTACTCCAAGCAACCAAAAATCCAACAACATTAATTCAATCCCAAAATTCATCCAAATGCTAGTAATTCATTAAACATTAAGTAAAGAAACATATCAAATTGTTGGAGAGATATATCTTTAGCTTGCTACCCTCATCAAGTCATAGAATTAGGATCTTCCACTTGGTTCTCGGGTTCACTAGGTAGCCGATTGTGTGCAAGGTTACACCAAGTAAGGAGATGTTTTGGACTTGCTTTATCTTCACGACTAGATTCATCATCAAGACCCTCAAGTGCAACTTTAACTACAAAATAAGAATTGAAAAAAGGGTTAGTAAGCTCCTTGGCCCGGGCTCTAGTAACCGAGCCTTGTGGTGCATCATCCTCCTAGGGTGAATGAGGATTTGACCTCAAATCCAAGGCTTGGCCCACTTTTCCCTTTTCTTGTTCAGCATTTTCCTCCTCTTCAAGGTCCATAACATTAGCTTGAGCCTTGGGCCTCCTCTCAATTGTATTCCCCACCATATCTTGCATGGATTTCACCTTTTTAGACTTTTTAAAAATGAAGCACTTTTCTACAACCTTGTGGTCTTCTTCACGCATGTGTTTTTCAAATATGAATTCCCTCATTGTTTCATATAGTTTCTCTTCAGCTAAGTAGTTTGCTAGACTTCCACCATGAACTTCATTCACCATGGATTCTAAGAATCTGCATGTTGAAACACTAAGTTTACCATCTTCCAAAAATTTATCTTCTATGAGATCATATACACTTTTGAACTCATTAGTGTATATGTTATACCAATGACCAGATTCTTTATCATCTACATACAGTCTTTTAATCCAACAAAAGCCAAAAATCTTGGCATTCAACTCGGTTAGGAAGGAATACCTTTGTCTTGGTGCATTGATGGTTAATGTTGTCTTTTTTTGGTGCTTGATCACATAAGGATGACGGTCTAATAGCTCATTCTGGGATATAAGTAAAGTAGATTTTGCCTTTCATTTCATCTTCTCTTCATAGTCTTTTGCAATTTGTTCTGGCTTTATAGGAGCTAGCTTTATTGTTATTTCACCCATCTTGAAAGTGTAATAATTAGAATGGCCGTCATGGAAAGCTTTTCTATCAAATTGCCACAGCCTCCCCAATAGTAAGTGGCTAGAACTCATAGGAACAATATTAAACAAGGCTTCATCTTTATAACCACCAATAGAGAAAGATATGTGGGATTGTTTAGTCACTTGATGGATTCTTGGTTGTTAAGCCAATTGAGCTTGTACGGAGTCGGATGCACCATGGTTTCTAACCCCAACTTTTCAATAACAACTTGAGAGGCTACATTTGTGCAACTCCCTCCATCTATAATGTAATACCCCAAATTTTTATAATGCCTAGGATCTAAGTGCTAATATTTGAAGAATTTTGAAATTTTCATAAGCCTAGGATCTAAGTGCAAATATTTTAAAAATTTTGGGATGATTTTAATATAGGAGAATAATACCCAGAGTTTTGATGTCATTATGGATAAGGAGGTTGATGACATTAGTTTATCAGATTGATTTTATGAAATGAAGGATTCTCATGGTTGTGGAAGAAAAGAAATTGACCAATCACTAAGTGGTTATATTGAATAAATTGGAGTAGTGGTTTATATATATATATATATATATTTTTTTTTTTGTGGAAGAAGGTCGATCAAGAAAGAGGAGGTGGTCGATCACTAGCGAAGCAAAACATTCAAAGTCTAGCATAGTTGGAATCGGTTGACCATGCGGTCGACCGTGAAATTGGTAGTGGCAAGTAGAATGCTAGGCGGTTGATCACTTGAAGAGGGTTGATCGACCAGGTCCAAAGAGTCGGATTTGCAATAGATTACCTGAAGTGTCTGATCAATAGATATTCATGAATTTTATGCAGAACCGCTCTAGGGACTTTTGGCGGTCGATCACCTGAAGGGATTGATCGACCAAAAAATGGAAAAGTCGCCAGTAAATTGTTAATCGATGTCTAGGAAATTGAAGAGATGCCTAGAACTTGGATGGTCGCGACTGGTTATCTTCTTGTGAGAGTTCATTAGTCTATCTTAAGGGGGGATTCGCAGAATGAAAACACTTTTGGCTGGTGTTTTCACTCGGGGCGATTTATGCATTCTCTGGCTTTTAGAAGAACTTGTTGTTGCTGTGCAGTGAGCGTGAGGAAATTAAGAGAAGGGTTTGTTGTTGCAGAACGAGTATGTGAGTGGAGCTTCAAGGAGAGAGTGTGGACAAAAATCAGAAAAGGAGAAGTTAGATTGGTTTTCTGAAAACTCTTTCTCGGCTTTTGGGTTTCTGGAGTCTTCAAGGAGAAGGAGAAGGAGAAAAAAAACTTGAAAAGAAAGTAGCTATGAAGGAGAAGAAGAACACGAAGAAAAGGGAAAGATTTTTCTTCCAAGAGGTAAGAAGTTTCCATGTGCTTTCCCTTTGGGGCTACAACATCACAAGAAGTAGGAGGTTTATTTGTTTGGTTTGTTTTACGGCTTTGATAATTTGTGAAGAGAATAACCTATTGATGATGATTTCGATTATGCCTCATAGTCTATTATTGATAGAAATGGGTTGGTGTTGTTATTTGCTGTGAGCTAAAACCATATTGATGAGGTGATAAGCATGTTGATGGATAGGTTCTGGATTTATTTAAGAGCATGTTGATTCTCTGATGTTTCTTTTAGGTAGGTTGTTGTTGATGTTAAATGGTAGATATATATGATTAACGTTGGAAAATAAGTGGTTGCTTGAGAAAGGTTTTGTTGATGATGACATACTTCATAACTGTGAGGTAAGATGTGTTGTGAAAGTAGGAATTGCATGGATAAACTGCTAAACATGTTAGGATGTTATGTGAGGTGGTAGATATACGGATAGGTTATATTGTTGAAGTGTAGTTATGTAGGATATTTGGTTGTGATCATGTTTTACTTGGAGATGTATTGATGCTTGCTTACTTGATGATTGTTTGTTAGATCTAAGTTGTGATTCTATTGTCATCAAGGATGTAGTGATTGTGTGCATTCATGCATCATTGTTTCAAAAATGTAAAATGGATTTCTCATGCATAAAATGTAAACAAATTTCCCAACGTCTAGACTGATAAAAATGAATAACTGGTAACTGAAATGTAAACCGAATGACTTAAAAGCTTGAGTTTGTTAGTTTTTTCTCGATTGATGTCGAGACAGACCGGTCAACGGTTAGTAAGACCATTAGCGTTGATACACATGGCTGCTAGTGCGTTCTCAATTGATGTCAAAATCGATTGTTGTGCATTGATGTGTATAATTGCTAGCAAATCTTTCAGTTGATGTTGGAGCTACTTACCAAAGGTAATGGGTCAGTGTGCATGGAGTTGCACAACAGCTAACAGGTGGTTCAATCAATGTCGAGCCTTTATCAAAAGACGTTATGCATGGAGGTGTGTAATTGTTAATGTGTCTTTGATTGATATCAGGACAGGTATATAACAGTTAATAAGTCTTCGATTGATGTCGGGACAAAGTGCATGGATGTGCGCGAAAAAGAAAGAAAGGAGAGTAAAATGAGAAAATGATTTTTATAAAAAAGAATTAAGTAAATGCATTGCATTTTTATATTTCATTTCACTTCTTACTGAGCATTAGGCTCATAGTTTAAGTCTTGTGATGTAGGTATGCATGGTATCGAGGATATGAGTGGTTGATGAAGTAGCAGACTTGGTGGCTGGCTAGGCCAAAGATTAAAGAGAAAATGTAAAATATTTTGTAAAATTGTTTTAAAGAAATGAAATCTTATTTACATTATTATGTTTTATTAAGAAATTTTATTTTATTCTTTTTGGTTTTAAAATACAAGGTTTTTCGCTGTTACAAATGTTTTATTCATGGAATTTATGAATGTTTTAGGAAGAAAAGTCTTCCGCTGTATTTATAAAATAAAAAGTTTTTCAAAATGATAAGTTTTAAATTGTAAGAAAAATCGGGATGTTACATATAATCATAGAACAAACTTTTTCCTTCACCTTGCATCAGGTGTGAAAGATATTCTCCCTTTCATATTGTATTACTTGACTTTGGATAGTTAATGATCTCATCAAAACCATAAGGAACGGCCCCTCTTGTGCATAATATGTGTTCTCTTGTGGCTCTTCCTCTGTTCAAGACACTTTATTAATCTCATCTTCACTTACAATCTCCTCAGTGTCCCCTCTCATCTCAATGATGCATTTGTTGGGGTATTGGGAGGCAATATGCCCGAGGTCGAGACACTTAAAGCACTTGATGTCTCTTGACCTTGGTTTGGTGGTATCAACACTAGCTTTCTTCTACTCATTGCCCCTGCCTTCATGTAACCTTAAGGTTGAATCCCCATCTTCATTCTTTATTGGAGGCTTGTAAGAAAATGTATCCTTTTGATAAGGCCGAGAGGTTGTTTCTTTCAATCTTTTTTTTCTTTGTCTTTCAATCTTTAAGGCCAATTGTACCACATCATCCAAAGTCTCAAATGGTTGTAGCTCCACCAAATCACCAATCTCCTTACAAAGACCCTTGATGAACCTCGCAATTGTTTGTTCTCTTGGTTCTTCCAAGGCACATCTAATCTTCAATGTCTCAAACTCAGTCAAGTACTCTTCAACCGATATTGCACCTTGTTTAAGGTTTTGGATTTTTGGAAAGAGTTCTTGCTTGTAATGAATGGGAAGAAATCTTTTCTTCATCAAAGCCTTCATGGTTCTCCAACTCTTAATATCATCATAGCCTTCTCTTCTCCATTGAGCCTTTAGGTCCTCCCACCGCAAGCTAGCATATCTCGAGAGTTCCAAGGTCACCATTTGTAACTTAACATTTTCGGTATACTCATAGCAATCAAATACTCTAACCACCTTCTCTAGCCAATCCAAGAAATATCACCATTGCTTGACCCTTTAAAAGGGGGAATTGACACCTTAACATACCTCATATCATCCTTTACCAAAGATCTCCTTCTCAGACTTGGTAATGCTTCCATGTCGTTCTCATTATCATCATTACCATAACTACTTTCATTTCGGCCTCTAGATTCAATTGAAGTGTTGATTCTTCTCCTTGTCCTAGGGGTTCTAGGACCCCTCACATGCATATTGGAAGGCTCTTCCAACCTTTGTTGAAGCTTGGACATCATCTCATGGATCTCATCAAGTTGATTTTTGAAGGCTATTCTTGGCTATGTTGTGTGTCTTCTCGGGTGGCAAGTTTGTTGGTGGAATTGCCTCCTTATTGTGAACATTATGAACTCCACTTCTACTATTCATCTTCCCAACAAAGAAAGCACACTTATAGAGTAGAAAAACAAGGCACTTGCACTCTAATACCAATTGATTCACCAAGGGTTGCAATTGGATCAACAATGGAGGTTGGGTTGTTATCGACTTGCACCAAAAACAGAACACCGATTTATAATTGGTATAACTTCCTCTCCAGAACTCCAAATAATACGAAATTTGGACAGCAACCAAAATTACTAGTCAATAACGTTTTGTCCAAAAATCACTTTCAAATTCAAAAAATCATGGGAGTTATACAGACGGGAAGGTTCTGCCTGAAAAGGTGCCAAATTGACAGTTTTTGGTCCCAAATGGAGAACTCACAAAACTCATGCCTCGGTTCAAAGTAACACCAAATTTGGTACACGCAATCCTTTACCAGTAACCAAATGAAACTCCAAAACCCAAATTGCACAATAAGATTAAAATAAAAATCAAACTTACAAGTTGGTCCAAGAATTGCATAAATCGGCAACCCTTGACTTCAATGGATCCTTTGTACAAATGACAACTCCACCTTGCTTCAATGTTTATCTTCGAAACCTTCACTTTGAAGACCACCTCTGGAAAGAGATAATGGAAGGGTTAGTATATGAATTCCACTCCAAGACAAAGCTAAAAAATTGAATGGAATAAGTTGTGATTTCACAATCTCGAATTTAACCCTAGAATGGAGACCGAGTATATAGAGAGAACTTCACACCAAGACACGAGCTATAGCTACAAATAATCTTTAATAATCCCTTCAAACAACCCTAAGGAGGACTTAAATACCTCTCAAGAGTTGGCCTAAAAAGGAAATTACAATTTTACCCTCAAAAGAAAAGACAAGCAACATGAGTACTCGACTAACACACTAGCCGTGTACTCCAAGCAACGAAAAATCCAACAACATTAATTCAATCCCCAAATTCATCCAAATGCCAACAATTAGTTAAACATTAAGTAAATAAATATGTTAAATTGTTGGAGAGACATATCTTCAACTTGCTGCCTCCTTAAGTCACAGAACTATGATCTTCCACTTGGTTCTCGAGTTCAATAGGTAGCCGATTGTGTGCAAGGTTACACCAAGTAAGGAGATGCTTTAGACTTGCTTTCTGATGCCCTGTGTCAAAATCTTACTTTCTTACTTAGCGTTTCTCTTTAACTTTTCCGTAAAATTTTTTCTTTTTCTTTTTAATTACTTCAAATGAGTAAAACGAGAAAAGCAAAAATCTAAAGAGCGTAATTAAATCAGAGTAAAGCAGAAATGATACTAAATGCATTAAATAAAGATTGGGGTTTCAAAACATGGTTTTTGGGTTAGAGTCAAAGTTAATATTTTGCAAAACATGCCCATTAACAACCCTTTCAAAATAGTGAATTCTTTCCTTTTTCTCTTAAGCCATAGTTCTACTCGGGTCGCAATTCGTCCAGATAATCTGCAGACTCCAAGGGAAATGCATCCTCCTCTGTTCCTGGTATTATCATCTTGTTTCCTACACCATAAGTAATACGTGAGCCTAAAGACCCAGTAAGGAATTGGGGTTATGTAGTATGCCTTACCCCTCTCTTTAGTTCTTTTTGGAATGAGTACCGCCCTAAACCAATCTTTTCTTTACTTTCATTTATTCATTCGTTACTCATACATCGAGTGGGAGAATAGAGGAACCTATGGTGGAGGTATAATCTTGCTCAGCTTTTTAAATAGCTAGGGTAGTTGGTCCCATTCCCGACGAGGGAGGGCTTAGTCTAGTGTACCTGATTAGATCCAAACTACCCTTTCGTCCCCTAACTCCCTATCTCTTTTCTTTTCATTCTTTTTATTTATTAGTTTTCCTTTCATAATGCATGTGAGTATCACCCCAAAGGTGGCATTCCCTACTTGTTTCTATTATCGTGATACATGTTTGTACAGTATAAAAATGACAATAATTGAATAGCGCATAGAAATGAAAGTAACGATAACTAAACAGTGCATATAATTGAATGACAGTAGTTAAACGAACAAATTATAATAGCAAATGGAAATTCATAATATAGCAGTAGCAAAAAACGAAAAATTTAGCATGCTTCTAGAAAAGAAATATCATGCTTTTAAAAAAAAAAAAATTAAGCGACGAATGTAACAATGGACTAGCATGTTTTTAATATTAGTTAAACATTGATATACAATTTAAGCGGAAACATACTCGATAACTTACTATGCATTTATGGCATAAATAAATTCTAAGCAATAGGGATAGTATTCGTTCTGAGTAAAATATGGTTTAATGGCATAACTTTATCTGAGTTAATAACTTAGTTCATTATTGCCCTTATTAACCTATTTAACATGCTCAATCATTACAATTATTATTCTAGTTAACCTTGTCACAGTTATTAACCTAGTTGATTAAACATGCTCAAATTAAAAGAGTAATGACTTCTAATTATCCAGAAATTTCAACACTAGTGATAGCTTGACAGTATTAACCTATTGTTACAGCAAGTAAAACAATAACATGTATTCATAGAAGGGAATCATCGTCAGTGGAATTCGTAATTCGTTCATGCTTATCATACCAGAATGAAATCTTTAGTTCATCGTTCTACACTACACAGGGCTTAACATTAGGGATTTTCATTCAAGCAGTAAACATTCATCACTTTTCTATCAACGTAAAGCATTTCATTGCAATAAGGGAATTTACAAGAAATTAATAGCAACAAAATTAACACCACTCACTCATACTACTTGTGGGTAGGGCCTCCACTAGCCAAGACACTACCCAATCCTTACTCTTGATGAAGAAATCAATCATGAACAGCAAAAATACCAGCCTACACCTCAGCTTACAGAGCCTTGCATCACCCATGTAACACGCTAAAGGAATCTCACAAACACTCACGAGCTCTCCAAGGACTCCCACAACTCATCAGACGATTTTTCTCCAGAGGACTCAGCTCTCTCGTTCGTATAAGGAAAAGCAAATGGCAAGGGAAGACTTCTACAAAACACTTAATAGGTGAGGGGGACGTACCTGGCGACAGGCGCTTACCAAACGGAGAGGGGAGGCGTGGCTGAGGCGTGGCTTCGGCGTGGGGGTTCATCTCCATTGTCGCCAGAGCACGTTTTTAATGACAAAACGACAAAAGGCCTGATTTTAAATCCCTAATTTTTTGCAGATATGGGACCTTTCAGATGGAGTCGTCCTGGCCTCGTCCGTGTGCGTCTAAAATCCTCACTGTTACTGACAGAAATGCATTTTCAGACAAAGAAATGCGTCCTTGCCTTCATCCGCATTCGTTCGAATCTGCCATTCGGATGAACGAAGTTGTTTGAATCCTACGTCCACATACGTCCGAAACTGTCTAGAAGTTGGACAAATTCAAAATCTCAACATCCACACTCGTCCAAAAAGTTGGTTTGAAGACAAGGTACAAATTTGGATGATGAACATCGTCTTGTATCATCCCAAGGCTTGGGGATGGTGTGTCATGCATTTGCGGACGATATTTCTCATCCTTGTGTTGTCCGTATGCGTCTGAATTAGTCCATTTTTTTATTTTCATCACATTTTCATACTTAATTTTTATCCTATAATATTTACCCCATAAATACACGTCATAAATTAACACGCATCGATATGTGACGTAATATATTAATTATCCCAAAATTGATTACATCGCGTATATGGGAAAAACATTATCAGGGTGTTACATGCTTTTTCTTCATGGCTTGACTCATCATCAAGACCCTCAAGTGCAACTTTACCTGCAAAATAAGAATTAGAAAAAGGGTTAATGAGCTCCTTGGCCCGAGCTCTAGTAATCAAGCCTTGTGGTGCATCACCATGAAGTAAAAATTGAATACTTCTTCAATCTTGGAGGACAAATCCTCATCGCTATCATCCCATATGGCCTTGAATGCTTTCTTCTTTGAGGCTCTAGGTACCCTTTTTTCTTTTGGGCATTCGGTTGTGGTATGTCCAGGTTTTCCACAACCAAAGCATATTATTGCCTTTTCTCCATTTCTCTTTTTTCGTTGGAGAAACTTGCTGAAATTCCACGTTATGAATCTTATGTCCTCATCTTTATCCTCTTCCCCAAAATCAACATAAGTGTTTGAGGAGGTTTTGAAGGCTATAACTTTTTCATGTGATGTTGTTATTTCTAAACTCTAAGTGATTTAACACAAAATAATCATTAAACTCATGTATAAAAGTAAAGAGCTAATCATTCAACTCATAGTGATGATTGGCTTCATGGGTGCCGATCAAATCTTTACAAGTTGACTCTTCCCAGGATGTCACCATTTCCTTGACTATTCATAGGGTGTTACCCTTGATGTAGCGGTTTACAATTGTGGAAATGAAAATTAAAACAAAGATTGTCTAACTCTCAAAATGTAAATTCTCAAGTGAGGGATTAAGAGAGTTAGGATTTGCATTCAATTGCTGAGAGAATTTGAGTAGAAATTTTGGCAGTATTTCGGTATGGTTCTTTCTCTTCTTATTCTTCAATTTGGAGTGCCACTATTTATAAAGTTGCTCGAGCCAACCACCTTCAGTTTGGCTGACCACCTCCTGACCATTGGAATATAGTCGTTGCATTGTACACTCAAATCGGTCAACCACTTTGTCCCCAGTCGACAGATTCTTCACATTTCAAAAAACTGGCTCAAATCTGTTTAATTTTGGTCGACCACTTCTTCACTGGTCAACCGTTTTTCAGTATTTGAGAAAACCAAGCTCTCTGCCTTATTTTGGTCAACTGCCTTTATAACTAGTCGACCGCTTCGCCTCTGATGCAAAATGGTCGACCGCCCAACTGCTTTAATCACCCTACACTTTGTGTATTCCACTCTTTGAGGCTTCTAACTTCAAATTATGTAACCCTTTAGCTACATGGACTTAACCAAAGATAAGTACATATAAATACCCTTGTTGGAATATTTTCAATGAAGATCATTATAGAAGTAAAGATTAAAAAAAATTAAACATATTCAAATGATAAATAACTTATAATTCACTGAAAACATTCATCATCAAAACAAGTAAGTCTAATGTCAATTAAGCTAACAAATACTTAATTGAGTTTGGCTTCCACTATGTTAAAATATCTAAATCTTCTTAAAGCAGCTCCAAGTTCTTAGACAAATACTAATTCAATTCAAACATTTCACTTAAAAGATCCTTCTCTGATGGAAAGTCAAAGAACCGCGAGGGCACTACATTGCATCATGCAAAACTAGGTTTTGGGGCACTTAGTTTGTTTACAACAATTACACTATGAGTATGAGATCTCTTGATACTCGTAATATAACTGAGAAATCATACCTTTTACTTGTTTTGCCAAGTTTGCATCTCTTTGATTATTAACTAGCATGTTGAGATAATATTTAAGATATTTTATTTTGGATCTCATATCAACAACATACTTGTCAAAATTGTTTTGCATTTCTAGAGTCATTTTCCTCAATATTACAATATCACATAGTATTCGATAATCATTTTCACACTATATATTTTGCTAACATACATATTACATGTTATATGCAAAGAAGTAGAAACAATAAATGTATCATAAAAGACCTTTAAAAATTTAATGTAAGCCTAATCTTCAACTATAGATGGTGTTTCTACTACAAAGTCAAGCAATGATTTATTGTTATTTTCTTCAATCTTTTCATTTTCTTTTAGCAATTTCAAACATCAAATATGTCGACTTCCATTGAGTAGGCAGGTCAAGGCGCACATGACTTTTACATGTGATTTTAAGACTATCAATACAAGTCCTACATTATTGTAACCTTGCAAGACAAGACCTAACATATTTAATAGTTTTTCGTTTTCATACTATAGTAATTGACAATTGATATTCTTTAAAACCATCTAAAACTATCAAGTTTAAAATATGTACAAAATATCAAACATGCATGCATTCTCCATTCAATATCAACCATTTACAATTTTGTACACTTTTCTCAAATATGAAATGACCACATCATTAAAAGATGTATTATCAATGGTAACACTCATAAAATTTTCAATCCCCTATAAACAACTTTAAACTTTCCTGCAAATTGTTTCTCCTCTATGATTTTCAATCAAGTAAAAAGTAAGAATCTTTTTATGCACTTTCCAGTTGTCATCAATAAAATAAAGCAGTCAATACCATAATGCAAAATTTTGTATTGAATTCCATGTATTGATAGTTAAATGCTCTCTTTAAGTGCCTTAGAAAAATAACATTTCAAATAAACTTTTTTTTTCGTTTCATATATCTTCTAAATACCTCTCGCAACTGCTCTTCGAGAAGGAACAATAAACTTTGGTTACAAGTATTGAGAATAAGTTTAAACATCACTCCCTTTGATGATTTTACTAAGCAATTCATCTACAATTATCACTTTAACAAGATACTCCCAACCACCTAACATACTAAATGCAGAGACTTTAGAACATTCTCCAATAGACTCTTTACTTTTAAAGCACAATGTCCCTTACCATCAACATTTGCTTAAAAGTTTTTTCATACAACCATATGTTTTCTCAAGTTTGATATACTATTTGTCAATGAATGTGATGCGTTAGTTTGTCCACAATAATTGTATTTAGATCTAGATTTATTTGAATCACCATTTTCTATCCTAGTAAAATGATTCCAAACATGCTTTTTGAATCTTTTACTTTGATGGAATCCAAAGTGTCATTTTCCATCCTAAAAAAACATCACAACAACAAAACAAACACAAATCACAAACCATAATTCATTCAATTCCAAAATCAATATCCCAAATTCAACACACACTAAATTTTATTCAAGCACTGTAACAACCCGATCCTAAGTTTTTCCTCATTAACGATGTAATCAAAACTTTGGAACTAAAATGGGTTTGATATTATATAATACATAGTTCTATGGACATTAAGTTGTGACGTATAACCTCATAGGCGTTTAATTTGGACAAGACGTAGATGAAAAATATGCAAAAATGATGGATTTATGGACTTTAGGATGCTTGCGGATGATGATGCAGATGAGACGTGTCGTCCGCAACACATCTGGAGTGTCTCCTGGAAGTGGGGATGACTCGGGACGCCAAACCGCGTCTTAAACTCGTTGTGTAGAGGCTTTTGGGACGATGGACACGGACGGTACAGACGAGGAAGGATGCGTCCACAACGAATCTATTTAGATCTGGAGTTTTGTGGACGAAACGTGGACAACTAGATTCAGCGTCCGAATGAATCTGTCCAAACTTTGGGACAATTCGGATGACTTATTCGGACGATGCGGACGCTAGATGGCATCCGAAAATGGATTTCGGATGGTACTAACATATGTTTGGGATGCCAATTTCCGTCCGAATGCCCAATTTCACTGTGTAGTTTGAGGTCTTGCAGACGTATGCGGACGACAGTACGGCGTCCGCACAAGTCCGAATTATAGCATATCTTCAAAAAATCAGGAACTAAAAGTCAGAAAACTCGACGTTTAGCGAGTTAATACTCGCACTTTCGGCGAGAAAAAGACGTCCTCCTGGAAGTAGCCCACAAAGGAGCCTCCCTATATGCATGCTTTGTCTCCTAGGTAGGTTCTCCCTCTATTTCATCAACTGTAAACTCTTCTTCTGCATTCTTTGTCTTCTGCTTCGTTTCTGCTAGGGGAAGTTCTGCTAGAAAGGGAGGAGCTCCTACACGTGAGGAGGTTCAACTTCAAGGGTAAGGAATGGGTAGTCTTGGCCATTTTAAGGCCCTACACCCAAGTAGTGTGTGAGTGTGTGTATGTTTGGAAATTCTTTCTGCTGTAGTTGAAAAAGATATAGAAATTTCTTGATGAACTCTGTCATTTTTCTTTTGAAATGTTGCTGCTATGTTCCTTGTCATTTCTTTCACGTTGAAGCTAATGCTTGATAAGTAAGTAGTTTATAGAATATGCTAGTTTATAGAATATGCATAACTCCTTGATAAACTTTGTTATTTCTTGAGACGTTGCTACAGCCTTCATTAATGATAAGTGATGAGAATCATTGTTTTCTTCTATGAATACTGCTAGATGTTAACGATAAGTGACGAGAAATAAGAGAAAGAGAACTGGATAGTTCTAAAGGAAAAAATGAATGGAAATGAAATTTCATGAGTTGTGTTCAAAAATGTTGAGTAGTTGTTGTCTGTGATGATTCAGTTATGTTGTTGTATTATATAGTTCCTGCTGCAGTTATTTTATAGTTTGGAATGCATGATAGACGCTATGATTCGCTATTGTATCGCTATTGTATCACTAGGATAAATACATGTTCGTTTTGCTGTTGATTTCAGTAATGTCAATAGCATGATTTAATCGTTTGTTTCATATAGAAATGTTAACGTAGTGATAGATCACGTATAAATGTTCGTTTCGCTGCTGTCTTTTTCCTTACTGTCGAAAGCATGATTACTGATAGATCTAATGCACGTATTTTCTGCTGAATGTATGTTTGTATATTTCACTGCTGCCTCTAGTTCTATGTTCATTGCTAATTATGTTCATCGTTATATGTTCGCTGTATGTTCATCTAAATTTTCTGTCATATGATAACTGAGTAAAAAGCACGTTCCGTTAACTTCATTATTTTCTTATTACATATCATCTAGTAAAAGCATGTTTAGTTGCTAGTTTCTTCTGTTGTTATGTTCGATTGAAAGCAAGAATTGTTGAACGTATTTTCTGCTGAATGGTTGACTAGAAACACGTTTCGATACTCACGTATTCTGCTATGTAGTAGATTAAAAGCATGTCAT
Source organism: Begonia loranthoides (assembly GCA_022433065.1). Taxonomy (NCBI): domain Eukaryota; kingdom Viridiplantae; phylum Streptophyta; class Magnoliopsida; order Cucurbitales; family Begoniaceae; genus Begonia; species Begonia loranthoides. Next base: position 24,041,930 of record CM039472.1, read on the forward strand.
TGTCATTGTAAATTCAATATGTGTTATAGCCGCTATTTCTTTGGGTTTACAATGATGTTGTAGCTCTAGTTGGATAGTAGTTCATTTACTATATGCTGTGTTATTTCCATTATGCACGAGTATGTCATGATCTAGCTGTATTAAGCGTTAGTGTGATTAGTTTCCATTTCATGATTGAACACTGTCATTATTTTATCATGAGAAGTATGTGCGAGTATTCGTTTTGATTCCTTAAAGGATTGTTGTTGATTCCAATATATGTGTTATTTAAATTGTTAGGATACTTCTTGTTAATAGAAACCAAGTAGGGGGTACCCTTCGGAGGGAGGTATCCACATGCATGAGTGAGGAAAATGTTAATAAAAAGTATGTTCAGGACGAGCGGGAAACGTCCATCACCGAAGAAACCCTAACGGCGGGATACGCTAGAAGGGAAGAAATTCTAAAGGCGGGATATGCCGGAAAGAGGAAGAACTCCAAAGGTGGGATACGCCGGAAGGAGAAAGAACTCAGAAGGCGGGATACGCCAGAAAGAGAAAGAACCCAGGAGGCGAGATACGCCAGAAAAAGGGAACCAATAGGGAGTTGGGGTAGATGGGTAGTCCGGATCTAGCCTAGCAGCTAGGATACACCCTCACCTAGTCGGTAAAGGGACTAGCATGCGCACAGGAGGTTAGAGCCGTACAGCTAGGCCATCTCAAAGGACCACCCCCAAATCTCCAGCTTGATGTGCGAGTTAAGAACGAACAAAGAAAACGAACGTAATGAAAGAGTTTGGTTTGGGTGGCTCCCATTCCAAGAAGAACTAAAGAGAAATGCATAAATTATTTTCCCGCATCTCTTTATTGGGCGTAAGGTCACGTCCTTACTTGTGGTGTAGGTAACGAGGTGATTAGGCCAGAAGTTAAGGAAAAAGTCATTTCGGTGGAGCCTGCGGTAGGTCCAACAGAGATGCCAACGGAGTAGTAGTACGGCACGAAGAAATGAAAGAAAAGAAAAATCAATAAGAGCTAATGTTGAATGGTTATCTTTTACAGACGTTAAATTTTCATTTTATTGCCTTTACTTGGATATTCAGAATATTATGTAAGTTTTATTTGGAAACTCAAAATCTTGGATCTTAAATTATGTTTTAAATGCCGTTTTCTGATAACTATTATTCACTGTTCTTTGTTATTTGGTAAAGGTAAATTTTCTCATTAATTATGCTTCCGCAACTTTTATGAATGACTTTTTAAAGAGATAGCTTTCTTCTCTTTAATGAGCGATGCAAGAATTAGTTTTTATTAACGATCGGATTTTGATGCATTCTGATAACCCCTTTTTCTTTGGAAACGATTTTAAATTCGTCGTGTTAGTAAGGTTAAATGCGTTTTTAAAACGGTTAAGAAATCCGGGTCAATATTTTAAAAGCATAACCATATATTTAAATCAATATCCAATAAATCAATATTCCACAATATATTCAAATCAATTATTCAATATCCAATAAAAGCCTCACAAAATAAAACCAATCTAACGAATAATCCATAGACCAGACATGAATCAACAAAATTCTAGTTACTGACCATCAATTTTGGAGGCATAGCTCAAGTAGTGGTCACAACTTAAGGAAATGAAATGTTGAAGGCAGAGCTCAACTGGACATGTTATTGATTGTTGGTCGTCACCTATGTGTTGCATACAGGTGAAGAAGAGTGAAAATCATGATTAATTGATTATAATACGGGAAGACAAAAAAGGAATCCAAAAGAAATAGTGTGCATGAAAAAAAATAACTATCCATGCCATCAAAGACATTTTACATTGGTTTGATCAAGATTATAAATTTTCAACCATAGATTATAAATCGTGAAACTTAAAAACAATTTACTCCCTTGAAAGTATACAACAAACAAATGACTCGGATTGTGGGTCCAACACACCCAGTGGACACGACCCAAGAATACTAAAAATCAATGTGTAAAATCATGATACATATAGTACTAAAAACTAAATGTTTTGAGATAAAACATGTCAATGTCAAGGTTCAGAAAATAATATTTAAAAAGAGATTATGCACAACTAAATATAATAAAAAAAATTCTTTTGCTTGATGGTATTGGGAACAATATAGTAGGGTATAGGTTCAAACTCACACAATGCCTTGAAAGCTACATCAATACGAAGATCTTAACCTTCTAAAACTCTCAGAGTAATGGTCGAGTCATATACTAAAAATGTATAGCAAACCATGAACACTTCAGCTCGAAAATTAGGCTTTCTTCAAAACTACATGAAACATAAAAAGGCTAGAACAAAAATTGAAATATAAGACTTTGGTAACATGTTGGATTGGCGGTTCAATGACGGAAAGTCAGTCACTACCTCTCACGCGGCCTCTCCATTCTCTCCCTCTCTAATGTTTCCCATAAAAGAAATATTATTTTGTAGGTAACATTAATTTACCTAGCATTATTTTGATTTTAACAACTCTAATAATTTTTTTATTTTTTAACAATTTTGACCATTAAACCAAAGATTACCACTTTAACAGGTGATTAACAACGAGAATTAAAATCAACCATGAGATATTTAAGTTTTACTAGTCACAAAAAATTCACTCTGATTTTCTTTGAATTACATAATTGACCGATTTTATATGAAAGACTATTAATATAAGCTTTAATAATCCCATCAATTAATTTAAACTCTTTTATTAATTAACATAATTATCAATTATAGAATAATTCCACTAAGTATTCAAAGTATTTTTCCATTAATTTAGTTATTTATTAATCTTCTTCTATAATTGATTTGTAACTATAAGAACTCGTCTTTCTTTTAGATAATTGATGAGGCAAGCATAGTTCATGAAGTGGTAGTCATCATTTTACCCCATCTAATTATACATTTATCATTGATTCTAGTAGTTTTAAGTAAAGAATTATTTCATGAATTTACACAATAATTCTTCAAATTTTGAACTAATAACGTGATGAAATCTTGAGAAATAGATTTTTTTGTATCAAATTAGGACTCTCCTATTCATTTTATTTTTTTAAAAAATGCAAGGTTAAAGAAAGGTAAATCAAATGTAAATTTATTAAAGAATAAACTAAAATAATACAAAAGTTTAAATCATTTTTTTTATTTCATGAAAATTAAAATATTCAACTTTATTTCTATGTAATCATAATATAGGAAATACATTTATACATGGGTCACCACACACTATAGCTTATATATAAAAATGTACATTCTCAAGGGAAAGAATTTAGTAATAGCACGATTATGTAAAGATCGAAACTTCCAAATATTAATCATGGAATCATTTTCATTAGTACTTTGTACATTTTATCCATAGACATGTATACAATTAAGATTTACATACATTGTAGAATTTTCATTAACTTTATAAACCAGATTTAAATACATATATGAAAAATTGAATTAACCATAAAAATGTCATTATTATGCAAATAAGTATCCCAACTTTATGAAGGTTGAACATAGCTTTCTTCTTACATTTGGATCTAAAATGCCAAAATTACAAAATTTTCAAGCATATATTAGTTAATATTCTCATATTTCTACAAAACTATTAAATCAATAAAACAAGTAAAATGGTGATCCAACATAATCGAACTAAACAAACCGACCCAATACTTAAAAGAGTCGGTTGGGTCAACTTACCTGTGTTGACAAATACTTCCAAAAATCTGTGTTGTTGTAAAAACATACACATGAGAGACTTACCTGACTTTGACGTCCTTCTGAAGATGCCTATGTTTCGTTTTAACTAATTTACTTGCGCCCGGATGAGGATTGTCCTTCTGCTCCGCCTCCTCATCCATACTTCTCAATCGACGTAGTAACCTCTGTAGGAGCATGACCTTGTCTCGATTTCATTTTGATTGATCTCACTAATGATGACAACTCGTACTTCTCTTTCTTGGACTTGAAAACCTCAGACTTCTGAGCATCATCCTTGTTTGGGTGTGGGCCGTCAGTAGGTGAAGAGAGTTTCCTTTGCTGACGCTCCAGCAAATCTTGCCTGTCACCTTTTTGTTGCTTCAGTGCCATTTGGCGAGCATAAGCAGCACTCCTGCACCCACAAAATTGCCGTTTAAGTACCAAAAGAAATCGTCAATAAACTAAGAAAATTGCCCCTCTTAGCATCGGTCTCTGTAATAATATTAGCTCCCAATTTGTCCCAAAAAAGTTCAAACAACAAAACAGACAAACAGCATGACTAAGAGTTGATTTAAACATTTAAGAGATAACTCTTTAACTAGTTTGAAATACCTTTTGAATTGTGGGTCCGTTGGATCCAAAGCATATAGAGGAGAAACAAAGAGAGCTGAAAACCGTGGATCATTGTAATCAACAGTCGGTATTTTTTCTTCGTCAAGAACTTTCTTTCCTTTTCTTACTCTGCTTCCTTTTCTTTCCTTGATCTTTTTAGGTTTCAAATTGAATCCCTTAATACCAGGGTTGGTGTCCTGCCCATCAGCAAGTAATAACTCAAGCTCAGCTATGCTTGCTTCTGCTTCTTTATCTGTTGTTTGTACCTTAGCTTCTTTTTCTTTTTTACTTCTTTTAACCACAGGTTCTTCAATGAAGAAGTCATCTGCTTCAACTGCTTCTTGACCACTAAATTCACTATCGTCACCCTCTGATGAATATGCAGATTTATTTTTTTTAGCCTTCTTTTTCTCCCGCTTTTTTCTGAGAATGGACTCCCAAACTGTCTCTGATTTCTTTTCCTTCTTTTCTAGAATCCGCTTACTTAAATCCTCTAAGCCAGTGTTAAAAGTGACCTCCATATCCTGACCGCCCCGCTCGTCATCTTCATCAGAACCACTACCAGACTGCAGCAAAGCACGATAATCAAGTTCAATTTTTTGTTTTTTGCCAGATTGATCCTCATTTTCTAGGTTGGTGTCACTATCTTCAGAAGCCAAAAATTCTTTAAAATCTTGTTCATCCTACAATCAAGCATAGCATATATCAGCCCATGTAAATACACAGATAGAGAGAGAGTGAGATGATTAACATTTCTAGTGTAACCTGCAGAAGCACATTGTAAAATCATATCAAAATTGGCAACTAGAGAACTTTAGATCGTGTTTTTCTATTGGTGACGAAAATTCTCTTTTCCAATCAATAAAATAGAGTCCAAAATCAAGCCTACTATTATTTTCTGGATAAAACTACGACAATAAGATCAAGTGTACCAACCTTATCGATGTCATATTTACGATTCAACTTTTTTACCCTCTGGGGTTCATCCTCCTCCCAGGAAAGATCAATTTTACTCTTTTGCAAGGCAGAAGTATGGAAATCTATAGCCTCATAGTTTCCAGGTGCCTGAGCAAAAGTACGGTCATTCAAACTCTGTCTTTAAACATCACAGAAGATGAGACAATAAATTCAAGAATTGAAATTCTATTTAACCATCAAGTATTCATCTAATAGTTCCCATAGCGTATCCAGTTACTCTTAACAATTTTATTGCACAAAAATAGAAGAACAATGCAGCAAGCTAGACTTACATTTGCTAGCGACCATCTAATGAATTCAAAGACCTACCTGAGTAGCAATGTCCCTTGGTGGGTGCTTGAATTCCATTGAGTCAGGAATAAATCTCAAATCAAGAACATTAGATGATCTTTCAAACTCAACTCCATCACAAGTTTTATAGAGATAGTCAGCTGTGGCGACAGAATCACATTCTACCACAGCATAGTAGTACCTAGAGGTAAATACAAAACAAAACTTTAAGAAAAATCAAACAGAAAGTAGAAAAGGCCAGGAAAAGACTCCATAGCATAGCATAAAAAATGCAATAAATTGAGCGCCATTAACATCTATTGTTTCCCAGAATAAACAGCACAGACTCTACAGTGTCACAGCTGAAGCTCAACCATATATTAGACTATATTACATATGACAAGATAAGAATAGGAACTAAGAAGCAGCAAAAAACAAACTCCGCAGAAAAAAAAAATTGACAGGTTTAATGTAATAAAGTAGTCATACTTTAATCTACTCAACTCATAAGCCCGCAATTTCTCGTCATCGATCTCCCCACCATCCTCCTCATCACTTTGTTCTTCTTCATCATCAAATAAACCAACTGGACCATAAACTTCTTCCTCTTTCATACGCTGTAGTCCAAACTCAGATGGATAAACTGATACACACAAAATTTGTCCACCTTTTGGAAGAAACGAACTCAACATCATATACAAGTGTTCAGCCTAAAAAGATTCATTCAGTGATGAGACATTGTTAGAATGGTTCTGCAGAGGATTAACAGAAAAATTCCCAGAAAGAGTATACAAAATTCAATTAGAAATAAACTTATATCTTGAGGACGTTTCTTGTTTTAGTTGGCTTAAAGGTCCACAAAAGTAGAAACAAAAAAAAGGGAAAAAAAAAGCTAATTAAGTTACTGAAAACTTAGTAATAGCACATGAAAAGGAAAAAAGATAATCGTGGAACACATGCCACGAAAATAACTATCTAAAATTTCAAAATTAAAAATCCTAATGTCAATATCTAGTCTAGTTCTAAGAACAGGACATCATCACATAACTTTCCACCATCAACACATCAAAAGAGGTCTATAACATCTTCCCTAAGTCGCTCCAAAATGTTAAATTTTCTATCGTATTCGTGAGAAGCATACCTTAATGTACCTCCAATCCATATTAACAACTGCAAGCCTGTAAGTTTCCTTTTCAATATTCGGTACGGTTTCTACCTGTACAAAGGGAGCACACCACATGAATAACCCTCATAAAGCACCAAGATCAAAGTGATAAGTCAAAATAATAAATTACAAAATCAAAGACCAAACTGCATGTAATTTCCTAGCTTTACTATAAAGAACCAAGTTATGCCTATCCCTTCTAAACTTCCTCCAAATATAAGCTGAACTAACCGGAACATCTTCCTCATAAACCTCATTGTCTAGTTCATCTTCATCCGTGTCGATCTCATACTCCAATTCGCCAATTGCTGCATCCTCCTCAGATTCTGACGTATCCAAGTCACTACTCGAATCATCTCCTGCTAAACTCAAATTGCTATTCTCGCCCTTCAGCTCTTCATCTTTTTCTTTGTCACCAGTAGTAATTCCCTCATTCTCCTCCTGATCATTCTCACTCTCTTCCTGTTTACGTTCCTTCTCGTTTTCATCTTCAATTCGATAGTAATGGCGCAACAAATTTTTTGATTTTTCCACCTTGGGCTTGCCTCGCTTGTCTAACGTAGCGGAGGACGAGAAATTCTTGTCCACAAACATGCGGTCGAAACGCGAATCAATCGGAACCTTAGCTCTATGTTTTGGAACATTTTGAAACCGAGGATCGGAATGAACAAAAGAGAATCGAGAATCGGTGATGATTCTTCTGTGTCCATCTTCATGATTGCCGCTCCTTTGTATAACTAAGGAAGAAGAAGGATCGGAGTCTTTACCAAGCTTGTTCTTACTTTGCTTATTCTTCGACTTCTGCTTCCTGTTGCCGTAGAGAAAATGTCCGAACCCCATTTTCGCAGATGCGAACTGCGTAGTGGCGGGAGAGGAATGGCAGTGAAGAACCGGTTTCCAGGTCGTTTCTAGGGTTCACTCAATAACATTTGCTAAACGATAGAGTAATTAAACGGGTCGGGTTGGGAAACAGAAAACTGTGGTGGGCAAGGATACTGGCACGGCCAGTGAACTTGTTTGTACTGCAGGGACTGGGCAGCCGTTTCAAACCCGAATCGAAGCGTGAACTTTTGGTCTTTAGTTTGTGGAGCTGGATCGGCTTTGTTAAGTTCAGGATCTGTTAGCTTCCCAGAAACTAGAATAAAAATATGAGAAAATGACAAATCAACTATCGTATTTTATAATCAATGACAAATTAATAATTAAAATATTTTTGTTAATAAATTAATCACTTAACTATAAAAAAAATTCATCGCAAACATCACTATCACGTTTGTCGTTAAACGTATTGATTTTATTTCGCGGCAGAATGTGTACTGTTCTGCTGCGAAACGATAATTTAAAAAATAACGTTCTAATATTGATGGTCTACCGCAGAACGTGTCACGATCCACGGCGGAATGAGGATGTTCCGCCACAAATTGTTGTGCGTCGTCTGTCTTGTATAAATTCACATAATAATCATCGCGATTTTCTCAGTGATTTTTGTCAGCGATTAATGAACCCTAGAAATTTTTTAGAGCTGAAGTGTACCATATTTTGGCGAAGTTGAAGCATTTGTTGAACACCAAATGGCATCTGGTAGTGTCGAAGAATCTGTTATTAACTGTCAAGTTGAAGTGGGGGCCACGTCCACAGTTTTTGGCAAATGAGGTACATGGAATTGCAGACGAAAATGTTATAGTGGTGCATTCCGTCTCGGCAACTCTAGAAGAGGAAGAACTTCGTTCATTATGTGAATCCAGTAGTGACGAAGACATGGATATTAGCCAAAGTGTCGATAGGCATATTTGTTTTGATAATGAATGTATTAATTGTAATTATAAGTTGTTTATTGATTAATTATGTTTAAGTGTATAATCATTATGTTTATATTGATATTTATTGGAAATACCCGGGTATTAAAGTTTGCTAATATGTTTTAGGGTAAATGACAAATCAACCATCGTGGTTGTGGTCAATGACAAGTCAACCACTATAGTATTTTTTTTAACAAGTTAACCACTAACGTATGAGAAAATAACAAAGCAAACATCGCGGTTACGTTCTCCGTTAACAAGTGAAAAACGAGGTGTCTTCGCAAGACACTGCGTATAACACGATGTCTTCGCAAGACACCGCGTAAAAACACGGTGTCTCGCAAGACACCGCGAAAAACGGGGTGTCTCGAGAAGACACCGCATAAAAATGCGGTGTCTTGCGCAAGACACGGCGTTGTCTTCTTCAAATGACCAAAACCCAATACATTCCAGGAACCAGCGACTCGACGAACCCCGTGACGAATAGATCCCGCGACTCGACGAACAGACCCAGCGATGCGATGAACCCCGCGACGCGACGAACGAAGAGTAGACCCGAGCGCACGGTGCCCTCATTGAGCCTGTCTTCAATCACGATGAGTGAGTCTTGCCTTCTACATAACATTGATTTTCTAGATAACATTGATTAGATTTGTTGAATTACTTTCATTGTTAATTAGATTCATTTGTTGTATTGTTAATTGGATTCATTTGTTGATTAGATTAATTTGCTGTATTGTTGATTAGATTCATTTGCTGTAGTTGAATTAACTACAACTAGCCTATCCTATACTAGAAAGGCATCAATGTTCGGGTTATAATTGTTAATGTGTTTGTACATAAATTTTTGTTTTTTTACTTCAATAATTGTCAGTCGTTACAATTGTAGATATTATTTGGTGATGTTTTGTCATATTGTGGTGAAAGGATTTTTTGTTGTTTACTTTGATTGATTTATATACGAGAGACTATTTGTGTAAATACTATTATATTGACTTATGACATTTCGTTGGGTTATTATACTACAGGTTGGCCAATTACTCAGGAAGCACAATGTATCGAGCTAGGAAATTGATGCAGAAGCGTGGGAAGACAAGGGGGAGGCTAGTGAAAGACGAGCAACCGAGGTGGTGGAAGTCGTGGGGCAGGAAGATGTTCAACCCGAGGCGGTGGAAGAAGTTCAACAAGCAACGGCGATGGAAGACGAAGACACCTCCGAGCCTGAACAAGTAGAAGCAGAGTTATTATTCAAGACAGATGATGACAAAAGACGGTATGAAGAAGATGTAGAACACCGTGGTATTATTGTTTCAAAAATAGTCGATTTTGACTCTTTCACAGAAATGAGAATTCAACATATGTTGGAAGAGGCTGGATTACTTGGGTTGTGTCGGATGGGGGGCACTTATTGCGAGAGAGTTATTAAAATGCTTTACGCAAATTTCCAACTGTCCGAGGAGCCAGTAGAGGTGCAAACGTGCATTTTTGGACGGGAGTTGAGATTCACTCCCAACGATGCCAATAGAATGCTTGTGTGATAGATGGGGCAAGCGATGAATATTATCACATATCTAAGAAGCCACCATTTGTCAAACAAGGAGATGAGATAGTGGTTCTTAAATTGTTGCACCGGGATCCCGAGATCGCCCATTACAAGAAGCCAAAGGGTAATGAGTTGAATGTAATAGCCCGAGTGATCCACCTGATATTGACGTACACGATTTTGCCTAGGATTGGGCATCGAGACCATGTTACCAGCATGGATCTTTATATTTTAGAGAAGGTGTTCAGGGGAAAAAAGGTGAACATCGGATATATCATTGCGAAGCACATGCAAGAGGTTGTCAACAACCCAACAATGAGTCTACCGTACAAGTGGCTGATCCAGAGTATAGTTGAGCAGTTTGGGGTACCCATCTCTGCAATGAGCCGAGAATTAAAGCGACGGCCAACAACAAAGCCAACTTGGATTGATTGGGCATCACTTAAGTTGGAGGCGAATGGTTTCGCAAGTCAAAACAGAAGGCAGCACCTCCACCCCTCACAGAGCCTCAGTATGCAAGCACCTCATATGAAATGCCACCTCCTCCCCGCTCAGAGACTCAGTATGCAACCCCCTCATATGAAATGCCGCCTCCTCCACAATCATCACACTTTACTACGATGCCTGAGGAGTCGTCTGCCTGGATGAGCAGAATGGAAGAGCTCCATCACACGTCGATGAGCAGAATGCAAATGATGGAGGAGCACGTGCAAATGCAACAAATCCAGTTACAAAGATCGAACGAGCTCGTAAAAGAAAGGTGGGGCATTGCACAACAGTGGCAGGTGCAGGCATTAGAGAGCCAACGTGTTGCAGAGCAGTGGCGTATGCAAGAAGCGGAGCTCGCTGCAGTGAGGCATAGAGAAGCAGAACAGTGGCATATTCAAGAGGCGGATCTCGCAGCAGAGAGGTATCGCCAAGCAGAACAGTGGCATGTTCGAGAAGAGGAGCGACACCGTGAGGTGTTGGATGCACTCAAGAGACGTGGGAGGTGATTAGCCCGTTCATCATCCTCCTCCTCGTCCATGGACGCACCTGATGCCACATTCCGCTTGTAAGTTATTTATGTTGTACGCAAAGTCCAGTTTTTACTTTATTTTTGTTTCACGTGATGATGTGTTGTTGATTTCCAGTAACCCTGTCGAGCACTGCCAAGGAGCACCTGGAGCTGGGGAGGTCCAACCTCGGCACAATAGATCTGTACGCATGGTACGTCTTTCATTTCGTTATATGTGTGTTCAATCATGTTCATGCAAATGTTAGTATCTCGACGTTGTCACATTTTTTTTGCAGCCTATGGAGCTCATGTCCTCGTTCAAGATGTATGTCCAATCAAATACATGTAAGAACAAATAGATGTGCGCAATTCTTAGGGGAAAGCGAGAGGGCGAGCACTACGTCGTCACACATATGATCTTTTCGAATCAAGTTGGGACGCCAAATACGGTGCGAACCCATCTTTGTATGTTAGTGTATAAGCTATTATCTTACTACTCATCCGAACTTATATGCAATGTATTGCGACCGATGAAACAACCATATTAGCGTATCATCAGGAGAAGGATCTATTGCAATTAGGGTGGATTCACGTAATTCACCATCTCGTTTCTCCGAGTTATCGTGCATGTTCATGTTCTCTTGAGATAATCTTATGACTTGTTTACATTGCAGACACACCTGAAGCAAGGGTTGTTTATGTTGTCCGTTGACCTGCACACTCAATATGCGTACCAGCGATTGTTGTCGGAGTCAATCTCTATCATTGTAACTCCATCAGACAAAAAGGAGTATGTACTTTCTCTTGTGTAAATTCTTAATATTGCTTTCCATGTCACTAATAGACAATTGTTCCCTTTGCAATGCAGGCCGTAGGCCATCTATCGGTGTACAAGCGAGGGGATGAGGGTGCTGACACATTGCAATATTGAAGAACAATTCCACGACCACGAGCGTGCAATCTTTTATTATGAGGGTGAGTTGTACGCTGCTGCAGACGGAATTCTCTTGGACCTGCAAGGAGGTTTAGAGATCAAGGATTTTCGCCTGCCCCCGCCACGGCCACGGTCCAGGAAGAAGGCTCCATAATTTAGTTCAATCAGTTCTGTTGTAGTTTATGTTTAGTTTAATTTGTGTACATTTGCGTTGTAAATGATGTGTAGTACAAGGATTTCTGTTGTAGATTATGTTTACTTTAATGTTTGTGCATTTGCGTTCTACCTGATGTGTAGTTCAATGATTTCCATTGTAGTTTATATACTGGATGAATAATGTCTGAGACGATACTGGAACTGCTGTGGGCTTTTGTGCAGGATATATGAGAATTGCGTTGTGGGAGTAAAGAAATAGAGGAGGTTCTGGCAAAAACATTTTAAGACACATTTGCATAGAACCATAGCCACATTTGCATACAACCATTGCCATTAACTATAAGGCAAAAGCAATCAACTATAAACCACGATGGTTGATTTGTCATTTACCCTTTTTTCTAACAAATAAACCACTGACGTATGGGAAAATAGCAAAGCCAACTTCTCCGTTAACAAGTTGACGTGAGACAAGAAACCGTTTCAAGACACCACTAATACACGGTATCTTCTCGCAAGACACCACGTTTTAAACGGAGTCTTCTCAAGACACCGCGTAATTACGCGGTGTCTTCTCTCAAGACACCACGTAATTACGCGGTGTCTTCTCTCCAGACACCGCGTTTTGACGAGATATCTTCTCTCAAGACACCGGCTCTGTTTAACTCAGGGGTATACATAATCGTGACCTCCCCACGATTTGGCATATTCTAAAGCATTTCGTAATCCATTAGGTAACCCTAAAAATTCTGGAGAGCTTAAGAGAGCGATTAGCGAAGGTGAAGAATTTGTTGAAAAGAAAATGGCGAGTGAAGAATCTGTTATTAACCGTCAACTTGAAGTGGTACCCACAATCACATGTGTGCTCAATGAGAATGAGGTACGTGGAATTGGAAATGAAGCTGCGATTGTTTTCCATTCCGTATCAGTAACTCTACATGAGGAGGACAATGAGGACCTCCGTTCATTATGTCAATCAACTAGTGATGAAGACATGGACATGGCTGAGAGTAGGCCTAGACGTCCAACACAAGTAAAAGACAGATTCCCTGGAATGGGGCTTGGTAAAAAGTACAGTTCATTGAACAAGATTAGAGAAGAAATTGTTGATCATGCATTGAAGAACGGGTATGGGATAAAATTCAACCATAGTGACGCATCAATTGAGGGCTGCTTGCCAGGAAGGCTGCCCGTGGCTGTTGCACGCCTCAAAATGAAAGGTGAAATGACCTTTCAAATAAAATTTTACAATGACATTCACACATGCTCCAGAAAGATGGAAAGTCATCATGCTACTGCCAAATGGGTTGCAACTCATCAATTAGACAGATTTAAAAGTCAGGTAGATTAGGACCTTGCTTCCATAATTGAGACAGTGAGGAAGGACTTTAATGTCAACATCTCACCCAGTCTTGCTAGAAAGGCAAGAAATGCAGCCAAAAAAATTAACGAAGGTGATGGAAATGAGCAATATAAACTCATATGGTCATATGTAGAGGAGATTCGGAGGTCTAATCCTAGAAGCTCCGTGCGTGGTGACCTCGATATGAGTGTATTTAAAAGAATGTACATGTGTTTGGCTGCATGCAAGATGGCTATGCTAAACTGTGGTAGACCACTTATTTGTTTGGATGGTTTCCATTTGAAGGGAGCCACTTCAAGCCAGCTGCTCACTGTTGTGACCATGACGGGAATGATGGCCTGTATCCAATTGCTGTAGCAGTGGTTGAAGAAGAAAATAGGAATTCATGGATCTGGTTTCTAGAATTGTTGCTCAATGATCTAAACACTCCATCTAGCAATGGATGGACAATCATTTTCGACCGTAAAAAGGTGCGATTGATTGCATTTTGTAAGAATTTAACTAATATTATGATTGTTTATAGGGTCTAGTGCCAACTATGAGCGCGATGGTAGGGCAAGCGGGCCCTCGATTTTACATCCGACACTTGTATGCCAATTTCCAAAAATAATTTAAAGGCAGGTTGTTAAAGGATGCAATGTGGGCCGCATCTAGAGCCACTACTGCGAGACAATTTGAGAGAGATATGGGTAAGTTATTTATGCTTGACCCGGTGGCCCACGACTACTTACGTGGAATAGTTGTGACATCTTGGGCCAAACATGCCTTCTGCTCCATCCCAAAGTGCGACATAAGCCTTAACAATCTGAGTGAGTCATTCAACGCCTGCATCCTACCAGCCGGGAATCGATTCTAAGATGTTCGAGATCATCCGGAAGGGCATCATGGGTAGGATTATGAAAAAAAATGAAAAGTTGGCTCGCTCGACAGACCTTTTGTGTCCAAAGATCAGCACTTGCCTCGCCAAACTACAACTTGCCGGGCGAAATTGGAGCCCCCAGTTTTCAGGAGCTGCCCAGTTTGAGGTCACCAATGGTAATAAACAATACTCTATCGATTTGGACAGACATACTTGTACATGTTATAGGTGGGAGTTGACCGGCATCCTATGTGTCCATGTAGTCTCATGCATTCACTTCATAAGGAGATCCCCTGAGGAGTTTGTGCATGCGTACTATCATCAGGAAACATACATAGCGATGTACTCCCACTTTCTCTGGCCCATCAATGGACCGATCGAGTGGCCTCCGGTGACGAATCTTGATCCTATTATCCCACCGCCATTTAAAAGGCTTCTAGGAAGGCCGCGCAAACGTAGAATACGAGATGTGGACGAGGCTCCAAGCCAGACAGTGCTGACCAGAAGAAATTTGACCGTCACTTGTGGTCGGTGTGGGCGTGTTGGGCACAATTCTCGCACATACGATAGTGGAGGTGAGTCAAGTGTCGGGGCTTGCAGAGGGCGCGACAGAGGTAGGGGCGGCAGAGGCAAGTCAGAGGGAACATTTATGGGGTTCAGAGTTCCTGAGACAGCCCCCGAGACAATTCCTGACCTAGTTGCTGAGATAGCTCCCGACAGAGTTTCTGACACGTAGGTGAGCCCATTATCACATTTTCGTTTTCAATTGATGTTTGAAATATGCTAATTTCATTTGCAATGTGTTATGCAGGAGTTTGATGCGCAAGGTCCACACACAATCGTACACATACGTGGACCTTAACCTTCCGTGACACAGAGGGAACACAATTGTTTTACAATTTCAGTTGATAGATAGTTGCATGTTATTCAATACTTTTCTACTTGTAAATGATATTACGGTGAATAATAATGCACTGATGTTGATTGTGTTGAGTTTAAGGTGATTGGTAAGTTTTATGTTATGTACTTTCTAGGTTTGGGTGTGGTTGTGGTCGGCTATTGTAATATTAGGTTAGTTAAGTGTAAGATGTGTTAGTATGCAAATGTTTCTATGTGTGATGCTTGTAAGCATTAAGCATTAAGTATGGAAAAGTATACAATTTCTACAAAATTTTGGGCAGAACATACCCTGTTTCTTTACTCCTCCAATGCAATTCTCATACATCCTGCACAAAAGCCCACAACAGTTCCAGTATCTTCTCAAGACATTGTTCATTAAGTATAAACTACGATGGAAATCATTGAACTATAGATCAATTACAATGCAAATGTACAGATATTAAATTACAACGGAAACTACACCGGAGAACAAAGCAAATGTAGACAAATTAAACTAAACTAAACATAAACTACAACATAACTATTTGAACTAAATCACAGCGCCTTCTTCTTGGACCGTGGCCGTGGAGGAGACAAGGGCTCGCAAAAATCCTTGATCTCAAAACGTCCCTTCGGGTCCAAGAGAACTCCGTCTACAGCAGGATACAACTCACCCTCATAATGAAAGATTGCAAGGTCGTGCTCGTTTGTTCTTTAATATTGCACTGTGCCAGCACCCTCATCCCCTCGCTCGTACATCGGAATATGCCGTATGGACTGCAATGCATAGGGAATAATTGCTCGTCAATGACGCGAAAAACAATATTAAGAATTTACACAAGAGAAAGTAAATACTCCTTTTTGTTTGATGGAGCTACAATGATAGAGATTGACTCTGACAACAATGGCTAGTAAGCATATTGAGCGTGTAGGTCAACAATGGTGGGGTCTGATCGTTGAGTCGAGGGATTTGTTCGTCGCGGGGTTCGTAGAGTCACGAGTTTCTGGCTCATAGTCTGGTTTCTGGTCTTTTGAAGAAGATAAGACACCGCGTTTTTATGCGGTGTCTTATGAAGAAGACAAGACACCGTGACGGTTTCTTGTCTCCCGTCAACTTGTTAACGGAGAACGTAACATCAATGTTTGCTTTGTTATTTTTCCATACGTCAGTGGTTTACTTGTTAGAAAAAATACCATAATGGTTGACTTGTCATTGACCACAAACCACGATGGTTGATTTGTCATTTTCCCTATGTTTTATCTAAGTCCATGTAGTCTATAGGATATTCATTGGGAATTAGAATATTTTATTTGGGCAAAAAGGAGGCAAGAGGTCAACTAAAACAGGCAAAATGGTCGACTAAAATAGTCTGCACGAAGATATGGCCGACCAGTTGATCGACTACAAAAAAAAAAAGGAAAAAGATTGGTTCCCAGTTTTGTAATCGCGAAGTCAGTCGAGAAAGGGAAAAATGGCAAAGAAGCTCAAAATAATAAAAACACAGGGAGCGGTCGACCGCTGGAGAATATTCGGCCGCATTATTGAAGAATATACTAAAGCGGTCAACCGATTAATAGTGACCAATCGATCGATGAATAGTGATTGGTCGATCGATGAATAGTGACCGGTCGACCGATGAACAATGATCGTCGACCACTCTAGTATAAAATTTGTTGAATTCTCCAATGGTCTAAAATTTTAACTGTAACATTCCAATGGCTAGAAAGCAGTCGACTAAACAAGGGGTGCTCGACCGCCAGAGCATTTTCTATAATTAAAGTACTCCGAATTGCAAAGAACACCAATCCAAACCAAGAGAGAATCACATCGCCAAACTTTATACTCATATTCTCACTTGTCAAAAGAGTGCATAGACCTAACTCTCTCAATCAATAACTTGAAATTTACTCTTTGAGAGTTAGGTTCTAAAGTGTAATTTTCTATTTCCTCAATATTTTTTAAACCGCTACATCAAGGGTGAAGCCCCGCAATAGTCAAAGGCTAGATTAATGCCCGTGAAGATCAACCTAGAGGGTGACGCTATGAGAATAGTCTTTAAAGGTTTATTTGACACTCGTGAAGTCAAACATTATCGATTGGGGAGGTTGGATGATTAAGGATCTCCAAGTCGGAAGGTTGGAGCGCGGACGTAGGCAGGTTTTGCTGAACCACGTGAACATAACGGTGTCATCTCTCTATCCCTACTCTTTATATTTATTATTGTTTGTTTATTTATTTATATTTGTAATAAATCACTTAGAGATAAATCACTGTTCTTGTTAGGTCTTGGAGAGGAACCCTTATACTAAACCTTCCTTCATCTCTCCTTGAGGTGTTTCCCCAACGTGGAGGTTTAAAAGTCCTAAAGAAAACAAGGTAGAGTGGTCTTTGCTCCAAGTATCCATTGAAGTCGCTATTTCCAATTGGGAGATTAGCGGACCAGCTTGTAAGTGCGTTGAAGTTCTTAAATTGATTGGTTGTATCTTGGATTCTGGATTCTTGATTGTGGTTCTACTCTAGAATATTGTAAATTGCATAGTCGTTCATTCAGATTCTCCCTCGCCATTTCTTTGTTCACGGCAAGTCAACTTCCCATTATCTCTCTGTTTATTTTTTAGTCTTAAAGGACATCTATTCTTCTAAATCAGACATCCGTCGTTACCCCAAGTTAACACCGTCAATTCATTCACGTCAAAGAATGTCCTTTCTTATAAAAAGGACGCCCACCTTTACCTTATTTCTAGCATCCGTCTCCATCCCATCTTTTAATGTCAGCTTTCCCATCCATCCGAATGTACGTTAGCCCCTAGATAAGAGGGACGTTTGTTCCTCCCCTTCACTTGAATATCCATCTACCACTTTCTAAGAAGGAAGTCCGTCCTCCACAAAGCACGTCCGTTTCCTTCCACTTTGATGTCCATCTTTCTAAAAGCGTCTGTTGTAATACCCCAACTTTTTATATCAGAATTTAATAAGAATAATTGAAAAGTAATTGGGGATATTTGGATTAATTGAATAATTATCGGGGTATTACCAAGGATGTGTTCGTTAGATTATAATTTATGAGAATTTATTGGACGATATTTAGTATTAATTAAGGGAAGTATTGTATTGGATAATTAAATTAAGGATTTAGTGAATAATTAAAGTGAGGGTTTAAGTGAAATATAGAAATAAAAAGGAAATTAAATGGAGAAGGGAAACTGAAGTGATTTGGTTCACACTGGATGGCCCGGTCCGCTGGTTCGGTTCGGATGGAGATAAGTGATGATTTGTTTTTTTTTCTTTAAATTAGAAAGAATTAAAAGGGGAAAATATAGAGAGGGAAACGGGAGACGAGAGGGACTGAGAACGAAGAGAGAAGGAGAGGGAGATCGCGAGGGGACGAGCAAGTGACAATGAGAGGGAGACGACAGCAAGTGGGCTCGGGTTCGGCATGCGACTCCGAGCTTATGCAGGCTGTTGGTCGTCGGTGCGGCAACCGTGGGAGCGAACCGTGCGAAGCTAGGGCACGGGTTCGTTCGGCCCGATTTCAATCGAGATTGGAGGTTACAATTTCCTGGCCGAGGTAAGCTCTCCATCGATTCTTCGATGCTCAATGTCTTGGTATTGCATTTGGGATTAGCAATGATGAAACGCAGGAACGAATCAACAAAGGCAGGAACGGCTGGGGTAGGGTGCTTCGGCTCGCGAGGGCAATGGCTGGTCTGGCCTGTGGTTCAGTCTGAACCGGTTTACTGGTTCTTACTCTGGAAGGTAGCAGCGTGTGGTTGTTATGGTTGCAGGGATGATTGAAGCAAAACAGGATTTATAGAACTCACAAAAGCTAGTAATCTGGCGATTACAGAGAAACTAGAAAGAAAAACATAAAAGAAAGGAAAGACAAACAAAATATAGAGAACAGATTTCAATTCTTCGACCATCCCCATTCTCATTTCTCTCCCCTTTTATCTTCAACAACTCTCTCTCTATATATTAGTGACACGTGGATGGTGGATTAAGCTCCACATAGGCACTGTTGGCTCTCTCCTTGGCCCCACCATTCCCTTCTTTCCTCCCCTCCTGTCTCCCACTTTCCCTTCTTTCCCTCTAGTCGTCTCCTCCATAACAGCGCTCCCCCTTAAACAAACCTTGTCCTCAAGGTTTGGAAAATCTTTGGTCACCACTTCTAATGCTCCAATGTGCCTCCACCTAGATCAAAGATAAATATGTTTGGTATCTGTAGCAGCTGATGCCCGTGGTGGAAGTCCGAGCGCCCATTGTCGGCCAGTTTAGGGTCGGCGAATACTGGCGGTGAAGAAGACGATGGTCCAGGTTTCATGAGGACCTGTTTTTGCTTTGTGTTGGTCCGGTTCGCCCAGGTCTGGTCCTCGCTAGCATGCACATGGTTAACCTCCAGTTCTTCCTCCGCTGTTTCCGTGGCAGGGAGATCTAGAGCAGCAACCTCCATTTCTGCAACATCTGGTTTGGCAGTGTTCTCGGCGTGTGTGTTCTCCTATAGCTCAGTAGGCTCGAGAATCTCTTGCAATGTGGCTTCCTCATTTGTTTTCGAGGATGAGAAATTTGGAGCAACAACCTCCAATTCTCCAACATTCGTTGCTGGAGATGTGAAATCAGGAGCAAAATTCTCCACTTCCGTTTCACCGTCCATAGCGTTGTACTCTAGAACACAAGGCTTTGTTTGCCTCTCCTCTGTTTGCCACTGTAACAGTTGATACAACGGCCACATAATCTTGTCATGCACTGCATCATAGCATGCCATGCGTTGTCTGTGGTCTTTATGGTTGCAGGGATGATTGAAGCAAACCAGGATATATAGAACTCACAAAAGCCAGTAATCTAGCGATTATAGAGAAACTAGAAAGAAAAATATAAAAGAAAGGAAAGACAAAACAAAATATAGAGAACAAATTTCAATTCTTCGACCACCCCATTCTCATTTCTCTCCCCTTTTATCTTCAGCAACACTCTCTCTCTCTCTGTCTCTTAGTGACACGTGGATGGTGGATTAAGCTCCATGTAGGCACTGCTGGCTCTCCCCTTGGCCCCACCATTCCCTTCTTTCCTCCCCTCTTATCTCCCACTTTCCCTTCTTTCCCTCCACTTGTTTCCTCCATAATAGAGGTTTGATGGAAAATGTGGAAGACAGCCTCTCATGGAAGGCATGCCCGAGGTGAAGATAGGGCATGGCATGGTGTGCCTCTCTAGTGAAGTAGATATGGAAAGGGAAAATGATTCTAGAGATTTTAAAAGACAGAAGAGGAAGAGAGAAAGGGAAGAAGGCAGAGGAAAAGGGGGAGGCTGCTCTCGGGTGTCTGTCGGTAAGACTTTCTTCTCTGCTATTCTTGGAATTTATGGGTTAGAAATAGAAGATTATACTTTGTAATGGATATTGGTTGTGACGCCTTGGATGTTTGAATTTATGTTTACTGGTTATGATTGTTGATAAAGAATTTTCTGAATAATGCCTCTGTTAACTATTGTGGAGCGTATGTATGTTGGATGTACACTCAATGGGTTTTATGTTCTGTGAATGGTTCGGAATATTATTCTCTGTTTGTTATTGGTCTGCAAACAGATTTGATTGGTGCTCTGTTATTTGTATAAGATTGTGCACGGTTGTTTGAGTTTTGTTATTGTCAACAATAAAGGATTGGATTTATGTTCGAAGAATTGGTTTGGTGCTAGTTGTTGGATATAAGTTATTAATCTGTTTAGACTGTTAATCTACTATTTGGATGAAAAATAATGAAATGCCCTCTATTGGTTAATAATCTGTAAATTGTTGCTAACTGTGGAGATATTGTGTACTACTGAATGTTAGGTCCTCTGCTGTGTTAGTTCAACTATTACGATAATCTGTGAATTGTTTTGTGAAGCATGTTGTCAATCTACACGTTAGGATGATTTATCTGCTGCCCTGTTATTTGGATAAAAATGATAAACTGATGGTGTTGGCCTCTATTGGTTTTTGGATGTTCACTAATTGGGTTAAAATATATTATGGAAATTGGATTAATGTAGATTAATGTCTCGATTCAGATATTGTTATTGGGCGTTGATTTATAGGCCTATAATTCGTTGATGGAATTACGTTGGTCTTTGCTATGTGTTGAACTTATTTTCTAGATGCTATCAATCGAGATTAATTTATTAAGCTAAGTAGTAATTAATGAAGCGGTTTCATTTAGGAGATTTTAGTAAGTAACGGATAAGGAATTAGGATATAAAAGACGGTGAGATTAATGATTGGATTAATTGATTATATTAATGAATAAATGTTTCTAATTGTGAAGGTACTAAAAAGGCAGAAAGATAGCATTAAGTGTTGAACGCTTTAAGGAAACGAGGTAAGTGATACGTGTGTGCTTTGGTCTTCGGGCCCCACCTCGCAAGAATAGGATATGCATGTTTCGTTGCTTACCGCTTTCCAAGCATGTCTATAGTTTTTAGTAGCACGTTTCGTTGTTTATTGTTTTATAGCATGTCTACAGTTGTTAATAGCACGTTTCATTGTTTACTGTTTTTACAGCACGTCTACAGTTTTATAGCACGTTCTATGAATCGCACGTTGAATGTTTATTTATGTTTCCATATTAACTATTAGAAATTGTATACATTCATGAGCATCATGCATCACGATTTTCAAAAGAATACGAAAATGGATTTTTGTGCACGGTTTTAAAGAATGGTTTAATGGATGCTTACACATACTAAGTGTACAGTGTTCTCGAGGGCTGATCACCCGAAGCGGACTACCATCATTTAAGCTGTAGGAATATCCATTTTACCATGAAAAGTGAAACAGATAATAAACGAATAATAAGCAATAAAGAAATAAAGTAAAACAGATAATAAAAAATAAAAAGTAAAGCAAAGTAAATAAAAAGGCAACAATATGATGTGAGGCCGTTTTAGTCTTTAGTGGGCACGATCGCTAGCGGGCTTTCGAATTACGCCATTGCCACTAGCTAGCTTTCGTATTATGCCATTACTACTCATATCGGTTGCAAAGTCCCTGGATTATGCCGGGACAGAACGACCAATGGTTAGCAGGCTTTCGGATTATGCTATTGCTGCTATATCAGAGGTAAAAGATAAGAAGAACGGCCAATGGTTAGCAGGCTTTCAGATTATGCCATTGTTGCTATACCAGAGGTCATAAACAGAAAATAGAAAGATAATAATTAAAACATAAAAGATAAAAGATAAGAACAAGCTGGGAACAGAAACTGCATACTGTTTTTAAAATGGCACAACATGAGCATGTAACATATTAGATAATATCACTTACTGAGCGTTATGCTCATAGGTAATGACTTGCGATGTAGGTACAAGTACAAGAGAAAATGACGAACAGATTTAGGAGAAGCTGATGAAGGATTTGCACGGATGAAACTTGTGACTTGTTAGGCTAACAAATGTAAAGAGGAACTTGTTTTGTAAAATATAAAGTAATATTTTATTAATTGTCTTTAAATGAATTTTTTATGCTTCCGCTACATTTTTAAAGAAAAATGATTTTATCAATAAGTCTTTCACTGTTTATAATGATTTTGGTGACGAGTCAAAGTAAAAGGATTTTAACGGTTCGGTTATAAGACAACTCTAATTTCAATTTAAAAGGTTTTAATAAAGATTTCAGTCGTTTTATAAAAGTTTTAAATTTCATGTATTTTTTTAAAGCAAATAAATAACCGGGTCATTTCATCCATTTTTCCAACCCAAACACCCATTCCCCTCACTTTGACGCTCCTACTTCCGAGAGAGCCTACCGTAGGTGCATCAACAATTCATCTAGCGACTCTGATGATAATATTGATGATAATGATGAATTGTTGTATCTTTTCAATGAATTGTTTGATCAATACAATGTACTTAAACATAAATTTAAATTGTTGAAAAAGGAGAACGATGAATTGATGAAAAATCATATTTGTATTTTTCAATCTTTTGAAAAAGAACTTTGTGATTTGAGAATTAAGAATGATTAATTGAATGTTTTTATCAAACCACTTGAATGAGAAATTATCACATTGAAAGTTAAAAATGATTATTTAAATTGTGTTGTGCTTAATTTCACAAATGGGAGCAAAAATTTAAATATGCTTATAGGAAAACAAAGGGTTACTTTTGATAAAGCTGGAATTAACTATCAACCGTTTGCTAAGAAAAAGAATTATAATATTCTTTATTGGTCCTACTATTTGTAATAGTTGTAATTGTGTAGGACATTCATATTTTAGTTGCCCACTAAAATTAAATGATAAAATGACAACTTCTAATAATATAGGTCCCAAAAAAGTTTGGGTGCCTTAGAAAAACACTTAGGTGTTTTTTGATTTTTTTAATCAAAAGTTTGCATATAGATTGATGATATTATTTAATACTTATACTGATTTGAATAATGTTTTGTTTTTCTTGATATGTATATATAGGCTAAAATCGTATTCTTTTACTTAATTTGATTTTTTTACTTGCATATTCTCTTTGGTATCATTGTTTTAATCATTCAATTGTTTTAATTCTTCGATTGATTTATTTTTTATTTGAATCCAATAAGTGGTATAATAAATTGCATATATTGATGAATTGTTGGGATTTGATTTTGATACTTTGGATATCTCCCCATTGATTTAAAATTGGTTATTTAAGTAAGAGGAGAAATAACATTTACAATTGTTTTAATCCAAGATTAAATATTTTTCATTTTTACAATTGGTATAAAATTTTTACTTGTGTTTCTCCTAACAAATTGATATTCTAAAGGGAGAAATACATTTGTTTTGTTTTTATGTATAATTTTTTTGTTTTGATGTTTTGAATTCCTCGAATGATTTGATGTTTAGTATCGTTAAATGGGAAGAATTTTTTTTACAACAATTAGTATTCTAAAAGGGAAAAATATAATTGATTTGATTTGAAATATTTTGTTTCCCCTAGCTACTATATTTGTTTAATGGCAAACAGGAAGAAATTTTTTTTTACAACAATTAGTATCAATTATTTTTTTTATTGGTATTATTATAATTGGCATCATTTTTTTTAATTGCATTCCCTTCATATTTCCTTTTGATAATTAAAAAGGGGAGAGGAAAATAGTTTTTAAGTAGATTAAATGTTAAGTATTCCCATTAAGTTGAACTTCAATATTGAGATAGGGGGAGAAATAACTTTTAACTTGTAAAATTCTTTTAATCCAAGATTAAATGGTTTTCCTATTTCAATTGGTATCAAATTTGTTATTTGTTCCCCTAACGATTGGATTTTAAGGGGGAGAAATATAATTGATTGAATTATTTTGTTTTAATGTTTGAATTTTCTCAATGACTTAATTTGGTATTTTAATAAAGGGGAAAAGAATTTTTATTAATAATACAATAATTGGTATCATTCTTAAATTGCTAATCCCTATTTTTTTATGTAGAGTAAATGTAAAAAGAGAGAAATAATTTGTGTTTGAAATATTGATTTGTTTATTAATATCTTTGGTGTTTTGTTTCCTCCAAATATTCTTGATGATAATTCAATAGGGGGAGATAAAAATATATTGTATTGATTGATTAAATTGTAATATTCCTCCAGTATTTCCTATGTTTTGAATTTTGACAAAGGAGGAGATTTCTTGTTGTTTTAGTAACTCCCCATGATTTTTTTTTATAATGACAAAAGGGGAGAGAGGTATATAAGTTGTATGTGACATGTTTGCATGAATATAAATGTTAGAAATACTGCATATATTAAGGGGGAAAGATCATATTATGCAATACTTTATGCACTTGCTTAGACTTAGGGATAAACAGCTTATAATAGTTTATCATCATAAAAAAGGGTGAGATTGTTAGCCTAAGTGTAGATAGACTTATTTGATTTGATGACAAATGTATTAATTGTAGTTATAAGTTGTTTATTAATTAATTAAGCTTAAGTGCTTAATCATTATGTTTATATTGATATTTATTGGAAATATCCTCAATACAGGTCTTAAAATTTGCTAATATGTTTGATCTATGTCCATGTAGCTTATAGGATATTCATTGGGACTTAGAAGTTTGTATTTGGGCAAAAAGAAGGCAAGAAGTTGACTAAAACAAGAAAAACGATCGACCAAAATAGTTTGCATGAAGATCTGGTCGACCAGTTGATCGACCGCACAAAAACATAGATTAGTTCCCAGTTTTGTGGTCGAGCAAGTAGTCGAGAAAGGGAAAAATGGTTGACCCAAAAATGGCAAAGAAACTCGAAATCAAAAAAACATTGGGAGAGGTCTACCGCTAGGCACCGGTCGACCACTGGAGAATATTCGGGCGCATTATTGAAGAATTTACTGAAGTGGTCGACTGATGAACAGTGACAGGTCGACCGCTCTAGTATAAAAAAGGCTGAATTCTCCAACGGTCTGAAATTTCAATTGTAACATTCCAACGACTAGAAAGCGGTTGACCAGACAATGGTTGGTCGACCGCCAGGGCAGTTTCTATAAATTGAAGCACTCTGAATTGCAAAGAACACCAATCCAAACTGAGAGACAGTCAGGAAAAATTTTAACGTTAACATCACACCCAGCCTTCCTAGAAGGGTAAGAAATGCAGTTAAAAAAATTAATGAAGGTGATGTTAATGAGCAATACAAACTCATATGGTCTTATGCCAAGGAGATTCGGAGGTCTAATCCTTGAAGCTTGTTCGTGTTCAGCTAGAGATGAGTGCATTTAAAAGGATGTACATGTGTTTGACTGCATGTAAGATGAGCCTATTGAACTATGGTAGACCGGTTATTTATTTGGATAGTTGCCACTTGAAGGGAGCGACTTCAGGCCAGCTGCTCACTGCTGTCAGCATCGATGGAAATGATGAAATGTATCCCATTGTTGTAGCAATGGTTGAAGTAGAAAATAGAGATTTTTGGAGCTAGTTTATGGAATTATTGCTCGAGGATCTAAACACCCCTTCCAGCAATGGGTGGAAAATCATTTCTGATGGACAAATGGTGCGGTTGATTGCTTTGACCTTGTATGTTTATGTTATGCATTGTGTACCAATGTTTAACTCATACTGTGAATCTTTGTAGGGGCTGGTTGCCAGCTGTCAAAGATATGGCAGGGCAAGCAGACCATCGGTTTTACATCTGACACCTGTATGCCGATTTTCAAACATAATTTAAAGGCAGGTTGTTCAAGGATGCAATGTGGGCTGCTTCTAGAGCCATAACAAAGGCACGCTTTGAGAGAAAGATGGCGAAACTATTTTTGCTTGATCCAACAGCCCACAACTATCTACAAAACTTGATATAACTCACACTATGCCCACAACTAGATGCTGGGCCAAAAATGTCTTCTGCATTATCCCAAAAGTGTGACATAACTCTTAACAACTTGAGCAAGTCCTTCAACGCTTGCATCCTAGTAGCCCGGGACAAACCAATTCACACTATGTTCGAGACCAGAAAGGGCATCATGTTTAGGATCATTAAAAAAAGGAAAAGATGGCGAGCTCGATGAACCTTTTGTGTTCGCAGGTCAAGAATTGGCTCGCTAGACTACAACTTGTAGGTCGAAATTGGAGTCCCCAGTTTTCAAGTACTGCCCAGTTTGAGATCAGTAAAGGTAATGAACAGTACCATGTCGATTTGGACAGGCATGCTTGTAACTATTACCAATGGGAGTTGACTGACATCTTGTGTGTCCATGTAGTCTTGTGTATGCAATTCATAAGGATATCTCTCGAGAACTTTATGCATGAGTGCTACCACTGGGAAACATACATCAAGATGTACTCCCACTTTGTTTGCCCCATCAATGGACTAATCATGTGGCCTCCTATGATGGATCTTGATCCAATTATGCCACCGCTTAAGAGGTGTACCGAAAGGCCACAAAAATGAAGAATACGAGATGTGGATTAGGCCCTAAGCCAGACAGTGCTGCCTAGGAGACATCTGAACATGACGTGTGACCAATGTGAGGGTGTAGGGCACAATTCTCGCAAGTGTGAAGGTGGAGGCCCAAAGTCCAGTGCATGTGGCGGCTGCCAGTCCAGAGGTAGAGGCGGCAGAGGAAGCTCGTAGAGCACATTTATGGGCTTTAGAGTCCCCAAGATGGCCCCCAAGACAGTTCCCAACATAGTCCCTGAGACAGTTCCCAACATAGTTTCTGAAACACAGGTGAACATATTATTGCGTTTACGTTTTCATGTGTTACATTTTAAACTATGCTAATTTTATTTACAATGTCTTAGGCAAGAGTATGATGCCCAAGGTCCACAAACACAAATGTGAGCATTAACCTTCCTTGATTAGAGAAAACAATGCTCAATCAAAGTGACTATTAACTATGCGTCAAAACCAGATATAAATCATCTACAATAGTTTATTCGAGGTAGCTTATTGTAGATGATGTATATTTGGTTTCGACGCATAGTTAGTAGTCACTTTGATTGAGCGTTGTCTTCTTTAATCAAGGAAGGTTAAAGATATACGAAGATGAAAAATGCATGATTTATAATTTGGTTTGCGTGTCTGTAATGCACATATGCATGATATGGTTGTAATTGAATTGATATATTAGTTTGTGTTTGTAATACACATGTACATGATATGGTTGTAATGGAATTGATAATTTGGTTGTTGATGATGAAATTTTGAATCTGTAAACAAAATTTTGAATTTGTACTTTAGTCGTTCAACCGCTCTCACTTTTTGATCGACCGCCCTCACTTTTTTATCGACCATGCTGACGTTCTGTGGCAAAAAGTTATCTTTCTGCCATGGAAAGTTGGCATTCCGCCATGGAACGTCATACATTCTACAGCGGAATGACATGTTTCCGTGGAGGAATGTCAACTTTCCGAGGTGGAACATCAGCTCTCCCCTACCTTGTATATTTCAATGTTATGCACAGGTTGCTTAAAATGTTGCAATAAACATGTGAGTTGTTGGTTTATGATGCATGAAATGGTTTGAGTTAATTTCTCTTTCAAAAAATTAAAATTTTGCAAAGGGTTTTCCTTGTTTTTAATCTATCCTCTTGTGACATTATCAAAACCAGATATTATCCAAACCAGATATTTTTCAAACTTATTTTATCCAAGTACACTAAGTAAACATATAAAGAGACAACTATTTTTTTATTATGTACAACAAATTCAGTATCTCATTATCCCTACACAACTTAACTACACTACGCCACCTTCTTGCCAATTTTCTTCTGCAAATCTGTGATCTCAAATGACAACTACCGGTTCATGTATACATTGGATGCTTTGGTGAACAACAGACCTTTCGCGGGTACATAATCATGATGGTGGAAGTCAGGCTTCTTGTAATCTCGGATCATCTTTAACCCCTCACTCAAACACCAAAAGATGTCATGTGGGTTGAAATGTAAAGGGAAAAATTAGCACATAAGCGGAAAACAATATGAATATACACAATGGATAAGATGTACTTCTTTTTGTTAGTTGGTGCTACGATGATCGAAATTAGGTAGCAATAGGTAAGGGTAGTGAGTGTGCAGGTCAACGGACGACATAAAACACGTTTGCTTTGGGTGTGACTAAAATGCAAAGAAGCACACATTAGAACTATGGAAACATGAACGACAAACCAGAAAAGCAACATATTTACTTATGTGAATACATCCTGTTGTCATTAACAGTTTTTATATTGAACATCGAAGTATTCTTCTTCGTTCAACATATAGCACTGCATAAAAAGAAAGTAAAAGCAAAGATGAGTACTAAGATAAAAGCTTCTGAACTACTTAATGTAACAAAACATAATTCTCACTATGTTTGCCATCCCTTCTTGCTACGGGAAAATGATCTCAGTGATGTTGTATTCATCTTGGACCTAAAAATGAAAACAGCAAGCAGAATATCGTAAGTAGGCAGTTCAAAACACTTAATGATACAAAATGAAAAAGCCTACCAGAATTCCTAAAAGAATTTTGCATGTCTCCAGGTTCTTCTAAGTATTTCCACCAACATACTTCTTGAAAAGATCCATCAGTTGACCTGGCTGCAAAAAACATTGACAACTTACCATCAGACTAAAAGGTATGAATAAGTGCAAACTCGTAGATAACAAAATCGAAGACATGCCATGCACACAGTTTTAAGTGGTGGAGGCTACATGTAATGACCCGTAACTTCTTTCCTTTGAAAAACATGTAAAATTTAAAACTTTTGAAAATATCTTTCTTTTATAAAATATCAGAAGACTTTAAAGACAATATTTGAAATCCTTTTCTTAAAACATTTTATAAAACACAGCAGAAGAATTTATAATAAAACATTTTACAATTCAAATACTTTACAAAACCATCTTTTTCTCTTTAAATCCTTTTGCTTAGCCAGCCACAAGATCTGTGCGTGCAAATCCTTCATCAACTGCTTGTTGACCTGTTCTCCTATGTACCTACATCACAAGACATAATCTAATGAGTGTAACACTTAGGAAGTGATATAAAATAAAATCTATGATGCTCATGCTATGCACTTTTAAAATCCTTTTTTTGTTATCTGTTTATGTTTTCATTTTCTCTTTTATCCATTATGGGACACGCAAACCCAACCTCCAGGCTTGATGGATCACCCCCTTAAAGGGCCCAATGCTTACATTAGCCACACCTTGCCTTTGATCCAATGTAGGATACGCGAACCCAATCTCTAGGCCCGACGGATCACCCCCTTAAAGGGCCCAATGCCTACGTTGGCTACACACCATTTCTGATTCGATGTAAGACACGCTAACCCAACCTCTAGGCATGACAGATCACCCTCTCATAGGGCCCAACACCTACGTTGACTACACCGTCTCATCCTGTTTCATATCTGTTTACTTTGTTCACTTTCTGTTTCACTTTCAATGGTAAAATGGATATTCCTACAGCCCAAATGATGGTAGTCCGCTTCAGGTGATTAGCCCTCTACGAACACCATACACTTAGTATGTGTGAGCATCCATTATACCATCCTTAAAACAGTGCATGTAAAACTATTTTCGTATCATTTTAAAAACTATGATGCATGATGCTCGTGGATGCATATAGTCTATCATAATAATATCTCTAAACATGCTCATCCATTAAACACATCATTAAAAGAACCTAATTCTAATAAACACCCAACAAATAACATTATGATTTACGGAACATGCTCAATATCTGGATATTTTAATAAAGCAATAAGCATGCTAATAAAACAGTAGACATGGTGGTAAAGAAGTAGACATGTTCATAAAGCAATAAACATGCTCAATATCTTACTATTCTAATAAAGCGATAAACATCCAGCATGCATATCCTAACTCTTGCTATATAGGGCCCTAAAGACCCAAACACATACAATATCAACATACTATTCTATTAAAACAGTAAGCAATCAACATACATATCCTAACTCTTGCGATGTAGGGCCCCAAAGACCAAAGCACATGCGTATCACTTACCTCGTTTCTTTAAAGCACTCATTGCTTAATTGTTATCCTTTCTTCATTTTTAGTACCTTCACAATTAAAAACATTCAATCATTAAGTGTAATACCCGACTTTTTATATCGAAATTTAATAAGGATAATTGGATAGTAATTTGGGGTATTTGGATTAATTGGATAATTATCGGGGTATTACCAAGGACGTATTCGTAAGATTATAATTTAAGAAATTTATTAAGAGTAAACAAGAAAGTATATTTTCGAGTTTTTGGATTCATGCGGACAAGTGCAAACGAGAAGAGTTTGAATCTGTACAAGTAATTGGACATTTCGGACGCATGCAGACGAGGCGAGGATTCCTTCCTTCGTTTGAAATCGCAATTCTGAAGGAGTGAAAGAATGGATTGAACTGGTCTAGTTCAGCTCGGTCCGAAAATTAATTAATGGCTGGTTTTTAGTTAAAGGAAAAAAGTAGTAAGATTTATTAAGAATAAAATATGAAAGGACTAATTGAATATAAAATAAATGGGATTCGAATTTAAAGGAAATTAAAATAAATGAAGGAATAAAGGGGGGGATAGGCTGAACCAGTTCATCGTGAACCGGTCCAGCGTGTAAAATAAACAAAATGGCCAGCAGCTATTCTGTATGTGCGACAATCGCGAAGGGAAGAAGAGTGGAGAGAGAGAGAGAGAGGGAAGACGATCGGGAGAAAGGGGTAACGAGCGGGAGTGCGTCGCAGTTGGCCCGGTCTGACGAGTAGCTAGCGACGAGCGGTTGCTAGCGTCAGGTCTCAGCTAGGGTGCGGGTTGTGGCTCGCTGTTTGAAATTAGAGCTTCTGCCAGTTGCATTTCCGGCGTTGGGTTGTGATGTGCTGCTGCGCTCTATTGATTGCGGTGGCCGGTGTTGATGGAATGGCAAAGATGAGGGTCGGCGATGGTGAGGCAGCGAACTCCAGCCTCGGGTCGAAGGGCTGGAGCTGGCAGTTCATGAGGTGAGGCTGGGTCTGGTTTACAGTTCAACCCGAACCGATCTGGCTCCTGCTACGACAACATGGACGTGTAGATGAATGGGATGAGACAGGGTATGGCTGGGCATGTCCGTGGCAGGAAATGTCATGCCTTCTGGAGAAAAGGAGAAGAGAGGGATGGACAAAGCATGAAAAGTGCTCTAGAGAAGGGGATAGACCCTGGAAGAAACTGGGAGGCTGTGATGAAGTGCTCTTTGATGAAGCTGTAAGCCATGAGTGAAGAAGGAGATGGGGGAGGGCAATGGGCTTGGAGAGGCTATCTTCTGTGCTCCTCATGGATGCTTAAGGTGATGTGAAGATTTCTTTCATGCTTTATGAATTTTGTGGGAATAATATGTAGATGAAAACCTACTGTGTATTGTTGGTGTTGATTATTCTTTGATTCAAGTTCTGCCGATAGTCATGGTTGAAAAGATTAATGTTCTACAAGATTAAATGCAGATTGTTGGACAATAATTGGATGAATACTCTCTCTTATTGGATGATTTTCCTCTGTTGTGTTAGTCTTTGGTTTGTATCTGCAACTGCGGTTACGTTGGATGTAAGAACTGTGAGATCAATGTTCTGTTACATGGAATAACACTATGTGATGTTAATTTATGAATATATATACACTCTATTGGTTGTGTGAACTTCAGGCTATGAGTTTATTTAGAGTGTTTTTATTCAGTTTATGATAAGCGATTAGTGAGAGGAAGAAATGGAATAAATATTGGATATTATGCTTTGTTAACTGTTGGTATCGAATTATGCATGGTTTGTTAATTGGTTAGAAAATGGAAATTAAGTTTGGATTATGAAACGCTATCAAGTGACGATTGAAGATTAAGGGTATAAATAATGCTGAAGGTTTTAAGTTGAGAATGTTAGGATTGTTAAGTGTTATGCCTCGTTTTAGGCGTTAACGGGTTCCTAGAATTTTTATGTAATTAAGGATAGAAAAAGAATAAAATTAATAAGTCATGATTATTAACGAATAAATGTTTCTAATTATGAAAGTATTGAAAAAGAAAAGAAGGATAAAGATTAAGTACGAATACACGATAAAACTTCAAGGTAAGAAATTGAGATTAAGTCTTGGCTAGTGGAGGCCCTACACAAGAAGCAGTGTTTTTTTTAATTGTTTGTTTATATTTCTATTATGCTGCCTATGTTGTTCGCAAGTTATTAATTTAATTTCTAAGCATGATTAGGACGGTAGCCTATTGCTAGTATTTCCTTTAAATTGCAAAGCACTTCTGTATTGTTACTGCTTTCCTTAACTGCCAAGCATGTCTATATTATTATTGCTTTCTTTAAATTATCAAGCATGTCCATATTGTTGTTGTTTCTAGTAATTGCCAAACATGTTTTATAGTATATCACCATGTGTAGCATGTTAGTAGACTTCCATATCTCATACTTTTATATTGTTACGATTACTGTTTCTCATTAACATGCATCACGATTATGTTTTTCATTGACATGCATCATGATAATAGAAACAAGTAAGAAGTGTTATCTCTAGGGTGGTGCTCATATGCATTTATGTGAGGAAAACGAATTGATGATTGAATAAAAAGAAAAGAAATAGGGAATTGGGGGATGGACAAGTAGTTTGGATCTAATCATATAGTCTGGACTAAGCCTCTCCCTTGTTGGGAACAGGACTAACTAACCTAGGTGGTTAGAAGCCGACCACGACTATACCTTCAACATAGGTACCTCCAATCTTCCACTCGATGTAAGAGTAAATGAAATGAATGAAAAGAAAAGAAATGGGGAGTGGGGAGACGGACGGTTAGTTTGAATCTAATCAGGTAGTCTGGACTAAGCCTCTCCCTTGTCAGGAATGGGACCAGCTACCCTAGGTGGTTAGAAGCCAACCAAGACTATACCTCCAACACAGGTTCCTTGTCAGTAATCTGATTAGTAATTAAATTGGAAAATAATATCCAACCGAACTAAAGCCAACCCATGATAGAGAATAGTATACATCATATTAATCTTCATCATTCATTAGCATATAATCCATAAAATCCATGCAGAAGTGAAAGGAATTCGCACCTGGAAGAACACCCAAGAGCAGCAAGGAACCTCCAGCCAATCCCTTCACCCGTGCCTCACTTCTTCCTTCTCTTCTCTTTTCTTTGAAATCTCCAGAACATTCCCCTCACAGAGCTCTCACTTCCTCGGCTCACAGCTCTCACCAGAGAGCATCCTCCTTCCATCACTCCTTTCTTCAAGACATTCCAACATCACCATCCATCATTAAATAGAAGCAGAAAATACAACAAAACAGAACATTTGTCAACAAATCTCTAGAGCTCAAAGCATAAATCTTAACATAATCCAGCATAAAGGAAGAATTCATCACCTTAAGCTCACCTGAAAAGGCCTTGCTCCTTCACCATCTCCTTCTTCTTTCTTCCTTAGGCTTTTTCTTTTCTCTACTTCTCACTTTCTTTTTCCTCTTTCACGGTTCATGGTTTCCTTCCACTGTGATAGAGTCCAAGACTCTAGATAGTCAACAATCAATAATCAGTCTTCGGCTAGATGAACAATCTGAGTTCCAGATTTAGAACATGAACAACACCAGATGCATATGGATTTAAGAGCTCACATTTATAGGGTTAATGATCAATAATCCAGAGAATAACATGTCCAAAAATTAGCTTCAAAATCACTACCACAAAAGAGTTATGCTTCAAAGAAGTTGAATTTTGGATTAGGGTTTTCAAGAACAGTTGGGTACCAGTATTAAAACGACAACACATCCACTTGCATACGTCCTTTACGTCCCAAAATTACAGGTCTAGTAGCTAACAAATAAGGCAACAACACTCTCAAATCTTGGCTTCAAAGGTCGCGCGTAAACGGAGTTATGCGTGATGCAAAACAAGATCCAGATCTGGAATCGCAACTAACAGATTTGCGGCAATTGTTTCTTTCGTTCTATAACTCCAATAATCAATCTCAAATCAAAACAAAATCTATACCAAATCAATCTAAACTGAATGCAAGCTCTAGGGGATCAAAAACCAAGAATACCTTTCACAAAAAAGAATCAAGAGCAAGAACCGGTTAGGTCTGCGGATCCCTCCAACACCAAGGGGACGACTGATTCGGTTACTTCAATGAAGCAACACTCCCAACCGGAGTTTGCTAAGGTCTTGTACCTCCACAACCCACACACAACTTATCTAGGAGGCTGCTGGAAGAGGTAGCTTTAATCTTTCTTCTCAAGACCTAGCAAGAACAAGAAGAGAGATTGAACAAGGAGAAGTAGCTGAGAGCTAACCTTCACTGCGGGTCTCCACAAGAATAGGGGTTCTCAAATTTCAATTAGGGTTCAAAAGTCCTTAGGGTTCTTCATTAGGGAGGATAAATAGCTCCCTAATGAATCAAAAAGAAAAATTACAAATTTTCCCCAAAAGACAAATTACAAAAGAAACCTCCAAAACATAAAACACAAAAAAAAAAAAAAAAAAGTTTCTTGGTTGGTTTTCATCCTTCTGTTTAAGCTACGTTTGACATAGAAAACGAGATCCAAAATTAACACTAAAGTACTTTCTAGAAATATTTACATATCCGCTACATTTGTTATGAAGAGCACGTTCCAACGTGAAGTTTGATAAATTGCCAAAAATGCCATGTACTCCTCGGAGGTCAGTTTACGAGTAGATTTTTTTGAATGTGTCATCTATCTTCAAAACCTGTATTATGCCTTCCATCTAAGCTCAACTTGAACAACTCTTTGATAGACCTATAGAAGGAAAATTACACAAAAGAAATAACTTGGTTAGAAAAATAGTGAACCTCATGGCCCAAGGTCGCACAGTAGGGTTTTCGAGGCACATCACATTGCCTTTCCCTTTCTCCCTTCTCTTCTTTTATTTCCAAAAGCTCTCTGCCATCCAGAGAGCTTTTCTCTCTATTTCCTCTCGGCGATCTCCCTCTTTCTTTCTCTCCCAATGTCTCATATAAGCCTTGCAATATTCCCCAGACAATCACACCTAACTATCTCTACAATTTTCCATCTGTAAAGAAAACATACATAGAGGAATTGTAAACTCAACCAATTGGGGATCAGCAATTAGCTTCAGTCCAACAGGGACCAGTTTTTGGAACCAGTTGGTGCACATTTTCGGTTCAACAGGGGCCCAAAGCATCAGCCGCCACTACTATTTTTATTACCTCGCCTCTGTTGTTTTCATCGCACTACAAATGCAGAACCACCATCAACGGAGTCCAATTCAATTGAAACATATAATGGTTTGGCGCTGCAACATTCATCCCGCAGAAGCTTTGCCAGATCATTCCCACCAAACCCGCCACTCCGAGCCCTAGCTCCGCAACTTGTCGTTCCTTCTCCTTGTGTCGATGCCCGCAGCCCAACGGACAACTCTCCGTTCGTCACACATCTTTGCTCCCCAACCTTGCCCAAGCCTTCGTCTCCCGCTCTCCAATCTCGCACTCCCTCTCTCTATCATTCTCCCTCTCTGTTTCTGTTTTCAAAAGAATGGTTAGGCCATTCTTTTCTTACGCCCGACCATCCATCTTCCAAAACCAGACCAAACCAACCCGATTCAATCCTTCAACTCCCTTTTTAAATCACTTCTTTCCTTTATTTATAATTCCTCATTTTACTTCTAATTTATTCCTTATTTTATTTTACAATTCTTTAATTTCCATTAATTATAAATCATCAATTAATTAATCCTTACTTTCATTAACTAATAATACATATCCATATTTATGCATCAAATATACGTACCATATATTAATCAAACCAAATTCCAACTCCCGACATATTCCAAATATCGATTAATGATTGTTACAGGTCTAATTTAAATTCTCAATTCTTTTTTCTAAATTAATTTCCAACAATTAAATCGTTAGCAATTATCCAATTAGTCTTATTACACCCAATAAATTCTCAATTATTTTCACTTAATTTTGTTATAGAAAATCAGGATATTATACTACAATCCATCAAACGTGGCTTTTAATTAATAAAATGAAAGAAATGGGTTGGACAGTTCAGTTCTTTCGGACTAGGTCGTTTACCATTCTATCTCGAGTCCCTTGAGGGTCGTGACAGATATTATAATATTTTTATATTATTTTTGTTTTAATTTTTAAAATTATAAAAAAAAAACTGTACAAAACCTACAAAAATCAACCCAAACCTAACACAAACCAACTAAAACTGACCCAAAACCAAAT
>CM039472.1:24108825-24204361 GCA_022433065.1 Begonia loranthoides
ATCGGGGTATTACCAATGACGTATTCGTTAGATTATAATTTATGGGAATTTATCGGCTGAAAATAAGAATTAACAAGGGAGAAAGAAATATAGACTGAATTGGTTGGTTCGGCTCGGTCAAAAAATTAGTGGCTTGGTTTTCTTTTAATTAAAAGGAGAAAAATAAATTGAATTAATTGGATAATTATTAAAGACCCATTTGATGGAAATTAATTTAGGAAACAAAATTGAGAAATTCAAATTGGATTGACAATTATTATCAAGCGCCATTCGAAATAAGTCAGAAATTAGAATTTTGGTCAATTAATATACGATACGTATGTTTGACACATAAGTTTATGTATTTAACATTAATTAAAGGAAAATAAGGATTAATTAAATTGGGAAAAATAAAAGAAGAAATCAATTAGAGGGAGAGAGGAATGGAAATCGGTTGAAGCAGATGGAAACGGGTTAAACCGGTTCTCCTATCACCAGTTCGGTTCGGTTTGAAAATCGAAAGAAAAGGAATGGCCCGTGGCCATTTCGTGAGAACGACAGAGAGAAGAGAACCAAGAGGGAGACGAAGAGAATGAAGACGAGGGAGAAGCGGGAGATGCGAGCGAAGGGCGGCGGTGAGCTCAGGTTTGATGAGCGACCAGCTTGCGACAAGCGGTTGTGGGTGTCGGGTCGCAAGGCGTCTACGGACTCTGGTGGCGTGGCGTCGCTAGTCGTGGCCAGGGCTTCGGGTTGTTGGTGCTGCATCGGGTGACTAGTGATGCGCAGTGGCGATGAAATGGCGATGAGGAGGAGGATTGGCGATGTCGGAATGGCGATGACGGAGGAACAGCCGAGGAGTCGGGATGGCATGGGGCTGTCGGTTAGCGTGGATGGCTAGTCTGGTTTGTTAGTTGGTCCAGACTGGTCTGGCTCTTGCTCAGTAGCAAGCGACAACCTAGACTTATGTGGAGGAATGGGAGAAAGATAGGGCATGGCCGAGGAAGCCAAGGCATGGCTTGAATGTGCCTGGATGTCCGAGGCATTGTGAAGGAGTGTCTCTGGTGGATTTGAAGGGCAAAAGAAAAGTAAGGCTGGAGGTGAGCTCTCTAGAGAGGTTGAGCCAAGAGAGAAATGGAGGCAGAGAGGAGAAATACTCTTTGGAGCTGTGGGTCGAAAGCTGTGATGGAGAGACACTCTCTGAAGAAGCTGGAACAGAGAGAAGAAAATATAAAGACAAGAAGCTGCTCTCGGGTGGTAAGAAAAACTTCTGCATAATTGGAATTTTTTTGTTCAATGATTTTATGAATGGTTGAGAATATGCTCTCTGTGGATGGGTATCTGTTGTTTTACCAATTTCATTAATGTTTAGTAAAAAAATGTTGATTTGTAGAAAAATGTGTATTCTCTAGTTAATAATTGATGCTTATGGATGTGAAAAAAGTGGATGAAAGATGGAATTGTTATAGGCCTCTGTCATTATTGCTCGGTTGTTTTCAATGTGGTATGTATTAACTTATGCTCTGATGAAGCTCGGATATACTCTCTTATTTGAATTGGAATTATTGAGGATTGTTTATCTGTTGGAATATGTTGGTTTAGACTTTGTTTTCTTATGTTAAGCCCTATTAATAGATTATTAATTGGACGTAAGGTTATGGGTTGCCCTCTATTGTTGGACCTTATGCTTGACACAAAAATGACAAAGTTAAACGGTAAAGTGAGGAATATGTTTATTCAAGCTAGAATTGAGTTATGTTCTATGTTGCTTGGAAATAAGCATGTTTAGTTAAAGCTTTGATGATATGCTCTATTGGTTAAGAGTTGAGTCATTAATTGGATAATGTATTTTGGTAATTGGATTAATTTAGTGGGATAGGATATGTTCCATTTTGGGATGTCAAAGGGGGTTCCTAGAATTTTTATATAATTTAGAATACAAAAGGAAATGAAATTAATAAGTTGTAAATGTTTTAATTATGAAGGTATTGAAAAGAAAAAGAAGGATAAAGATTAAGTATGAATACACGATAAAGCCTCGAGGTAAAAAATTGAGATTGAGTCTTGGCCAGTGGAGGCCCTACACCATTAGCAGTATCTTTCCTTTAATTGTTTGTTTGTGTTTCTACTATGTTGCCATATTATGCCTATGTTGTTCACACATTATTAATTTAATCTCTAAGCATGTTTAGGATGTTAGCATATTGTTATTATTTCATTTAAATTGGTAAGCATGTCTACGTCGTTATTACATTCTTTAAATTACTAAGTATGTCTATATCGTTATCGCTTTCTTTAAATTGCCAAGCATACCTATGATATTATTGTTTCCAATAAATTGCAAAGCATGTCTATACTATTATCGCTTCCTTTAAATTACCGAGCATGCCTATATAGTATGTTAGTACACTTCCATATCTCCTACTTTTATATTGTTGTGATTAGTGCTTTGTGTCTCATACTTTTATACAGTTACGATTACTGTTTTTCATTGACATGCATCACGATGATGTTTCTCATTGACATGCATTATGATAATAGAAAAAAATAGGAAGTGC
Organism: Begonia loranthoides; assembly: GCA_022433065.1. NCBI lineage: Eukaryota > Viridiplantae > Streptophyta > Magnoliopsida > Cucurbitales > Begoniaceae > Begonia > Begonia loranthoides. The sequence goes on from CM039472.1 coordinate 24,111,360, forward strand.
CACCTCTAGAGTGGTACTCATATGCATTTATGTGAGGAAAACGAATAAATGAAATGAAATGAATAAAAGGAAAGGAAATGGGGAGTTGGGGGAAGACGGGTAGTTCGGATCTAATCAGGTAGTCTGGATTAAGTCTCCTCCCTTGTCGGGAACGGGACCAGCTACCCTAGTTGGTTAGAAGAGGACCAAGACCATACCTCCAACATAGGTTCCTCCAATCTCTTGCTTGACGTACAAGTTATGAATGAAAGAATGAAATGTAAAGAAAAGATTTGTTTGGGGAGGAACCCATTCCAAAAATATTAAAGAGAGGCATGATCATACTGCATATCTTATTTCTTACTGGGCCTCGGGCTCACAGTTTGCTAACGGTGTAAGTACACGCACGAGAAAATGATGAATAGATCAAGGAGTAGTTCATAGGATTTGCACAGGCAGAACTTGTGGCTGGTTAGGCTAAGGAAAGTAAGAGATAAAAGAGTTTTATAAATGTAAAATACTAGTTTATTTATCTTCTTTTAAATTAAATGGTTTATGCTTCCACTGTAAAATGAGAAAAATGAATTTTATAAATAATGTCTTTCATTGGCAATAAAGATTTAAATAACAAGTTTTAAGTAAGATGTTTTAACAATCGGGTTTTTAAGAAAAGAACTTTATTTCAATTGAAGGGTTTTAATAAGGATTCAGTTGTTTATAAAAGTTTTAATTTTAACTCATTTTTAAAGTAAAGAAAAATTTGGGTTGTTACAATATATACCCCTTAATTAGTGCTACCCTAAAAGGATAATACAATACAATGTCCAAAAATTAAAACAACACAAAGCAAGCTCTCGACCACTAAGCTAAGCCGAGAGCATCCAAACATACCACTCAAGTTTTACAACAAAATGTTCCAAATAAAAAACATCAAATTAGACTATGCTACCCCCTTGAGTCCTAACTCCTATTGAAGTGAATTCCTTGATGATGGCCTTAAGATCTCCTTAGTGCTTCATGGATGGGCCGGTTGTGGAGGATCCGTGGATGCTTGGTTGAATTCCCATTTTAGTAAGTGTCTTGGTTTCTCTCTATCATTTGAAGAAGGCACCTCCTCCAATTGATTATTAAGTGCTTCAACTGCAAAATAGGAAGAGAAAAAAAGGTTAGTTAGTCTCTTGACTCGTGATCTTGTGATTTGTCCTTGAAGTGCATCATCCTCCTTAGGTGATTAAGGATTTGACCTCAAATCCAATTTTGTTTCTCCCTCCACTTCCTATACTTCTTCTTCCTCCTCTCCAAGGTAAGGGGATAAATCTTACACATTGAAAGTTGAAGAAACTCCATGTTCTCCTGGAAGTGGTAGCTTGTAAGTGTTGTTGTTTATCTTCCCTTGCATCTTGAATGGACAATTGGCTCTAGGCATGAATTTGAACTTTCCTTGCTTGGGAAACCTCTCCTTTCTCGAATGTGGTCAAACCAAGTCTCCTTCTTTGAAAACAACCCCCTTACACCATCGTTTGGCAACTTTAGCATAAGTCTTCTTCTCTTTTTCAACTGTATTTCTCATTATCTCATGCATAGACTTCACTTTCTCAACTTCTTTACAAATGATGCACTTTTTCACAATTTTGTGAACATCTTTAAGCATATGTGGCCAAAAGAATAATCCATTCATAGCTTCATATGTTTTCTTTTCTTCAAAGTGACTTGCTAGACCCCCACCATGAGCTTCTTTCACTATTGATTCTAGAAGTCTGCAAATTGGTATACAAAGTTTGTCATCTTTGAAAAGATAGCCCTCCATGATATAATATCCACCTTCAGACTCATTAGTGCATAGATTATACCAATGGTTGAAACCTTTATCATCCACATCAATTCTTTTAATCCAACTGAAACAAAAAAAAAAAATTTGCATTCAATTTGGTTAAAAGGAAATACCTTTGTAATGGTGCATTGACTACTACTTTTGTCTTCCATTTCTTGTACTTGATCATATAAGAATAACATTCTAGCAACTCATTTTTGGACAAAAATAAAGTAGATTTTACCTTAGTAGTCTTTAGCAACTTGCTCCAGTTGGAGAGGAGCTAGCTTGATGATTTTTTCTCCAAATTTGAATGAGTAATAATTAGAGTAGCCATCCTATATGATCCTTCTATCATATTGCCACAGCCTCCCCAATAAAAAATGACATGCACACATAGGTACTACATCACATAGCACCTCATCAACATAGTGTCCAATTGGAAAATTTATGCAAGCTTGCTTTGACTCATTCTCATCTTCTCAGTCATTCAACCAACTCAACTTGTAAGGGGTAGGATGCAAGGTGGTTTCCAATCTCAATTTCTCCACCAAATCCAAGGATACTACATTAGTACAACTTTCCCATCAATGATTTGAGAGCATATTTTGTCTTTGATCGTGCAATGACTATAGAAAATATTTTTCCTTTGGCATTCTTCTTCTCGCACTTGTGTGGTTAGTGCTTTTTGTATAATCATAAGAAGTGGTCCCACTTAAGCAAAATAGGTCTCCTCTAGTGGTTCCTTCTCTGTAATTGGTGGTTCTAGGACTTTTCTTCCCTTTAAACTTCCTTAGTGTCTTCTCTAATCACCATCATACATTTATTTGGACATTGGGATGCAATATGCCAAATTCTGACACACTTGAAACATTTAATTTCCCTTGATCTTGGTCAAGCTGATTCAAAATTGGATTTCTTCTCTTCAAGCACCTTATTATCAAATCCTTTCAAGGCCATACTCTTCTTCTCCAGCTCAGCTTATGGCTTGTATACAATGAGACTTCTTTGAAAAGGTCGAGTGTTAGCTTCTTTACCCTTTCTTTTTCTTTGTATTTCCACTTTCATAGCTAGTTGAATGACACTATCCAGGGTCTCATAAGGTTATAAACTGTATTATATATCCAATTTCTTTATAAAGTCTTTAATGAATCTTGCAATGGTTTGCTCCATGGGCTCCTCCAAGGCATATCTAATTTTGAGAGTTTCAAACTCTATTAAATACTCTTCCACCGATAGTGATCCTTGCTTGAGATTTTGAATTTGTAAGAACAACTCTGACTTATAATGACTTGGCACAAATCTCTTTCTCATAATTGACTTTATCATCCTCCCAAGTCTCTATTTCACCATAACCATCACGTCTTCTCTGATTTTTCAAGTCTTCCTACCATAAACTAGAATAAGCCGAGAGTTAAAGAGAAACTAATTGGAGTTTCATCCTTTTCAAATATTCATAACAATTGAACACTTTATCTACTTTTTCTACCCAATCAAGGAAATCATCTCCATTATAAGAACCTTTAAATGGGAATAGACACCTTCATGCGTCTCATTTTATATCGTGCAATAGGTCTTCTCCTCGGAGTAGAGGCTTCCTCAAAATTGGTTTCCATATTTACATCTTCTTCACCACTTTCCTCTCGGCCTCTTGTGACCATGGAAGTACTTAGTCTTCTTCTTGGTCTAGGTGTTCTAGGGGCTCTCACAGGATGGTCCCAACGTTCCTCCAACCTTTTCTGCAAATTGGCTATCATATTTTGAAGTTCTTTAATTTGGCCTTGCATGCTAGTCTCAGCCTCCTTTAATGGTGGTCGCTTGGGAGCTTGTGCATTGGGTGGATTTGTCTCACGATTTTGTCCAGCATTAGCCCCACTTCTTGTCATCATAATGTGAAGAAAAAAATACCAAGTAATCGAGTAGAGAGTAGGGGAAGAGGCTCTGATACCAAATGATGTACCATCGTTAAGGGAAAGATGGAAACCCCTCACAATAGGCGCCTATTAAGGAAAGAATCGGACTGAAATGACAGAAAGTGTAACTCACTCAATATGCATCCAAATGATGTGAAATTTGGACCACACTTCACTCAGTAAATGAAAAACATTCCCTCAAAACATCAGAGAATGAAACATTTGGGAGAAGAAGTTATGAATGAAGGGTACAAGCCAGTCTGAATAGGCACCTAAACCGTGCCAATCGATTTCAATGGCCTCTAATCATGGAAGCACTCTAACTTGGTTCTTTGCAAGCTTTCTACTCCTTTTGTGACGCCCCACTTCAATTCCTCTTTAACTTTTTCTTTTTTAATTACCGTGTAAAGTTTTTCTTTTTATTTATTTAAAATAAGCGAGAGTAAATACTTAAGGCGAGCAAGAAAAATATAAAATGCATAAATTAAATTAGTGTTAAAGCGGAAACATAATTAAATTCAAAATACAGTTTAAAGATTAAAGTGTGAGTTAATAGTTTTACAAAACATTATCCATTTTCAAACCCTTTCAAAATAGCGTTTTCTTCTTCTTGCGAGCCATAACCCTCTTAGGTCGATTCAGCTGGATAACCCACAGGCTCGATGGGAAACGCATCCTCCTCCACTCCTAGAACCACTACATCCTTACAATTACCTATACCACAAGCAAACTGTGAGCCTAAGGCCCAGCAAGAAATGGGGTATGCAATATGATGTATGTCTCTCACTCATTATATCAGATTGGTCCCACCCAAACTGTTCATTTCTTTACGTTACATACATTACTCGTACGTCGAGTAGGATATTGGAGGAATCCATGGCGTAGAGAGTAGTCTCTTGTCGGCTTCTAACCACCTAAGGTAGACAGGCTCTCGCAACCCGACAAGGGAATGACATAATTCTTCGAGTCTACCTAATTAGATTCGAACTACCCGTCCATCCTCCAACTCCCCTTTTACCATTCATTTTCTTTATCCATTTTCCTCACGTAAATGCATATGGATACTACCCATACGTGGCATTCCTACTTGTTTCTATTATCATGATGTATGTCAATGCGAAACAATAACACATCAATATTATGGAAATGAAACGAATCCAACTAAATTAAATCCAAGCACAATACCAGGAATAATGAGCTAACATGAGGTACTAAAATATGATAGCAATTAATATGGAATAAAAGTACGGCAATAGATCAAGATATGTGATAAAACAACTAACATGCTGTAAAACATGGAATCGTATTTCAGAGCTATCTAATACAACCTAACAATTCATCTTGTTATTAACCAAGTGCTTAATGTGGTTTGCAACACATTATTTTAACTACAACAGTTAATTGTAAGTGGAAAACAAACCATTTAGTCAATGATATGAATCAAGCATAAATGAAACGACTGGAGGTAGTATAATCTCTAAAAGAGTAAAACATGGTTTGATGACAATATTTTCTAACCAAAACTAACAACCTATTCATATTTACATAAACGAGACAGCTCATAATAGGGTTAACTAAACATGCTCATATCAAGGAAACAACAGCATTTAGCAAGCAATAAGGATATAGTGACAGGTTAAACAACAATATAGTAGATCCAGTCTATCAAAGCAGTGAGCAGGACAGTATTCAACGCACTCAAAGGAAAACATAACCAATAATTAGCGAATAACAGAGAGTTAATGTTTACAACTACTAAATAGAGAGTTATTTCTACAGAAAGTAACTAAGAGTTTAGCTGACAGTTTATTCGTACTTAACATGACATAGAGCATTTCACAGTGTGGCAGTTCATATCGTGTAGTTAATCGGCAGAGACTATAATCTTAACAAGAGACAATATCAATTCCTTTGTAAACTAGGCAATGATTTACGGGAAAGAAATCACAAAACAGCAACATTAAAGAAAACATACACTGCTTGTGGGTAGGGCCTCCACTGGCAAAGGATTCTACCCATTTCTTAACTCAAATTGCTAATCGTTAAGGAATTTCTATACTGGTAAAAAATGCAGCAGCTAGTAGTCCAACCCAAATTTCGCCCTTCAGTTCACAAACCCCTTCTCCAAGCACACAGCATATCACTTCAATAAACCCACTTCTCACAGCTATGTTCTCACTGAACACTCACACACCAAAGACCACACTCATGCACGGAGAAAATGAAAATACAGAGAATGACTCAACTGGACAGCTTATAGCGTGGAGACCTTACCTGGAGCTAGGAGAAGTGATGGTCGGTCACCTACAGGGATGGAGGATGGTGCCCAGGTGTGGAGAGCATCGCTGGTCTGTCGAGGGAGTGGGATTTTTATGAGTAAATGACAAAACTCTCGTGCATTTAAAATAGATTTTTTTGTAGAATCGTGCGATTTCAGTCGAGGGAAGGTGTCCGAGCCTCGACCGCATGTCGACCGAATTCTTCATTTTCCTTTAGAATTGCATTTTTGGTCGAGACTTTGACCAAAACACACAACCGCATGTCGATCGCACGTCGTCCGAAAGGTCAACGAATTTGGACAGATTCAAATCTTCATAGACTGCATCTCAACCACACTCGATCGCGGTCTGACCGAAAACTCATTTTGTACACAGGATGCGCTTTTGGACACGAACAGCTGAACCAGCTTCATCCCAAAACGCAAGGGATGATCTGTAACACTTTTCGGACGCAAGCTACAACCACGCGTCGACTGCGGTGCGACCAAAAACTCAAAATGCACATTTTCCATCAAAACTTTATACTTTAATCACTCCTTAATATTTTTCTCATATTTACACTGCATTAATTAACAACATACCACCCAGTAACATAATGTATTAATTATTCTAAAATTCATTACATTAATTAAACGGAGAAATATAATCGGGGTATTACACCTTTGCTGGGGATGTCTACCTCTAAAAAAGGTGGAGAAAGGAGTAGCACTATAAGAAATCACCTAAAACTTACAAGAAAATCAGTGAGATAAATGTTGACACCAAATTCGATCGTTTGAACACCAAGGGAGATGGTCGAAAAATGGAGAGAACTCCAAAACCTTTCAAAAGGGGCAAGTTTAGTTGAATGTATTCTATCTTCAGACAAGCCATAAAAAGGGTATATATACCCCTCAATTAGGGCTACCCTAAAAGGATAATACAATACAATGTCCAAAAATTAAAACAACATAAAACAAGCTCTCGACCACTAAGCTAAGCCTAGAGCATCCAAACATACCACTCAAGTTTTACAACAAAATGTTCCAAATAAAAAAAAACATCAAATTAGACTATGCTAACCCCCTAGAGTCCTAACTCCTATTGAAGAGATTTCCTTGATGATGGCCTTAAGATCTCCTTAGTGCTTCATGGATGGGCCAATTGTGGAGGATCCATGGATGCTTGGTTGAATTCCCATTTTAGTAATTGTCTCAGTTTCTCTCTTTTACTTGAAGAAGATACTTTCTCCAATTGATTATTAAATGCTTCACCTACAAAATAGGAAGAGATAAAAAAGATTAGTGAGTCTCTTGGCTCGTGATCTTTTGATTGGTCCTTGAAGTGTATCATCTTCTTTACCTTATCCACTCCTTGATAAGAATTTTGTAGAATCTCCCAAGCTTGCTTGGCGGTGCATTTGTTACTCTCTCAAACATTGCTTCATCCAATCATTGATGAATAAGGGTAAGAGCTTGTTGATTTCTCTCACACGTTCTTTAGAGAGTTTCCCTTTGGTTATGAGTTGATACAGAATTATCATGAGGCTCGTCGTAGCCTCTATCGACAATCTCTCATACATCTTGTGAGCCGAGCAAAGCCTTCATATGAATGCACCAATTATCGTAATTATCTTTGGTAAGTTGAGGGAAATAGAATGGAAAGGTAGAATTTGAAATTTCTACAAGATCAAAAACTAAACTCTAATAACAATTTGTTGAAACGAGAAAGAGAGATTTTAGAGAAGGAAAAATTAGGAGAGGGGAGAACTACCTAAACTTTTTCTTTTAATTACTTTGGCTATTTGCTTGATACAAAATGTCTAAAGTCACATCATATTTATAGGATTATTTGGTGCATGTATAAACAATACATGAACCACCAATTTAATCTAATACATGTACTATATAATGAATCACATAGTTATATGAACTACCTATCAATGAACCACACAAGTACATGAACCAATGTACCTATACATACATGAATGAGAACCTTCTAGATGACTCTTTACAAATGCATTGGACTTAACCAAAACTAACTTAAAAACATACATCAACCAAAATATATTATTGGAATGAAGTTTGTAATTTCGACATATCATTTTGTGCTAAATAAATTTAAAACATTAAAAATCTATCCTAATTTTTTAGAAAGATATACAAAATCATTTAAATTCACAAAATATCTCATTCAGTTGAGATTCTTGCAATACCATAGTAAACTTGTTATTTTCTATAAAAACAATTAAAATAAATACTAATTAATTACTAAATTTTATGCAAATTTGTATCCAAATAACTCTATAAAATTATCAAATGACAGCACATGATTGTCCATCCTTACCAATTCATAGACTAGCTACTGATTTTCTACCTCTAATTTGTCTCTTAAAGTTTAATATCTGTCAATTCAATTATATAAAAAAAAATGAATTTAATGTTGGGGAAACATTTTTGAAAAAACATCTCCCCAAATTGCATTTTTACTTGCGGGTGATCGGGATTTTCTTCCCAATTCCCTCCTTCCCTTTGGTCTTAAAATGCCAATCTCCTCTACATTCCATCTCCATCTTCTCTCATGGCGAAACCTCCTCAGCAAGCAGACTTGCTTACGATTGTATTTGGGAGAAGAAATTTAACTTTGCCCTTAATCGCTTTTGGTAAGCCATCTCCGTTCCTCTCTGTAAATTCCAATTAATTGCTTAAGGTTCTAAATTTTGAATGTATTTTGGGAAGGAATGGCCAAGTTCAAAAATTTTGGTGTTGGTCAGAATCTTCAAAAATCGAAAAAAGAACAAGAGATAAGTCTGGATGTATAAAAATCCAACTTTTACATTTGGAAATCCTTTGTTGTTTGGTATTTTGATTTCAATCTTGGATTGTTGATTATGGTTTGATTTTTGTTTGAGAAAATAGACGAAATCTGGCAACGATGTTGAGGAAATACATCGACAATGGAAGGACGTAATGCGATTCAGCAAAACGGTGAGCCGTGATGCGCGCTATACTAGACTATCAGTAATACCCCGACTTTTATATTGGAATTAAATTAGGATAATTGGAAAGAAATTGGGGATTTTTAGATTTAATTGGATAATTATCGAGGTATTACCAAGGACGTATTCGTAATATAGAAATTTAAATTAAAATGTTAGAGAGTGATTAATTGGATATTAAGTGAAGGATTGGATTAAAGAGAATTAAAATGGAGGAAAGGAAAAATTGGATTATTTGGAAGAGGATTTAATGAATATGGTGTAATTGGGATTGAATTTGATTGGGGAATAATTAAAATAAGGGGAAAAGGAGGAGTTAAATATGAAGGGGGAAATAAGGGGAAAATAAAAGGGTAATTAAAGTAAAGGAAGGGATTAAATAGGGGAGGAATAAATCGAAAGGAACCGGTTTGGTCCGGTTTAGAATTAAAAGGGGGAGAGTTTCCTTGGCCTTCGGCCAGTTTCGCGGAAGGAGAAAGAGGGAGGGAGATGAAAGACAAAGAGAGGCGATGAGAGACGAAGAGCGAGCCTAGAGGCGAGGGACCAGCGACGAAAGGAACAGAAACGGCGAAGGCTCGGGTGACGACATCCCGATAGGTGGCTGGCGAAGCAGTGAGGCGAGCTGCGGGAGGCTTTGGCTCAGGATCGAAGTTCTGTCGGTGACGATTTTCAGCTTCGGGCGAGGTTATTGAGGTAAGCCTAGTCAATTTCTTCATCCTTCTCTATTTTCTAATGATCGGACGTTGCTGGGAGTGATCGACAGTGGTGATTCGCAATGGCGAGTGGCAATTCGGTCTGGGTACGACCCGCGACCCACGACCAGCGACCTAGGTACCTCCGAACCCGGTCTTGCCGGTTCGGGTTAAGCTGCTGACTGCCAAGGATGAATCTTCCAGCCTGGAATCACACCCCGTGTGATGGACAGCCTCTGGAAAAGCTGAAGTGCTATCGGTGGCTTCGGGTGTGTGCTGGTCGAGCATGCTGGAGAGTTACAGTCTCTGCCTTCTGGGAATTGGCAGAGGGTGTGTCTTCTTCAAATTCAGCCAAAGGTTAAGAAGAGGAGATAAATGGAGATGGAGAAGCAAAAGCTCTTTGGAAAGGAATAGGAGTCGAGAGAAGCTGGCAAAGTTGAGTGGGAGAGCTGGGTGCTGAGTGTTCTTATTTTGGCGGAAGGTTAGAGCTGCTGTCTTGGTCTCGGGTAGGCCATGTCCAAAGGGTGAGTTTTCCTTCTCTAAAATTTAATCAATTGGATCCTGTGTTGATCATTTAATCCATGTTTTAAGATTATGTATAACTTTGGTAACTTGGAATGGACACTTGTATCATGTTGGATGAGATAATATGGCATGTTATTTTAGATTTTTGGATGAGTATATTTGGATGGAATAATCTATTGGTTTCTGTTTTTGTTGGGTGTTGAGTCTAGCATTGTATTGTTGTTAGTTTTGAAATGTCCCTTGGTCTGATGATAGTATTACGGATTTTCTGGATGAATATGCTGGAAATTATGCTCTATTTGGCCTGGATGTACTATCTGTAGTTGGATTTGACTCTCTATTATTTATGGATCTTGTGGATGTTGGATGTGGTAATTGATTTGAGTTTATTGGATAATATCCTCTGTTGATCTGAGTTTATTGGATGAAACATTAAGTTGGATTTGTTCTCTATTGAAATTCTCTAAAATGTTAAAAATGGAATTGATTAACTTGTTGTTGGATGATGTTTCTTCTTGGTTTATAAATGGAATCTCTGTTGAAATGCTAGTGATAAATTGTTTAGCTACTGCTTTTATTATTTGTGAAGTATGAATACATTGGATTTAGCCGGTTGTATGGATGATAAGTATGCCCCTGATGGAAGTATTCTGTTGTTGGAAATTGAATGTTAGAAGTGTTATTTTGCTTGGGCATAAACCTATTTAGTTTCAGCAGCTTTGGTAATATTCTATGTCGGTTGATTTGAGTTGTTAATTCAACAAAGGCGTGATAATAATTGGAAATGAATGTTGGAATTAATTAGTAAGCGAAGTAGTACTTAAGAAAATAGTTCTAACTAGAAGATTTAGTAAGTAACGAGGAATTAAAATAGAAAAGACGTCAAGATTTAATAAGTAGATTAAATGATTGTATTAATGATTAGATGCTTCTAAATGTGAAGATACTAATAAGAAGAGAGATTAGTATTAAGCGTTGAACAAAGAATCGAGGTAAGTGATATGCATATGTTTTGATCTTCGGACCCTACATCGCAAGAATAGAAGATGCATGTTTCATTGTTTACCGCTTTCCTAACATATTTCGTTGTTTATAGCTTTAATAGCACATTTCGTTTTTTACAGCTTTATTAGTATATGATTAAGCACACTTCGTTGTTTACAGCTTTAATAGCACCTTTCGTTGTTTACAGTTTTATTAGTATATAATGAAGCACACCTCGTTGTTTACAGCGTTAATAGCACGTTTCATTGTTTACAGCTTTATTAGTACATAATTAAGCACGCTTCGTTGTTTACAGTTTTTAAGAGCATATTTCGTTGTTTACTATTTTTATAGCATGTTCTGTGAATTGCACGTTGACTGTTTATTTACGCTTTCATATGAACTGTCGTATGCATTCATGAGTACTACGAATCACGATTCTAGAAAACAGATAATGAACAATAAATGAACGATTAATGAACAATTAATGAACCATAAATGATCGAATAATGAAAAATAAAAGGTAAAGAAAAGAATTGATAAATAAACGAATAATAAGTAAATTAAAGAAAGAAAAAGGCAACGATATGACGTGAGGCCGTTTAAGCTTGTGCGGCACGACCGCTAGCGAGCTTTTGGATTATGCCATCGTCGCTAGCAAACTTTCGGATTATGTCATTGTTTCTCATATCTGTTGCAAGGTCCCTGGATTATGCCAAGACAGTCTCTGGATTATGTCAAGATATAACGACCAATGATTAGCAGACTTTCGGATTATGCCATCGCTGCTATATCAGAGGTAAAAGACGAAAAAGATGAATAAAATGTAAAAGGTGAAACCGATAAATAAAACATAAAAGACGGAAACAATGATTAAAAGTAAAAGTTAAGAAGGATAAGAAAAAGAGGATAACAGAAACTGCCTAATGTTTTTAAAAAAGCACAACATCAGCATATAGTATGATAGTATAAGATAGGTATTATCACTTACTGAGCATTAGACTCATAGCTTACATCTTGCAATGTAGGAAAATGACGAATAAATTTAGGAGCAACTGATGAAGGATTTGCAGGGGTGAGACTTACGGCTGGTCAGGCTAATTAAAGTAAAAATGAACAAGCTGTAAATATAAAGTAACATTTCATTAAATGTTTTAAATGAACTAATTATGCTTCCGCTACACTTTTAAAGGAAAAGGATTTTTATCAATTAAATCATTATTTACACTTCCGCTACATTTTCAAAGAAAATTAATTTACGCTTCCGCTATGCTTTAATAAAACCCGCTATATTTTAAATAAAAGACTTTATAACGCTTCTGCATTTTATTAATTGGGTTTTCATAATGAGTTTAACGAAGGGTTAGTAGCAATCCGGTTATATGCACTCTGATATTTCTTTAAAAGAGTTTTAAATAAAGAGGGTTTTAGTGGTTAAATAAAAATTTTAAATTTTAGCGTATTGTTAAAAGGTTACAAAAAATCGGGTTGTTACACTATCGACTTTGGTTAGTGGATGACTAGCTGGTACAGGAAGTCTTGGCTAGACTCGGATCTGTCTACTGCAAAGAACAAAGTCGTTCATGTCTGTAGCGAGGATGGAAAAATTGTTCGCGTTGGAAGCAAGGGACAAGGGCATCCGCGAATCTGGCTTGATGGGTCACAGACCCAAGAAACCTTGGGCTACAGTCTAGGGTGTAGTTTTGGGTTGCGGTTCAACCATTTTGGGTCGCTGTTTAAAACTTTTTTTTGGGCCTGGTTTTAGCCTATTTTGGACCAAAATTTTGAGTAATTGAATCCAATTAATTTTGAATCAATTTTTTTTTATAATTTGATGCTCTAGTGTATAAAAACTTGATCAAAAAATTAACGCCTTCACTTTTGAATAGGTACAATTAATGAATTAAAAAATCTGTGGATGTTGGAATTGGGCTATTCAAAATATTGGACTTTGGGTAGTGTAAGCCAACCTAGAGATAGGATTTATTTTTATGTACTACATTGTATAGTTTTTATAAAATAAATATTTTGATATGTATCTCATATAAAAATGACGTGTCTATTTTATGGCAGTCAAGTTTTTAAATTATATTAAATTTTTCACTATACACATTTCAATTAAGCATGCTCATTAAAATTTCTAGATCAACTCGATTGTGTGAATCGAGTTTGATTGACCCGGTTGAGGTCTGGTTTATTTTATGCACATTCGACTGTTGGAAGATGTGTTTGTTTGTTGTTAACTAGAGAAATGAAACAGTTGTATGTGTCGTGTCTCTGGGCGCATAACCCTAAATATGATCAGGGTATTTTATTTGACTTTCGCAATTGCTGAGTATCGCTTTTATTTAGTTATATGCCTATGGCAATGTGTGCCCGGAGTCTGTGAGTGACTCCATTTTCCCTATGATTTTTATTTTGTTCAAAAAAGGTCTATTTTTTCCCACCGTGAAAAATCTAAATGCTATTGGTGTTCCATCAAAGTATTGGGTTAGATTTACGACATTTTATTTTAAGAAGATGGCTAAGGTCTGGTGGAAATCTCTTAAGTTGGATTACCTGTTAGATATGATGGCATGGACCCAATTTGAGACAATGTTCAGAAACAACTATTGCAACACTAGGCATCGCCAGAATATGATCGGTGCTTTTCATGATTTGGAGCAAGAAAGTTTGACTATACTAGAGTATTATGCCAAGTTTATGGAGCTATCATAGTTTATCAGAGAGGTGGATCCAATAGACCAAATGGTTAAGTTCATGAAACATCTGAGGCCTAAGATCCAACATCAGCTGTCAATTGTGGAGTTCAGTTCTATTTTGGATATCGGTGTTGTTGCTCAATGTATTGAATCTGTTTTGGTCGAACAGTTCTGTGAGTACAAGGGTAAGACAAACAAGAAACAACAAGTTGGTGGTAAAATGACCAAGTAAGATCGAAAGAAGAATCAGAACAAGGGTGGACACATTCAAAGTGGAGCTAGTGGATAGTCCAATGATACTCCTTATTTTGCTATTAGGCGCTCAGACCCTTATTTATGTCATACTTGTAATCAGCATAGAAACTTAAGGAGGAATTGCTCAATGAAATCTAAATCTCCATAGACTAATTCATCGTCTACTCAGTCAGCTTCAGTTAGACCTGGTTTTGGAGTTGGTAGAGGATTTTCTAGTCAGAATCAACATAGTTTTTCTAGACCAAAGAGTTTTGCTTCCTATTATCCAGTTGGTTATAGACCGTCATTTCAGCATCAGTATCATCCTGCCGATATCGATTTCAAAGGTCTATTCGGTATCAACAGAGTTATGCATCTAGTGCTACTCTTGTTGGATCTACTAGTTAGATGGTTGGAGCTACTCCCAGCTCATCGAGTGGTGGATTTGGTGGAAACATAATAAGCAAAGCAAAGATGACTGGCCAAGCTTATGCAGTTTTAGGATTTGAGCCTATTGATCAGTTTAGTAAGGGCGTCATTGATGGTACGCTTTCTCTATTTAACACAATGGAGAATGTATTATTTGATACTGGTGTTATGCATTCGTTTGTTTCTGTATCGCTTGTTTGTATTTTGATTATAACCATAGAGAAGCTAGTAAATTCTTTGATCATGAGTACTCTAATGAATAAGAGAAATGAAATGTCTCTCATTGTCCGATCTACTTCCCTTATTATTGGTTGGCATGAACTATCAGTTGATCTGATAGTTATAATTATGGATCAATTTGATGTAATCCTAGGTATGGATTGGTTAAATCTATACAAAGTTAAGATTTGACTGTTATTAGAGGAATATTACTCTAACGTTGGAAGATGAAAAGATCTTAGTGCATCCATGTAACACCCATATGTATTTTGCTATGAGGTGCACCAATCTTATTTGAGAAGAAGCAGGATTGTTTACTTTGCTTGTGCATCAATTATCAGAAATTGAATCTAGTGACTATCAAGAACAAATATCTGTTGTCGAGGATTGATAACTTGTTTGATCAGCTTGGAGGATCTATGTACTTCTCAAAAATTGATTTAAGATTAGGTTAACATCAAATAAAGATTCGTGAAGAAGATATTCTGAAGACTACTTTTTGTACTCAATATGGATATTTTGAATTTATGGTGCTTCCGTTTGGATTGACTAATGCACTAGCTGCTTTTATGGACCTTATGAATTAAGTCTTTCAGCCTTATCTTGACCAGTTAATGGTAGTATTCATCGATGATATCCTGATATATTCAAAAACTTTGAATGAGTATATGGAGCATCCAAGAATTGTTCTGCAGACACTGAATGAGCATTAGTTATATGCAAAGCGTGAAAAGTAAAATTTTTTGGATGATTGAAGTGAAATTTTTAGGTCATATTAGATTGTCCTCAAAATGGATTTTTCATTGATCCAGCTAAGATTGAATCCATATTAGATTGGAAGCCACCCAAAAATGTTACTGAAGTGCATAGCTTCTTAGTTCTGGTTGGCTATTTCATCGATTCGTGTAAAATTTTTCTTTTGTTGCTATGTCACTAATGTAGTTGACCAGAAAGAACGTGAAATTTATCTGGAGTAAAAAGTATGAGACAGCTTTTGATTAATTCAAGTAGAGATTGACTAATGCTTAAGTTTTAGCAGTACCTGATGAAAGTTTACCTTGTGCAGTTTATACAAATGCATCAGAAGTTGGCTTGGGTTGCATTCTGATACAGCAAGATAAAGTTATAGCTTATGCATCTCAATAGTTAAAGATGCATGAGCGGAATTACCCTACTCATGACTTGGAACTTGCAGCTATTATTTTAGCCTTGAAGATTTGGCGGAGTTACTTGCATGCTGCCAAATTTGAGATATTTTTCGATTACAAGAGTTTGAAGTATCTGTTCTCGTAGCGTGATTTGAATCTCCGACAACATCGTTGGGTAGATTATATAGAGGACTATGACTTCACTTTAGAGTATCATCTTGGGAAGGCTAATGCTCTAGCGTGCCTTGAGTCGTTATCCTTAAGGATCTCTTTCTTGTCTTGTGTTGGACGATTGAAAAAGATGTCGGATTATTGGGGATTATGAGCTATAGTACCAAGAAGATGGCCAAACAAATCGAGTTTTTAATTTAGTAGCAACCCCTGCACTTTTACAACGTGTGAAATATTAACAGAAGTTTGATGATAAGTTAAAAGAAATATTTTAGAAAATCCAAGCTAGTGATCAGTTTGACGGTTGAGAGATCAATTTTGATGGATTCCTATTCTTTAAGAATCGAGTTGTTGTCTCCAGTGATTTATATTTGAGACAAACAGTTTTAGCTGAATGTCATGAGTTCAAATTTTCTATTCATCTCGATAGTACAAAAATGTATCATAATCCGAAGCGTCAGTATTGGTGGTGGATTGGAATGAAACGGGATGTAGCAGAGTATGTTTCGAGGTGTTTGACTTGCCAATAGATTAAGGCTAAACATCATAGACCAACTGAGTTATTGTAGACTTTGCCTATCCCTAAGTGGAAATGGGATAAGATTACCATGAATTTTGTGATTGGTTTGCCTAGGACGATTCAGAAATTTGACATAGTGTGGTTAATTGTTGATAGATTGACAAAATCTACACACTTTATTCCGATCAGAATGGATTTCTCTTTGACGAAGCTGAGTCAGTTGTATATCGAGAGCATCATTTTTCTTCACAGTATCCCCTTGAGTATTGTTTCTGAAAGAGATCTAAGATTTATGTCAAAATTTTGTAAATCCCTTCAAAAAGCTTTGGGCATAGAGCTTAATTTGAGTACAACACATTATCCTTAGATAGATGGATAGTCTTAGCATACAATCCAAATTCTAAAGGATATGCTTAGGTATTGTATTTTAGACTTCGGAGATAGTTAGTTGAATCACTTGCCTTATTGGAGTTTGTTTATAACAACAACTATCATATCAGTATCGGTGTTTTGCCATATGAAGCATTATATGGAAGACCGTGTAAATCGCCTTTATGTTGGGCTGAAACTGAGGAGCATGTCATTCTTGGGCCAAAGTTGATTCTAGAGACAACTAAGAAAGTTTAAGGGATTAAGGAGTGACTGAGTACAATTCAGAGTCGCCAGAAAATTTATGCAGACTTCCGATAGAGGGAAGTAGAGTTTGAAACCAATGAATTTGTGTTCTTAAAGGTGTGACCTCATCGAGGTATCAGTTGTTTCTATGTGAAAGGGAAGTTAGCTCCAAGATATATAGGTTATTTTTGGATTATTAAGCGGATTGAGCCAGTGACTTATCGATTGGAGTTACTGCCACAGCTGAATTATGTTCATAATGTCTTCTATGTTTCTATGTTGAGAAAGTACATTTCGGATCCTTTGCATGTTATTTCTTGGACTGAAGTGCCTATATTAGAAAGATGTATCATATGAGGAAGAACATGAAAGAATTCTGGGTCATGAAATTAGAGTTCTGCGTCACTGTGAAATACTATTGGTTCGAGTTCAGTGGAAGAATTATAGTGAAAAAGAAGCAACTTGGGAAATTGAATATGATATGATGCTAAGTATCCTCATTTGTTCAATGGTACTCTTGAAATTATTCTAAATTTTGGGGATGAAATTTTCTAAGTGGGAAAGAATGTAATATTTGTCAATTAAATTATATAAAAAATTGAATTTGATGTTGGGGGAAACATTTTTGGAAAAACGTCTGCCTAAATTTTGTTTTTCCTAGCGAGTTATCAGGATTTTCTATTTGATTCCCTCCTTCCCTTTGGTCTTAAAACATCAATCTCCTCTACATTCAATCTCCATCTTCTCTCGTGGCGAAACCTCCTCAGCAGGCAAAGCTGCTTACGGTCGTATTTGGGAGAAGAAATTTAACTCTGCCCTTAATTGCTTTCGGTAAGCCATCTCCTTTCTTGTCTGTAAATTCCAATTAATTGGTTAAGGTTCTAAATTTTGGATGTATTTTGGGAAGGAACGGTGTTTGGCTGAGTGCAAAATTTTGATGTTGGTCGGAATCTTCGAATATTGAAATCGAAACCAGAGATAAGGTTGGTGGTATAAAAATCTGACCTTTACATTTGGAAATTCTCTGTTGTTTGGTATTTTGATTTAAGTCTTGGACTAACGATTATGATTTGATTGTTGATTAAGCAAACAGACAAAATTCAACAACGATGTTGCAAATATACGTTGTCAGTGTAAGGACGTAAAGCGATTCAACAACATGTTGAGCCGCGATGCGTGTTATAATGGACCATCGACTTTGGGCAGTGGACGATTGGCCAAGATAGGGAGTCTTGGCCAGAGTCAGGTCTGTCCACTGCAAAAGAATGAAGTTTTTCGTGTCGGGAGTGAGGAAGTCGAAATTGTTCGCATTGGAAGCAGGGGACGAAGGCGCCTACGAAGTGGCCTTGGAATCGGGCTGTGAATTTGGCTCGATGGGTCGTGGACCCAAGAAACCTTGGGCTACATTATGGGCTATAGTTTTGGGCCACGGTCTAGAATCTGTTTTGGGTCTATTTTTAGCCTATTTTGGGCCAAAATTTTGAGTAATTTAATCCAATTAATTTTGGATCAATTTTTTATGATAATTTGACGCTCTAATGTATAAAAATTTGACCAAAAAATTAATGCTTTCACTTTTGAATAGGTACCATTAATTAATTAAAAAATATGTGGATGTTGGAACTGAACTATTCAAAATATGTGGCTTTGGTCAGTGTAAGCCAACCTAGAGGTAATGATTTGTTTTTATGCACTGCATTGCATAGCTTTTTTAAAATAAATATTTTTGAAACGTGTCTCATATAAAAATGATGTGTCCATTTTATGACCATTGAGTTTTTAAATTATATTAAAATTTTCATTGTACACGTTTCAATTAAGCATGCTCATTAAAATTTCTCGATCAACTCGATCGTGTGAATCGAGTTCAATCGACCCGGTTTGAGCTCTGATTTATTTTACCCATATTCAACCGTTGGAGGATGTATTTGTTTGTTGTTAACTAGAGTAATGAGACAGTTATATGTGTCGTGTCCATTGACGCAAAACCCTAAACCTGATTAGAGTATTTTATGTTGCTTTCGTGGTCGCCGAACATTGTTTTTATTTTGTTATATGTTTATGGCATGGTGTGGTCGGAGTCCGTGAGTGACTCCATTTTCACTGAGATTTTTATTTAGTACAACAAGAGTCTATTTTAATTACGTATCACATATTAGTGGATTGTTTTAAATATATGCTCTTTTGTACGAACTTTCTAAAATGAATTTATAAAATTCGAATTTTAAATTTATGTATGCTTAAATATTGTTTCAAATAATTCATTATTAATTTTAAATTTGATCACTATTGAGTTTAGTTAATTCACCTCAGTGACACTTTTTCTAGATTCTATCAGGTAGAATTCCAGTCCTCAAACCAAGATTAAGTTCGGAGGAGTTTATTTAATTTTTAATGTTGCAATAATTTTATCTTGAGAGATCTTGTGAAGTAGACTTTATTATTAAATGTAATTTCCATTTTAATTTCCGCACAGTCTTTTATTAGGATATTATTATTATACTATTTGATATCACTTGTTGGACTTGTTAAACTCATGATCGTTGGACTCTGGCCTATCATAATTTATTTTAAGTTTTTCGCTGTTAATTAATAAATTTAAGTGAAATAGGTCATGGCATTTAGTTCTTTAAGCAGGGTTGTTCCTCGTTATGTATCGGATTCCTTGCTAGTGGTGACACAAAGTACACCCGCAAAAATCTTTGTGAAATGGGTTTGTGAGATGTTTATCTGTTCGTTGTTTCTATGATTTTATAGAAATACAAGAGGTGAAAGAGGAAGATGAGGGAATGAGTGGGTTGTGCTAAAGAAAAAGAAGTGTTGGTGATGAATTTAAGATCTTGAGTTCGATAAAAATGAAAGTGGCTTTAAGCTTTTTGTTAGGTGGTTTGATGGTAAAGTTTAATCGCATTTATAAAAAAGAAAAATAAAGGTAAAATTGTTATACTGTTAATAAGATGCTCCAACAGATATTATTCTCTCTAGGTACCGCAGTGCGAGGAGGCCAATATGAACAAGGCATTTGATGTGGCATCAAAGCGAAGAAATTGGTATTCCAAAGGATTGCAAGGCATTCGCTTCCCAAATCTATAATTATTTGCGACTAAAAGCTTTGGGAATTGCTTGTGGCTGTGTTTTTGATGAAATGATGGGTTGGTTAGGCCTGAATCTTGAAATAGAAGTGTAATGGTGTGGCAAACATGACGTCTGATGTGATGCATGGTGGAAATGGTTAGTGGGTTGTTCACACTGAATTATAAGCAATGTTGTTTTAAATTTAGCTTATGTTGTGACAGTGCAGTTCAGTAGATAGGCAGAATATGGAGGTACCCACTCTTTCTTTTTCAATTTGGCTCTGAATTTGGTTTGTTGGATGGAACTTGCGATAGGGAGAAATACATATGAAACATAAACATAAACCCAAAACAAATTATAATTATATTACATCACTTTTGTCACCTGTGGAGTTTTTGGATCCATCCTCAACATAATTCAGATGAGAAAACACCAACTCAAAGCCATCAAATTCAATTTTTTGGTCCAAGTTTTAACAATAAATGCAGTACAAAACATCCTGTGCAACAAAAGGAGAATGCTTAAATGTTACTTCTCCATTATTATAACCAATCTCTTCTCCTGCCCCACATATACCCATTCTCATTTTCTCAAATAGCCATCAATTTATCCAACTTAATATAGAGATACATTACTCAATCAGCAGGTAATTGAGAGCGTAATCACCCTGCTAATATCATGCTTTTCCTCCTCGCATTCTTCTTCTCAATTCTCGTGTTATCGATAAGTTCTCTGGGAAATGCATTGAGCTTGGATCATCATGCAAACACATGCCCGACTGCAGAGTCAATCATCAGGAACGCTGTCAGAGATGCAGCAAGAAATGACAAAACTGTCCCTGCGGCTATCCTTCGCATGCACTTCCATGACTGCTTTATAAGGGTATAATTGTGATGATGAGTACTCTTTATAAGTGATTTCATAGAAACTAACGTAGATTTTCTTGACTTTGGCTAAGGGGTGCGATGCTTCGGTACTGCTAAACTCAGTGGGCGGCAATAAAGCAGAAAAGGATGGGCCGCCTAACGTGTCTTTGCATGCTTTTTATGTCATTGACAATGCAAAGACAGAAGTAGAGAAAGTATGCCCTGGTGTTGTCTCCTGTGCTGATATCTTGGCCCTGGCTGCAAGAGATGCAGTTGTTCTTGTAAGACAATTAAACAAACTTTATAAGTTTTTTTCGTATATGGTCACTTTTTTGAGCCTCGAGAAAAAAACTATTGAATATTTCTCCCAACACACACGATCTTACCATAAACAGAAAGTTCATGAAAGTCGAATTATTAAGATCCACCATACTGTAATTTCTAAAGCGTGACACTTCATCTTATAGTCAGGGGGGCCAACATGGGATGTTCCTAAGGGAAGAAAAGATGGGCGAATATCGAGAGCAACCGAAACGATACAATTACCTTCTCCACGATTCAACTTATCTCAGCTGCAACGAAGCTTCGGCCAGAGAGGTCTTTCAATGGCCGATCTCGTGGCTCTTTCGGGTAGACTAACTCAGCTATTTGTAAATTTCTTCGCATGGATTGCTTTAACATCTTGAACTTATTCGTTTTTAGGAGGCCACACCCTTGGATTTTCTCGTTGTTCGTCTTTCGAAAACAGAATCCAAAACTTCAATTCTACGCATAGCATTGACCCGACAATTCGTCCTTCCTTCGCAGCGAGTTTGAGGAGTGTTTGCCCTGCCAAAAACAAGGCGAAAAATGCAGGCGTTGGGATGGACCCTTCTTCCACAACTTTTGATAACACATACTACAAGTTGATCCTCCAGCAAAAGGGTCTCTTTGCTTCTGACCAAGCTTTGCTCGACTCGCAAAACACGAAAAATCTGGTACTTCAGTTTGCCAGCTCACATGAGGCCTTCTCAAAGGCCTTTGTTAACTCCATGGTCAAAATGAGTAGCCTTACAGGTGGGCAGGAGGTTAGAAAGAATTGCAGTGTGGTTACCTAATAAGCCTTCAAGTCTTCTATTTAAGCCTGTAATCTCCATGTTTGTAATGCTATCATCGAGTATTAAATAGAACGTTATTAATTTTTACTTTATCTTGAAACACATTACACGATAAAAGGACAACAAAAATAGAACGAGAGACACACGTCTACGTGGAAAACCCTAGAGGAAAAAAACTACAAGCATAAAAGAGAAATTTCGATATGTCAAACACATATTTCAGGTTGTGATAGGGGTGGAAATTGGTTCAGTTCGAACTAGAAAACCGAACCGAACTGAACATTTTAGGTCGGATTGATTCGGTTTCAACAACAAATTTTTTTTTAAAATGAACAAACCAAACAAAATCGAATATGTTCGGTTCAATTCTTGATTTTGAGTGGCGCGAACTGAGTAACCCGATCTGAACCGATTTCATAAATAATAAAAAAAAAACTTGAATTGAAACCTAGCAACCCAACTTATTGCGAGCGTCGTCTGCCGTTTGAGCGATTCGAGAGTGAAATCCCGATCCCTTGGCTAGTACTCACTCTCCAATCGTGCGAAATCCCAGCGGCAGCACAACCCGCAAGTGTATACTTTTTTTGGTATGCAAGTCGTCCTCGTCCTGTCTCCAGCGGCAGAGCAACCTGAAAGTTTTGTTCGCAGTGCGCGTCAGTGTCGGTGTTGTCTCATTAATAGGTTTGTCAACGTCAAGTTCAGAAGACCAAGACTCAGCACTCACAGTCACTTGTCCCACAACTAGTGCCATTTTTGCGAGTACAGGTCTGTGCCTATTGATTATTGACAATTATATTGAATGAGTTAAGTATATTAACAGTTTGTTTTTATTGGGCCTTTTTTTTATCAAGATTTTGATTGTATATTGTATGTTGACTATTTGTTTAGATATACCTATATATTGTATGTTGTTAGATTACGTTTTTGGGAGATTATTTATGATAGATTATGTTGGTGGATTATGTTGATACCTGTATACTATACTGTATTCTGATTATGTTAATAGATTATGTTTTTGGGTGTATATTGTATCTTGATAGCATTCAATTTTTGTTTTTGTCTATGATGCAATTTTTGTTTTGTTTTCTGTTTTTACAAAAGAGCATTTTTTTGATTCATGAATGATGGATTATGGATAATATGGATATTAACTATTCATGTTTTTCTCATCAATGACTCGTTTCAGGTTAAATACAAGGTAGATAAATGTTATTTTTACTAAGATTGCATAGTGCCTTGACCAATGTCATTAATCATCAAATAGAATTGGACGATTGAATATTATCTAATGTCAATACGTGTTTGATTGTATAATGCAATACCTGGATCTTTTTTTCTTTTACTTCACATAGCTTTTTGTCTCCTTGATAGCAGGAAGTTCTCCAAAAGTATGAGAAGCTCGAGAAATTTGTACCATCCATTCCATTGTGGTTGAATTCTATTCAACAGCCCAAGGACTTGGAGCACATCTTTTGTTATTTCCACTGCTTGAAGTGATTGTTTTGACCATGAAGAAATGACGAATCCCAACTACAGATGTATAAGAGCCAAAACTACTAAAGGCATTCCATCCAGCGTAAGCATCGCGATAATCTGGAATGCGACGTGAGCAAGAAGCTGATATTCGCAATTTTGGATAATCAAAACCTTGGGAAACTTGTTGAATGTGCCCAGTAAGTGGTTTATCATCGTAATTAAGAGAGAGGTATCTATCCTAAAAATTTTTGGGCGTATATTGTATCTTGATAGGATTCAATTTCTGTTTTTTTCTATGTTTTGTTATGTTTTCTGTTTTTTCAGAAGAGCAATTTTTTTCAGGGCAAAAATCGAAACCGAACCGATAAAAACCTAAACCAAGATTCGGTTTTGGGTTCATTTTTTTGATATAATCGGTTCGCTTTTTGTTTGAAAAATCCAAAACCAAACCGAGTCGGTTTTGTTCTAATTCGGCCAAAAATTGAACCAAACTGAATTGTTCTCACCCCTAGGTTGCGATCAAAATGGAAGATGTGATAAAACCCAAGAAATATGTTACTAATCGTTTACTCTCCCTGTTAAAGTTTGGTGATCCAAAGTCTTTATGGATCTGATGTCACACCCTAAAGGGGATCCGAGATAGAACAATGACCAATTTTGCCTAAAAACAAACTGAATCGTCTAACCCTTAAACTTATTTATTTGACAAGCAGCGGAAGACTTAAATGTGATAATGAAAAACTAGGGCCCAACCAGACTTAGCTAACACATTGGTCTAACAGTGATATCAGATAGAGTAGTAATATAAGTGCATAAACTAAATGTGTCATAACTAAACGAGAAGATACAACTTAAACTGAACTATACATGAAAAACTCACATTTTACTAGATGTAAAAGTCGAGCCCACCTTGCATCGGCGTTTAAGGATCCTCTTAACTAAATCTTGAAGGAAAAATATCATTGAGGTGAGTTAACTAAACTCAGTAGGAATAAACTTTATATTCAACAATATAATAAATGAAATGCACATGAGCATGTAGAGTTACAACAAGTTATGGAAAAAGAATAAAACACTCTAGGGTAAGTTTTCAAATCAACCACTAGAGTATGGTATGTAACATAAAATAACCCACTACTCTAAATTTTAGTGAAAATAAAGTCACTCATAGACTCTGAGCATACTATGTCATCGCTAGTAATAATAAAGATGATACTCGACAATCACAACAGCCACAAATGACTCCGATTACGTTTAAGGCTTTGCGCCTAAGGACACGACACATACAACTGTTTCATCACTCTAGTTAACAATAACAAACTAACACATTCTCTACAATCGAATGGGCATAAAGGAAAACATGATTCAAACTATAAAGAAATAAAGAAATAATTTCAAGTAGTGTTTGGTACGAGCAGGATTTTAATCAAATTTATTTAAAATATAGTATATATATATATATATATATATATATATATATATAATTATATTTTATTATTTTAATTAAATTAAGAAACAGAGTTGGAGAATTAAATGAGACCTGTAAACGTCGTTGGGTGATGTTCAAAAAAAGTTGGAAGTGGGAAATGAATTAATTAATATGTGATATGTGATGGACAGTGTGCACGCCTATAGAGGGGAAGGGGAGGGGGAGGGGAATTTAGGAGTTCTAAACATTTTCATGTGATATTAGTTTTTCTATTCCTAAGTGATTTATTATGAATATAAGTAAATAAACAATAATAAATATAAAGAGTAGGGATAGAGAGATGACACCAATGTGTTCACGCGGTTCGGCAACCCCGACCTACATCCGAGCTCCAAGCTTTCCACTTGGAGATCCTTAATAGCCCAAGCTTCTCGGTTGGCGATATTTCACTTCACGGGTGTCAAACAAACCTTTACAAGTTGACTCTTTCTCAAGGTGTCACCCTTTTCTCTTGACTATTATGGGGTGTCACCCTTCACTTGACTATTTCGTAGGGCGTCACCCTTTTTGTTGGAGTACATTTGCGAAAATGAAACATACAAAGATTCCTAACTCTCCCAAATAGAAAACTCAAGTTTGGGAGTATGGAGAGTTAGTTTACATTCTCAATAAATGATTTGGAATTGAGTCTGAAATTTGACAGAGCTTCATCTCAATTCTCAATTAGTTTTTAATGAGCCTCGGAGTGTCTTATATTTATAGACACTAAGAAATTGGTCGACCGAATCCTTTTTCGTTGACTGCATCCAACTGTTAAGAACTAGTTGTTGTGTTATCCAGTATTTTTCGGTCAACCATTTTCTTCTTGCTCGACCACTTACTCGACCCAAAACCCTAGGAGCAAACTATATTGCATTTCGGTCGACCGATTACTTGATCATGTACTTGTCCAAAAATCTTTGAGCACTCTGTATTAAATTTTGGTTGTTCAAGTCGATCGCTCTCTCGACCGCATACTCGACAAAAAATTGAAGGATCGATATAAGCCTATAGAGGGGGGGTGAATATAGCGTTTCTAACTTTTTCGTGCGATATATAA
This sequence comes from Begonia loranthoides, assembly GCA_022433065.1. Classification (NCBI taxonomy): domain Eukaryota; kingdom Viridiplantae; phylum Streptophyta; class Magnoliopsida; order Cucurbitales; family Begoniaceae; genus Begonia; species Begonia loranthoides. The sequence goes on from CM039472.1 coordinate 24,137,599, forward strand.
ATTCTCTAAAATCCTAAGTGATTTATCGAATACAATTAAATAGATATGGCATAAATATAAAGAGTTAAGGTCAGAAAGTGCACAAGATTTGTTTACACGGTTCTGCAAATCCGCCTACATTCGCGCTCTAAGATTTCACTTGGTGATCCACTAACTAATTGACTTACAAGTGTCAATCAAACCATTTACAAAGACTAATTCTAAGGGCATCACCCTTTGACTATTACGGGGCGTCACCCTTTGACTATTACGGGGTGTCACCCTAAGGTTTGACTATTGCGGGGAGTCACCCATTGATTGAAATTATGGGTGTTCAATCGAGCCTATGATTGTTGCAGGTTGTCACCATTGTGTGATGAATTCTTAGGGAATCACCCTTTACAATTTAGCGCAAATAATAGAATCGGAAATATAAAGCTCAAATCTAACTAATCCGAATTCCCCCAATATTAACTCGCAAGTTTATTGGTAGGGAGAATTGGATTTACAATAGCTTACAGTGTATAGGAATCGAGTCTTGAATTTGGCAGGGCTTTGCCTCGATTCTTCGTTCGTTGTGGTGAGCTTGGACTGCTTCTTTATTTATAGACCACGGACTTTCGGTCGACCTAAAGACTTTTTGGTCGCCCATTTCAATTAGCCGTTGAGAAAATATAGTCGTTGGAGTGAAAATGGCAGTAGCAGACATCTGAAGTGTTGATGAGGGACATCCGAAATCCATCTAGATAACTCATCAAATATTACAGATTCAAACGTTCTTCGATTGGGCTCGTTCGAGCTTCGCCCGAAATAAATCCACAAATAATTTGCGAAGTCTGCTTCAATATTGGTTGTCTGTTTCATCATGAGGGACGTCTGTTACTCAAATTCTACGGACCCGGAGACAACGTTTCTCCTTTGGTTTTATATGTCAGACATCTGTTCAGCATAAGGGACGTCCGTTTCTCCATATCGTTTCCACAGCTCTATGACGGACGTCCGTTTCTACATGAGGGACATCCGTAACTCCAAATGCGACATCGTTTTCCTTAACACGGGACATCCGTTGCTTCACAACTTCACCCGCTCTTCACAAATCTCTGTTGACTCTATGATGGATGTCCTTTACTCGATGAGAGACATCTGTGCCTCATTTCCTTCATTAGCGGGACGTCCATTCTTCCCTCAACTTCGATATTTTTGATATTTTTAAGTCTCAAATTAATATATATTCACTGCATGGACTTAGATAAACTTATTAGCACACTTTAATACCATTAATACGTGTATTTTCAATAAACATTGATATAAATATTATGATAAAAACATTATGAATAATATCTGAATAATGCAAAACACAACTTATTGATTTTATTAAATAAGACAACATTTTAGTCATCATCAAAATAAAACTTAGCTTAACAAAAATGCTAACAATCTCCCCCTTTTTGATGATAACAAAATTCAATAAGTTGATTACCCTAAAGCCTAAGCATGTGCATCATATATTGCATATTAGATTTCTTCCCTTTAAGTTATGCAATTTATCAAACAATTAATCCATGCTTTCATGCTACTCAACTCCCCCTTTATATATATATATATATATTCTCCCCTTTAAGTTATGCAATTTATCAAACAATTAATCCATGCTTACATGCTACTCAACTCCCCCTATATATATATACACAACTTATACAATCCCTCCCCCTTTTTGTCATAATACAAAAAAATTCCTAGGGGAGGGGAGTTAACAACTCATTTCTTGCAACTAAAACCAATCCCAACATATCAATACTTGGACAATCACCAACAGAAGCATCTTAATATATTTCAACATACAATAACCAATATAGACAACCATAACCAAATTGCAGATTAACATGCTTCACAGAACAATTCATGGATCATTATAATAGCCAAACCAACACATCAAAGGGCATTAATCCACATACTCTAATATTCCAAAAATCCCATACAAACTACTATAACCCGCAATAAGCAGATAAGGGAATCTCACCAACAAGGCACCCGAGATTGCAGCCCACACGACCAAGGAACAAGGAGCCCCCATGCCCTACAGCTTGGCCAACACCAATAGTTCTTGGCCGAACCCAGAGCAATCCCAGCAACCGAGCCCACCTCTGCAGCAACAACCAATCCACATAACTGAATTAGGACACAAAATATCACCAACACTTGTCAACCGAAAACATAGGAGGCTTATCACACCGAGAAGAAGCTACCAGGACCAACCGACCACCCCTGTCACTATCCGAGAATGCCCAAGAAGAAGTCAACCCGAGTTTCCCTTCACCAAAACACCCCCTGCATTCACCAACCCGAAAGCATCGATTGCAGCCATGCCTGCCATCGCTGTTCCACCTTCACCATTTCGTCGCTCAACACGGAGCTTAGTCGATCCAACCAGCGAAATCATGGTCCAGCCATGCCCTAGCTCCGTACCTCGCATCGCCGTCAACAACCCGCGCACTCGCTAAAGTTTCATGATGTCGCCTGGAGTCGCACTCCCGAGCTCGCCTATGGGATCGTCTTCTTCGCGATCTCCCTCTCGATCGCTCACTCTCTCAATCCCTATCTTTGTCTCTTCTTTCTTCAAAAACCAGCCCAGCCTTCTATTCCTTCTCCCCCTTCTTTTGATTCTAATTTGAACCAGTGAGCCAACCAGAACCGATTCAAGGAGAACTGGTTCAATTCGACACTTCCTCTCCAGCCGATTTTCTTTCTATCACCCATTATTTCAATTAACATCTCCTATTTTAATCATTCCTTTAACTTTCATTTGCCGCCATTATTTCTCTTTCCCCCCTTCTTTTCATTTTTTATTTTAACTCCATTTACTTCATTTATTTATTCAATAATAACACATATTTAATTACATATTACTTGCTAAATAAATTTCATTCAATCACTGTCTTATTCCGAGCATCACCAAACGACGTTTACCAGTCCAATTTAATTAATCCCCCTTTAATTTATTCCCAAATAAATCTTTAACCAAAATTCTCACTTAACCAATTCTGATAATTTTCATCCTATAGATCTTCAATAATTATCTCAATAATTCAATTATCCCCAATTAATTTCCTAATTATTCTTACTTAATTCTGTTATGGGAAATCGAGGTATTACATTTCTCCCTCTTTAGATAAATTTCGTCCTCAAAATTTAGTTTAATGTAATCACTTTCCTCGCTCTAACAACCAAAACAATAGTTATCGTTCATCGCATTGACATACATCAATAACTCCTTATATTATACTTCTAAACCAAAATTTCAAAGGGCCACTTTATTGTTCCTAACACACCTCTTAACCCAGACAACATCTTTCTCAACTGTATACTCCCACATCCGAAGAGAGAACCTATAGAAATTTGTACTCATTTCATTTCCTTAAGGCTTGGATATATCAAAATATTGATTTCGTATATGACACCACGAGTCGCGTACATTACATATTGCATCCTTCACCATAAGAAACACCTCTGGTGCCACCATTTTCTATCCTTTAACCTAAAACAGGACAACCTTTGACACTGCTTAACTCTTGAAGATCCTACATTTCCTCTTTGAAGCCATGTGTCTTCTTGAATAAGCTCTTCATTTCCTTGTGATTTACTTCCAGTACTGTTCCAATTTAACGAAGTTGAATGACCCTATTGTCTTTCGAGTCCTTGCGATACGCTCGACATATCTCTCATAAAAGATTTCCTTAAACTTCTCCCTGAATTTCATGACTTAGAACTTAGCACACGTAGATTTTCTCTAAACTCCCACTTGCTCTTTGACCTTAGTGTACTTAAACAGACCTTCCACCATTCAGATTTTGCTTTTCGCACTTGTATGATTTGAAATCTTTCATTCAAGACATTGTGGTTTAGTAGTCAAAGCCTTAGCACTCTAAATCCTTGGGAACCGTTAACTACTTATCTCTCAGTTCTCCTAATCTCCCAATCTGTTCCATAATTTAAACCTAATGGTCCAATATATTCATTAGTCTACTGACAATGTCATCTCTAGGGTTCATCACTCAATCTTGTTTCCTTTACCATTCCGCTCTTATTCGACCCATATAGTTTACTAACTTCATCTATTTGTAGATCAAAACTTAAATACAAATCCTCAAACATAAGTCCTTCCACTACTTATCAATGTAATATTCTAAATAAGTGATAGGACCTCATTCGATCGATCATTAAATATCACAACGTTCAACAACCATGACCATCATGAACAATGAAACCCTAATCAATTATTTACTAACCTCAACAATTCCTTCAATTGAATCCATTAGCAACAAATTCAGAATATCAATCGAATCCATTCCACGATTCTCCTGGTAACCAAGCATCAATATTTTCGGAGTACCAACTTAGCGAATCTTCCAGCCTATATTTTTTCATACAATCGATATATATGACAGATTTTCAACTCCACTTAAAACAGAAACTGAACATTCCAAATCATATATATATTTTTAACTTCTAAATAGAGTCAATTATTAATGTTATCTATACATGAACATATAGTGTGCTACCTAAATTCTTAGACAGATTCTTTATTCTACAATTTAACTCTGCACATAGCATATTCTCCCTCTATTTTAAAAGAATCCCTTGGATCCGTAACTCAAGATCTTCAACCCTAACAGTTTCCAAAATCCATCAATTTACAATAAATTCAAATCCAACTTAGAGAAACTAATTAATTCATTACACATACAGACTTTCCAATCATTTTTCTAAGTCACAACATTCCTCTGTATCTTTAGACCTCTATAGACTTTTACTTTAAGTCCTTGCATAAACTAGTGTGACTTATGTTCATTAATGCTCACAAGATTCGAGGCAAGCTATGACACTGCTTCGACATACACTGTAACCGTTCCCTCCAGTCCATGACAGAAATCTAATTTATGCAGGAAGCAACAATCAATCAGTCTCCTTTTAATCAAAATAGATTCCTTATCTCTATCTAAGGCATATTCTTAGCTTAACAATGCAGACAGTGATCACGTATCAAATACCCAACTATCTGTCACTAAATATCCAAAACACTCTCTTCACCATTTCTTAAGAATCCTAAACACTTGACTAATGAATTAGCGTCCTCATAATTTAGCTTAGACACTACCTTTCAACGTTATTCTTTCCCATAACAAACTCACCATCGATCTAACTTCTTGCAATGTAGACGACATTACCAAAATGTCTACTTAATCTAGTCCTTGTAGAACAGATCTTCACTTATCCCATTTCTAATTTATAAATATTTGGGCAGAGTCTCCCCTGTTTCTTTAATCCCTCAAAGCTAATTCCTAAACTCAAAACCCAAGCAATTCCAATATCGTCTAACGTTTATCATATCCATCACTCTATTCTATCAAAAGAACAATGATTACTTACATCGATTACAATCATCCAAGTACCGTACTAATTAATTTACATTACATTTTCCATGAGTTCTCCTAACAATAAATTGTTGTCCTGCCAACTTAGTCAACCGATTGATAGTCTCATCCTCATCATTTTCAACGTTTTTAGTCCAATACTTAATGTACTCTAGCCATGATACCCTTTTCATCGCCAAACAAAACAAATACTTAAATAATTAGATAAAGAAAGAAATTGGTGATAATACTTATAGTCAATGAAGTATTTTCACGGCGAAGCTTGTGCTGGTAGGCAGTATACATAATCGGTTATAAAACTCGGGTGCTCTGATACTAACTATAACGACCCGGTTTTTATTATCTTTGAAAAACACAAAAAATTTAAAATTTTTCTTTTGTAAAATCAGAGTAAGGCTTTTCTTTTAAAATCGATTGTTAAATCCATTACTTAAAGTCATTTTCAATAATAATCATTTAAAACATTTTTAGCAGCGAATAACTTTCATTTATATAAATCATCCTTCTTAATATATATAGCGGAAGCATTAAATAAAAGAGACATTTAATAAAACAGTTATTTAAACTCAACTACTTATTTGCAAAATCATGTACTCATTAGCCCAACCAGCCATAAGATCAACCCGTGCAAATCCTTCATCAACTGTCTTTGACTTGTTCTCCTGTTTCTCGTACATACATATATCACAAGACTTAACTAATCAGCCTAATGCACAGTAAGTAATATAACATAAAATAAATATGCTATGCATTTTTGAAATCCTTTTTCGTTTTCCATTTCCGTTTCTTTTCCTTTTCATTCCGGTTTCGTTTGACATTTTATTTCCCTTCTTTTTCAGTCTTCTTGATCTTAACTTTACTTGATCTTTCCCTTTCTGTCTCTCTTTTAATTTTATTTTCTTGAAGGGAACCTATCCGCTCCATATACCGAGGGAATGGATACATCATATAGTCATATAGCTATCTGTCACCCCAACATGAGGATATATCATATTGCCTCACTACCATGACCATCACCATTCTCTATTTGTTGAAGACGTTGGGAATTTTCGTACAAGAGAAATGATGAACACTAGAGTCCACGTGGTTAACCGTCGCCTCGATAAGGAGATACATCATATAGTGTCCCAACCGATGGACAATCACCAAATCTCCCGAACCCCCACATGCCTATTTACGTTTATTTAGTGACACGATGGATATTCCTACAGCTAAGTGATGGTTGTTCGCTTGGGTGATCAACCCTTGAGAACACCATTCACTAGTCTGTATGAGCATCCATTCCACCACTTTTTGTTTTCCTTTTCAAAACCATGCATGAAAACCATTTTCGCATCTTTTGAAAACCATGATGCTCGTAAATGGATACAATTTTATCACATCTTTCCAATAATCTCCAAACATGCTAGTCTACGAAACATATCATTAAAAGAACCTAAATCTAATAAACATCCAGCAATAATAGCACAATATACGGAACATGCTCAATTTGTAGCAAAGCAGTAAACAACCTAAATATTCTATGAATGCAGTAACCACGCAGCATACAACCCTAATTCTTGCGATGTAGGGTCCGAAGACCAAAGCACAGTAATTATCAACATACCTCGAAGCTCTCACTCGTAGCCGCACCGAACATTATCTTTCTTTAGTACCTTAAAATCATTAAACAAGTAATCATCACATATAGCTAACCTTACTTCTACAGTCCACTATCCTCAACTTATCCCTTAACACCTATTTAATTGAGCATAACCATCCATTATTATCTAGTATATATATATATCCAAATGGAAAACCCAAACATGACCAATATATATCCTTTTTATCTCAATACAATGACAATAGATAAATCATCCCAAACAAACAAACAGAAGCTATCCGAAAGTAGACATTCAACAACCAATCTAGAAAATCAATCCAACATTGTTTCCACGTCCAACAATCCATTCAAAATATTAAACTTACATGCTTCAGACCAACAACATCGTAGAGACATTATCCAAACATGACCAATAATCCATCCGACATTACATAATAGCACAATAGGTTAACAACTCATTTCTTGCAACTAAAACCAATCCCAACATATCAATACTTGGACAATCACCAACAGAAGCATCTCAATATATTTCTACATACAATAACCCATACAGACAACCATAACCAAATTGCAGATTAACATGCTTCACAGAACAATTCATGGATCATTATAATAGCCAAACCAACACAGCAGAGGGCATTAATCCACATACTCCAATATTCCAAAAAATCCCATACAAACTACTATAACCCGCAATAAACAGAGAAGGGAATCTCACCAACAAGGCACCCGAGATTGCAGCCCACACGACTAAGGAACAAGGAGCCCCCATGCCCTGCATCTCCGCCAATACCAACAGTTCCCGACCGAACCGAGAGCAATCCTAGAAACCGAGCCCACCTCTGCAGCAACAACCAATCCACAGAACTAAATTAAGACACAAAATATCACCAACACCTGTCAACTGAAAACACAGGAGGCTTACCACCCTGAGAAGAAGCTACCAGGACCACCCATATCACTATCCAAGAATGCCCAAGAAGAAGTCAAGCCGAGTTGCCCTTCACTGAAACACCCCCTACATTCGCCAACCCAAAAGCATCGGTTGCATCCCCGCCTGCCGTCGACGTTCCGCCATCGCCATTTCGTCGCTCAACCTTGTGCTTCGTCGATCCAACCGGCGAAATCGCAGTCCAGCCATGCCCCAGCTCTGCACCTCACGTCACCGTCAGCAACCCTCACACTCCTCGGAGTTTCACGATGTCGCCTGGCGTCGCACTCCCTAGCTTGCCTGCAGGATCGTCTTCTTCGCGATCTCCCTCTCGATCACTCACTCTCTCTATCCCTATCTCTGTCTCTTCTTTCTTCAAAAACCAGCTCAGCCTTCTAATCCTTCTCCCCCTTCTTTTGATTCTAATTTGAACTAGTGAGCCAACCAAAACCGATTCAAGGAGAACCGGTTCAATTCTACACTTCCTCTCCAGCCGATTTTCTTTCTATCACCCATCATTTCAATTAACATCTCCTATTTTAATCATTCCTTTAACTTTCATCTGCCACCATTATTTCTCTTTCCCCCCTTTTTTTCATTTTTTATTTTAACTCCATTTACTTCATTTATTTATTCAATAATAACACATATTTAATTACATATTACTTGCTAAATAAATTTCATTCAATCACTGGCTTATTCCGAACATCACCAAACGATGTTTACCAGTCCAATTTAATTAATCCCCCTTTAATTTATTCCCAAATAAATCCTTGACCAAAATTCTCATTTAACCAATTCTGATAATTTTCATCCTATAGATCTTCAATAATTCAATTACCCCCAATTAATTTCCCAATTATTTTTACTTAATTCCGTTACGGGAAATCGGGGTATTATATTCACCCTTTGCTTTGGAGTACAATAGATCAAATGGAAAAACAACTAAATCCTAACTCTCCTAAAACAACTCTCAAGTTTAAGGATGAGGAGAGTTGGTTACAAGCTTTGTAAAGGATTTGGAATTGAGTATAAAATTTGGTAGGGCTTCACCTCAATTCCCGGTTAGTTGCAATGAGCTTTGGAGAGTCTTATATTTATAGACTCTGATTTTTCAGTCGACCACACCCAACATTGGAAACTAGCCGTTGGGTGTTCTGCATATTTTCGGTGGACCACTTTTCTATTTTCTTGACCGCTTTGTCTTCCCAAACTCTTCGAAGTAATCTGTGAATATTTACGGTCGTGTACTTCGACCGCTACCTCATCTGCTACCTCGACCAAAAACTCTCGGGATAATCTGATGTGCTCCAAGGATTGTTAGGAGCACAATAAAGAAAATCGGCTACCAATCTGTAAAATATTCTGAACCAGTAACGATGAAACAAATATATCTCCCAATTCACGCGTCAACGCAAGCTGGTTTTTGAAGGACACCAAGATAACACATCCAGTCAACTCATGTAAAAATTCCAGTTTAAAATTCACTCTGAATCTCCAGTTACAAATGAATCAATATAACCCAAAATCCAGGGCTATAACAGATCAGATCTGACAACCAGAATTCAAACAGGCTCAACTCGTTTCACACACAACCAATGAGCACCAAAATTTGCAGTCAGCAACTTAACTCAATATAAAACAATTCTTCAAAAGAAACAAAATCAATAAAACCCATGTAAGGGCTTCAAATCAGAACCCCCAACCGAACTCACCCAGCAGCGCAGGACAGAAACAGAATTGCAGCAAATGAGAAATCCAATAAAACCTCCAAATTAGAAAGAGCAACGAATATATTTTTTTTAGCACAAATCAAGAGCGACCAGATATAAAGGGATCAGAATGAGGAAATCCAGAAAACACCTGTTTTAATCGTGAAAATAAAATAAAAACCCTAGAGTCCCGTTTTGACCTCCTACCGTGAGAGGGACGGATTTGCTTGGCTCAATCGAAGATGGAGCTTTCTCCAAGGGGCTTGATGCTTCTCCTATCTCCACACTACAAACACTCCACAAAAGTGAAGCTTTGGAAGAAATAGTAACCCCTCCAACTTGCTCAAGAAGCGATCAAGAGCTGCAAGTTCGGTAAACGGAGGATGGCCGAGGGAGGTGAAGTCCGCGGTGCTCTCTCTTCAACAAAGGGGGGGTTTTGTGTTTAATTCTCAAAAGTTCATTCCAATTGCAACCAGGTAGGGTTTTAACCCAAAATGTTTACAAGATCATGAGAAAAGATGAAATTAACCCTAAATAACAAATGACTAAACAACCCTGAACAAAAACACAAAAACACTAAATCTGAGTTGGTTTTGGTCACTGTAAATGAGACATTTGACATACCAAATGGAACTCAAATATAATGTTCAATAGCTCGTTTGAAAACTCTTGATGTTGGATACATTTGGTATGAAGAACAAAAGTTGAAAAGACGTCATCCCGATTGTCAAAATAGCCCTTGAACGTCCGCAGCTCAGATTTTAGGCGGAATTAGAAAACCCATAATTTCCTCCAAAAGATTGCAAAACCTCCATTAGCCCAAATGCCAACTCCTCTTTGTTTATTTGATTCAAAAACCTACAAAATAAATAAAAAATTAGAAAATAAAGGAGCCCTTGGCTCGGGCTCAAGCGACAGGAACTTGGGGCACATCATACTCCCGGGGTTGAAAAGGATTTGTCCTCAAATCCAGGGAGTATGCTTGATTATCTTCAACAAATCTCCCTCCTGGATCAAATGGAAAAGTTTTATTTTCACCTTGAGGCACTTCTTTCATATAGGACCTTGCATACTGTCTTGCCAAAGATAGGAGAACAATGGTGAGTTCGCAAAAGACAATACCCGGATCTAGTAGTGGTAGCAACATTGAATCAAAATAATCTTCAATCGTAGAACTTCTTTCCTCAACTACAATATCAAAACCCTCTTTCCAAAACTCAAAATCAGCACCAACAACAAAAGAATCTTCCATCCAACAAATTTTAAAGAGCCATGTAAGTAATGAATTTAACACCATGTTTCTTTCTTGGGGTACATATTCAATGGGATTAGACCCACAACAATCTGAAACAAGATGATGCAATAATAGTAAAACAGAGTCAACAAAATTCTCATCCCATATATTCAGATGGCCCATCAACTCATTTTCAATTACACCACTATGCGTGCTGAGGTTATCAACTCCAATTGAGATTCTAGTATTAAAAGAGTGTTCAACTATAGTGGCCACAACATTAACATCCAACAATGGCATAACAGAATCAATAACAACAATATTTCTTAACCAACCTATTTTAAAAAGCCAAGTAATCAAAGTGTTTAGTGGGGGATACCTCGAGCAACTAGTTTCGGCTAGTATGCTTGATTCTCCACTATCGTAGACTAGCAAAGAAAGACTCGAAGGTGGTAATGCACCAAAGCCCCAAACTTTATCCATATGCATGTTAGCATCGATGTCAAATCTCCTTCCATTTGTGAATAAAAAATTTACTTTGTCTATGCCACAACATAAATCATAACAAGTCAACTCGCCATGAATTTTCTCTTCTCGATATTCAATGATGAGAGGTATTTCTACGGTCAAGAAAAAAAATTCATCTTGAATAAGAGCTAACTCCTTAAAATCATTTTCTTCTTCAATGGTTGCTGCAAAGAACTCGTCTCCATGCTCTATGATGCTCGTTTCTTCCATTTTACAAAAATCGTTTTGGTTATGCAAAATTGAAGACTTTTCATCTTCCACGAGTGTTTCCTCTAAGGCCATGAGCCTTTCCGTTTGAGGAGGAGTTTCTTCCTCTTCCATCATTAAATTTGGTAACTCCTCATCAATAGATAGTCCTTCAACACTAAATGGAACAAGCAAAGCATCATTAGAAGTACATGTGTAAAGCAATTCTTGATGATCGACCTTATCTTCTTCCAACTCGGTTTCGATTCTAACAACTTCTTCAAAGACGTCTTTTTCATTAGCCATTACCAAAGAGTTATCATTCTTCTCTTCTTCAACCCACTCATGCTCTTCAACTATTTCATCACGATTGATTGGTTGCATAGGTTGAGAGTTTTCAGACTTTATTGAAACTGCTAGTTTGCCAAGTTGTTGAGCTATATGTTGCAGGGAAGCCTTGATGTCCAACACTTGGGTTTGCTGCCTTTTTGAAACTCTCTTCTTGGATTGGATTGGTTGTTGAGAAGATGAGACTACCTTCGTAAGGATCGTAGCATATTTGCTTCTCAAATATCTCTTCATCCATATCCATGAACTAATAACTTCTTTGCCCTCTTCTCTTCTCTCATAATTTATTCTTCTCCACCAAGGCAAGCTTTTCCTTTAAGTCTCAAAGAAGCAATTTTAACCTTTCTTCTCCCCCTATACCAATGTTCAAAAAATTATTGGAGGCATTCAAATTGATTCATTCAGTCAAATTTACTCTCCCTCTTTTGTCATTAAACATATAAAATCATTGGAGGGAAATCAACTAAGTAAATACATAATTTAATTTCTCCCCTATAGAATTATCAATAACCATATATGGAGGAAAAATCAATCATTCAAAACAACCTATTTTAAAAAAAAATAAGATACCAATTAAAATTTAAGAGTTATACCAACCATTATCAATTGAATAAAATTTATTGATATCAATTTGTTAAAAAAAAATCCTTCCCCTTTTTACCAAAAACCAAATCAAGTTCATGGGGAAACCAAGATATCTAACAAAACAAGTTAACCAATTTAATTTTTTTCCCTTTGTCATCTAAGCAAACACTAGAAAATGAGAATTGCATCAAGACACACAATTCTATTTTCTCCTTCTATGTTAATAATCAATTTTACATCAATGGGGAAAACATAATCAAAATAATACATTTCTATTTTCTCCCTTTATATTAATAGACAATTTCAATCTAATGGGGAAATCCTAAGAATCAAACTCAAAATCCAACAATCTTTGAATATATGCAAGTCATAATACCACTTATTGGATTGATCAAAATTTAAAAAACCAATTGACGTAAAGATTAATCCAATGATACCAAAAGTTGGATTAAAACAATTTAAAAGCAAGGATATCAATTGAAGATATAAAAAGAATTAAGCTCAATGCTACCAACACAAAAATATCCTATTGTGTACCTCCACAAATGCATTTTCATCTTTGTTGTATTGGAGGCACACCTTTGAGGTTTCTTCCTTTGTGTTTTGGATATCGAATGATCCATCTCCTTTAAGCTCCTTGGGAGAACCTCCAAAGTACAACACAAATCAATTTGGTTTCTTTGGTACCGTAATATTTTTGGGTCTATTTGTTATGGTTTTGGTTCCTTTAGGAACCCATACAAATTTAGAACTCAAATTAGATTTCGAGTTAACATTTAATTTCAATAGACAAACATAAGATTTATGCCCAATATAATTACAAGAGTTATAAATAGATGGGTCATCAAAGAAATTATTATAAACATTTTTCTTAGCAAAGGGTTGATAGCCAATTCTGCCTTTATCGAATGTAACCCTTTGCGAATCTAAAAGCATGTTTAGATTCTTGCTACCATTTGTAAAATTAAGCACAACTTTGTTCAAATCATTATCCTTCACTTTCAATGTACTAATATCATTTTCTAAAGATTGAATGGTAGCAATCAAATTATCATTCATGTTTTTTAATTCACAAACTTGTTTTTCAAAAGATTGAACAATTTCAACATGCTTTTTCATCATAGTATCATTTTCCTTTCCCAAAATTTTATACTTTCACTTAAGCATGTTAAATTGTTCATGTAGCTCATTAAAAGCATCAAGCGATTCATCTTCTTCAAAATTTTCGTCTAAATCACTAGAAGAATCGTTTACCTCATTTTCTTTGGCCATAAAGCATATGTTGGCCATTTTCTCATCTTCCGAGGATAAGCTCTCTTCATTTTCATCAATTTGATTTGTGCCTACATGTGTTAGCTCAAGAGATTTCCATATATCATAAGCACTCTCACATGTTTGTATTTGATCAAACTCCTTTCTACTCAAGGCACAATGTAATATATTCATGGCTTTTGCATTTAAGCTCAATTTTTGCTCATCACAATCATAAGACAAATTTAAAGCATTTATTCCATTTCAATGATTTTTCACAAAGCATAATCTATAGATTGCACAAAAATTTTCATTCTAGACTTTCAATAGAAATAATCATTTCCATCAAACAATAGAGGTATGGAAATGGATTGTTCTTTAACAAAAGTATTGAAATCCATAATCACTTATATTAACAATATATATCAAGAAATTTGTCAAATAAATTCAACTCAAAAAATTCAAACAAATTTACACAATAAGTAATTTCACACAAAAATTTTAATTAACCTGCACTGATACCAATTGAAGGATTGAAATATAACCTGAGAGAGGGGGGGGGGGGGGGGTGTGAATTACGTTTTAAAACTTTTTCATACGATATTTTATTTTATATCCCTAAGTGATTTAACAATTATAAAACATGTAATCAATAGCAATAATAAAGAGTTTAAGGGATAAAGAGTGTAAACACGGTTGTTCACGCGGTTTGGCAACCCCAACCTACGTCTGCGCTCCAAACGTTCCACTTGGAGATCCTTACTATCCCAATCATTCCTGATTGGCAAAGTTTGACTTACGAGTGTCAAACAAACCTTTTATAATTGACTCTTTCTTAGGGCGTTACCCTTTTCTCTTTGACTATTTCGAGGCGTCAACCTTTACTTTGGAATACAATCAATGGAATAGAAAAACAACTAAATCCTAACTCTCCCTAAAGCAACTCTCAAGTTTAGGCATGAGGAGAGTTAGATTACCAGTTCTATAAAGGATTTGGAATTAAGTATAAAATTTGGCAGAGCTTCACCTACATTCCCGGTTAGTTGCAATGAGCTTTGGAGAGTCCTATATTGATAGACACTGATTTTTTGGTCAACCAAATCCTTTTTGGTCGACCACACCCGACCGTTAGAAACTAGTCGTTGGATGTTCTACGCATTTTCGGTCGAAATACTTCTCATTAAATGGAACTTTGAAATCTTTCCAAGTGAGGGCTGTAACGTCACGAGAGGCCTTGATTGTGTCCCACCAAAAACATGCCTCATGGGTCAGGTAATACGTGGCACATTTAACTCTTTCTGTCTCGCTAATCTCTGCATAGGCAAACTTGTCTTCCAAGGAGCGTGGCCAATCATCAGCCCCAATAGTGTTAGAGACGTCCCCGTTGAAGCAAGGCGGATTAAGCTTCTGAAATTTTTCCCACCCGGCTTCTCCCTAAACTGGCTGAATCTGTATAGGCCGATGATTTCCATTGCCATGCTTGTGGTCTTGTCCCATAAATCTTTCCTGGCCCATAAATCTCTCTATGTAACGAAAATGTTGCTCCATAAATTGAGTTTGTCTCTCCATCTGTTGAGATTGTTGCTCCACAACTACTATTATGCGTTCGAGAGCTTCATCCCGGCCGGGATCCTCCTGTCAATTGGGCGCTCAGGGCCCATCCTCATCACCAGGCATGTTCTCTCTTCCCCTCCTAGCCATCTAAAATCTCCTACGAGTCCATGTTATAAGGCAGAGTAATAAGTTTAAGGGAAAGTTTAAGGGAAACATTTTCGGTCAAATCGCAATTCTATACATTTCACATAATTAATTCAAGAGATTAGTTCAATAATATAGAGGAAAAACTTATAGTCATAGAGGCACTACCCGACGAGTCTGGGTTATCCGCGGTGAAACACACAAGAGTAGTATGGCTCTGATACCAATTGTAATGACCCGAATTTTTCATTTTTACCTTTTTAAAATGCGTTAAATTTAAAACTTTGATAAATGACTAAAATCTTTATTTAAAATCTTTTTAAATTAAAATCAGAGTCCTTTTTCTAAAAATCCCGATCGTCAAAACATCTCACTTAAAACTCATTTGAGCAGTGTAAAACTATAATTATAAAATCATTTCCTTTCGAAATATAGCGGAAACGGAACTAGAAATATTACTTAAAACATTAATTAAAGTTCAGGGTTAAAAGAGTAACATCATTAATACTCAAAATACGGTCAAAGGGTCAAGTAGTAGTTAGTGTTTCACAAAACATGTCTATTATTAAACCCTTACAAAATAGGCACTTTCTTCTTCTCTTAAGCCATACATCTACTCTAGTCGCGTTTCCTCCAGATACTCCGTAGGCTTCACGGGAAAGGACTCCTCTTCTGCTCTCGGCAGAATCATCTCATTTCCTACACCACAAGTAAGGACGTGAGCCTAATGGCCCAGTAAGGAATTGGGTTCATGCAAATGCTTATGACTCTCTTTAGTTCTTTTTGGAATGGGTACTGCCCCAAACCAATATTTTCTTACGTTCTTTTGTTCATTACTCGTACATCGAGCAGGAGATTGGAGAAATCCATGGCGGAAGGGTAGTCTTTGTCGGCTTCAGCCACCTAGGGTAGACAGCCTCGCAGTCCCGACAAGGGAAAGGTAAGGTTCTTTTAATCTTGTCTACCTGACTGATCCGTACTTATCCCTCCATCCCCCAACTCCCCATTCTTCTTCTTTAAATTCATTTTCCTCACATAATGCATGTGAGTACCACCCCAGGGTGGCACTCCCTATGTTTCTATTAGCATGATGCATGGGGACATAACAATTAAATACCTCATATATGGAAAGTAAATAACAATACTTTAAAGAAATTACAATCAATGTTTAAATGACGGAATTTAAACACATAAAGAGAATGAAAGGCATACTTGAATAAATATATGACAACTATAATGAAACATATATCAGGGCATGATATTAAACGGAGATTATGTTAAACGGAGATTATACTTCAATTTGCAACTAATTTATAGCTAAACATGCTAAATTACAACTAATTTACAGGTAAACATGCTCAAATTAATCATGCTCGAATGAGTTAATTAACAAGAAATTACTTAGACATGCTCAAGTAGTTAAACATGCTCGCAACTAATTTAGAGCTAAACATGCTCGATTCAATATTAGTTACATGCTTGACTTTGTTAATTAGATAATAGTTAGTTAAATATGCTTGGATTAGTGAATTAAACATGCTTGAATTGACTAAACATGCTCAATTTAGTTAATTCGAATAATAGTTCTAAACATGCTTGAATTGACTGAACATGCTCGAATTCGCCAATTAAGTAATATTCGATTTAAACATGCTAAAATTAGTTAGACATATTTGCATTCAATTTAACTAAACATGCTAAGTTAAATATCAGTTAATTAAGCATGCTCAAATTGGTTTAAACATGCTCAGCAGGGAGTTAATTAAGCATACTTTTAAACAATGAACATAACAATAGCGAAGGAAATTGAACGTGCTCGCAGAGATGTTAAGCAGTGAAAAGGTGTTAATTAACATGTTGTTAAACAATGAATATAACAATAGCGAAGGTGTTAACATGCTTTTAAACGATGAACAAACAACAACGAAGGTATTTTGAATAGCATGCTTTATATAGAGAATAAACAATGAACGAATAGAGGATAATCATGCTCAGAATAGAAGTAAATGGCAGGACAATATTAATCCAGGTGATACTACAAGTAAAACAATATCATACATCACAAGTAAAACACAGAGTCGAGCTCGTTCATCCTTAGCAATCACCATGAAATCCTTAGTTCATAGTTCTACACTACCAAGCTTAAATTCAGATAGGGATTAACACTACCAAGCTTAACATCTAGTGAACGTCAATCAACATTAAGCAAGTATTGAAAGGTAGAGATTTAAATACAGAAACTAACAGAAATGGATTTACATGAAATTGATATCCGAGTAAGATGTCTAAAGAATTTAAGGCATCTATATGAATTACAAAATTTAACAGCAAGAATCATCCCAACACACGCACATCTACTTGTGGGTAGGGCTTTCATTGGCCAAGACACACCCAAATCCTTACCCTTGATGATGAACCCAAACACGGATAACCAAACTTCCTGCTTCCAACTTAACTCACGTACTCCAAAAAGGAAGAGATTGAACATAGAAGAAAGAGAGAACACAGAGGAAGGAAGAAAACAGACTGAAAGCAGGAGGAGCTGGCTGGGGATTAAAAAGTGAGCTTACCTAAGGGAGACAACCATATGCCTATGGGCAGGGAGGAGGGTGGCTCCCGCATGGGTATGGACCTAGAGGGGGCGATTTTGCTATCTGGAGAGCGCGTGTTTAATGACGACATGACAAGTTGTATGATTTTAATCCCTAAATTTATGCAGATCTAGGATATTTTGGACGAGTGC
This sequence comes from Begonia loranthoides, assembly GCA_022433065.1. Taxonomy (NCBI): domain Eukaryota; kingdom Viridiplantae; phylum Streptophyta; class Magnoliopsida; order Cucurbitales; family Begoniaceae; genus Begonia; species Begonia loranthoides. Next base: position 24,155,829 of record CM039472.1, read on the forward strand.
GAATATGCTAGTCTCGTCCACAAGCGTTTGCATGTGTAGAACTCCTTAGGCAGATTTGTGTTTACGGACGAGAGAAGGCATCCTCGCCCTAACCATACCGTCCGAATGCGACATTCAGATGCGATTTGGCATCCGCATGTAGCGTCCGCATGCGTCTAAATCTGTCCATAAATTGGACAGATTCAAATCGTCCACGTCCGCTGCCATCGAGAAACGTCTGAAAAGTCCAGTTTGAAGATGGGGGACGAGTTTGGACATAAGGTCTTCGTCCTGTATCATCCCAAGGTTCAGGGACGGCCTGCTAAGCATTTGCGGATGCCATGTCTCATCCTTGCAGTGTCCGCATGCGTCTAAAATTGTCATGTCTAGCATTTCTTTCACTTTTTCCTACTTAAATTTTATCCCATAATATTTTTCCCATATATACATGTCATAATTTAACAAGTATAGATACGAAATGTAATATATAATTATCTCCAAAATTCGATTACATTATGTATACGAGGAAAATAGTATCGGGGTATTATAAATAAACAGTCAGCATACAACCCTAATTCTTGCAATGTAGGGTCCAAAGACCAAAACACATACGTATAACTTACCTCACTTTCTTAAAGTGTTTCTGTACTTACGTTCTTTTCTTTAGTATCTTCAAAATACATAGCATTCAATCATTAATAACTATTCACTAACAATCCTTCAACAGTGAACAATCTTCAACAGAGAATGACTACATCAATAGCAATCAACAGAGAGCACATATCCAAAACATTCATCATTATTTTTTCTTCTACTTTTAACCACAACCATCCCACACATCCATAAAAGTCATAAGCAGAACCGAAGGAGATTCCTCATATCTAAAGCACTCTCGTAAGACCTGAGAGAAGAAATTAACTCCTCCTAGCATCGTGTAACGCCCCGCGTAAAAAAACTATTTTCTTTATTTTATTTTTAGTCAAAAAAAATTTTCTTTTATTCTTTTGAAAACATGTAGTAATACTGTAAATCAGAGTTTTAAGCGAAAATAAGCGGAATCAATTCAAAACATACTTTTCATAATTTACATGACAATCCATATTTTATAAAATGTTTATTGAAATAAATCCACAATTAATTATTTAAATCAATTGGTTTATTTTCCTTGAGCCATAACCTTCTAGGTGGAATCCGGCTAATAACCAAAGAGTTCATCTGGCAATGCGTGCTCCTCCACATCAATATCATTAAGTTTGTTACCTGTATCACGGGCAATACCATGAGCCTAAGGCTCAACAAGGAATAAAATGTATGCTTATGTTATGCAATGTTATGCAGTCATTTTAGAGAAGAACTTATCTCCTCAGCTTTTCATTTTAGTTTCACTTAACAATCCAGATGTTTTATCAGTGTAGGAAGATAGGATACATCATACAGTCATGTGGCTTAACCGTCACTCCGATGAGGAGATACATCCATTAAGGGTGTCACTACCATTAACACTCACCTACTCATCCCAATCTCATACACCTATTTACGTTTATTGGTTTTTTTATTAATATGTCATGCATATGTCAGCAGTTTCATAAATCCTATCATGATGCATGATGACAATTCATAACATTCCAATAGTTTATAGCAGTATAACATTTCAATAGTATAACAATATAACAATATTAACGAAATTAAAGTAATTCACTATAATTTATGCTTAGTAGAATATTCTATCCTTAACATTTTGTTCATTTTTACTTTCAAGCATTTTCTTTGTTATTTTGTACATTACAATTACTCTAACAATAATTCCAACAATAATTTCAACAATAATTGACAGTAATTAAAAGCACAAAATCCCATGATGCAGGGCCTCTACTAGCCACCGCATCCTATTTCTTACCTCTTGAAGAATTTTCCTACAATAGAATTTCCCAAAGCATAACTTCTCCCGATTCTCGAGTAATTCCTCATCCACACTTTCTCCCTCAAATATTTCACAATTTCTCACTCACAATTTGATGCAAACCACAAATATTAGAGATCCGAGACCCGACAACAACGTGGAATAATCACAGGATGCCTTGGAGATTCAAAAGAAATTATGAACTTGACTCGTTATCTATAAAGAGATAAGAACCGAAACTGTTAAGGAAAGGAGGTTGACCCAAACAAAACTTGTTGATTGAACCAAAGCTATCAAATTCGAACTTTTCAAGCAAACACTTGAAGAAGATCAAGTCTTTCAAAGGGAACTCAAAGAAGAGAATCACTCTCAAAGCAAAATGCTCTCAATTTCAAAAGTTCTAAGTTATAAGTTGTGTTTTTCAATGAAGGCTTCCCCATGCTTTTATAGGCAATAATAGGGAGGACCTCAAAACAATGTAAAATGACTTAAAGTAAACAAAAGAAATGAAAAAAATTCATTGTTAAATGGATTTGGCCGCGGATGGCACGCTGGTGTCGGAGCAGGGCAGCGGCACACGCGATAGAGGCGGATGAGCACGCGCGGTAGGTGGGTGTGAATGCATGTGGGCGCGCTACGCAGGGGCGGTCAGCTGGTCAGCGCTGGTGGGTAGGCTGGACGGTGTAGCGTGTAAGCTGTCAGTGTGGCGCGCTGGCGGACGGGTGGCGCGCACTGTCGGGGTGTTGTCTGCATGGCACGCATGCTAGCTTCTATGCAGCGCGCACGGTGGGTCGGAGTCAGGGGCTACTTCGTCTCTCCTTCCTTTTTAGCCATATTTTCTTTAATCCAATGCTACCTTGGGCTTCCATTGAATCCTTCTTAATTCCTAACACCATCATGGCTCTTGACTTGCCATTTAATGGGTCTTTAACTTGGACTTTATTCCGTTACAGAAAATCAGGGTATTATATCCCATGAGAAAATCATTCTAAAATTTTTAAAATTCATAAATAATATATTTATAATCCCGATAAAATTTTGGAATATTACAAAACTACTTTTCATAAATGGTTTAGATTTTGGTTTATTCAAATCCCTAACCAAAATCTCTAAAATAAGTCAAATATCCTTTACAAAGTAAAAAATAACCGAATAACTAAAAGATCCTGGGCAATCCTAAAATAAGATAAGAGAACCAAATAACTAAACGATCTAGGCAAAGTTAAAATAAGATTTCACATGATCTAATAATTCATTATTTAAGGTGCATCTTCAAATTGATTTGAGATTCAATCCCATGTAAGTCAGAATGAGCTTCTTTTGTAGAAACAAAGCTCTTTTTTTGAAGACCTTTCGGCATAGCAAACAAACTTCAATTTTAACAAAATGTCCTTATTCAAGAAATCTTGAGATGTCAGCTACAATTTTTATGAAGATTGTTTTTTGATATAAAATGGTTAAGGCTATCAAATCTGTCAAATAGTCCTCAAAGGTCAGATCACCAGTAGTTTTGGAACGTCTAAAAAATCTTCTAAACTTGTGTTTGATCTGCCGCTTATGCTTTATCTTGAAGAGCTCTATAAGATATTAGAAAGTTAAATAGGTGTATTTTATATATTGGATATATTTTTCTCTTTGATCACCTATAAAATAAATACTAGAATTATTGTTAGAAAATCTCATCGCTCGATAGTGATAGGAAGAAATCTATGGCACATAAGATGTCTTCTAGTTTGTAAGGCTCATGTTTGTATAAAACATCTGAGTTGTGAACTAAATTATGTGGTCTAGTTGTATAATGTATGAAATTTAATATGATTATAATTTTGATAATTGGTTGCTTGCATATTTGTTTCTTTATAAATCATGATGTGTAAGTGGGGTGCATGGTTTGGTGTCTAGATCCTACTTGAAGATGTTGTGGGTCAATATTCATACATTTGGGTGCGATTATAGAGACTAAGTGATGTGATCCTAATTTTGGAAAGACTCGTTTTGGGGGATTTTTGGAACGGGTGTGATAGATACCGGTTATTTGAGCTTAATTTTAATAATAGACTGAAGTTAATTCCAAGTTACAAATTATAATTACATAGTTATAGTTATGATCCTTAAACCAAATCGTTAGACAGTTAGTTATTGTCATTCTCTCGGTACTCCGTTAGTTTAGAAAATACAAAGAAATGATATTTTCTTTTTGGAGAAAACCTTTATGAGTTAGAAGATGACAATTATCTGTTTCGCATTCAATTTATTTTTATATTAACATAAAGATTACAGTTTTTAAATTATAAAAAATAAAGATAAGAGATTTGAGTCTAAACAGAAGAATTATGACAAGTTTATTTGCAAAGTTACATTACATTTAAAATCTTGGAAAAAAGTGGGGCAAGGTCTGGACGTCTGAGAAGATGATTTCAGGTGGAAATGAAGAAAGAAGAGACGAAAAATGAAATGATAAGTTGTGACTTTCATTGCAGTGACAAGAATTAGAATGAAAATCTAAAGAAGAGACGACATTTCCTTTAAAAAGAGTTCTCATTTAACCACGTGAGCAAGCTAAGGCTATTGCAGAATAGAGATTCATGCAGTCAACATGGTCTTGATATCCATCCCGAGATAAAATGGTGTGTGTCATGATGATGTAAATCACTTGGGCTATGACATTCAATTAATTGGACTTTGGCTTCTTGTACACTCTAATCTCGGGATCACAGTGCAACAATCTAAGCACAATCAAACATTCTCCTCGTCTGATGAAAGATGACTCTTGAGACACGTGGTAATAGTGATCACTTGGTCCCTCTATCGAACATCCAAGCAGCATGTTAATATCGTTGGGAGTCAGCCTTAACTCCCATCTAAACATGTAAGTCCAGACCTCTAATGGCTGGATGGACGGTTCCAAATTTGCATAAAACAGTTAGATAATCTGCTCATAGTAACTTCCACCCAATCGGTACAAACCGACTAAGTTAGCCTCCTCAAAAAATTCTTCAATTTCCAACTCAGCCAATGATTCAAAGTGTACTATTTTAGAAACAATAATTGAATGGTGTTTAGCATCAACTTCATACTATTCCTACGCCTCGGTTGTTCTGAAGAGTGGCCATTAGAACCTCGTTGTAACGAGTTGGAAACGGACCAATGCACCTGCTGCCGGTCGTCGTTGAGGATGAAGTTGAGGTTGAGGTTGAGGTTGTGTTTGTGCTTCAAGCTTGGCATGTGCTTCAATTCCAGCAACAGGGGCAGCCGCAGGTTCTCTAACTTCCACCACAGCTGAGGAATTAATGGTTCATAGTAAACTTGTCAGAGCGCACAGTCGAATCTTATATAGTAGGGCACAGAAACGCAAAACGACACACGATGATCTGCGACAGATCATTCTCAATCCGCAGGGGATCGTGTCCCGATCTATGGCAGAACGTTAATATTAGAAAATTATTTTTAAAAAAATGGTTCCACGGTGGAATGAAATCAACACATTTAACGGAAAACATGACAGCGATGTTTGCGGTGACTTTTTTTCATAGTTCAGTGGTTAATTTGTTAGTGAAACTGCTTTAGTAGTTGACTTGTCATTGATCACAAAGTACGATGGTTGATTTGTCATTTTTCCTTTGTTAATTAAATAACTAATTATTATATATTTTGACATTATAATAATAAATATTTATTATAATTTTAATAATTAAAATTTTAAAATATATATATATTGATATAAATTGAAAATTTTTATATATACTGTGCTAATTAGGCTTTACTCGTTAAACTTATTTAGTCTGTCCGTCTTGCCTTGTTAAACTTGTGGTTCTTGAGCTGAATCGAATTAAAAAAAAAAAATTAACAATTTCATTAAACTCAGCTCATTTAACTTATTAGGTTTAGTAAGTTGGAATTTTTTAGGATCGATTTGACTCGACCAATTCGTTTGTCACCTCTAGTTTAAGTTAATAAAAAACAATTTCTTTTTTTGAAGATAAATTATTAACATGGTCTCATATGAATGATATAGCGTCAAAGTTAGAATAAGAGGTCAATTGTTACCCACTCAAAGTGCTAAGATTTATTTTATTTAAAAATATAATTCGAGAGGTTTAATGCACGTCATCTTATATTTTAATAATTAAATTATACTTTATATTCAAATCATATATCATTTAAAAAGTAAATAAATTTATGTTAATTTATAAAATTAAAATATAAATATAATATTAGATAGGGACCTTCAAGGGCTATCAATAATTTTTTTAAAAAATAATCATTTTCTTTTTCTTCTCGGACGAAAGCCATTCATTTACCGATGAAATTGTTTTTTGGGAGGGTTAGGTTATGAAAATGAATAATTTTATATTTCATTTTTTTTTTTTATATTTTTAATAAATATTAATTTATATAGTTAATTAATTAATTTAATTATTTATAATTTATTATATTAATTAATATTTACAATTGTAAAATAAGAATAGTAGGGGTGTGCATAAATCGATTCGGTTCGATTTTGATGTAGAACTGAATCGAACAGGTTGGTTTCGATTTTGAAATGCCAAAATTGAAACTGAAACTGGCTATAGGAAAAACCGGAACCAAACTGGATCCGAACCGGAATTTCAATTCCGGTTCTGATTTTTCCTCTTTTAATTTTTTTATATTCAAATATTATAATAAAAATTCAGTTTTTATCTTCTTCAATGGAAGCCTCTCGTTGAGCTCTGACGATTTGATAGCGAGAGACACTAAAAGATCCAACGGAGACTCGCCCATCATCCTTTCCTCCTTCAAGATTCTGACTCAAGCCAACCTTTTCTTTCTAGGTATCGTAGAGTTATCCCAACAAATCATCATCAACCATTCTTCTCTCACTTGTTCATCGCTACGCTCCTTAAACGGAGAAAACTCATCAGCAATAAAGGCATTCTCCTTCATTCCTCTTCCGAATTTCAAAAATCAGATGAAAAACAGAGCAACAAAAGAACAATTGTTTTAGTTGAGAAACAAAACAGAGAAACGAGAGTGGAGAGTTAAATCAAGAAAATAAGCAAAGTGGTGATTAGAAGTAGTGCAGAGATTATATATAAGGTGAGATGATACTCACATTCTTGGAAACTGAACCAAAGATGAACAGCGGATGACAAACAGGAACTCGGGAAGGAGGACGGGACGAACTATGACGAGTCGATGACGAAGAGCAAATTGGGAGTCAGGGCTCGGGGCTCGAGAGTTGAGAGTCGGCTGGAACTAGAAGACAAATCAAAATATTCTGCACTCTGCAGAAGCAGAACAACCCTAACTAATTGGGTACGTAGTTCAGTTCCAATTTTTCGAATTTGAGAAACTAGAATAAAAAACCGAACTGCAAAATTCGATTCTTGCTAAAAGGAATTGAATTTTGATTTTTATGTGTGCAAAACCAAACCGAACCGATCCAAAATGACTGATTTTGGTTTGGTTTGCACACCCCTAAAGAATAGGTACTAAATATATTCTTACTTTATATAATTTGAGAAGATGAGCGAGATAAAAAATAACCATGGTTAGGTTCCTTCGTGGACATCCACACGAGGGCAATTACGTAATCCTACAAGTACCATAAACCCGCGCAGCGCAGAGTTTCTATGGCCAAGCTACCATAAGAGGGCAGCGAAACCAATACGAGGAGAGAAAATTCGCCGGAGATTCTTCTTCTTCTGTTGCTTCTTCTTCAACTCTCGCTCTTTTTGTAGTTCGTGCGTTCCGATCGCTCTATATTTTTGTATCATCTTTTCTGTTTTGCATTTGTAGATTACTTTCTCATTGCGCTTAACTCTTCTGGATTTTCTTTCGTCTTTTTTTTTTTTTTCCATTTTGTCCCTTTCTTCCTTGATCCAGTCGGCGATTTTCTCGCTAAGGAACCCTAGTTTATCATGGCAATGTCTAGCGACGCCGTTAAGGATTCGGCGGCATCTTCAAACGTGAGTCACATTCCTCTTCATTCTGGTGATGATTTCTGTAGCCCCAAATCTCGTCGTTCCTCTCGGACCGGCTCTTCGCCGTGGACTCAGATTCTCAGACCGGAATCGGAGTCTTTTTGTTCTGTTTCTTCCTCATCTTTGGTCATTTCATCGCCGAGGGCTGTTGTTGAGTCACTAGTTTCTTCTCCTGCGTCTTCCTCTTCGCCCTCAACTATGGAGGAGCCAATGGGGGGAACCTTGGAGGACGGTAACGAACTTGATCGCAATGAAGAGAAGAAGAGCGTGTGGAACAAGCCCTCCAATGGAGCTTCGGACGTTGGACTTGTTATGGGAGCTATTTCCTGGCCTGCCTTATCGAAGTCGACTAGAGCTTCACCAAAGTCATCCGAATCTGTGAAAAGTTTAGCTTATGGATCTTCTGGCTCCGAATTGAAGGTTTAGTCCTTTAATTTTATATCGTATTGGTATATATATATATATAGCGGGTGATCATTTATTTTTTCTGCACTGAAGCTGAATATTGAGCGACATTCTTTTTTTATAATCAACCTGTCCACTGCAACCACTTCATAGACATCGCCTGTGCGAGCCTTATATATGCGTTTTTGGCTATTTCGATATGATGATTGATTTCGATGAAAAGAAAAAAGAAATAAAGTCTCAATGCTGGTTAAACTTGGGAATTAAATGGGAGATGACAATTTGTTTCTGCGTAGTATCTCATATGATTATCATCTAGAAGTAATTGAATGTTGGGAACTGAACTGTGTTTGTTCTCCTCCTGGTATGCTTAGTCATTCACTTCCTCAGGATTGGACTGCCGCTTTCTTTGAATTATAATTTTATTGTATTTTCTACCATCATGAAATGGAAACATTCAGGATAAGTATCTCATATATGGATATTTTTTTTGTTACTACCGTATAAATAGAAGTGATTGAACTATATGTATTTATCTGCTTCTAATTTTTTGTATTCTTATGAGGCTGTTTGTTTCTGCATGCTATGTTCCGTTCCACATCCTGCACTTGGTAGATTGGAATTACCTCCTCTTCTTTACAGAAACAAATCAGTAGTAACGTTAATGCAGATTCCAGCTGGAAACCAAATCAATCAATACCTGCACGCCAGAAATCAATAAAGCGGAACAGTGCAAACAATATGTATAGTGGTGGTACTTCACAGCAGTCAGCATTTCCAGGTTCTTCAGTGGATTCACTTCCTAATTATTCTAAGGATCATAATCAGGGGTCTCCAGTTGCTACTCAGTTTCCTACCGGTAACGATAACCCACCACGGCACCGAACCTCATTCAGAAATCGTAATGGGGGTACACATTTACGTGGAGATTCTTCTCATCATCTCAATCATTGGGTCAGACGTGATTATGGTCAGGGAAATCAAGATTGGAATGGTCATCGAAATTTCAGTGGGCATCAACAAAGAGTCGTACCAAGGCACTTAAGGCCTTCTCCACCTCCTACTACTGTTCCCTTCATCCCCCCTTCTTCAGTCAGGCCTTTTGGTGGCCAAATCCCTTTTCCAGGTGTGGTGCCACATTGAATGTTCTGTAATTGTAGTATTATAAACTGAAATTTTCTATAATGCGTATATCTGTTTTCAGAACTTGCGCCATCAGTTATATATGTTGCAGACCCATACGGAGGCATCCCTTTTGTTGCTCCAATGCCACATCCTGTGATGTTTTTCCCTGCTCCGGATCTTCTTCTATTCTCGAAGATAGTTAATCAGATAGATTACTATTTCAGGCATGCTTCAATGTGGCTTTGCACAATGTGGCTTTTGCACACTGATAATTAAATTTGACTTAATTTCCTTATCTAATCTTTAGACTGGATAAGATTGACTGTTCACATTTATTTGTTACAGTAACGAAAATTTAGTTAAAGATATGTATTTGCGGCGGAACATGGATGACCAAGGATGGGTTCCCATCAGGCTAATAGCTGGCTTTAACAAAGTAAGTCAATTTGGTAATTATCTGTTATTTTGATTGATTGCGACCAGCGATGCTTGTTGTATGGATTTTAGTTCCTGCATTGAACTCTACTTGTCATCTTGTCATTTGTTTAGATACAAGGAAACAACTATAAAATTGCTTGTATTACACTGGGCTTCTTGTTTATAATTGTAGTTTTGCCAGTCCTGCAATCAATCTTCTCAGAAATGTTGCAATGTATTGTGATCTCTATATTTGTTTCAGTCAAATAGGTACTCTATTGGGTTTTGTTCTTTGTTGTATTGTTATTTTGATAGAGTCAATAAAGTAATGATAGTGTCTCAATGTAGTGCACTTATTGTGGTGTATTTATGTTAATTATCTTTTAGGATTCTTAGATGTTTATTTAATTATGATTTTTAGTATTCTATTTATGTTTTTTATTTAAAGGGATGAGAGTATCGAGGGGGTATCAATATTTTGGAAAAATAATCTTAGGGAAGAGCTAACAGACCTTTCGAATATATTGTTATTTTGTAATTTTGTTACGTCATTTATTAAATTATCATGCACTTTGAGAACAATGTGCATCTTGGGCCGTGGGTATTGATAGACCTCTTTCAAATAATTAACATTTAATTTATAATATTCTAAAAAATATTTATATAATTAAATGTAGTAGAGTGATATAGTATGTTTGTTAAATGTAATGGAGTGAAAGAGTTTGTTTTAAATTATTGTCTTTTAGTATTCTTTAGAAGACTTTTATTTGAGAAACAAGAAGAGGGCATGGAAGGGACATCAAGAAAAGTATTTTGTGAAGGAGTTTTATAAATAGAAGAGATAGCAAACCTCTCAAACGTCTGTAATATTTTGTATTTTTGTACATTGTTATATTAATAGTAGGAGTTTCGTAACAATGGTATAGAGCACGAATTGGGCCAAATCCGAGAGAAATTCAGTCACGTTCGAGAGGAAATTAGCCTAATCCAAGAAGAAATCAATCAAATCTTTGAGGACCTTCAGTTGGAAATGAGATTGTTTCGTGAGGAAATTTCTCGCAAGATGGGAAATTGAGGACAATCATGGCTTCAATCTTTGAATAGTTGCATTCTTTCTCGGCGTATAAGCAGGGAAGAGGAATATGAAGTTCTATGGCTACAAATAAGTAGAAGGCTGAGAAGCAAGAATTAGAATCGGAAGCGCGCAAAGAGGCTAGTCTGAATGGGAAGAAGTTCTGAGCTCGTCGAGAAAAGAAGTAGTGTCAGAACTGGTCTGAACATCGAGATCGCTGGAAAAAAATGGCAGAGTCGGCACCCACTCCTATTCGGGCATTGTTAACAGATGGCAAAGAAAAAACGACGGAGAAAAATGGTGAAGGACTGAGTGTGAAGATCAATGGGTCGAGGTTCGTAGCAACAAATCCTAACTTCTTGATGGTGGACAACTCAGTGAGAGGAGGCCGGCACTGGTTTGAGGTAGAGGAAGGACGTGGAAGGAGTTTTCACCTCTACCAATGAAAGGACGAAACCTTCCACTTCATTTGCTTCTTTTCTGTTGAACAACCAAAGCTGTGGTGGGAGGTACAATTCAAGATCATACACTTTGAGAACAAGGTGCATTTTGGTCGACGAATATTAATAGACCTCCTTCAAATAATTAGCATTTAATTTATAATATTCTAAAAAAATATTTTTAGAATTAAATGTAGTGGAGTGAAAAGATGTGTTTATTAAATGTAGTAGAATGAAATAGTGTGTTTTAAATTATTATTTTTTAGCATTTTCTAGATGATTTTTATATAAGAAAAGAGAGGTGGGTGTGGAAGAGACATCAAGAAAATTATTTTGTGAAGCAGTTTTATAAAAGAGAGTTAGCAGACCTCTCGAACGTTTGCAATATTTTGTATTTTCCTTCGTAGTTTTATTAATAATATGAGGTTCATAACATGTTGGTGTTGTGATATGTGAACATTTTTTGATTATGGTACCATGAACTTGATTTTCTGTTTTCATGTATTTTATCGCCATTCAAAACTTATTTCGAGCTACTTCTTTAATTTGCTTTTACAGGTTTTGTATTTAACCGACAATTTGCAGCTTTTAGTGGATGCTTTGAGAACATCTACTTTTGTGGAAGTGCAGGTATTTGTAAGTTTTTTACGGTAGGTCTCAAGGTGGCTAAAGTTAACCGATAACTGAACTTGTTTTAGTTTTTCATTACTGATTTCATACTTGCAGGACTAACTCCTGCCATGTCCTCTTAAATACACTAAATGCATTGGTGTATTTTGTGTTTTTCACCTTCTAAGTTGGATTCTAATTGCGTCTTGTAGGGAGATAAAGTTAGGAGGAGAAATGATTGGATGAGGTGGACGATGCCATCTTCTGCTCAAATTCCCAATATTGCTGGACTTCAGAGTCATGAAGTGTCGAGTAATGATTTGGTAGCAGCTGGTGTGCAAAATATGACGCTGGAGAATAAATCTAATTGAAACAGCTCAAAGTTTCTCGATGATCACAAAGGAATTTAATCAATCTCGGTTGTTCGGTGTTCATGGTACAGGTCAATTTGCTAATGTGGGTTCTGATCACTCTTCTTCTGCGAGAAATTACAGGAATACATGTGCTAGATTACTCTAACTTCTGGTCCATTATCATATACTTGAGGTAGGGGTATAATGAAACAGGGTGGAAACTGGATAGAAATATTAAATGTATCTTTTTTACATTGGTCATATGGCGATGTCAAATTGGGGAAGGAAAGTGTGGAGGGGGTGGATAATTTTGGCAGACTACTTATAAAGACATGGAAGATATCGGGATGATTTTGTCTTTGGGGATGGTTTTAATAACCTGATTTGTTACCTTTTTGATGTTTTTCTTTCTCGTTTCATGGCAAAAAATTGTACGGGAGGAGAAGTGTTGAGTGGACAGCTTACTCCCAGAATGCTGGAACTTGATTGGAACACATCTCGCCTCCATTAGGATCAGGACTTTAATTGCTATAAGCTCGTTTCTTCAGTCCTTTTGTAGATACAAACTGCCTACAGGTTGGCCCTCTGTGGACTTTATTTATCGTATAAATACACTCTTTGAATTATCCAAACCCTCGTTCTGTTTTTTTTTATTTTGGATTTTTGTGAGGGCAGACTGCTGTCTCTCTTTCCCTGCTTTTATGTTCTAGTTTTGCTTTCAAAGTTTGTAAAAGTACTTGCTGTGTTAGGTACTTGTTCTGTTGTTCCTTTCAATAACAACAAAAAAGAGTATGGGGGCTTGGTTGTTGCTTTTTCTTTTACTTTTGTTTTTCACACAAGGAATTCTTCTTTTATGTTCTATTCTTGAGTCTGGAATCCGTTAGTGTAAGGTTCACATGAACCCTAATTAAAGGTACCAAATTGAATTTAGATTTGTACAAAAGATTCATCCTTTTCACTTACCCACTCATACCCAAGTGTAAGAATTTTGTGATAAAAGCTCAGGCATTGGAGTAGGTTTTTGTTTTTTGGCCAAGTATGTTATTTTAGGTCTAGTAAACCACATGTTTCAATTAATGTTGGTACAATTTCAATTTCCTTTTGAATGCTTCTTCAACCTATTTTTATCATCTAAAGTTTAACAAAAAAAAAAGTCACTTGATCATTTTTTAGTTGAAATTAAATTTAAAATATTTTAGTTAAAAATGACACAATAAGAGTTGGTTACTTCAATTGATTGATATGAAAAAATGACTATATAAAATATTGTCAATGTGATATTTTTTTTTGTTAAATTTAAAGTATTTAAGAAAGTAACCACTGAACTACAGGTTTGTAACATGACAAATATTAAATAATTTTTGTTAACAAATAAAACATTGAATTATGATAAATGAATTAGGCAAATATCATTGTCACGTTTTTTTATAAAAATTTCTGTAGAGGATAAGTTGCCTTTTTGCAGCAAACTCAAACAAGAAATAATTGTAGTCAATAACTTACTTTTTACAGCGAAAGACAAATATATGTTGCAGAAATGTGTCTTCTAATGTAAAAAATAAGTTTTATTCCTTTTTCCCATGGGAAAGAGTTTTTTCGTAGAATATTAATTAATTTGAAGGAAACCTTTCAATTGGAAATTATTCTCATAATTGAAATATTTTAATTATTTATTGATTTATATATTAAATTATGTTACTTGAACAATGAAACCGATTATTAATTTGGTAATTAATTATCAATTTTGAGATTCCTTACAAAATATGGTAATTAATTACTAAATTTTTTAGATACTCATCCAATTTGTTAATTAATTACTAGATATTTAATTGCCAAATAATTATTATTGTTATGTGAAATTAATTACTAATTTAATTACTACTTTGTAGAAAATACATTTTTTTGTTGCGAAAACTACGTTTTTCACTGGAAAAAATACACTTTTCGCTGTGGAAAATAAATGTCATGCTTGATTAGAAAAAATGAAAGAGAATGCCCTTTTTGTTGTGGTTGTTTCCGCTGTAAAAAATATGTTTTCTGTTTCAAATTATATTTTGGTTTTTTTTTTCTCGTGGTTGTTTTTGAATTCATTATTTTCCAATGTTTCTCTTCCTGACTGTTCAATTGCTTGAATCTCAAAATTATTCCATTTTTCAATCACTAGTATGTAGATATGAAATTATTTATGAGTCTTTTGTGTATGATCTATTTATTATGTGAGTTTTGTTTTCTTTTTTTTCTAGAAATCGCTAACTTCTTTCATAGAAAACATTTATTCTCAAACTTTCAAACCACTTTTCTCTCACCTCAAATTCTTAGATTTAGTTTTGAATGGAGATGAGGGAAGTTTTCGTGACTAGAAAAGATAGTCTACTAGAATTTTCGTAGTGAAACCATTTTCATTGGTGTGTATGATGAAGGTAAAGGGTCATTGAAAAGACAATCAGAAGGCATCTTTAGTTACAAATGCTAACGAAAAATGTGACAGTAATATTTGTCTCGTTCATTTTTTATAGTTGAATATTTTATTTGTCAACAAAAATTATTTAGTGTTTATTTTATCGCTGAATTTATAGTTGAATGATTAATTTGTTAATTAATCTTAAACTTAATAATAAAAATTATAGAAACTCAAAACAAGAAATAAGATGCAAAGACTAGGAAAAGACAAATGAAATGAAAGAAAGGAGTGGAGCATCAGAGGTCAGTGATGTTGCCGGAAGAGAACCCCAAATGTGGTGTGAAAAATCGGAGTTTCGTGGAGCAAAAGAAAGGACGACGGCTAGATGTAGCCTTAAATCGGGTTACCGTGATAGTAGAACGGCGACGATGACGGAGGAAAGCTAGAGGATTTGTGGGAGAGGAAGGTTTGTCGTAAGAGTGAAGAGAAAATTCTGATTTTCAATTCCAGATTCGAGGGAATACTGCGACATTAGAGCCCTCGTTTCGTAGATTTTCACAGTTCTGCGAAGCTGGAACCGAGAATCGGACTGATAATTTCGGTTCTATTCTAAAAAAATTCGAATCGAAACAGCTTGAAACCGTCGATTTCATTCTTCCGGTCCGGTTCCAGTTTGCACACCCCTAGTCACACAAGCCAACCCCGACATGAACACTGAACCCACTTACGTCTTCGTCTACACTCAAAGTTTGATTCAGACTCATCATATCAAAACCCTACCCTTTGAGTTCTCCCTTTCACCATTTTTTTACTACTGTTTTTGGCTGGTGGCTACTATTATAGATAGCTGTATAGGCTCACAGGGTTCCATCCTCTCCAATTCCCATGATTGCACTGGAAAACTCTATCAGCTCCATCTAAGATGAGAGCATCCAACTCATCTATTGTTACAATGACTGATTTGATCCGAAAGGGTAATTATTTAATTAACCAGAAGTGAAAAACTTAAATAAGAAAATAAATATTTAAAATTTAACCAAAGTTTAACACCCACTTTCAATAATAATATTAGATAGGATAGAAATATAAGTCCTTGAAGTAAATATGTGAGAATGAAATAAAAAGATACAACTTAGAAAAAAAATTAAAGAAGTCAAACTTTACACAAAAATTCACGTTAAAATAACTAAAAGTAAATGATGAACTCTCTCTTGCATAGGCATCAAGGATCTTCCAAATTAAATCCTAAAAGCAAATGTCATTGCAGTGAGTCGACTAAACTTAATAGGGATAAATATTATATTCAACAATGTAATAAAAAAAATGTCTATGAGCATGTTAAGTTAAAACAAGTTATGCAATATCGACCAAAATATATTAGGGTGAGTTTTCAAATCAACCCACCATACTGAGATACTTGCATAAAATAACTCACTACTTCACTACTGTAAGTTCAGTGTAAATACAGTCGCTCATGAACTTCGAGCATACCATGTCATCAGTAGTAACAATAACAACAATACTTACAATCACAAAAGCCATAAAACGACCCTAGCCATGTTCAGAAGAGTTTTGCAGCCAAGGACACAGTACATACAATTGTCTCCTTACTTTAATTAATAATAACAAACAAACACATTCTCCAACAGTCGAATTTTCCTAAGAGAAAATATGTTTCCACATGGGTCGATAAAGCTTGACTTACACGATCAAGCAGATCTATGAAATTAAATATGCATGCTCAATTTAAACGTGTCAGATAAAAATATAAATAGATAATATAATAAATTGACGAGTTATCAAAATGATCATGTCATTTTTATATGAAAATACATCTCAAAATATGTCTTTAGAAAATAGCGTAACGCTGAATATAAAATAAATTCACCTCAAATGGGCATACTAATAGCAAAGTCAAAGCTCATTCAAATCAGAATCCAATCAATCCAAAATTTTCAGTAATCTATTGGATCTATGAACATAATTAAATCAATTCACTTTTCTAAATCTTTAAACATTCGCTGAAACTCAAAATCGTGATAGAAACTAATTCAGGGAACTTACAAAGCAATCCCAAAAAAATTTCAAAGAAACTCGGTCGATTGGACCAATCATCCTCAAAAGTTGTCCGGTCAATTGCTCTTCGAGCATCTGCTCGACCGTGAACTGAATCTGATCGACTGTGTTGATCGTCTAGGTAATTTCCCCCATCGATTGCACTACTCGATCGATTTCTTAAGTTTGGATGACCACTCTTCGAGCGTCGTTCTCTCTGTTATTCTTCGGTCAACCTGTTTCCAACTCTAGTCGACTACTATATCACAAATTAGTTCCGAAACTCCAAAATTTTTCAACTTTTATCCAAAATCTTATAGAAAATTGTTATATTTTGACTAAAATCCCAAATCAACACAATAATTGGTAATAACTGAATGTTTTAAACATAAAGGCGGTCATGGGGTTTACCCTATGACGATTATAGAGCTCTGAGAGAGCTTCGATTTGATACCTTCTGCGCCCAATTCCGACATCCGTAGCAAAAGTTATGCTACTTTGAAGGTGCAGAGGTCAAAAAACCAATAAAAACATTGCATTCGTAAAACATATATATAACGAATTCGAAGTAACCATGAAACACAATTGATCGAGAACGCCATGCATGACAAATAGAGAGCTCCAAAGACGCCGCGCGTCCAGGCTTGCTTCTTTGCCTGGACGTCGCAAACCAGCGGCGTCCAGGCATGTTTCTTTGCCTGGACGCCACTTGTTTGCGGTGTCGAGGCAGTTTTGCCTGGGTTAACTTGAGTGTGATGTTGGATTTGTCAATTTTTCATACATTAGTGGTTAACTTGTTAGCAAATATACCATAGTGATTAACTTATCATTAATCGAAAACCACGATGGTTGATTTGTCATTTTCCCTTAATTTTATTGCCTTAAATTGATGCTGTTAATGGAGTGTGGGGCCACCATCAAATCAAACTTACCGCCCAGTCCCCACCCTGCTTCATTCGAAGATGATGTTGGGTGAATGTATATGCACACTAAAAACTTTTTCAAATTTACAAAATAATCATGAAATTATTAGATTAATGATAAATTAACAATAATTTTTACTAATAACTTAAATACTGAATTATAAAAAATAGATTATATATATATTATAATTACTTATTAAAAAAAATATTACTACAAAAAATGTTGTTGAAACGTTACGCTCTATAATTCTAATTCTATTTCAGTTTTATTTTAAAATCGCATTAATTGAATCAATCTTACAGCGAAAAAGATGTAGGGAAGCTCAGGTATGGTCTTCTCGTCAATGGAAACAATTCCCACATTTTTTGTTTCTCGAATATCTTCCAATGGTTCACCCCTTTCTCTTGTTTTCACCTATCAAATTCTCATTATCATCTCCTCTTTCTTTTTCTTGATTTATTGTCGGTGTCTAGTGCTTATTATAATGTCTCACTTTTTGCAACAGAGAGATTTCATAGAGGAAATTAATCTTTTTTCGCTACGAAAAGTAATTTTTCCTATATAGAAAGTAATATTTCCACAGTAAAAAATAATTTTTTCGCAGGCAGAACGTTATCGTTTTGACACGAAACATTGTATATCTGTAGTGAAAAATAATGGTTTTGAAAGCGAAAAATAATTTTTTAAATCTGTTTAGTAGAAAGGCAACCTTTTATAGTAAAACAATAAAATTTTTTTACAAAAAAATATAACCACGATATTAACTTTATTTATTTATCATCATTTAAAATTTAATTTATTAATAAATATAATTCAATAGTTAATTTATTATTAATCAACTAATTCACTATTTGTTCGGTCAATTTCCCAAAAACACACGTGGAAAGAAAAGTCTGAACAAGAAAATGTGGGGTGTGGGGCCTATTCTACGTATACTACTCTAAAACACTGGAAAAGAAACACATTTTGGGACAGTGTGATCCTCAGCCGACAGCTGTATCCACTGTTTAAGAAACTGCTCTCTCTCTCTCTGCATCTTTTCGGTGGAATGATTAGAAGTGACGACACTTGTCGTTTGGAGAGGTTGAGATGGGAAATGGGTCTAATAACAAATCCACGAACCATGGGGTTTTTTCTTTTAACGATGGTTCCTCAAAAGCTGGAAAAAAGAGGCTACCAATCTATTTAACTCCATACTTTGAGCTTTCCTTTGCCTTCCTGGTGCTCTCCCATGTTCCAATTTCTTGTTTCTTCCGCTAACTCTATATATACCGTAATCTTTTCTCAATTATTTTATTAATTTTTTTTTAATTTCTTAATTTTTTTCTTTTACAAATTTTTATACTCTTTCATTTTATTCAATAAAATATATTATTATTATTATTATTTTTTGTATATTTTATTATTATTATTAATTTTATTTATAAAAATTAATTCTTACATGTGAAGTGAAAGTAATCAAATTCACATCACCTACAATCTATTATTTATTTTGTGATATCAATTTATTATTTAAAATTTATTTTAGATATATAATTTTAATTATTATAGATTCACGAAATTATAATTTTAATAATATTGATGATGATGGAGTTGAAGAAAGTAGAGAGTTAAGTTATATATTTTCAATTAGACAATCATTCACATATTCACCTAGAAGAAAAAGAAATAAAACGTTTGATATTAAGCCAGTCAACCGCAGATTGACCAATTCAACTTGGTTGATCGCAAGGGGTCCCTGGTTGACCGCAATGGCGCCTATTGCCATACTCTGTTGACTCCCTATTAAGTCTTAGGTGATCGTTGGTGGGTGTCATCTACTACTACTTGGTTTCAGTTGAGCGTAGTTGGATCCCGTAGACTGTTGTTGATTATTGGGTGGTCTTGGTTAACCATTGTCGTGTCTTGTTGACACTAGATGGTCCTGGTTGACCCTAAGCATGTTTGGTTGGCTACAACTGTATCTCCTCGACTCCTGATTCGTTCAGATCGAGCATGTTGTGTCTCATCGACCATAGTCTTGTCTCGTCAACTACTGGTCTTTCGAGTTAATTGTTGTTGTGCCTGGTCGACCACTGTTATATATTGGTCGATCGCATTATGTGTTTCGTGGAGTTCAAGTTTTGTGACCTTCTCGGCTACGTCAGCAATGTCTAGTTTCCGGTCGATGTGGTTACTCGGTTCAATGGTTTTCAAACTGTATTTTGTGAGTTGTCACATATGAAAATCCAACGGGAGCTGTTCAACAGCACGTCAGTTTTTATACTATGTATATATGTGAGTTTTATACGTTTACTTTACATGCATGTTATTTTCATGGTGTCATGTGATTCTGATACGAGAGATTGAATCATTTTGATACTTTAGATGATCTTGGTGTGAAAGTATCACGAAGACATCCTGGTACATCTTTTGCTATGTGAAAATGTTTGTTTGAGCGTTGTGTGCAAAATGGGTAATAGGGAAGTGTTGACACGACCCTTGGGTTTCGAATCACTAAACTTGATCAGGGTGTGTATATGTTCGGGTTGTGTCGTCGCTGAATGGTTCACCGACAACCCATGTTGTCAAAACATGGGCGTCGATGAGACTTTTGTCAAAACATGTTGTATACATAAACAACTATACTATGAAAATATGCTAACACCGTTTTCCATCTAAAAACGTCATTAGTGAAATGGGATGGTCACACAAGGACCAATCCAACACATATCACAGAAAAGGCGGCCATTCATAGATAGCAACACCTCATGAAGTAGAAGAAATGAAATGATGGCAATTTGGAGATCTAACACGTCACCTGAGTTGCCAACAAGTTACGCTCAGCACCGACACAACCCTTTATAATCGTGGTAACGGATAAGGTTGCTGAAGATGGATTGCTCATCAACTAGCTACCTACAAGATCCAAAATTGACGAGGGTTGCCGACGAGCGGAGCTATGAGCTGTCATGCCACCAGTCAAAGGGAAAGGTACTAGGAAACTCCGCGCCTAACAACCTTCTGATCCGTGTGACTAAAAAAAACTCTGCCCAAGTTCTGAGGCTTGAAACCCAAGAAGGTTGTCATCACCACTCTATCACCCTTTTGACTTCCGAGACTCAAAACTCGAAGACATATCATCGGTGCCCTATCACCCTTTGGCACATACAAACAATCAATCTTCTCGTAGTAAAAGATTGCACATAATAGCCTTGTGATGCTTTAGCACCAAGATTGCTTCAAGATGATTCATCCTCCCAATATATGCACACAATATCAAACAGTATGCTATGTACGATAAAGTAAATGTGAGAAAACATACATATATGTAAAAATAGACGTGATGTCGAATAGTCCAAGTCAGGTTTTCAAGTGTGGTATTGTAACGCCCCGAATTTTCGTAAATCGTTAAAATGCATAAAAATTTAAAATTTCTTTCTTTTTAAAACAAGACATATCAGAGTGCGTCTAATTGGATCACTACAGACTCTTTCTTAAAACTCGATATAAAATCCATTTAGTAAAGACTTATGCGGAAGCGTAACTAAAATCATCATTTGTAAAATATAGCGGAAGCGTTATAAAATCGTTTATTTAAAACTTGGTGGAAGCGTAAATAACTAGTTGAAAGAAGAAATATTAAACCATTAAAATACAACTTTTATACGATTTACTACATGACTTAGTTACAACATTTAAAACTTAACTTAATTAACATGGTTTCTCTTTGACCCATTTCATTTGCCTGGCCAGCCACGATCTCCCTTGCGCGTGCAAACCCATCATCATTGCTTGCTATTGTTTGTTCTTTATCTTTCGCTACATCTAGTCCAAGCATTCCTTATAGCGTACTAGTACCTACATCTACACCAAAAGCAACTGTAAGCTCAAAGGCTTAGTAAGAAAAAAAGGGAAATGCATTATGCTTATGACTCTTTTTAGTTCATTTGGAATGGGGGCCCACCATACCAATTCTTTCATTACGTTTCTTCTTTCTTTATTTATTTCTTTCTTTACTCGTACTTCGAGCTGGAGATTGGAAGACCCGTATGAGATGGTATAGTGGGTCGAACCTAACCTCCTATGGGCAACTAGGTCCCGTTCCCGATAAGGTAGGGGCATTTCCTAATTGTCAGGCTAAGACTGTTACCCATCCGCCTCCCAACTCCCTTTTTCTTTTCATTCCTTTCCTTCGTCTTTTCTTATCATTTTACTTTCCTTTCCATGCATGTGAGTACCACCCCATGGAAGTACTTCCTACTTTGTTTCTATTACATGATGTGTGATCATACATTCTCATCCTAACATGATGCATGATACATATAACGTAACATTCATAATTGAGGTGCGCATAAAGAAAGTAACTGTGATTACAATTGCGCATAGCATAAAAGTAAAGCAGTAACTATAATTGAAAGTGAAGGCGAACTGAAGTTGAAAGCGTACATAGAGAACAAATATAATATGAAATTGTAAATAGCAAAGTATAGAAAGAGAATCTATCCTAATTTATTTTCTAGTCATTTTATATGCTTCTAACATTTATCATTCCCAACGATTATCCTAGTTAGTTATCCTAGGCGATTGACATGCTCCTAAGTTAATTTTATGCTTTTATTCTACTTAACTAGTCATGCTTTGGTTTAACTAATCATGCTTTGGTTAATAGGGAAATAACATGCTAAAGACACGAAGTCGTAATTGAGATTGTAAGTAATACCAAAAAGACAATATCAAAACAATTACAAAACATTCATTCATTTAGTCATTGAACCCTTAACTCATTTACGTTTACTTCATTCTCTTTTTATCCTCTTTATCATTATGTTCTTTAGAAAGTAAAGCACCAATTATGTATTTGAAGTACGCATTGAATGAAAGTGAAAGTGCATATGAAGAAAGGTAAATAATACTTGCATTGAAAGTAAAGCAGCATTGAATCGAAACAGTGAATGTATACAAGTACGGCAAGCATGCAAAGAATTCATTAAATCTAACATGCTTAGTAGTTAAACATACTCACTAATTAATCATAGTTAATTAACATACTTACTAATTATGATTAACATGCTCGTTAGTATTCACGTTCAGTTAACTAGCCTAATTAATTAACATGCTAATATTATTAATTATCATTACGTTATTAGCCGGCTTGCATGCTTAGATTACATGATTAGTTAAATTGCCCTAAACATGCTTGGTAGTTAGTTCATTAATAATTAATCATGCTCATTGGGTTGCTAATTAATAACCCTAATTGATTTCATACTTAAGGGTAGATTATTTCTTGCATTTAGTTAATTAACACGTTCAGCTAGTTAATTAATTAACATGCTTTAGTTACTTAACAATTTAATATTAACCTAATTAATTACAACATGTTTAAATACTAATCTTTACATGCTCAATGATTTTTTAAAGTAACTACATGTTTTGATTTAGTAAATTTGTTGACATACTCAATTACTTAACAATTAACTAACTTAATTAGAAATTAAATATGCTAGTTATATATTAAGTTAAACATACTCAACTGTAAGTTACTTGACATGCCTCGGGGGCTGAGGCCTATTACTCGATCGCAAACAAGGTCCTTACTATCATTTAGCCAAATTACTGATGATCTTGTTTCTTTTGCAGGTATTAACTTCGAGGATGATTCTATTTGGGATGTTGTCCCAATGGATAGGGAGCAACCTGTGCATGTCTTGACTTGGGACACACGTGAATGTTATGAGCTTCATTAGACGAGAATTTGTCTTACCGGCATCCCAAACGTGTAACCTTTCAATTCTGCATATTTTTATTTATTTCTTATTTTATTTTCATGGCAAACATTGAGCCTATTTTGTGAGGGTAAGGCATGGTTATAAGCTTTACTCATTCATGCATTTAGATTGTTGGTTAGGTTAGATGGTGATGATTGAGTTATGGGCCAAGTCCAATCCATTTCAAACCCAAGGAAAGAGCAAGCCCAAAGAAAACATCAAGGAGCTGCCACGTGTACGCCATGCATGTTCTTCCACCAGCTTTAATCTCGGCCATTCATTCCACATTCATCCAAGAGCGTGCATATTGCCACCCACATGCCTCATCTTGGCCGCCCATCATCTGCCTCATCTCGACCGTCCATCACCCCTACTCATCATCACCTAGGTTTATAAATTTCCATGGTTAGACGCATTGCAAAGACAACTTTGACGAGATTAATATATTACTATTTCCCTCCCTTGTGAGAAAATTCCGACTCCATCGAGCGGCCGCCCCGGATCTTCGAATCCGAGACGAAGTAGAGGACTTCCTTGTTACCAAGCTCGTGATGCTTGAGCTAACTCGTAAGTTTTCCCTTTTCAAACTTCCATTGGGAGTTTGAGCGAGGGAAAACCAAACCATTGCCCGCGATCGGTAGATTTTCTTCGAAAATCTAGAATCTGTGAACCTAACGTTAGATAGTTCCCGGATCCGATCAAAGGTCTACATCTCCTTCACTATCATTCTTCGTGGGTTGATAACACGTACTTCCTTTTGCAGGTCGTCTCGTGTCATCACTCTAGTTAGTTCAACATGCTCGGATCATTATTTTGATTCGTGATTTAACTCTAGTTCATTTACATGCTAACTGCTAATTACATAGAGGATTAACTAATTACCCTAATAAATTATCATGCTCATACAACTTACTTAACATTTAATTGGGAAAGAATAACAAAGAAACATAATGCGTAAGGAAAGGAAAACAATACTACACAACAAGTAAACATCCAAGATTAGCATAGAACTCTTAACTCTTCCATCGTTCATTTGCTCATTCTTCATCTACTAAACATTTTCCACAACCTTATCTAACCATAAAGGAATTATAACGGGGTATCCACATAGCACAAATAAATAACAGAGTTAGCCCGAACAAAACATCACATAGCAATGAAAACAAAGGAACAAAGTATCATTCAAGGAATATCACAGAGCATAAATCTACACTATCATTAACACAGAGAGCATTTCACAACAATTAACCTACTAAATCAACTAGTGGTAACAATCAACTAACATTAAGCATAAGCATTAAACTAACAATAGTTAAATTTACCACTAACCTCACCCACCCATACTTGTGGTGTAGGGCCTCAATGGCCAAAACACCCCATTTTCCTTACCTCAAATTTTTGTTGCGCATTAGCATTTACTCGATGTCCTTCGTCTTTTCAATACCTTCACAAATTTGTAACATTTATCATTAATATAGTGTCTCTTTCCTTTTCTAAATCCTTAGAAATTCCAAGAACTCGTTAAAACAAAACGTAACATATCTCACGATACTAATCCAATTACTAACATACGTTTAACCAATGAATGACTCAATCCAAAACAACTGAGCATGTTCTCAACAAATCTGTCATTTAATTATGCGTTACTATCGTAGCATAACTTTTTTCATTCATTTCGTTTCTTCATCTCATGTATAGCAAAAAGCAGAAATTAAAACATGGTTCAACTTTCTACATTTCCACAGATTTCCAAAATAACATCTATAGTTTACATAAACATAGCCAAAATGAACATCCATCCCAAATTGATAGCTTATTCCATTCAACCAAATCATCCATTTCAGTAGTTTTGTATCCATCAACTAATTGAACATTTCAAACTAACTAAAACAGTCCAAAACACAACTCAAGATCACTGTCAGCCTCCATCCAAAAACAGAGACCGACTCCAATCAAGGCGTCAGACACAAGTCTAACATTCAAAATCCATCTAGAACACCAATATTAGTGTAAAATCAGACTAATAACAGATTGGGGGGGAGAGGGAGGGAAAGATCCGTTACCTACACCACAGCCACGATCAACAAGAGGACCTAAACCATCCAGACGACCATCGAGGCTGGAGGCCGTCATTCACCTACTCCACCGTCGCCATTCCACGAGTTACTGGTCGCACATTCCTCAGACATCGCTGATCCGAGCATGCGACAATGAAAATCGCAGCACCAAGTTGCCTCGTGTTCAGCTAACCCTCACGCAAACCAAAATAGCGAAGCCCACGTATCGATCATCGCCAGCCGCCGCTCGCCGTTGCCTAACCGGGACGAACCCGAGCTCACCGCCTTCGTCGTTCTTCCACTTCGTTGATCACCTTTTCACGCTCGCAGCCTCCTTCTCTCCCTCTCTTCACGTTTTCTTCATCACAAACATTAACCTACTTTTCCTTCCTTTCTTTAATTCCTTTCTTGGACCGGTTTGGCTGAACCAAACCGGTTCAGTTTTAGGACGTCATTTTCTCTTGTCCGCATAGTCCGCTACCGTCCAAATATGTCCAGTTTAAGGACAGATTCATTCGGACGCCATCTTCTCTCGTCCACAGTCATCCGCAACAGTCCGAATTGTCCCAGAATTGGATAGATTCAAAGCGGACGGTTCTGCTGTCGTCCGCACTGTGACGGTTCTAATGGTTTTATCATTAAAAATATATTTTAAGTGTTAAATATTTATCCCATAATAATCATCCCAAATTGTAACTCTCGACTTATTCCAAATGTCGTTAAAGGGTTATTACGGATCCGATTTAAATTTCTTAATTCCATTTCCCAAATGGATTTCCATCAATTAAATCTCTAATAAATCCTCTCAAATTATAACCTAATGGTTACGTCATTGGTAATACCCCGATAAATTCAAATACCCCCAATTAACTTCCAATTATTCTTAATAAATTCTAATATAAAAATTTGGGGTATTACAGGTATCCCACAAAATATCAGTTTGAAAAAATGAAGCAATGTAGTGCATAAAGTATAAAAATCTCTATCTCGATGATAATGACGACCACAACAACCTTAGCGACTAGCCAGCTCCAGTGCTATCGGAAGTGAGGGTCGAAACCAGTGACATCTCATGAACCTATAACAAGGCCGATGTCAAAATCCTGACAATCACACGAGGAATAATATATATGTTCTAAACCAAGACTAGGAATCCAAGATCGACTCTAGGGACAACCACTAGTCCCAAACTTGAAATTAAATCTCAGAACACATCAAGCGTCTTAGATCGAATCACAAAACAGACCAAAAACTAGATATGGCTTGTGAAGCCGAACGAAGTTTGCTAAACCCAACTTCGAGAAACAAATAGTGTAGTCTACCAAAACATAACAACGGTCGACCTGTCACCTCAACAAACAATCAGAAAGACCCATGTAACATCTCGTAACCTTTTTCGTATAAAAATTTTCTTTTTCTTTTAAAACCATCGTAAAACCATTGCTTAATAAAATCAGAGTCATAATTATACAACAGAAGTCTTAATCATATAAAACATACAGCTGAAGTCTCTTACAAATAAATACCATAAACTCATTGTTTAACTAAATATTTAAATAAACACATTAACTTAAAACATTTATTTGAAGTCATAAATAACTTAAAAGTCTTTAAAACATTTTATTTCAACTTCGTGAGCCATAACCACAGGTCAATATTGCCAACAACAAAAACATCCACACAACAACACTCCATCAGCTACGTCCATCAACAACTTTATCCATTCATCTACTCCTTACCTACATCAACGGGTTTTAACTATGAGCCTAATGCTCACTACGTGATATAAACATAGAAAAAAGAATTCACATACAAATTTTATAACATTGCATAAGGTTTTCTATTTCGTTTCTCTTTTAATAATCATGTCTTATATCGTTATTTCATTTTGCTTATATGTCAGGCATATCAAATCGGACCATATAAACATCTGTTTACTGTTTATATGCCGGGCGTATCAAACCGGACCATATAAACATCCATTTACTGTTTATATGTCCGGCGTATCATACCGGACCATATAAACATCTGTGCCGGACGTATCCAACCAGACTACAGTTGACTTCTGTGTCGGGCGTATCAAACCGGTCCGCAGTCGTGTACTTGATATTTGTGTCGGGCGTATCTAACCGGTCCACAGTCGTTACTTGATATCTGTGCCAGACATACCTAATAGGTCCACAGTCATTTACTTGATATTTGTGCCGGGCGTATTTAACTAGTCCATAGTCGTTTACTTGATATTTGTGCCAGGCGTATCTAGCTAATCCACAGTTGTTTGCTTATCTTAATTACTGTGTTGGGCGTAACTAACCGGACCACAGCTGTGTACGTATTCCGTTTTTGTGTACTTTAGTATTTCAAGTCTTAACGTTTTCGTGCACATACAGTCCTATCTTACGTGTTCCTTAATCGTATCCTTAAAATGTGATCTGTTCTATCTAAGGAACTGATCTTAAATCTAGAATCATATTCAAACAACATATGTTTCCATACAATATCATAACTTATGCATTTGATAAACCAACATAAAAAAAAATCCTAATTTCCCGAGATGTAGGTCTTTTCGGACAAAGTACATGCAATAGGACGTACCTGAAATCCTTAGCTTTATGGTTTAACACTTTAAGTTTCCATCACAAAACCAAAAGCCTCGCAACAGGAAATTCATGGACCAAGTAAATTACTCCCACGGACAGCTTCTTCCTTCTCCAATCTTTCAAGAACTTCACAGTAATACCTCATACCTATCTCTCATCTCTTCAAAACTCTGGAATTTAAACCTTAACCTCACGACAGTGTCACACACTCACGGTTTCTCTCTCAAACTCTTCACTTCTAAACCACCAACAACCATTCACAGCACTCAGAACTCACAACACACTCATCTAGAAGCAAGACTCTTCTCAACAAATCGGCAGAGTAACTCTTTAGACTTTCCTCTCTCAAACTCATTGCTGCACTCCTGAATTTATAGACAACAAAAGACTCTTCAACGTACGCCATTAACCTCTCAAAGGCGGAAGGCCACAAGACACTCATAATGACTAGCAACCCACTGTTATCCTAATGCGTAAAATGTCGTCTTCTTTCAAATTCTATATGCTCCAGACAACTTATCGTTTCAACTCCAACAACGCGTTGTCATTAACAAGCGACCCAATAGTGACCAAACGCATAAAACATTAACCTTTCTAATTTCAGACGCAATAAGTAATATCTCCTTCAATTCCAGACATTGTAGACAACGCTTCGTTTCGTCTTTCGTTGCTTAAAAATTCTCCAAAACATTCATCATAAATGGCGGTTGCATGCATTTCCTTCAAGCCGATCGACCACTGTTTAGCTAATCAACCGCACTTTCCTTTGTTCTTGAACTACAGACGATCACGACGGATGATCTCCCTTTGCCGAATTGCCGCCACGATCGACCGCAGTTTACACTTTCCTGAAATATGTTTTAATCACATTATTTATCATTACTTCATCTTTAACAAAATTCAAGTTGATTTGACCATGATCAACCGCACTTTAAAAACCCATTTTGATTTTGCTGGTTGATCTCCATTTTAATTTGCGGTTGATCTCCATCAACCACAAATTTCAACCAATCATCCACAAATCTCATACCCATTTTTAATCATCCGCCACCCAAAATTCTTTTTCCAACTTATATATATATATATATATATATATATTAAACTATATATAAATATATATATATATATATTATACTTCCTAATAAACTATAATCCATTCTTCTAATTAATATAACCTCCAACATATACTATATATATATCACCATTCATTTTAATCTAACGTATCCCAAAATGGTATAAATCCTATACTCTCAACCTTAGTATGTCCAAATGCATCCAAATATATTTTCTTTTAATATTCTCACTGACTATCAATTCACTTGATATCATTTAATCAAACTCCAATACCATCAGACAGTTCCTTACTTAATCTCAATCATTCCCTTAAACTAATTATAAACATAATGGGGTATCATTATTCACTTATTCCAACTACGTTTCTAATGACCAATACCTTTATTTGTCCAATTTAGCTCCTAATGTCTCAAAATTATCACTCAAGCTACGCTTTCAGTTCAACAAAGATTTGAGATATTACAACCCACTAGTTGACAAGACATAGTTGTGGTCGGCGAATCATAACACGCACGAACCAAACAACCCAGCAGTCGAAAAGACTTAGTTGGAGTCAACCAAACCCAACTACAGTCGATCACAATCACTTGCTGTCGACAAGACACAATAGTGGTCAACCAAAACCTCAAATAGTCAACGAGACAAAGCAAAGGCCAACAGAGACCTCACGACTATCAACAGAATACAAACTCATTAGAGGTCGGCTTGAAATCCGAAAACTTGGTTGAGCCTAAAACCATGTCAAAGGAAAAGAGTTTCCTTCAATAATGATAAGGAAAATAGTGGAAGGGTTCTATACCAAATTTAAGAACCCAACTGACGCATAAACGACCTAAAGATATGCAAAACTGCATAGCGCGGTCGACCAGGAATAGTGTTGCTGTCAACCAGGGACCAATTCTGGACAAACTACCTATTTTGCAGTCGACCAGGAAAAGTACTTTTGTCGACCAACACTGTTGAGGTCGAAGGACCTGTGTCCGTGGACCACAGAGCGCGTGCAATCGATCGTGCCAATGATGGTGGTTGACAACTGTGGTCGACCAAAGCCACTTTTGGTCGATCAGCGTGCATCACCCTCACATACTAGGTCCCCTATGGTCAACCGAATTTCGCACAGTGGTCGACCAGGACGACGAATAGGCATTGTTTTTCACTGGAAAACACACCGATTTCGCTCATTTTCGCCTCCCAATGACAAATAATCCTACATAAACTTCAATACAACCAATATAACCTAGAAACATTCCTTGAATTTGAGTTTTTAAGCTCGAATCCAAGGCCAATATAATTTCCAAACTTTAACTTCAAAATCGGAAGGTTTAAACAGTTACTTATCAACGACCTCCACAAAAGTTATTGGTCTCAATGTTGCGAATGTAAATTTGTAGTTGAAATCCCTCAACTCTCCTATTTGTTCTCCTCTCCTCTCCTGCGTCTCTTTTCTCTGTCGGCCGAACCCTTCTGCTGCTTCTTCTTCTTCTATTTTATTCTTTCTTTTTTCTTAATTTCCTTTAATTTAGAAAATAAATAATATATATTAAAATATATTTTATATATAGTAAATAAATCTAATTCAAATTCCGATTCAAATTTTGATTTGTTCCAAACGCTAATCGACAACAATTCTCTAGCCAAAATAATTTACCAAATTCATTTCCTCAATTAATTTATCGCTCGGTAATACCCAATTTCACCGATTTTGACTATTTGACCAAATTTCATATGTGGCCAAAACGCAACAAATCGAGTCAACTTTTCAACGCTTTGACCAAAAATCATGAGAAAAATTAACAGGTTTTACACTATGGACTCTTGCCCATTTATTTTGGGTTTTTGACTTAATTTTATGTTAAGACTACAACACACTTCCTAGCCTTGGACTAGGCGATCAAGTTTTCTCCGAGGATCGAGTCGCCTGACTTGACGTTTCTATTAGGCCCACCTCTGGGTCGTGGCAGATGTATGAAATCATTCTGAGTTAAAAGAAATTAAAATTGGTAGAGAAATAGAAATTAAAGCTCAATGTAAAAAATGTATTAAAAATTATGCATATATTTCTAATAGTTCCACTAGCACAATTTGTAGACATTTTGAAAAATGTCACTTAAATGAACAAGTAAGAAATTCTAAAATACTAGTGGTAGTGACATTTTTACATATTCAAAAAATAGAATGAGAGAATGTGATAGCTTGAAGCTATAGGTGGGGTATGAAAGAGTTATGACATTGAAAAATAAGGGTGGTTTTCCTCATTTTCAGGCACTTGCTCCCTTCTTGCAATTACCACCACCCACCTTTATGGACTTCTTCTTTCTTATTAAATGACCTCACCTCTTCCTTTTGCTGGCTACCCGAATTCATAGGAGAAGTTTTCTCTGCAGAAATTGAGAGTTGTGGTCAACAAGTGGAGTCGCGAGGCGGATTGTTTCCAGCAATTTGGGGTCTTTGGGTGTTGAGAGAGGTAAATCCGTGATTTCCAGTTTATGTTCGCAGTATATTTGGAATTGAGGTTTTTTTTTGTTGGATTTTAAATTTTGGAATATTTAATGGAAAAGTTGTAATTGTGCATGAAAACTAATGTGGTTATATTTTGGAAAATTTTGGTTGGTTAAGGTTAGAGTTTTGCTGAAAAAAATGAAAATTTGTAGAAAGAATGAAAGTTCTTTGATTTTATGGTTCATCTAGGCTGGCTGAAAATTGCCCGTGGAAGCGTAGGCTTCCGTGGTGGGAACACAGGCTTCCGAAAGGGCAAGAATTTAAACGTATTTGGGGGCCTAATTGAAAGACATGTGTCTTATGGAATATTCGCTTGCAGATGCGTTTACACCCCCAAGTGAGCGAGCGAGTCTCGAAGAAGGACATTGGTCCATGTAAGGATGGCCTCTGGGGGAGTGTTCGCTTCCAAGGGAGAAAGCAAATGTTGCTACGAGACTAAGTAGAGGAAATGTGTCCGCACCTGAGAGCTTCCGCTTGTGTCCGCAGGTGCTTGTGAGCGGCATGTGGGAGGAATGAGGAATTTCTGCGGGAGTGAAGGCTTCTAGTGCGTTGCATTGCGCCTTGTTCCATAGAGAACAATGATAGTACAATTAGCATGAGACGCTTGGAGCGGACGTCCGAACTTGGATTTGCGGACGTCCAAAATAGTTTTAAAATTTTCTAATATTTTTGGGGATTGTTTCAAAAATTCCCCAAGTTGGTTCCTATCCTGGTCATGCGGTCTAACGCGGTTTAAAAAGATTTTTTAGAGAAGAATTAATTGGTAATCCATATATTTTGTTAGGTCCGTCAGATTAACGTGAAATTCAGACTGATTATTTGCCCATTCGATTGAGCATTTCCTGGTTGTTGGTAAACCATTGAGGTATGTGTTTTATTTTCAAAACGATTATTTTGAGACGTGTTCTCATATAAAATGACAGGTTCGTTATGACAGTCCATTTTTACAATATTATATTTATGATTTTTTGCTAGACATGTTTTATTTCGAGCATGCACACCATCTATTAATTATCTTGGTTGAGAGAACCAAGTTTCATCGGTCCATGAAGAGGTCATGTTTTATGTACACACATTCGACCGTTGGAGCATGTATTTGTTGTGTGAACTAGAGTAATGAGGTAGTTGGCTGTGACGTGTCCCTGGGAACAAAACCCTAAATCTCACCAGGATATTATTTCGTGGCTTTAACGATAGCTGAGTATTGCCTTGTTCTATATATCTATGGCATCTATGTGACCGGAGCCCATGAGTGACTCTATTTTCATGGAGATTGTGTGGGATATATGTTACGTACATACCACACTATAGTGGAAATTTTCCACTTTTGCCTCACTAGTCGATTTCTACTTAGCTTTTATCACTCGTCTTATTCATGACATGCTCTCTCTCTCTCTCTCTCATATTTAATTTATAAAATTATAATTGTTGAATATAAATTTTTTTACCTTTATTGAGTTGAGTCTATTCACCCCAACGACATCCCTTCCGCGTAAATTGTAGGACTAAACCGACACTTCCTTTATTATTTCAATATTTTTACTTTGAGAGTTTTATGAGGTTGGAGTTATTTGTTAAAAATATGTTATAATATTTGTATTAAACTCCTATAATTTTTGGTACTTTTATTTCAGACTTATATTTTCACTTTATTTTGATGCCACTATTTGACATTTTGTATAACCTAATTAGCAGGGCCTTGGAATGTTTACTAAAAACTTCTGCTGCCTAAATAAATAACTTGAAAGAAAGAGGGTGGGGCGACACGGTTCGAGATTGAGCCAGGCTGCTTCCCATTTTGTCTCGAGTCCCCTTGGGAATGTGACAGAGAAGGTATAGCAAAACTTGTAGCACTATCCAAGTTGCTTTTATCATTCACCGATAGTGAAGTGTTTGAAAAATTTATGAAAGAATATGCTACTCCTAGTTTTAAATGCGTACATAAAAGTATAATGAGAAATGACATTATTAAAATGTTTAATGATATGAAAAATGAATTAATTAGATTTTTTGCAAATGACCATTCAATGTCTATTTGTATTACATCTGATTTATGGAATACACGTTATGCTATAGATTATATAGTTATAATTTCTTATTTTATTGATGAATCTTGATAATAAAATAAAAGAATTTTAGGATTTCATAAGTGTTAATATCCTTACACTTGTAGCTCTATTTATAGAAATATTGTTGCAATATTGCAAGAATATTGTATTAGAGATATAATTTTTAGTATAACTCTTGATAATGCTAGTGTTAACGATGTTGTTGTTTCTCATTTTAAAATTTATTTTTGATTAGATGTTAGTCATGATTCTCTTTTTCATATGCGGGATATGTGTCACATTTTGAATTTGGTTGTTAAAGATAGTATGAAAAATATTTTACCTCATATTAAATTAAGTAGATGTATAATTTTTTATATCATCGGATTTAATTTAAGACAACAAGAATATAAATAATTTTCTAAAGCTGTGCAACTTAGATTGAGAAAATTAGAAACCGACGTAGAGAATAGGTGGAATTCAATTTATTTGATTTTGCAAAATACTAGGTCATAGTGACAAGTTATTTGTGTTTTTATTAATGAAAAAATACAAAGTATTAATTATGATAAATCTTGTTGTGATATTTCTAATATATTTCTTGATTTTCTAAAATATTTTTATGATGTTACAAATGAATGTTCTGGAATTTATTATCTTACTTTCCAATTTTTGTACATTTAACGTAGGCTTTTGACACAATATCAACAAATATTTGAATTTAGTAATATTTTTAATAAAATAGAAACAAAATTTAAAAAATATTGGCATGACATTCCTCTTATTTTTTGTTATGCATGGATCATGGATCCTAAATATAAATTAAAAGGAGTGTGTCTTTTGCTTGATATGATATCTACTAATTTATGTACTATTACTTTAAATACTAATAAAATAACAAATTAAATTGGTAGTTATATTCTTCTTATAAAATAAAATATTCTAATGTTAGTCGTTCATGTCCTCTTCCACACACAGAGTGTCACGACCTGATTTTTCATACACTTTAAAACGTATCAAATTGAAACACTCTTAATAAAACATGGCGTAGTGGAAGACTTTCAGTAAAAACAACATTAAAAGAAAGAGATAATTCAAAAACCATGTATAAACTTTTCCACTTTAAAAATCTTTTCATTTTACAAACACATTTCATAAATTAAAAACCATTTACATTTCTTTTTTCCTTTCATCCTTTAGCCTAGCCAACACAAGATCTGCAACGCGCAAATCCCCCATTAGCTACTCCTATCCTAGATATCATCCTTACCTACATCATAAGTCATAATCTATAAGTCTAATACTTAGTAAGAAATAATATGTAATATATTCATGCAATGCACTTTACATAATAACAGTTTTCATATAAATTTCTTTCTTTCTTTTCTGTGCACATCGATGAACTTTGTCTTGATATCAATCGAAGACTCATTAACCGCTATACACATCAATGTATAACGTCTCTTGATAAAAGTTTCGACATCAATCAAACCGTCTGTTAGCTACTATGCACATCAATGCACAATGACCCATCACCTCCGGTATAAGCTGCTCCGACATCGACCGAAAGCTTTACTAACGGTTGTACACATCAATGCACAACAATCTATTCCGACATTAATCAAAACTCACTAGCGGCCATGCGTATCAACGTTTAAATGGCCTCACCAACTGTTGGCCAGTCTGCCTCGACATCAATCGAGAACAAACTAACAAACTCAAGCTTATCTTTTCATTATCTTTATCATTCATGATGTATGAGCATGATTACACACAACTTAATAAAATCAAGCATATCATAAATACATCTTCAAACATCAACATGATCATTTAACTTAAAATCTGTAAAACACAAGCATCAAAGCATCAAACAACATACCCTCGAGCAACAAGATGATCAATAACTTAATCTCTATCAAACAAAATCAACAAACATAAAATCTTATCTCTTGTGATGTAGCCTAAAAGGAAAAAACACAATAATTCATTTCTTACCACTATTCCTTGAAGAATATGAGAGTACAAGGATTTCCTCCAAGTTGAAGCCTTCTCCTTTCTCTTTCTCTTCTTCCTTTCTTCTTCTTCCTCTTCTCCTCTGGTTCCCTCTTATTTTCTTCTTCTGAAGCTCTCTCTTTCTCTCATGGTTACCCTTCTCTTTCTCACAAGATTTCCTCCTTATATTAAGTTAACATTCCTTCTTCATCCTTCACAAGCAAGAAGTGGCGCATCTTAGATAATCCAGTAATGAGTAATCACTTCTTTTATCCAATAAAAACATAACATTGCAGGCAACCCTTCTCATTACTGGTCGATCATCATCTTCACATGATCGACCGCCAAATAACCTGGGTTTCACTCTGTATGCATTTTGGAATACCGGTCGATCACTTCCTTCAGCCGATCGACAGCAACCTCACAAATTTAACAATCCACAAAGAAGCCGGTCATTCACCAAGCGACCGCTATTTTTCCTTATTTTGAATCTGTAAAGAAGTTGTTCAACTGCCCTTCAACAGTCGATCGACTGCAAAACTTTTGATCGACCACAACACCAACAGAGAATCCCCCTGTTCCTCATACTGAGCATCACCAGTCGATCAATCCATCATATGATCCACCACTCCTCTAGCAAACATCCCATAATCACCTAAATCACTACTTCTCCATAAACCATAACACAAAACTCTCATATTAACATCATATATCACAATTTCAAATACACTACCATCAAACACATTCCAACAAAATTTAAACAATAAAATTCTGGGTATTACACAGAGAATTATCCTAGTAGTAGCAGTGGTAGTGGTATTGTAGCTCCACAATTTAGTGTTCATGATATATGGAGTAAATTACATGGTGAAAATTATTCTACTACTATGCGTAATGAACTTGATATTCATTTTGAAACTCGTTATCAATTTTCTCAAAAAGAGAATTTTTATATTTTAGATTGGTGGAAAAAATATTTTACTACATATCCTATTCTTTCTATAATGACATGTGATCTACTAACACCTCTAACTTCTACTATAGCACTGAAGTTAGCTTTTAGTGTAGGTGGACGTATGTTCGATGAACGAATAGGACAACTTGCATTTGATCTCGTGAAAGTACTCATTTGCATTAAAGATTAGAACGACGCCAAGATGAGAGATCAACAACAAAAGAATGAAATAGTTAAAGACTTAAAAAATTTAGATGTTAAAGACTAGATCTTGTTTTTTTTTTTTTTTTTTACTTTCTATTGTAATTTGAAGTAATTTTTTCAAACTTGTAATTTTTTTAACATGTTGCAAATTATTAGCAATTAGATGGGTGCCAACCTAGTTAGGGTGTATATAATTTGCAGTGATACAACTGTTAAGTAGTTGTGACAAACCCAGATTTTTATTTATTTTAAAAATGCGTTAAATTTAAAACTTTTATAAAACAACTGAATTCTTATTAAAACCTTTCAATTGAAATCAAAGTTCTTTTCTTAAAAACCCAATCATTAAATCTTACTTAAAACTCGTTACTTAAATCTTTATTAATAGCGGAAGACTTTATTTATAAAATTCATTTTTCTCATTTTACAACGAAAGCATAAATCATTCGTTTTTAAAGGGCAATAAACAAACGGATATTTTACATTTATAAAACCCTTATCTCTTTTACTTTTCTTAGCCTAGCCAGCCACAAGTCCCGCCCATGCAAATTCTTCATCAACTGCTCCTTGATTTGTTCATCATTTTCTCGTGCCTGTACCTACACCATTAGTAAAATGTGAGCCAAGGCCCAGTAAGAAATGAGATATGCAGTATGTATGCCTCTAACTCATTATGTCAAAATGGGTCCGCCCCAACCGTTCTTTCCTTTACGTTTTATATAACTCGTACATCAAGCGAGAGATTGGAGGAACCCATGTGTGAGGGAATGACTTCTAACCACATGTGTGTAGACAGTCTCGCAGTACTGACAAGGGAAAGGTATAGTTCTTATCTTCTCATATTTTCTCGTAACCCATGAGAGGGTATAATCGTAACCCATGAGAGGGTATAATCGTAACCCGTGAGAAGGTGTAAATATATCTGTCTACCTGGCTAGATCCAAACTACCCTTCCGTCCCCCAACTCCTCATAACATTTTATTTAATTCTTTTTCCTCACTCAGATGCATATGAGTACCGCCCCAGAGGTGGCACTTCCTACTTGTTTCTATTAATATGATGCATGTCAATGCAATTGCTAACATTACAACTATAAGCCATTCAATCCATTCATCAAGAAAACAGTAGCAAAATAGGAAACAATAACGATATGGACGTGCTTGGCAATTTAAAGGAAATAATAACAAGATAAATATGTTTGACAATTTAAAGAAAATAATAAAATATAGGCATTGGTAATTTAAAGAAAACGATAACAATGTAGACATACTTGGCTATTTAAAGGAAACAACATCAATATAGACATGCTTAATAATTTAAAGAAAACAATTATAGTAAAGACATGCTTGACAAGTTAAAGGAAATAACAACCATGTAAACATGCTTGGTAGTTTAAGGGAAAGCGATAACAATATAAATGTGCTTAGCAATTTAAAGGAAACTAAAGGAAATAAAACAATATACTAACATCCTAAACATGCTTAGAGAATAGAGTAATAACGTGCAAACAATATAGGCATAATATGGTAGCATAATAGAAATTCAAACAAACAATTAAAGGAAAGGCACTACTAATATTGTACGGCCTCCACTGGCCAAAACTCTATCTAAATTCTTACCTTGAAGCTTTATTGCATATTTGTACTTAATCTTTATCATTCTTTTCCTTTTCAATACCTTCATAATTAAAACATTTACAACTTATTAATTTTATTTCCTTTTCGTATTCTAAATTGTATAAAAATTCTAGAAACCCGTTAATGCCTAAAACGAAACATAACCCATCCAACAGAACATAAACCTTCTATTAATAAATCACACCCCATCCGAAATACCCGTAACTGAAACTGAGAACATTTACTACCACCCAACCACAATTGTACGTGCTCAGACCAATATCCAATTTAAATATCTCATGGAACCAATGAGCAGTTAAACAACAGGGGCATTATATTCCTTAATGAACATCACAGAATATTAACCTATCCAAATAGAATAACATAGAATTCCATTCTAGCTTAAACCAACATATGCTTCACTTTATCAAAGTAACCCATATTTCCAGAGACAATCCAACATATAATCCAAAACAACAACCAACAATAAGAGGTAGTAATCTATTTCTCATAGCAAGTATATTTTTCCTGCGGTGCACTTAACCAAAATATGAGAAATAACCTCATAACTCGCAAGAAAACCATAGAAGAACTTCCTTACCTGAAGCCATAAGCTCTCTGTATCTCCAATTCTCTCCTAGCTCAGCACCCGAGAGCTCCTCACTACCAACCTCTCCACCTCTCGTATTAGTTTTCTCTCTCGAGAGCACACTGCTCTTTCTCTCCTCATTCTCGATATTTCAACCTCACCAGGGAGCTTTCTCCATGCCATCCCCCTTCTTCTGCCTTTCATTTCCACCAGAGGGCACTCCATATCCTGCCATTACCACGGCCATGCCCTGCCTTCATGCCATCCCCTTCGCACATCTGAGTTTTCGGTTTCTACAGAATAAAGAACCAGTAAGAACCGATCTGGTACAACGTTGAACAGACCGCCCTAGTCGATTTTTGGTGAACCGCCAGCTTCTTACCATCCAGACGCTGCCATTCCTCCTCCATCGCCATCCAACTTGTCGATCGTTGCCTCATCATCGTCGTCAATCTGTCTCCATCGCGATTCCATCGACGCCGGCTACTAGAAATTGACAGAGCACCGGAGCTCGCCCCGACCCGATGCAGCCCCGATGACCCGAGCCTTCATCTTGCGACCCAACGTTCCATTTTGTCTCTAACTGCTCACCGTACACAGGACCCGAGGTCACCGTCGCCCCCTGCTCAGGGTCTTCTCCCTCGTCTTCGCTCTCTCCCGATCGTTCTCTCCCTCTCTCTCTCTCATGTCTGATTTGCCAGAACAAATGGCCTGTGGCCATTTGTTGGTTTCCAGAAGAACCAGTTCACAAGAGTGAACCGATTCACTCCTCCCTCATCTCTTAATCCCTTCTTATTATTTTTTTATTTCATTTAAACTATTTACCCCAACTGTTGGTTTTTAGGTTCCCTCGCACGGCGGAATTACCGATGTTCACAACAACGGTAACGTGCGTAACCTATGTATCATGAAAAAACAATTTTATCATGAACATAAAAATGGATTGTTGTTATAATATATTAATAATAATATGTATTTAGATCTAATATAAAAATAAAGAATGTTACCTTTGTAGCTCACTTCACACGGGTACTAAATTAACCGTCGATCTTCTCCGCCAATCCTCCTTACCTCAAATAAGCACGTGTGGGCGTGATGAACGAAACAAGATAACACTCAATTTATGATAGATCGTATTCTCAACACATGAGACGATCTATTTGGATTTAGAAAACAATTTTCTAAAGCCAACACGGAAGACAAAAATTTTCTCTCAAAATGGATTTCTTTTTCAAAGATTTCAAAAACTCAAAAAACTCTTTTGCTAATGAAATTTGACCTCTATTTATAGTGGTATTTCTCCATAATGGCCATTATGGCATTTAGAGAAAAAACCCTATAAATTCCTCATTACATTTATAAAAATGTTATGAAAATCAAAAATCTTTTCACCATATTTCAACACTTGGCACATTTAAGTTATAACACATTTATAACAAAAATGTTATGGGAAATAAAAGGTCATTACATTAAATCAAATTTGACATTAATTCAAATTTGACAAAATCAATTTTAAAAACTATTTTTAAAAGTTATTTTATATTTATTACTTTATTGAATAATCAATAATTCAATTTGTTTCATTTAATGAAACATAACAAATATATTAACTTTGACAACTTTTGTCATTTTGTCTTAATTAATTGAATAATCAATAATTCCATTACTTCATCTAATGAAAAAATAATAATAATAAACTTATTATTGAGTGTATTAAATAATTAATTCATAATTAATTATTTAATCTTATTTGTTTATTTTTCTATTATTCGAATAATGATAGAAGGTGACAAAGGGACCGATGGACCTATAGTTTTAAGCTCCAATAATATTTTGTTAACTAATATAAACTCTTTATATTAATTAACATAATTATTAACTCTAAAGTAATTCCACTAAATACTTAGAGTTGCACTCTCAAAACTATAGAGTATTTTTACTTAAAGTAATGTCCATTGATATAGTCATTACATATGCATTAACCCTCCATTTAGATTTGCAATAGAGCTAGGTTTATCATCCGTTAACCTCTCATATTGCTTCTTTATCCTTGACTACTATTAGTTCTTAATTGAATAATTAATTCATAACGATTATGAATTGTGCGCTAATTATTCAATCCTTGAACTAACAAACAAGGGAATCTATGGAATGGATTTCATTG
Organism: Begonia loranthoides; assembly: GCA_022433065.1. NCBI lineage: Eukaryota > Viridiplantae > Streptophyta > Magnoliopsida > Cucurbitales > Begoniaceae > Begonia > Begonia loranthoides. The sequence continues at coordinate 24,197,023 of CM039472.1, forward strand.
TATCGATATTAACATTCTCAGCTATTCATTTTAATTTAGTCCCAATATACAAGGTATACGAATCGTAACTTGTACAAACTTTACCGAGTAAATCAAAGAATAAATTAAAACAAAAATAGGAGTTTATTAAATACAACGAATTAAGATCATACATATATGACCATCATTATGATAAAATTAATTGTTCTACATCTAACGGAAATTATTAGAACAATGTAATTATATCTGGTCCAGTCCTATCTAATCATATTATATAAAACATATTTATCTTATGTCAGTACATATTTAGTCAGGATATGACTATATATTCTTAATGAGATAAACTATGTTTATGACTATGAACTATTTGAAGATTCCATACTTCAAATATAAGTCATGGACATATTTTGGTTATTACTCTTTATATTTTATCCCACATATATACAATATATATGCTAATATAAAGTTAGCATAAATAACCAAGGAATTTTCTATGAATTTTATAAAACATAATATAAAATGTTAACATAATATCTATCAATATAAATTTATTCATATATTACAAAAGTGTTCTATTACATTTGCTTGTTGGGCATATTACTCCCAACAATCTCCCATTTGCCCTAAAGCAAATGAGACATGTCTCTAATCTCTAAGCCCTCTAGATGTTTCTCAAAACATTTTGCAGGTAACGTCTTGGTGAAGGGATCAGCAAGATTCTCAACTTATGGAATCTTCATAACAGTCACGTCTCCACGCTGCACTATATCTCTTATCACATGATATTTTCTCTCTATATGCTTTGTTCGTTTATGACTTCTAGGTTCTTTAGCATTTGCCACTGCACCACTATTATCACAATACAAAGACAATGACTTATCTATATTTGGAACTACTTCCAAATCACTAAAGAATTTTCTAAGCCACACAGCTTCTTTTGCTGCTTCACAAGCAGCAATGTATTCTGCTTCCATAGTAGAGTCTGAAACACTACCTTGTTTTACACTTCTCCAAACTATGGCTTCACCTCCAAGGGTGAAAATTGATCCAGATATCGACTTTCGATCATCCATATCAGTTTGAAAATCAGAATCTGTGTATCCAGTTGGAATCAAATCCCTACCAGAATACACTAGCATATAGAACTAAGAAGACCTAATCCTGGATTTGACTGCTATCCAATGATCTAATCCTGGATTTGACTGGAACTAAGCATGGCTAGCTAAGCAGTTGGAATTGCTTAGCTAGCCATGCTTTTATATCTGATAATAATTCTACATTATTTCCAATAAGTAGAATATCATCAACATACAGAACTAAGAAGACCACACGTGTGTTATTGATGAGTTTGTATACACAAGACTCATCAAGGCACTGTGTGAACCCATAAGATTTGATTGCTTTATCAAATCTCATATACAATGACCTAGATGCTTGCTTAAGTCCATAAATAGACCTATTTAACTTACAAACTTTTTGTTGTGCATCTTTATCTATGAAACCCTCTGGTTGCTCCATATAAATGGTTTCTTCAAGATGACCATTTAGAAAAGCCGTCTTGACATCCATCTGCCAAATCTCATAATCATAATGAGCGGTAATAGAGAGCAATATATGAATGGACTTAAGCATAGCTACAGGAGAGAAAGTCTCTTCATAATCAACTCCTTCCCTTTGGGTATAACCCTTAGCTACCAGTCTAGCTTTGAATGTCTCTACATTCCCGTCCACTCCTCTTTTTCTCTTGTATATCCATTTACACCCTATAGGTTTCACCCCTTCAGGTAAATCTACCAGATCCCAGACGGAGTTGGAATACATTGATTCCATCTCAAGTTTCATAGCTTCAAGCCATGCTTCTTTGTCAGCATCTTCCATCGCACATCTAAATGACAATGGATCATCTTTTCCATCATTAGTGACAGCAACTTGTGCTTCACCTATCTGTTCGTATCGAGCTGATGGTCATACTACCCTCTCACTACGTCAAGGTGGTGTGATGGTCTGACTAGAAGTAGTAGTCTTCTGAGTACCATGTGGAACAACAACTTTTGTTGCTTCCGATCTCATCTCATCAGCATGAATTTCCTCCAAGACAATCTTGCTTTGAGGTTTGAAGTTTGCCATATAGTCATATTCAAGAAATGTAGCATTTGTCGATACAAATACTTTGTTATCTCGAGGACTATAGAACAAACCTCCTCTTGTGCCTTTTGCATAACCGAAAAACATGCAAACCTCAGATCGAGGTTCTAATTTTTCAGTCTTTCCTATTAGCACATGTGTTGGACACCCCCATATGCGAAAGTGTTTCAAACTAGGTTTGTGACCACTCCACAACTCTAAAGGTGTCTTAGGAATAGATTTAGATGGGACCACATTCAAAATGTAAGTCGCTGTCTGTATGGCGTATCCCCAAAATGATTTTGGAAGTGTAGAGTAACTCATCATGGATCGAACCATGTTAAGTAAAGTCCTATTTCTCCTCTCAGCAACACCATTTTGCTGAGGAGTGCCAGGTGTTGTTAGTTGAGATATAATTCCATGTTCTAACAAGTAATCATTGAATTCATTATCAAGGTATCACCTCCTCGATCTGATCGAAGGCATTTGATTGACTTATCTAACTGCTTTTCAGCTTCCGCTTTAAACTCTTGAAACTTTCTAAAAGTTTCTGATTTAAATTAAATTAGATAAGTATAACCATATCTTGAGTAATCATCAACAAAAGTGATAAAATACTCGTAACCACCTCTAGCCTGAGTAGTCATAGGGCCACATACATATGAATGTATGAGTTCAAGTGGCTCTTGAGCCCTCCGACCCTTTGTAGTAAAAGGCCTTTTGGTCATTTTTCCCTCTAGACAAGATTCACAGACTGGTAAAGATCCAACATTTAAATCTTTTAAAGGACCGTCCTTTACAAGTCTATCAATTCTATCTAGATTAATATGACCTAGACGAAGGTGCCAAAGATATGTGTTATCAACATGAGAAATTTTAAGTTTCTTGGACTTAGGCAATTCTACTTTAAAAATTTCAGTATTCAACAGTGATTTATTGATGGGCCTTATCACATAAAGTCCATTTTCAATAAAACCAGAACAAATTTCTAATCCATTTCTAGAAATAATAACATTGTTCAAACAAGTGAGAAACAGAAATGAGATTTCTAGTAAACCCCGGTACAAAATAAACATTATTCAATAATAAAAATTTATTCTGAAAATGTAATTTTGTTTCTCCCACTGCTGAAGCTGAAACTAATGCTCCATTGCCCACTCTCATAGTGAACTCCCCATCTGCTAGATTCTGATAGGAACTAAGCATCTGTAAAGAACAACAAACATGATTAGTCGCACCTGAATCAATTATCCAGGGTGATAAATCATTCTCAACTAAACAAGACTCAATAACAAGTAAATCAGATTTACCTGTCTTCTTTTGTTTTAGCTCATCGAGATACTTTTTACAGTTTCTCTTCCAATGACCATAAACTCCACAATGAAAACATTTTCCTTTAGGCTTTTTCTGGATGGAGCTATTCTTGTTTCCTTCATTAGTTTTGTTCCTTTTATTGGGGTTGACCTTTTTACCCTTTGCTGGGTTTGCTCCTTGACCTTTGCCATTTTTCTGAAATTTCTTCCGCTTCTTAAGGGAAGAGTGAGAAGATGAGGGTTCAATAACATTTGTTTCTCCCTTCTTCTCTACAGAAGAAATGGACTCATATGTCGTAATCTCGTTGAGCAATTGAGTCATATCGTAACTCAGTTTGTTCATGAAGTAGTTGCTCTTGAATTGTAAGAACTGTGGGCTCAAGCTTTCCAAAACCATGCCCACTTGGGTAGCCTCATCAATATGGGCTCCATTAATTTCAGCCTCATGAATTGTGCTAATCATCATCAACACATGCTCACGAACGGAGGTACCGGCCCGCATTTTGCTATTCATGACTTTCTTAATAGCTTCATGGCAAGCTTGGTCAGATGGTTTACCAAACATATTCTGAAGAGACTCCATTATCTCATAAGCAGTCTCTATGTTCTCAAATTTTGTGTTGAGAACATTTGTCATGGAAGCGAGTAAATAACAACGAGCTTTGTCATTTGCCCATTTCCATGTCTCGAATGGTTCTCTATCCTCTTTTGTGGCATTTTCAGCAGGGATCTGAGGACATTCCTCACTCAAGACAAACTTCAAGTTGTCGTTCACAAGAATCATATTCATGTTCTTTTTCCAGTTGACAAAATTTTCGCCAGTCAACTTTTCAGTCGCAAGTAAATTAATCATAAAAGAAGACATTATGCTGTAATAAATAAATAATGATTAATATTATGCATAAAATTCATAACTAAAAATGGTAAGTAAAATGATGCATGAACATACTAAATCACTAAATAAAATGCAAATGCTATTATTTGCCTCGATACATAATATTTTTCCTTAGGGTAAAAATATTATCTATTAATAAATTTATTCAAAATATCTCATATTTTCAAAATTTATTAACTATTGATTAGTTTTGGACAAAATGTGATTAACACATTATATCACATTTTTATGAGTATATACCATCGTTTCGATTTTGTAAAACTTAACTTATAATTGCCGCCTTAGGACGGTCAATCATAAAATACATTTTATAAAACCTATCTCTAGGAGATCAACTTTGGTATTGATCTAAGTGAACACTCTCCTTAGGGAGGATGATAACTAAGCCGTCTCGGAGCCCCACTTAAATCTCACGTTGTTGTATCAACGATGGAGACCATGGAAAGTTACGCTTAACTCTCCGCTCCCACTCATTATTTTGAATTATAGTGATTTTATAGAATATCACATATTCTATTAAAAATATTTAATCAAAATAAATTTATTTTATATATAGATTATTAATTTTATAATCATATTATAAAATTAATGATACTAAATAAACAATTTATTTAGCATTTACAAAATAATGTGAAAATTTTAACAATTAAAATTTTGTATTATTTTATTTTCTCACATAATTCATAAATATGAATTAATAGTTTTAATCTAATTAAAACTATTTAATTTTTAACAAACTAATTTATCAAAATTAAATAAATAAAATATATGCTATGAATACAAGTCAATGTGAGAAAACTAAATGATAAGTAGGCCCCTATATGCAAGTACTATATGACATATGAATGCATGACAATGATAAAATAATTTATATCAAGCATAAAAATAAATGAAATAATGACCGGGTCGATTTGGGTATTTCTAAAATTACATATAAACCAAAAAAAAAAAAATTATCTAAAGTCTTGGTGGCCTCTACAAATTTTGCGTCATACATCGCGGTGACAACAATTGCACGTCATAGTCTCGCTCCAAAATTTGTCTAGTCCTCCTTCTTTCTTTGATCTCCATCATTATTGCATAAAGAATATTTACCCAAGACAAATTGGGTTTACATCAAAATTTAAAATGAGAAATTAAAAAAAAATATTTCTAACCCAAATCGGCCATATGAAATTACGATCATTATTTCAATCATGCATATATCCATACATTCAACATTCCAAAATATATATAAATTTAAAAAAATGCATAGGTCTATTTATCATCACATATTATGATTTTCATAAAATCACATTATTAAATATATCATAACTTACAACGAAGCTCTGATACCAATTGTTGGTTTTTAGGTTCCCTCGCACGGCGGAATTACCGATGTTCACAACAACGGTAATGTGCGTAACCTATGTATCATGAAAAAAATTTTTTATCATGAACATAAAAATGGATTGTTGTTATAATATATTAATAATAATATGTATTTAGATCTAATATAAAAATAAAGAATGTTACCTTTGTAGCTCACTTCACACGGGTACTAAATCAACCGTCGATCTTCTCCGCCAATCCTCCTTACCTCAAATAAGCACGTGTGTGCGTGATGAACGAAACAAGATAACACTCAATTTATGATAGATCGTATTCTCAACACATGAGACGATCTATTTGGATTTAGAAAACCATTTTCTAAAGCCAACACGGAAGACAAAAATTTTCTCTCAAAATGGATTTCTTTTTCAAAGATTTCAAAAACTCAAAAAACTCTTTTGCTAATGAAATTTGACCTCTATTTATAGTGGTATTTCTCCATAATGGCCATTATGGCATTTAGAGAAAAAACCCTATAAATTCCTCATTACATTTATAACAATGTTATGAAAATCAAAAGTCTTTTCACCATATTTCAACACTTGGCACATTTAAGTTATAACACATTTATAACAAAAATGTTATGGGAAATAAAAGGTCATTACATTAAATCAAATTTGACATTAATTCAAATTTGACAAAATCAATTTTAAAAACTATTTTTAAAAGTTACTTTATATTTATTACTTTATTGAATAATCAATAATTCAATTTGTTTCATTTAATGAAACATAACAAATATATTAACTTTTACAACTTTTGTCATTTTGTCTTAATTAATTGAATAATCAATAATTCCATTACTTCATCTAATGAAAAAATAATAATAATAAACTTATTATTGAGTGTATTAAATAATTAATTCATAATTAATTATTTAATCTTATTTGTTTATTTTTCTATTATTCGAATAATGATAGAAGGTGACAAAGGGACCGATGGACCTATAGTTTTAAGCTCCAATAATATTTTGTTAACTAATATAAACTCTTTATATTAATTAACATAATTATTAACTCTAAAGTAATTCCACTAAATACTTAGAGTTGCACTCTCAAAACTATAGAATATTTTTACTTAAAGTAATGTCCATTGATATAGTCATTACATATACATTAACCCTCCATTTAGATTTGCAATAGAGCTAGGTTTATCATCCGTTAACCTCTCATATTGCTTCTTTATCTTTGACTACTATTAGTTCTTAATTGAATAATTAATTCATAACGATTATGAATTGCGCGCTAATTATTTAATCCTTGAACTAACAAACAAGGGAATCTATGGAATGAATTTCATTGTATCGATATTAACATTCTCAGCTATTCATTTTAATTTAGTCCCAATATACAAGGTATACGAATCGTAACTTGTACAAAACTTTACCGAGTAAATCAAAGAATAAATTAAAACAAAAATAGGAGTTTATTAAATACAACGAATTAAGATCATACATATATGACCATCATTATGATAAAATTAATTGTTCTATATCTAACGGAAATTATTAGAACAATGTAATTATATCTGGTCCAGTCCTATCTAATCATATTATATAAAACATATTTATCTTATGTCAGTACATATTTAGTCAGGATATGACTATATATTCTTAATGAGATAAACTATGTTTATGACTATGAACTATTTGAAGATT